>CM040439.1:12788955-13388955 GCA_022702705.1 Papilionanthe hookeriana x Papilionanthe teres | reverse complement strand
GATCCATCCAAAAAAGGTATCTGTCAGAAATCCATGTCTGAATAGTGAGGTACATGGTCAATAACATCACCTTCCAAGCCATCCTTGGCAAGGATGCCGTATGGATGTACGTTGGAGGTGTGATATTTTCCATGTAACTCACGACTCGTAAGGCCGAGGCTCTCTAGCTCCGGTCCGGTTGGAAGTGGTAAGGTGTTTTCCTGTCGTCCATCCTTCCGAAAGTAATCGAGATCCGCTTCACTCGGTACTCCCGGTATGCAATGTTTAGCGACATCCGCCCCGTTGCCCTTCGGCATCATGACGGAACCTACCGGTAATGGTATCTTTATCGGCCCTCGGAACTCACCTGGGCCTGCTATCTGGAGGTCAGATCCGAACATGATATTACACTCGTTCAGAAAAGAAACTATGCAAAAAGGTCTGACATAGTCGTGGTGATCTATGTGCGGGGGTATGCAGTCACCCTCCTTGTAAATGTTAATAATGCAGCTGTTGGGTATGCAATCTGCTGGCAGTACCCTCCATGTTATCAATCTTTTTACCATTCTTTTGATGACTAATGGCATCGGATCCACTCGGCCATGACGCAGTATTCCCCGTGGGTTTCCCTTCCTGTCTTCTCGCGAAGTTGTAGCAAGCATCCACATTGTATTGTAATTCTCCCTTTCCCTGGCATCCATCTCCGGGGTTTCGAGTAAGTGTTTTCTCTTAGGCGGCCCGCTCGGCCCATTCTTTTCAAATCCCGGATGCAGTCCACGATTTGTTGTTGTTCGTATTCTGAGAACACGTCCGTATGTAGCACGAGGCCTTCTAGTATATCGATCCTCCCGCCTCGATTCTCTCGAAGTATTCAAAAGTTTTCTTTTCGACATTCCCGCATTCTTTCCAGCTCGTATTCCGGAATAATCCGCAAATGGCGAGGCCTGGTGACGTATTGTGGGATATACAGATCAATCCCTTCACGTTCTCCTGCATACCTCGGCTCCTCGGGGATGGTGTCCGTCGGGACATCCTCCGGGGTTGCTTCTGCAACAAGGTTATGCATTACTGGTGGTTCTATCTAGTGGCGTTGTAGCCTTCTTTCTTCTGATCTTCTTGAGATTTCCCTGGTTTCTTCTGTTATCCTCGGAGCTGGCCTCCTTTCTTCCGTGCACTGGTGAATCGGTGTCCTCGAAGTGTATGTACCGGCGAGTAGCAACGACCTCGTCGCGCTGGTCCGCAGCTAGTTTGGTTAACATCTTGCGGATACGGCAATTTTTATTTCTTCGCTGGGTTGCCGTGAGAGTAGCTCTTCGTACTTCCTGAGTTCCTGTGGGCGCGGCGCTGACAAGCCTGCCCTCTGCTGTAGCGACTGCAGACTTGATTTTCTTATCTTCTTCAGTACTTGTTTTCCTCTTCTTGCTGCTGGATTGGTGGCTTGGGCCACCCACTTTCATTATCGTCCGATCGGCGGTTCCTCTCGATCAATCCGGGACCCGGTCACTTTCCTCGTATTGCGGGCCCGCCGGTGCGAAGTTTGAGTCAATCTCTATTATCGCTCCATCTTTCACCCTCTTTTCATCGAGTGCAAGGCTTACGCCATTTCTAAAGTTCGGGACCAACCGCCCGTTCGACATTTCCCCGCAAAAGGACAAGGAAAAGGATCGTGGTGCGTACTAAGAACAAGAACATTAAGAAAATGTTTATTAAAGACAGCTTTTTTTATTACTTACCCTTTTTTATTTTTAAATTTAACGAGAATGAAGTGGGATAAGATCGAGAAAGAGATTTTGATATGGAAGAGAAAACAAGGAAAACTTTATTATCATGATTTTATTTATTTTAGCACATTTTTTATTATTTTTGGGTTCGGACCCGACCATAAGTAACTACTTCACCCGTGCTTCTAGGAATGACGAATTCATTCCTTCGAAACATCAGGTAGCGTAATACTTTTTCAAGTATCGTCCTTTGATCAGAAGCATATGTCGTTCTCCTTGGAAATTCACTAGCTGGTAGGAGCCTCCTGAGTATACTGCTTCAACCACAAACGACCCTTCCCAAGTGGGTTCAAATTTTCCTCCTATCTTGCGGTGTGCAAGAATAGGTCTCTTGAGAACGAGAACCAAGTCTCCAACTTTGAAGGTTCTTGGGCGGACCAGTTTGTCATGGGCTTGACCCATCTTAGCTTGGTATAGTTCTAAATTCCGCCGCGCCGCAAGTCTTTTCCCTTCCAGGCTTTCCAATTCTTCTAGTCGTAATTTGGCATTCTCTTCTCGTCGTGATTTTGTTTGCAACTGCAATTCTGAGTGAAGGAAGCTGAACCTCTAAAGGTAACACTGCCCTGGACCCATACACCAGAGCGTAAGGTGTAGCTTGAGTAGGAGTTCTAAGGGTTGTTTGGTAGGCCCATAAGGCTTCTAATAACTTCTCGTGCCAATTTCTCTTATTATCGTCCAGAGTTTTCTTTAAGATTTGAACGAGGGTTTTATTAAAAGCCTCGACCAGGGCGGCTTTGCTCTTGGGTAGTAAATTGTTGAATATCGCCGCCGATTCCGTGTGTCCCGACAAAATTATTGATTTGTGTGCTTCGAATGCCGACCCATTATCCGAAATGATCCCGCGCGGCACTCCGAAATGGTAGACAACTTGGTTCTTGAAAACCGTAGCACGTGGTGTGCTTTCACTTCTCTAAGTGGAACTCGCCTCCGCCCACTTGGAAAAGTAATCTGTAGCCGCAAGAATGAAGCGATGTCCTTTTGAAGATGGTGGTTCTATTGGACCCACTATATCCGTACCCTAACATTCAAATGGCCACGACACAATTGTCGGATGTAGCACATTTGGAGGTTGGTGTAGAACCACTCCGTGCACTTGGCATTGGTGACAGCTCTTGGCGATTTTCATGCGATCGGTCATCATCGAGGGCCAGTAGTACCCTAGTCTTTTAATTTTCATTTTCATCTTCGGACCCGATCGGTGAGCACCACGCAGTCCCGAATGCACCTCTTTAACAATTTCACGGGCCTCGGACCCGCTTAGGCACCTTAGCCACATTTGATCGAAAGACCTTCCGTATAACGTGTTATTTATTAATGCGTAGGACGAGTTCTTTCCTTGATCCGATGGGCTAGCGACCTATCATCCGGTAGTTTTCCCGTTTGCGAGTAGTTTATTAATGGCCGTCGCCAATCCTCTCGTGTTTTCACGTCACTGTTGCAACCGATTCTTCTTCTTTTTCGATTTTTGTATTGTGTCTATGTCGAGCTGTGATAGGACCCGACGTCCTCGAACCGACACTTCCATCGATTCATCTTGCAAGCATGCAAATTCTTTTGCGAGGCGAGCTAACGCATCTGCTAAAGCGTTTTCTTTTCTGGGAATTTTGTAGATTGTCACATTCAGAATCTGTTCCAACAACTGTATGACATACTGGAAGTGTTGCTCGAGTCTTGGTTTTAAAATTCTATACTGTCCGGCGATCTGTTGAATGATTAACTGCAAATTCCCGTAGATGTTGATGTTTGTTATCCCCATTTGAATAGTTAATTCCAGTCCTGTTATGAGGGCTTCGTATTCTGCTTCGTTGTTTGTACACGGTTCGTCAAGTGGTAGGAGTATCTTAACATCCCCCGCTCCGGTGTTATAAAGATTAACCCGATCCCCGCCTTACCGGGCACTATCACTTGCGATTCTTCGTCTTTGTGTGTCGAAGATGCTCCGTCGAAATATAATTCCCAATGTCGATCATCAGGGTCTTCTAGGCTTATTATTTGTTCATCTGGCAGATCGTCATTGAGAGGAGATTCTACCGGCAAAGGGTGTGCTGCGAGGAAGTCTGCTAAGACTTGTCCCTTTACGACACAAAGAGGCACGAAAGTTATATAGAATTGCAATAATATCATTGACCATCTGGCAAGTCTGCCGGAAAGCGTTGGACGAGTCATCAAGTATTGCAATGGATTAAATTTCGAGATCGAGTTGACCTTATGAGAAAGCATGTAGTGCCTGAGCTTTTGGGCGGCGAAGATCAGGGCCAAACAATGCTTTTCAATTGCGGGATACCTTATTTCCGTCGGAAGTAAACGACGGCTTAGGTAATAAAGAGCATTTTATTTACCCTCATCATCGACTCAGGCTAACGGGGCTCCGAGAGAGTCGTCTAAAGCCGCGGTATAAAGTATCGACGGTCTACTCGAGACCTAGGGCTGCTAAGATAGGAGGTGTCATTAAATATTGCTTAATGTCTTCGAAGGCCTTCTCGGCATTTCTCTTCCCAAATAAATTTGGCGTCCTTTTTAACTAGTGCCGAGAAAGGCTGACACCTACCTGACAAGTTTGAGATAAAGCGTCGAAGATATGCCAGCTTCCCTTGAAAAGATCGTAGTTGTTTTAAGGTTTTGGGAGGCGGCATTTCTAAGATAACTTTAATCTTTTCCGGGTCGATTTCAATTCCACGATGTCGGACAACGAATCCTAAGAATTTCCCAGAGGTGACACCGAAGGCGCATTTTAAGGGATTCATCATAAGGTTAAATTGTCTTAATCGTTCGAAAATAATTCTCAAATCATACAAGTGGTCGTCCTTTACTTTGCTTTTGATGACCACATCGTCCACGTAGCATTCGACTTGATTGTGGATGAGATCATCAAAAATTCTTGTCATCGCTCTCTAGTATGTTGCTCCTGCGTTCTTCGATCCGAATGGCATCACTCGTGTAGCAATATACTCCGATCGGCGTTACGAATGCTCGTAAGTTTTTCATCTTCGGAGCCATTTTTATCCGGTTGTATCCCGAAGATCCATCCATAAATGAAAATATTTCATGTGTCGAAGCAATGTCGATCATTAGTTCCGGGATCGGTAGAGGAATTCATCCTTTGGACATGCCTTGTTTAAATCTCTGAAATCCACACAAATTTTGATCTGACCATTCTTCTTTCTGACTGGCACCACATTGGCTAACCAAGTCGGGTATTGTTCTTCACGGACAAATTTGGCGTCTATTAACTTTTTAACTTCAGTTATGACTTGTTGTTCAATTTCTAGACGCATTCTTCTGGGACCTTGTCTGACTGGAGCAGAAGTAGGATCCACTCCTAGCTTATGGAATGCGACCTCTGGAGCTAATCCTGGCATCTCATCGTATCTCCAAGCAAAACAATCTTTAAATTCCATTAATAACTTGATTATTTCTTCGGAGTCTTCCTTATTGAGTAAGGAGCTAACAAAGGTAGGTCTAGGCTCTTCGCTAGTACCTAAGTTAACTTCCGTTAACTCATCTATTGTAGATTTAATTTCTTCTTCGAATTCTGGTGGAGCGTCTCCAATTTGTAAATCTTCAAATTCTTCTGTAATTTCCATGCAGTTTTCATTGGACTCACAATTGACAACCAAGCAAAATTCAGTATCGTCAACTGATCCTACTGTGCCGAATCCGAGACCATGTTTTGCATTGGGTGGACGACCAGAGTTATTCCATAATTTCTCAAAATGTTGTGATTGACCTTTTGTCCATTGTCAAGGTAAGAAACCACGCTGAATTAAATTTTGAACACAGGGAGAGTACCACTCAAAAGGTAATTCCATTAATTCCGATGAAGTGACATCTTCAAATTGTACATTATTTTCGGTTTTGGAGGAAGGAGCACCACGGTAGAATTTGATTGGCTTTGCACCGCCGCTACGTACCTCTTTGACCACCATACCCTCGATCTTATTAGAATGGATCGGGGTCAGGGTCATAGTATGTACATAGTGGTTAATCTTCTCGTACATCGATTTGTATTCTTCGTTCTTTTCATCTTCGAGAGAGATCTTGAATTGCGGCTTCTTCCGACTTATTGTCGCTGCTTCTTGCTTGATTTCTTTTTCTTCTTCAGAACTGTCTTCCAAATCAACATTGATGGCCGGTTTCCTCTGTCCAACTGTCCTAACGTCTCTGCCATGACCTCGTCCCCGGCCTCGACCTCGGATGCGAGTTGTGGAGAAACCTTCACCATCTCGCCGTAAGGAAGTGGTGAGTGACTGTTGGACTAAAACTTCAGGTTCTTCATCATCCTGAATTTCCTTTGCTTCATTTGTTATGGTATCTCTGGAGAAAATTGTTTTCTTCGGAGGTGCATAATAAGCTGCATCTTCATGGATTCCAATTTCATGTACGGAGAATGGTTGTAAGTCACCTTTGATGCACTTGTTCCCCTCCATCGTAGTATTTGATGCATCGATGTAGAGATGATGGTACCATCCTGTTTTCATGTATCCATGGTCGGCCCGATAGAGCGTTGAACGACGTTTCGAATCAATTATGTGAAATTTTGCGGTTGTCTTTGCTAAGTCACCGGTTTTCATTAGTAGTGTTATTGATCCGAGGGCTCTTTCTCCTTTCTGGTTGAATCCTCTTAATAACATTTTGTCTGCTTCAAGCTCGCGAGCATCAATTTTCAAGTATGCTAGCGCTCTAAGACTCATTATATTAATTGATGCTCCTGGATCCATCAATACTCTGGAGAGTGTAAACTTCCCAATTGTGACTGAAATGTACAACGGTCGGTTGTGATCTGCTGTCCCAAGTAATAGGTCATTGTCCGTGAAGGTAACACCTCGCTGTTCCTTTAACGAGCAAACCTCATCTAAGGAATCTCCGGCCATTTGAGCCAAGCAAATTTCTGGATCAAGTAAGGCTTTGATTAGAGCTTCTCTCATCTCCATTGATAAGATGAGAGCGTCGTAGATGCTCAGTTTGGCCGGTAGTTTCCTAAGATGGGCTAGCACGTTGTAGTCCACTTTATTTTCATGTGTCTCGATTTCTTCTCGAATGGGTATTTCTTCTGCCGGGGTTGGTTCTCCTTGAACAACCACCGCTTTCCTTTGTCCTTTGGACCCATTCTCGGAGGTAGAACTCTTCCACTTCTTAAGTTAACTTCGTAATTTCTCCCGAATCCGGTATTGAGTTTGCTTGGTGTTTCCTCCTGAATCGAAATGACAGGTTCTTCTGGATTAGCTTCAAAGTCTGAAGGCTCTAACTCTATTGTGACTGGAGCTCCTCGAAACTCGCAGATAGATTTGTTGCTTTTTGAACTCTCATAGCCTCCATGATGGATGTCTTCTTTGTCATTGCGATCGTCGAGATTGTGTATGATTTGAGAATTGTCATTTGTATCGAAATCGATGTCCGGATTGTCGCTAGTTACGTAATCGTTAGAAACTGTCAAAACGTAGCCAACGCCATAACCCTTATCATTATAAGATCCCACCGGAGTGAGCAGATAATTATACGAGTCGGAGGTTCGAGGGATTTCTCCTCGAATCCGAAACAACTATCCTAGGATAAGCAGCCCCTAGTCTAGCCTTAGGAGCCTCGGTCTTCTCTTCTTCATCAATTTTCTTCTTCTCTTCAGTCGTCTCTTGTTGAGGTGGTTCTTCTATTGCAAGTGATAGCGCCGGCTTAATAGGTTTCGAACTCTGAATTGAGGCTCGCACCGAAGCGGTTTGGATGTGATCCAAAATCTTTTTCGAAGACCTCGTCCAAGCGGTAGTCCATCCATCGTCGGTCGCATAGGGATCTATCGGAACAATGAGATCAGTCGAGACAACATTGACGGAACCTCCTTTCTGGGGTTCCTTCATGTACTCCTTCGGGATTGTTATATTCCCTTTCCGAAGGTTGTCTTTGAGCCAACCTTTGAAGGTAATACAATCTTCTATCTTGTGTCCAAGCATTCGGTGGTAAGGGCAAAAGTTGGGATCACCTTTCTTGTTGACTTCTTCTGGTCTCTTAGGCTCTGGCAGCTGGGAATCTGGAGTCTTCATCAGACTGCGGAACATTTTTGGTACTTGCCTCATTCTTGAACGGATATTCCCTACTCGAAGCTCCCTTAATGTACGTTGCGGACGAGGCGGTTGTTCATACTGTGGAGATGATCGCTGAGCTGGGTCGGGGTTCACGGCAATTCTGTCGAGGTTCTTGCGGCCGTTCGGACGATATTTGTATCGGTTGTTTGCCTTTGTCGATCGCTGCAATGATCCCGGATTTCTTTTCAAAATTCTTCACAGGCTTTTGCTTGTCTGTCTTGTCGGCGAAACTTAATTGCTTCGCCTACTCTTGCAAGCTTCCGTCCATGCTTAAAAACTTCTTGAAAGTCTTAATAGTAAATCCCTTGAGGAGAAGTGCTATCGGGCCATGAATGCTCTTAGGTAAGATGCCGACCGCATGCTGTTCTTGTAGTTGTGGTTCACACTTCATACTTAGGTTCCTCCATCGAAGTATGTAATCCACCAAAGTTTCGTTCGACTTCTGCTTCTCTACCACTAAATCACCTATAGTGATGTGGTGCTGAGCTCCGACAAATCGCTTGATGAAGAGGTTCTCTAGTTCGAGAATGTCTTCACCGAACCATTCGGTAATTCGCATACCAATCAAAGGCGATCCCCGACGAGTCGGCGACAAATTGTCGGAAGAGTAATGCATCACTTCCGCCGGCATTGCAACAAGCGGCACGAAAGTGTGCAACATGCTCGTCGGGGGTTCCGGTTCCATCGAAGGTCTTGAACGAGAGGTGGTACGAAGCCTTTCGGGTATTGGACGGCGTCGAATTCTTCGGGGTAAGGTCTACCCGTCCGAATGGATGTCCCGCTCTTTGATTGTGCTAAGGCTTCTCGCACTTGCTTGTTCCACCAAGCTCCTGATATCCTTTTCCGGAATCATGCTTTGTGTTGCATCCTTTTTTAATTGATCATCTCCGTTGGTGGATGTAATCTCCTTTCCTCCGTCTACAATGTGAATGACCTCTGGGGGTGTCTCTCTTTGGGGTTGCACTTGACTCTGGAGAGTGGCTAGGGCTACAGCCATCTCTTCCATCCTCTTTGCCATTTAGGCGATCGTATCATCTTTCTCTTGAAGCTGCCTCCTCATTGCTTCAGGCTCCTCTCTTTCTGCGGCTGCAGGAGCACCTTGTGAAGCTGACGAAGCTCGCGTTTCGACCATGTTGATTTCTGCATACTCGTCATCCTTGAACTCTGACGAATCAATCTCATCTCCAAATTTCTCTTCTCTTTCCTTTTCTAATCGTCGAATATAAGTCCTCAACTTTTCCATAGCATCCTCTAGCGGTCCTTTACGCGCATCCTTGCGGCTTGTCCCGTGATAGCTCGTCGGGTTCCCTTCTCATGAGTCCCCTTTCTGCGAGTAGCACTTTCTTCGCATTCAAGTCTCCCGACGAGACTTTCCTTCTCGAGCCGTTGTTTCAATCTTAATTGTCCGGTAGTGGGACGCCATGCCATCCTTCTAGCGACAGAAGGTCTAGGACCAAATGGTCCGTCGACCAAATGCTGGAAGGTGGTATCCTCCCTAATCTGTAATCCTGAAACAACGACAGGCGGACTAGCCTTCATCCTTTTATTTGGCTTTTCTATAACGATGACAGGTTCTACTCGCGGCCCAAGACTGGATTTGATTGGCACCCGCCCTATCATTCTTAGAATCTTCGATACAGGGCATTTCTCTTTCTTTGCTAACTTCTCAATCACAGTCTGTAGTCGGGCAAATGGTGTAATCCTAGCCCTTTTCTTTCTGTCGTCGTCGTAGTATGCGGGTCGAGGTAATGTAGAAAAAATTCGCGGACATTTTCCTCGTCGACTGCGGCGGAAAGGGGATGGAATCTACTTCCTTCCAAAAGGGGTGTATCTTCGAGCAATGGTATGTATCCGGGTAGTGGTGTGTACTCGAGGATTTCTTCTAAGAAAGCGACTTCAGCAGCTACGGCCTTCCCGGCAATCTTCCTACTTCGTTCCTTCTTCGGGTCCGTGTTAGTGATGGAATTCTCGAGCTGGACCCGATTTCAAAACGAAGGTCTCACGAGAAGGTTTGTACCCTCCACGGTAACGAGGTTCACCATAGTTCGGATTTCCTTCCCCTTTAATTTAGCGAAGCCGGGGTAGGTGCGGAGACAACTAGACCGGTGGGGGTAGCAACAACGGTCCTTCGTGGACAACAAGTACTCCTCTCGGTTGGAATCTTTTGCGGGGAGGAAACTCTCGAGTTGACCTAAGGTTGAACTCGATCAACGGCTTCTCAGTTTCAGATACTTTGTTTGTCAGCGCGAAAAGGGCAACATCGGTGATCTTGACATTTGTGTTCTCGAATCCTTGTCCAAACCGGATGATCCCATTGTCGGGCAGCTCATCCTTGTAAACAGCGAAGTCCAGTCCATTGGTGAAGGAGAAAATCAGCTTTGGGGCTTCCATTTCTGCAGTAGGTAGATTCGATTGTCGATCCCAAGTTATGCTTCTTCTCATCGGACGAAAAGAAAGGAATTGAAAAGAATCCGAACACATTCTTGTTCATGTATTTATAAGGAGTTATTTGTTAAAAGAGTCATTCATTAGAGGATTTGTTTATTTAGAACGGAATGTTCAAAGGTGTAGAGAAGGTAATGAACCCGATTCAGAGTTGGAAAGGAAAAGAAAGTCTTATGCAAGACTTCTCGATTCGAAGGATCACTCCGAAACTAACACCTATTGGGGGTCCACCCCACCTCAGAAATGAGGTAAAGGATCTCAGAACCTCTCTGTTTAGGGGTGTCTAAACAGTGGTTCCTATATCCAAGAGAATGTTGGCTATACTCGTTCAAGGTAGAAATGAACATAATATTCCAAAGGAAAGAAGGGTAGTTTGATCCACTAGGGACATGGATACACTACCGATTTTTGAAAGCAGAATTATTTGATTAAAAATGGAGATAGGAATTTTCCCCAGCGGAGTCGCCAGAAATTGTACGGCTTATTTTTAGGTTGTGTTTTTTTATTTTGAAAAGGGGTCGTCTAACAGAAATTATCGGCGAATTTTTAATTTAATTTAAATAAATAATTTGAAAAGTAGTATTTGATTTTAAAAATAATTTTTAAATTTGAAGATTTTAAGATATGAAATCAAACCGATCTCACATCCCAAATAGTTTATATAAACGAGCACCACACTACAAACCGTGTATCTATCCCTAAGGATAGACACACTGCTAGATGGTGGGGCTCGATTAAATAAACTAAAAAATTTGTGACATCCGTTTGGTCTGCGAACCTATTTTATAAGCCGACAAATTCCCCTGCTTAATATGAAAGCATTAAACGGTGGTTTATATTACTCAGGTTCTTTAAAATTCCCTATAAGGGCAAGCCCCATAGTTAATTACATCTTAAGTGACGGGAATCACCTAAGAAAACTCTCGATAATAATCAGTAATTCTGCTCTCAAGAATTTTAAAGTTTAAGTTTCCAAAGGATTGAATTTTGGAATTTCAATAGGGAATTGATCAAGTTTGGAACATTTTATTTTGAGAATTCAAAGGAAGAAAAGTAGGAGAAATTACAGATTCGAAGCAAACTTCGGTAATTTCCCGACTATCCTATTGTTTGACTTGAATTTAGGAAAGTCCTAATATTCATTTAATATTTCAATCTTGCCAATTTTAATTAATTTGGACTTATATTTGTATAATAAAATCATACAAATAGCCTTGAAGATATGAGGGTTTATGTCGTATCGGACGACTACCTCGGAATCCTAAAACCGGTTAAGGCTTAATTTGCAATGCAAATGCCTAACGAAGAGGTTGAGGATTTATGTCGCACTAGGCAAACTACCTCGAAGTCCTATGGCTTGGTTATTTAATTCTAAGGATGGTTTTGCTGAAGTAGACTCAGGTTTTGCTGATGACGATGGCCGTGCTGCCCACCATGCTCCGAGCTCCTTGTTGTTGCAGAGGTTTAGTTTTAGAAGTCATAAATCAGGAGATGAGAGAAGTGTTCTAGTTTAGAGAAAGTCTTAATTTCCAAGTGTTTTTTGTATTTTATTTAAAACAAATCTTAAAGTTGATTATAACAACACCGGTTAAGATCCCACGGTTCCATCCTTCCGGCATCGTTATATTTATCGGATTCACTTAGTCCAGATGAATTTGCTAAACTCAACTAAATGAGTTCCGCACTTTCATTTAGACCGTGGGAAATCCCGTTAGCAACACGTAGGATACATCATCCGAGGTATTCCCGATCATCCAACATGACGTTTTAATTTAGTTGTAATTGTAGTTTTGTGTTACGTTTGTGATTAAATCTTGAGTTGTTTTATATTTTGAAATGTTGTGGCGGTGAATTTTATCTTGCAATGACTTTTAATTTAGTTTTGGTTTCGGTTTCAGGGACTATCCTAAAGGTGTGGGTTTTCATGCAACAGTTGTTTATCATGCAAGAAAAGTAAGTGCGATGCGATTAAATAAATTGCGATAAGGTAAATTACAATAAAATAAAAGCGTACCTGGAGGGTCTTCCCGTCATCCCAAGCCGCACTTAAACACAATTTAGAATATTTAAGCAAGTTCCTAGGTAAAGCTAAGGGAAGGGTTATGGTTTTCTACCAAATTCCTAATCCTATAGCTAGTCATTTCCTATGACGTCTAGGTTCTTGTATTTTGGTTTGAGGACGATTTTCTTCATCAAAGAACAATTAAGTTCAATTGTTCTTATAAGTATCCTATCATATTGAGGAAGTGTTTAAGAAGAATCTTGAACATCTTTTCAATACGATAGGATTGTTTTAAGTCCAAATGGATTTAACCAATCAGGTGAAGTAATCGTCCGAGGTTTAGTTAAGTTTTGTTATCTTGCTCAGTGAACTAGGACGTTTGAATATCCTATAGGTGAAGTAACATTTCATTTAATGTTCTGTTTAGGAGTTATAATAACCAAAGCTTTCGAGGGCAAATTGGTGTCCAAGTGGTTTATGATTTAATTTAATCTCAGTTAACGGGTTTAAATTTGGAATAGTGTTCAAGTTACTTTATTTTGAATTTCTTTATGTCTTAGGTGATGTTATTTTTTTAATTCAATTTAATTTAACTTTAATTTGATTTGGTTTAGTTTCAATTTTAATTTAATTTATTTAATTTAAATTAATTTTAATTTTAACTTGATTTTATTATATTATTTTTTTTATTTTAATTTAATTTAATTTAATTTAATTTAATTTAATATGATTTAATTTAATTTAATTTAATTTAATTTAATTATTTATTTTTTTAATTTAATTTAATTTAATTAATTTAATTAATTTAATTTAATTTTAATTAAATTTAATTCAATTTAATTTAATTTGTTCAATTTAAATTAATTCAATTTATTTGATTTAAATTAAATTAATTTAATTTGTTTGATTTAATTTAATTTAATCTTTAATTTAATTTTATTTTTAATTTTAATTTAATTGAAAATTTAAAAAGAGTTTAATAATTTGACTTTAATTTAATTTTAATGATTAAGTCC
The DNA here is from genome assembly GCA_022702705.1 of Papilionanthe hookeriana x Papilionanthe teres. Taxonomy (NCBI): domain Eukaryota; kingdom Viridiplantae; phylum Streptophyta; class Magnoliopsida; order Asparagales; family Orchidaceae; genus Papilionanthe; species Papilionanthe hookeriana x Papilionanthe teres. The sequence continues at coordinate 13,375,658 of CM040439.1, read as the reverse complement.
TTTAACATTTTAAAACTTAAATTTGAATTATCTTTTTAATTGGGGATTAAATATTATTGAAATGATTAATTTAGGGATTTTTAGATCAAAAAATAAATTTCTTCCTAATAATATCCCTATTTAATAATTCCAATTTTATTATTATTCTTCCAAATTTAATTAATTATTTAATTAAGGTTTATTTCAATTTTTTTTAAATTATTTAATAGGTTTCTACCCTTTAATTATTTATATTTCAATCATCCAAATCAGATTAAGATCAAATATTTTACTCTTTAATTTTATTAAACCTAAAGTTTTAATTAAGGGTTAAAATTTTAATTACCATTTTGCCCTTCAAGCTTAATAATTTCATAACTCACTAAATTGAACTTAAATGAACTTGAAATTTTTATGTGACTTCACTCATATGTCAATAAAGACATGAGAGGAGAAAATGTGATTTTTCTGTATTTAGTTTAATTATGTAATTATTTTTGGTGGAAAATAGGGATTTCCAAAGAAAATTTGATAATATGACCAAGGGAAAGTTTCTGTCTTTAAGAAAATTATGGGACATTCCTAATAACTAGAGGACCACTTGGACCAATTTTGGTGATTTTTTGAATTATATTATTTTTATTATAATTATTTTGAGTTTTGGAGTATTAATTAATTTAAAAATAAAATAAAGGTTGAAAAATGAATTTTATATTCTTCAAAAATCTCTCTGATATCAAGGAAATCAGAGAATTAATTTTTACAATTTTCTGATTTTTCTATGATTTATTAGAATTATTTTAGTGGAAATACTAGAAAATATATCTTTTTTAATTTTAAAATTACCTTAGGGCTTTAAAATTTAATATCTCATTAAATAGACCTAAGAAAAATATGGGGTTTGTTCCTAAGTGATTAAAATTCAAAATGTAACATTTTGGTGAATTTTATTATTTTTGTGATTTTTATTATTTTTTAATTATTAAAATATTAAAATAAAACCAAAAAATCAACTTTTTTAGAAAATTGAAATTTTAATTTTCTTAAATTCCCCTGATATCAGAGAGGCTTCAAAACTAATTTGATGAATTTTTGAAAAGTATTTTGAAAGTTATGAATTTTTAAAGTTTAAATTGACTAAATGGCTTAATCAACCCATTTAGTAGGGCTAACCAAGTCCAATTGACTTCAAATTTTAATGGCGGGTTCCTCTGACTCTAAAGGTCAGTGGAGAATTGATTTCAAGTCAATTTGATGTATGGTTAACTCTAATTAATTAGGGACCTATTTTGGGTGTTTAAGCCAATTAGGGTTATTTTAAATGAATTAATTCAAAACCTATTTTTCCTAGGGTCCTCTGGTCATAAGAGACATCGCCAAATTTTTCTAGAATTTATTTCACAACATGCTAATTATTGGATTTTAAATACTCAAAACAGTAACATGAATTTGAAAAATCAATAACTTCTCATAGGGATGGCCTCTGACTTTTGAAAATTCAGGGAATGTTCCCAAATTCGAGGCTTCAAAAGCCTTATGGTCTCATGCCATGGTGAATTTCCTATATGCATGGAGAATTAAAACAATGCGAGAGGGTAAATAAATCATTAAAAATAAAATACTTGATGAAATTAAATGATTTCTTTTCTACATTATTCTCCTCCGTTCACTCGAGAAAGACGGTATTTTTATTTTATTTTTCTCGATTTTTCTACACAAAGTTATGGATTTTTGAAGTTTAGGGAATTAAATAAATAAGAAAATACCCTAATTTTCTATTTATCCACGCGGCGCCGCGTCAACCTCGGCAGCTCCGAAACGCCGCGTGGCGCTCTCTGATTCGACGCAGCCATCCGACTCAGCGCTCCAGGGGCCCGCTGTGTCGTTCCATCTCCTGATCCGGCGAGACCCTGGCCGTCCGCCCGCGCGTGTATTAAATGAACGGCATCCGTTCATCGTCCTCAAGTGTCCTCACCCGAGAGCCGTCCACACTAAATCCCTAATATCTCACTCAATACTTAACGGATTTTCATGTTCTTATGCTCTATGGATTCGTCTTGAAGAGAAGAACACATCTATACAGTGATCATGCATTGAAATTAAAGCATTTGAAATGGAGAATCTCCAGAAGCTCGGGATAAAGAATTAGCTCATACCTTTGCTCAGAGAAGTGTGGCTTCAATCCGAGGGTTGTGTCACCTTCGATTGGATCCCGACAAGCTCCAAATGAAGTCTCTCGAGTGCGGTGAATTGCCTAGCTATGAAAGTGACCACAGCCGATCACAAAGCTTGGAAGTCGGAACAAGCTGGTGGCTCTGGAGATGGGGCTTTCGGTGGGAAACTTCTCCTCTTGGTCCAGTGAAGGTGTAGGACCAGTCAATTTGAGGATTGGCTCACTATGGCAAAGTGTCCTGGTTTTGGGTGAAATTTCGGTTGAGAAGTTGGATTACGTTGGTGGGGATTAAGGCAAATTGACACTCGGGGATCAAGTCGCTCTAAGTATGGAGTAGGGTTTGGAATAATTTTGGCGAGTTTCGGCAAGGTTTGTGCAACTCTCCTGCATGGCCGTGAGGGGTTGGGTTTAAATAGAGGTGGTTGGAGAGCCTCGCGGGGATGACCGAGGGTTGGGATCGTTGCCTGCGGCATGGGAAGAACGGCCATGGTGGCAATTGGGCATGGGGCAGCTCAGCAAGGTGGAATTCTAAAGTTTGGCTTCTCCCAAGGTCTCGGCCATGGTGTTTTCCGGCGACCTGGTGGCTGGCCGACCAAGCACTGGTCACCATCTTGCTCAGGTGGGTCAGGGCTGGGGTTTAATGTAGGCAATTGGCAAATGCCTTGTGTAAAAGGCTTGGATTAGAATGGAATGGGAGAGGGCTCGTTTTGGCTCAAATTTGTCAACCCATCCCTTTGGGCTAGGTGCACCATACAAGGCTTGGTTTAGGCTGAAGAGAAAGTGATTTTGGTCAGCTTAATCAGTGGGGAAGGGTCACCATCCAAGTACAATTAAGCTTAAGCAAGGTTTAGTGGAATCATGGGAGTGGTTAATCACCTTTAGGAATCAAAGAAAGAGTCTCCTCCTTTTGCCCAAAATGGCATGGTGACATGTAAAGAGGCTCTCATGGCTTCCATGTGGCTCATGCATGGCTTCATGGCTCATCTTTGGCTTGGGAAAAGTTAAGTCAATTTCATGGAAATTGATTTAAGAAAGTTTTGGTATTTTGATGGGAATTTGTATGGGGCTTAATTTGGAATGGCTTCATGATGAGTTTTGAAACTTAGGGATTGATTTTAATTAAGGGTATGATGTAGAGCAATTGTCATATGGGTTTTGGATTGATTTTGGCCCTTTGGATTTTGGTGGAAATGGGCTTTAGGGGGGTTTCATGTAAGTGGGCTTTTAAGTTTAGGAATGAATTCATGGATGGGAATTTTGTAAAATTTTGGGCCAAATAATTGTTGGGTTTGGTTTAGAGATATGTCATGAGTGACTTGAAGCAAATTGGGAGTGATTTGGGTTTGAATTGGGTTGAATTTGGGCTTCTTTGGTGAATGGGCCAATATAGGTCAAATTGGGCTAACTTGGGCCAATGTTGGGCTAGGGTTGAAATTGATGTAAAATAAATGTTGGGAAATGTTTATGGGAGTTTTTTAAGGAGGTTTTGGCTTTGGTTGGGTTTTGATTTTGGGATTTGGGCCCATTTGGGTTAGGTTTGGGTTTAGGTCAAAATTGGGCCTTTTGGTTTTGGGTTGAATTTGAGTGGGGTTTGGGTCTAAATTTTGGGTAAATAATGTTAGTGTTTTGTTTGTGGGAATGTTAAGGAAGGTTTAGAAAAGATTTGGGGTTAATTGGAGTTGAATTGGGTGAGTTTGGGTTCGGTTTGGGTCATGGGTCCAAATTGGGCTTTAAGGCCAAAAGTGAAATTGGACCCAAATGTCAATCAAATTGGACTTGGATTTTGTCTAGATTGGTGTTGGGAATGTTGAATTGAAGTTTAGAATTGAATTGGACCTGAATTTGGGTCAATTGGGTAGGTTTGGTTTGACATTGGGTTCACTTAGGGTTAAAATGGGTCAAATTGGGGGTTTTGACAAAAGTAGGGTAAATTGACAAAATTGGCCCATGATGTAGTTGAACAAAATGAAATTGGGAATATTTGGGATTTTTGGAATTTTCTGGGAATTTTCTGAATTTTTGGATTTTTGGGTCAAGAGGGGTATTTTGGGTATTTGGAGGGTATTGGGAGGTATTTGTGGAATTTTTGGTATTTTTGGCTATGAGTGATCAATTTGAGTGATGTGGAAATGTTTGGGATTAGTTTTGAGGAATTTTGTGTGATTTGGAAATTTTGAAAATTTTGGGTAATTTCAAGGGCTTTGGGTAGGCTAGGCGGGTGTAGGGTCCCGGGGGTCAAAAATTGAAAATTTGGAAAATTGAAAATTTGGAAAATTGAAAATTTGGAAAATTGAAAATTTGGAAAATTGAAAATTTGGAAAATTGAAAATTTGGAAAATTGAAGATTGGGTAAATGTAAGTGGAATAAAATCATTTTGGTTGAGCCATGAAGCCATATCAAGCCCACATGAGCCATGAAGGGACTCATTTGAGGCATCCACTATGTTGTTCTTAACCCTCTTAGCCAAGGGCTTAGGGGTTAAGGACCATCCATGTGGATCACTTTTATGAGTCAGGAGATCAAGTTGGGTATAGGTGTGTGAAAGTGTAGTGTATAAATATAGTGTGTGTGTAAGTCGGCCCTCACTGGACCGGGCCACCTGGGGGTAGTCCTAAGGCCAAAGAGCCCTATAGGAACTCATCCTTTAAACTTCCACATTTGATTTTCACCCTCTAGGTGATTAGGGGTCTACAATCAAGTTTGTGGAGTTTGCAGGGAGTTAAGAAGTGGTTTGAATTTCTAAGTGGTGAGTCCCAATTCTAGTCCTCTAAGATAGTCAAAGGAAAAGCCTAAGGCTAGATCCTAAGTACTAAAAAGAAGAAGAGAAGACCTCATCAAAAATGAGGTCAACAATGGTCCAAAATAATTAGTTTGGAGGATCTCCTACTGAAGATCCTAATTTACACCTTACTAGTTTTCTAGAACTTTGTGCTACTTTCAAGTATGATAATGTTTCTGATGATGCTATTAGGCTTAGACTTTTTCCTTTTTCTTTAAGGGATAATGCTAAGATATGGCTAAATTCATTAGCAACTGGATCTATTAAAACTTGGGGAGAAATGACGCAAAAATTTCTAGCTAAGTATTTTCCGCCTTCCAAAACTACAAAACTTAGAAATGATATAACTTCATTTACTCAATTTGAAGGAGAAACTATTTATGAAGTATGAGAATGATTTAAAGAACTTCTTAAGAAGTTTCCACATCATGCTTTACCAGACTGGCTAATTATATAAACATTTTATAATGGATTAATAAGATCTCTTAGATCTATTGTAGATGCTGCTGTTAGAGGTTCCTTAATGGCTAAATAATTTGAGGAATCTTATGCTTTAATAGAAGAAATGGATACCAATAATTTTCTGTGGCCTTCAGATAGAATAAATACTAAAAGAGTGGTTAGTATACAAAAAAAATGAAGCCTTTTCTATTTTGGTATCTCAAGTTGCTGTAATAACAAAGAAATTAAATAGTTTGTCTCAATTATTGCATTTAAGTAATAATAATTCTGGAAGTACTGATGAATCTCAAACTTTAGAGACATTGCAAGCTATCGCTAGCAAAAATAATAACCCTTATTCTAATTATTATAATCCAGGTTAGAAGAATCACCCTAACTTTAATTGGAATAATGCAAATCAACAATGGGGCAATAACCAACCTCACCAAATTGCAAATTGGAATAATCAAGGTAATTCTAACTATCAACCTTCTTATCATCCTAGTTTTAATAACCAGCAATTTAAGGAAAAGAAACTATCTATAGAAGAATTAATTTTACAAATGGGTATTCAGTTGCAAAGTCAAAATGCTGTGATAAGAAATGTTGAAAATCAAATGGGGGCAAATTGTAAATGCAATACAATAGACCACAAGGGAACACTTCCAAGTATTGTTGAAGTAAATCCAAGGGAAAATGGATAAGATCAAGAGCAAATTTAAGCTGTATTACTTAGAAGTGGAAAAGAACTAAGGGATGGAAAGAAAAATAAAATTTAAAAAGAGACTCAAGTGATACAAGTTGAGAAACCTAAGAAATTAATTATTGAAAAAGAAAAACAATCTAATGATGAATTTGAAAAATATCCACCCCAATTTCCACAATAACTGAAACAACAAAAATTGGATCAAAAATTTTTGAAATTTTTTTAGGTATTCAAAAAGCTTACTATTAATATTCCATTTGCTGAAGCTTTGAAACAAATGCCTAAGTATGTTAAATTTATGAAAGACATTCTTAAAAGAAAATTTGAAGCTTTTGAAACAATTGTATTAAGCGAAGAATGTAGTGTAATTGTTCAGAAAAAGCTACCTCAGAAGCTTAAAGATCCTGGAAGTTTCACTATACCTTGTGCTATAGGAGATAGATTTCATGTAAAAGCTTTATGCGATTTAGGGGCAAGTATTAACCCCATGCCTTTATCCATTTTTAAAAGGTTGGATTTGGGAGAAATATTTCCTACAACTGTAACCTTACAATTAGCAGACCGATCTACTACTCACCAAAGAGGAATGATAGAAGACATTTTGGTAAAAGTGGATAAATTTATTTTCCCTGTAGATTTTATAATACTGGATATGGAAGAATATGAAGAGATTCCTATTATTTTAGGAAGACCTTTCCTTGCTACCGGATGTGCTATGATAGATGTACAAAAAGGGGAGCTAACCATGAGAGTTAATGATCAAGAAGTAACATTCAATGTTCTTAAATCAATGCAGTATCATAACAAGGAGAAGTGTTATAGAATGGATATTTTTGATTATATGATAGCACAACACTATCAAGAAAAATGTCAGATCATTTCTAAAGAAGAAGAGTTCTTAGATCCTGAAGATTTAAGTGATTCTGAAGAAGATATAAAGGATATTGATTATATTAATGAAAATTTAGAAATATTGGATACAACTGAAAGTAATGAATTCAAATCATCAATTGAAAAGGCTCCAAAACTGGAATTAAAGGAATTACCCTCTCATTTAAAGTATGCCTTTTTAGGGAATTCGTTAACTTTACCTATTAGTATATCATCTGAATTAACTACAGGACAAGAGATAAAATTGATTGAAGTTTTAAAAGAGTATAAAAAATCTTTTGGATGGACAATAGCAGATATTAAAGGAATAAGCCCATCAATATGTATGCATAGAATACTATTGGAAAATGACAGTAAACCCAATATTGAACCTCAAAGGAGACTAAATCCTATTATGAAAGACGTGGTTAGGAAAGAAATGATAAAATGGTTGGATGCTGGAATAATTTATCCAATATCTGATAGTCCTTGGGTTAGTCTTATTCATTGTGTTCCAAAGAAAGGAGGAGTGACTGTTGTCAAAAATGGAAATAAAGAATTGATTTGAACAAGACAAGTTACTGGTTGGCGAATCTGTATTAATTATAGAAAATTAAATACTGCCACAAGGAAAGATCATTTTCCTCTTCCATTCTTAGATTAAATGATGGATGGATTAGCGGGACATTCATATTTTTGTTTTTTAGATGGATATTCTGGTTATCATCAAATACCTATAACTCCTGAAGATCAAGAAAAGACTACGTTTAGAAGTCCTTACGGAACTTTTGCTTTTGTAGAATGCTTTTGGGTTATGTAATGCACCTACTACTTTTCAAAGGTGTAAGATGGCTATCTTTTCTGATTTAATTGAAAAAGAAATTGAAATTTTTATGGACGTTTTTTCTGTATTTGGAACTTCTTTTGATTCTTGTTTACATAATTTGATTAAAGTTTTAAAGCGCTGTCAAGAAACAAATTTAGTTCTGAGTTGGGAGAAGTGTCAATTTATGGTTACAGAAGGAATTGTACTGTGACATAAAATTTCTAAAAATGGAATGGAATTTGATCAAGCAAAAATTCAAGTTATTGCTGGATTGCAACCCCCAACTAATATAACTGGTATAAGAAGTTTTCTTGGACATGCTGAAATTTATAGAAGATATATTAAAGATTTTTTCAAGATTACTAAAGCTTTATGCCATCTTTTAGAAAAAGATATAAAATTTGAATTCGATAAAAATTTTCTAAATGCCTTTAACTTATTAAAAGAAAAATTAATCATTGCATCTATTATAGTTGCACCTAATTGGGAAAAAACATTTGAATTAATGTGTGATGCGAGTGATTACGCTATAGGGGTAGCTTTAGGACAAAGATATGATAAGATGTTTAAAGTTATATATTATGCCAGTAAAACTCTTAATGAAGCTCAAATTAATTGCACTACTACTGAAAAAGAGCTATTGGCTATAGTATATGCCTTTGACAAGTTTCGATCATATTTACTTGGAAATAAATGTATTGTGCATACGGATCATTCTGCTATTAAGTATCTGATGACAAAAAAAGATGCTAAACCGATATTGATTGGATGGATCCTTCTTTTACAAGAATTTGAATTTCAAGTAGTTGATAGAAAAAGGGCCTGATAATCAAATCGCCGATCATCTTTCAAGAATAGAAAATGATAAGGAATTGAATGATAAGGAATAAATTACTGATTGCTTTCCTGATGAACAACTTTATACTGTTTCTGATAGATAAATCTCATGGTATGCTGATATAGTTAATTATTTAGCTAGTAACATTATACCATATGGTTTAGATCGTCAACATAAAGAGAAATTCTTACATGATGTGAAATTTTACTTTTGGGATAATCCCTTGCTGTTTAAATACTGTAAGGATTGTATTATTCGAAGATGTGTTCCTTATAAAGAAGCTTTTGAGATTATTCAAAAATGCCACAACTCTAAGTTTGGCGGGCATTTTGGAATTGATGCAACTGCTTTTAAAATTTTACAATCAGGATTTTATTGGTTTACATTATTTAAGAATGTTTACAATTTCGTTAAATCATGTGATCGCTGTCAACTTATAGGTAATATTTCTAGGAGAGATGAAATGCCTCTAAATTTTAATTTGGAAGTGGAAATTTTTGATGTCTGGGGTTTAGATTTCATGGGACCATTTATAACCTTCTTCAGAAAAAAAATTATATATTATTAGCTATTGATTATGTTTTGAAATGGATTAAAGCTAAGACTTTACCTCATTGTGATGCTAAAAGTGTTGAAAAATTTTTAATTGAAAATATTTTTAGCAGATTTGGAATGCCAAAAATAATTATCACATATGGGGGAAGTCATTTCAAGATTTTTATGATTCAGAGACTAATGAGTAAATTTGGAATTAACCAAAGAATTTCAACAACTTATCATCCCAAACTAGTGGATTAACTTAAGTATAAAATCAAGATATCAAAAGAATTTTAGAGAAAACAGTTAAACCAAAATGAAATAATTCGGTTGATAGACTCAATAAAGCTTTATCGGCTTATAGGACTACTTATAAAACTCCTATAGGAATGCTACCATATAGGCTCATATAGGGAAAACCTTGTCATTTACCTGTTGAATTGGAACATAAAGCTTATTGGGCTATTAAAGAATTTAATTACAATTTAAGTGATGCTGGAGATAAATGATTATTACAATTGAATGAACTTGAAGAAATTAGAAATGATTCTTATGAAAGTGATCAAATTATAAAGAGAAAATGAAGAAGCTGCATGACAAAAGAATATTAAGGAAGACTTTTGAGCCTGAACAAGAAGTTTTTTTATATAATTCAAGATTAAAATTGTTTCCAGGAAAATTGAAATCCAAATGGACAAGACCTTTTATTGTTAAGAAAGTTTATCCTTATGGAGTAGTGGATATAATCGATCAGAAAACAAGTTCTGTAATTAAAGTAAATGGACAAAGATTGAAGCCCTATATCGGAGGAACTTTGCCATCTTTTAAAGATGTGCTATATTTAACCCATTTGGAATAAACTGTTGGTTATGTCGGGCTGATGACGTTACACCAAGCGTTTTATGGGAGGCAACCCACAGTATGATTTAATTTGTTTTGATATTAAGTGCTCTTTATATGTGATTTCACTTAGTTACATATATATTGATCCACTTTTAGACCCTATTTTGGTGTGAAAGTTATGAAAATTTGATGAAGGGAGAACCTGTGAATTTTAGGATTCTAGCGCCTATGTGCCAGAACTAGAGATATCTGAATTCACGTCGCCTAAGCACCAAAATTGGCGCATAGGCGCCACAGTTCTGTTACGTGGTAAAACCGCCTAAATGCAGTTTTTACCCACTCAAATCTTTATAAAACACTACTTCTTCATCCCAAAACATCAGGCCCTCAAATTTCGACCCTAGAATTACACAATTGAGAGAAAAGATAGATTAGACTGCTTTTATGGAGAGATATACAATGGAGAATGGAGGGAAAGCTGAGTTTATGCACAAAGATTCTCAAACCTACTTCAATGGCTACTTAGCCATGACATTGGAGAAGCTTTTTGGTCAACTTGAGAAGATTGAAGGAGAATTGGTGCATATTGGAGAAAGGATGCATGAGATGTACCATCAATATGAGCATATGGAATGACAAATGAAGGTACAATCTGACCATTTGGATGCATTTGAAGACCACCAGGTAACCATGTATGCTCAAAACAAATGGATTATATACGGCCTGGAATTTCCTCGTGTCCCTTTCTTTTACTCCTTTGTTCGTAGTGAATTACCTTGTGAAACTAATGAAGATTCTGATGTGAATCTTTGAATTTAGAGTGACTTTATGTGGAGAAAGTGTTAAGTTATTTTCTTGATGTATTGTGTAAGTGATTTATGTGAGTGTTATGTGTTGTTGTGAATTATGAGAAGTTATGAATGTGTGTTTTCAGTATTTTTTTTAACTTAATCTTGAAGATCTGAATAGAATGAAGTGAAACTTGAGTTTGATTGATTAAAATGTGTTTGGAATGAATCTTAAATTTGGAAGCTATTTTGGACTTGGATATTCTCTTTAATTTCTGGGAGATGTTTAATGAAGTTTTCGACATAATTTTAAGTGTACAGAGGTTAGAAACACCTAAAATACATAATGTAAAAATTTGGGAAAATTTTGGAATTTTTTGCGAATCTGGCGCCTAGGCGCTGGTTCACCTGAACCCAAAATTCGGCTATATAACCGAATCCAACTCCATTCTTAACGCCTAAGCTTCATCTTCCTCCCTAAAACCCGCAAAAACCAGTCCTAGGGCTCCTTATTGTGCTTGATTCGTGAAGTTTCAACATATAAAAACACCGGATTCCAACTTCTTGAGGTTAGATCTATACTTTGGTATAATTATTTTAAATTTTTACCATGGATTTTTCTACATATGAATAATGTCGAAATTTTAGAGAAAAATTTAGATTTTTAGTAGAAAATCCGTGGATCTAAGCTTAATATAGTATTTTAAGCTTAGATTTTGTGCCATTTTTTGGATTTTAAAAATTATTTGGAATTATTATTTACTTACAGTGTGGCACCAAAATCAAAGCGAGGAAAAAAGTGGAGTGAATTTGATCAGTCCAAGTTTGCTAGCGCAAGTGCCCAAGTGCGCTATAATGAATTTGCGTTGTCTCGTAAATTCATAGCTGAATGTAGTTTTTATCATCCCGGAGGATCAATAAAAAATATTATAGTTGCTCGACAGTGGGAACAGTTCTGTTATTTCTCTTCGGTTGCTGTCATTTCAGTGGTTCGAGAATTTTATGCAAATTTTCCAGAAACTGCTGATAATGAAGTTTATATTATTGGCATTGGAGTAGAGTTTACTCCTGAAGTTATCAATATGTTTTACGGTCTACCCTCTGCTACTGATTGCTTTTATGATATTTTTTTTTCCTTCTGAAAGAGAGCTTGATGAGATTATAGCTTATCTGACCGACAGAAGAGGATCGTGGAAGATCAAAAATAATAAACGGGTAAATTTTTCCTCTTCTATGCTGAATGCTACTTCAAAGGCCGGGCATTACTTTATTTCTGCTCGTATTGTTCCATCACATCACCTGAGTGAAGTGATGAAAGAACGAGCTATTTTAAATTACTACATTCAAGAATTGAAGCCTATAGATGTGGGAGTCATAATATATAATGTGATCAACACTTCTGCTAGAGGAAGTGTTATTTCTAGTTTAGGCTTCCCAGCTCTCATTTTCTTGATTTGCAAGAATGCCGGTATTACTTATTCTCATTCTGAAGAGATGCTTAAGTCACTTAAGCCAATTGGAAAAACTCATGTGGACATATATGGAAAGTCAAAAAGTCAAATTTCCACAGCATTTACTTCTGCTATGCCTTCTACTTCTGCACCTGGACTCTCCACTTCAACTTCTGAGCCTCCAACAGATGTGTGGAATACTATTTGCCAGAGATGTTTGGAGCATCAAAATGATCTATTTATGATGCAATGCAGAGTAGATGAGTTAAATAGTAAGATTGATCATGTGTCTGGATATATACAGAGGAAGAGTGACTATGATGGGGAGTATAATGAAGCATTGGTAAAATTTCTGAAGGGTGATAGGAACATTGAATTTCATACTTGTTCAAAATTGACCCCATGGATAAACCCCAGAAGTCCTATTCCTGATGATTCTTCTAACGATGAGGAAGCAACTGAGGATGATTAGACTTTATGTTTGCTTTGCTTTGCAGATGTGTCATTTATGTGTGTTTTTACTGTTTATGTATTATTGTACTCGTTGAGAACTTTTTATTAATTTTTTTTTGTTTCTGTTATTAGATTTCTTAGAATTTAATCCTATTTATGCTCCTGTTGTTTTGTTAAATGTTTAAAAATGTGAAAGAGTGTTTGTTTCCTTATTGTTATTTACTTTATACTGTTTCACATTGTTGTTAATACTTGCATTATTTACTTTTATAAGATACCTTAAATATTAAATTTCTTCTTCCAGCTTAGTTTAATATTTCAAAGTGCAAAATTTGTTAAACATTATTAAAAGAGCTAAGTTTAAGGGAGGGAAAAGAACTTAAATTTAAACTTTACTTGTCCTTTGTAAACTATATTTTAAAAATTTATAACATAACCTTTGGAAGAAAAGTTAATTTAAGATAGATATACTATTGATTTCATGAATACTATAATAAACTTATAAAAGTATTTTTTTTTGTAACAATGTATAATACTAAAAATTGTAATTATTTAATAAAAGGTGTTAGAATTTTGATTCAAATATCTAAATAAAAAATGTTGTATTTTTGAAAATATTAAGGAATCTAGATGTTTACTTGAGAAGATAGAATTGAAACTCTATGAAAAATATTTTTGCTACACATATTCATTAAGTGAAAAATGTGTTAAGTCTTTAAATATAAGTTAAGGATAGTTAAGTTCAAAATCATTAACAGGCTATCTAGATATAGTAATCCTCACTTAAAAAAAGAAAAAAAAAGGATAGAAAACAATCCCTGAAAAAGAAAAGAAAAAAATATAGGATTGGAAAGCAATCCAAATATTAAAAAGAAAAAAAAGAAAAAAAGAAAAGTGATGAGAAGCTTGAGGAAAAGCCTAAATAAAAAATTGGCTTCACTTGAATTATCTTTTTAGAAAGAGACCTAATGCACCTTTTACCTTAAAGATTTATGTACAAGTAACCTTACTAGTAGAGTTATCATGAAAATCTTTTTCTTGTAAATTATCTACATATTCTTAATATGATAAATTGCAATTATTTTTTGAAAAAGATATAAGAAGAGAGTTCTCAACACTTACATATTAAATATTTTACATATTTTTGTTTTAGCCTAAGTTATTTAAAAAAAGCTTTTTAAGTTTCATTATTTTAGTTATAAAATAATTAGTTATAGAAGTCTTAAATAATTTTTTTCCATAGATTATTATTTTTAGTAGTAAAAAAGTTAAGAGTTACTTGAGGACAAGCAACGTTTAAGTTTGGGGGAATTTGATCACCCTTAAAATTACATAAATTTTTATATCATTTTTAACTAATATTTTAAGGATATTACACTTTAATGAAAGGTATTTCTTATGTTTTTGGTTGCAGGTACAAGAAAATAAGTTTATGAAGAAAAAGAATAAAAAAAGGAGTAAAAGGAGCAAAAATGAGTCAATTGAAGAAAAAAAGAAAAAAAGGGCTGACTCGGCACCCAGGTGCCATATCAGGTGCCCAGGCGCCAGACTCAACAGGGAATTCGGGAGCACTTGTAGACAATTTTGTGACAGTTATTGATGACTCAGAAGCTATCTAGAAGCCTCTGAAAAATTTATCATATGTTATAAACAAGATACAATGAATTTAGACAAAGAGAATCAGTTATTCAACAAAGAGATACGACTCAAAACCTGAACGAACACATCCATTCGCGCAGAAGACTGGCGCCTAGGTGCCACTGTTACCTTCTAGAATATTCAGCGAATTCGGATAAATTTTGAAAAGGTTCCTGAAGCAACCCCTGGTCATTTTCGAGCTCTATAACTAAAGGACAATTCTACAGTAATGGGTAGTCATTTGGAGTGTGTAAGTGTTATAAGAGTGAAAGGGTGTGCCGCTTCATTTAGAAAAATAGTGTTTTGTGTTATTTACTTTTCCTTAGTGAGAATTTAGAGTGTTGGAGTCTTGTAGAAGTCAGTCAAAGTTAGAGAAACTTCAAAGGATTGCTTAGATATCATTCCAAATAAGTATTTATAATTTAGTTCTTAAGTTTTGTACTTTGAATTTAAATTATATAAATATGTTTTGTGGTGTGAATCGTATGCTTTCTGAGTAGTCTTCTTATCTTTCTCCCTAAGACTATGAAATGATTAAAATAAAGATTTGATTTAGTTTTGAGAACTTAATTTTCTGCATTAATAATTTGTGATGTTACTTTACCTGATTTTCATTTACACTAGAACTTGATCACTTGTAATCTTAAAATCTATGGAGAGTTCTTAAGACTTGACCATGGGCTAAGAAATCTTAACTTGTAATTATCACATTTTCCTTGGAATGGTAGATGATAAATCCTTAAAAGGGGTGGTGCGTATAGATAGGGAGATAATCTTTGAAGGGAGTAGAATTGAATAGGTTTTTAGAGTGACAGTCTAAATTCTATCAATTTGGTTTAAGAGGAGGTGACGGGTCACTAGTAGGCCCGACCATAGGCACCTATGGTGGAAACTAGAAGTGAGAGCCTACAACTTCGTCTCTAACTACGAAAATACATCCTGATCTTATCTTCTAAAACTAACGAATGTTCTTTAGATGCTGTAACGAGGGTATATAATAATTATACTCTTATTCGTCACATTACCACATTATTTAATTTCTCAAACTAAATTAGATGTTTACTAATCATTAAATATTTTGTATGGGAAAAGAATCTTTTGTTTATTACATTAAAGAATTTAAATTACTATTTTATTTTCTACTACTACTTTAAATAACTTGCATAGTTTTACTTGAAAATTGATTAGTTTATAAATAGATTTTTCATCTTTCTTTTCTTATTTATTTGTAATTAACTTTCCCTGTGGTATCGATATCTAGGGCTTAATTAGAAAGTCCTATATTACTTAAAATGATACGTATACTTGCGTAGTACCCCTAAAGTGCGATTTATATTTATTTATAAAAACTTTAATATTTAATTATCGTACATTAGCCGCTTCATCAGATTTAGGGTCAACTTTGGCCATAATTTTATAAGCTATTTTACTTGCGTAATTGCGGCCGGGTCAATTACAGAAAATTAAATACTGCCACCAGGAAAGATCATTTTCCTCTTCCATTCTTAGATCAATTACTAAATAGATTAGCAAGACATTCATATTTTTGCTTTTTGGATGGATATTCTAGGTATGATCAAATACCTATAACTCCTAAGGATCAAGAAAAAACTATGTTTACAAGTCCTTACGAAACATTTGCATTTCATTGAATGGCTTTTGGGTTATGTAATGCACTTGCTACTTTTCAAAAGTGTATGATGGCTATCTTTTCTGATTTAATTGAAAAAGGAATTGAAAATTTTATGGACAATTTTTTTTGTATTTAGAACTTCTTTTGATTCTTGCTCACATAATTTGACTTAAGTATTAAAGCATTGTCAATAAACAAATTTAGTTCTGAATTGGCAGAAGTGTCAATTTATGGTGAGAGAAGGAATTATACTGGGATAAAATTTCTAAAAATGGAATGGAAGTTGATCAAGAAAAAATTTAAGTTATTGCTGGATTTCAATCCCCAACTAATATAATGAGTATAAGTAGTTTTCTTGGACATGCTGGATTTTATAGAAGATATATTAAAGATTTTTCTAAGATTACTAAACCTTTATGCCATCTTTTAGAAAAGAATATAAGATTTAAATTTGATGAAATTTGCCAAAATTCCTTTAACTTATTAAAAGAAAATTTAATCACCACACCAATCATAGTTGCACCTAATTGGGAAAAACCATTTGAATTAATGTGCGATGCGAGTAATTATGCTATAGGGGCAGCTTTAGGACAAAGATATGAGAAGATGTTTAAAGTTATATATTATTCCAATAAAACTCTTATTGATACTCAAATTGACTACACAACCACTAAAAAAGTGTTATTGGCTACAGTATATACCTTTGACAAATTTCGATCATATTTACTTGGGAATAAATGTATTGTGCATATGGATCATTCTGCTATTAAATATTTGATAATAAAAAAAGAATCTAAACCGAGATTGATTAGATGGATCCTTGTTTTGTAAGAATTTGACTTTCAATTAGTTGATAGAAAAGGGTCTGATAATCAAATCGCCGATCATCTTTAAAGAATTGAAAATGATAAGTAATGATAAGGAAGAAATTAATGATTGCTTTCCTGATGAACAACTTTATATTATTTCTGATGGATTAATCCAATGGTATGCTGATATAGTTAATTATTTAGCAAGTAACAATATACCATATGGATTAGATCATCAACAGAAAAAGAAATTCTTACATGTAAAATTTTATTTTTGGGATAATCCATTTCTATTTAAACACTGTAAGGATTCTATTATACAAAGATGTGTTCTTATGAAGAAACTTTTGAGATTATTTAAAATGCCATGTCGGCATATTTTTAGGTTGTGTGTTTTATTTTGAAAAGGGGGGTCGCCTAACAGAAGCTGTCGGCGAATTTAAATTTTAAATTTGATTTAAATATATATATAATTTAGAAAGTAGTATTTGACTTTGAAAATAATTTTAAATGTGAGATTAAACTGATCTCACATCCCAAATAGTTTACATAAACGAGCACCGTACCACAAACCGTGTATCTATTCCGAAGGATAGACACACTCGCTCGATGGTGGGGCTTCGATCAAATAAACTAAAAGTTTTGTGACATCCGTTTGGTCCGCGAACCAATTTTATAAGCCGACAAATTCCCCCGCTTAATATGAAAGTATTAAACAAGGTTTATATTACTCGGGTTCTTTAAAATTCCCTATAAGGGCAAGCCCCTATAGTTAATTACATCTTAAGTGACGGGAATCACCTAAGAAAACTCTCGATAATAACCAATAATTCTGCTCTCAAAAATTTCAAAGTTTAAGGTTTTCAAAGATTGAATTTTGGAATTTCAATAGGGAATGGATCAAATTTGGAACATTTTGTTTTGTGAATCCAAAGGAAGAAAGGTAGGAGAAATCACTGATTCGAAGTGAACTTCGGTAATTTCCCGACTATCCTATTGTTTGGCTTGAATTTAGGAAAGTCCTAATGTTTATTTAAATGTTTTGATCTTGCCAATTTTAATTAATTAGGGCTTATATTTGTATGATAAAATCAAACAAATAGCCTAGAAGATGTGAGGGTTTGTTGTCGTATCGGACGACTACCTCGGAATCCTAAGACCGGTTAGGGCTTAATTTGCAATGCAAATGCCTAACGAAGAGATTGAGGATTTATGTTGCACCAGGCAAGCTACCTCGAAGTCCTATGGCTTTGTTGTTTAATTCTAAGAAGGTTTCGCTGAAGTAGGTTGTTGTGCTGACGAAGATGGCCGTGCTGCTCACCATGCTCCGAGCTCTTTGTTGTTGCAGAGTTTTAGTTTTAGAAATCACAAATCAGGGGATGAGAGAAGTGTTTTGGTTTAGAGAGAATCTTAATTTTCAAATGTTTTTATGTTTTGATTAAACCAATCTTAAAGTTGATTATAACAACACCGGTTAAGATCCCACGGTTCCATCCTTCCGGCATCGTTATTTTTATCGGATTCACTTAGTCCAGATGAATTTGCTAAACTCAACCGAATGAGTTCCACACTTTCATTTAGACCGTGGAAATCCCGTTAGCAACACGTAGGTTACATCATCCGAGGTATTCCCGATCATCCAACGAGACGTTTTAATTTAGTTGCAATTGTAGTTTTGTGTTCTGTTTGTGATTAAATTTTGAGTTGTTTTATATTTTGAAATGTCGTGGCGGTGAATTTTATCTTGCAATGACTTTTAACTTAGTTTTGGTTTCAGTTTTAGGGATTATCCTAAAGGTGTGGGTTTTCATGCAACAGTTGTTTTATCATGCAAGAAAAGTGAAGTGCATCTGCAATAAAGTAAATTGCAAGAAAGTAAATTGCAAGAAAGTAGATTGCAATAAAATAAAAGCGTACTCGGAGGGTCTTCCCGTCATCCCAAGCTACACTTAAAACACAATTAGAATATTTAAGCAAGTTCCTAGGTAAAGCTAAGGGAAAGGTTATGGTTTTCTACCAAATTCCTAATCCTATAGCCTAGTCATCTCCTATGACGTCTAGTGTTCTTTGTGTTTTTATTTGAGGATGATTTTCTTCATCAAAGAACAATTAAATCCAATTGTTCTTATAAATATCCTATCATATCGAGGAAGTGCTTAAGAAGAATCTTAAACATCTTTTCAATATTTCTAGGATTGTTTTAAGTCCAAATGAATTTAATTATATAAATGAATCAATCGTCCGAGGTTTTCAAGTTTTGTTAACTCGCTCGGTGAATTAAGACATTTGAATATCTTATGAGTGGAGTAACACTTTATTTAATGTTTCATTTAGGAGTTATAATAATCAAAGCTTTCAAGGGTAAATTAGTATTCAAATGATTTGATTTAAGTTAAAGGGTTTAAATTTGGAATAGTGTTCAAGTTGCTTTATATTTAATTTCTTTTATGTCTTAGGTGATGTTATATTTAATTCAATTTAATTTAATTGAGTTTTAATTTAATTTAATTTAATTTAATTTGATTTGATGTTTAATTAATTTGATTTGATTTAATTTAATTTAATTATTTAATTTAATTTAATTTAATTTAATTTAATTTAATTTAATTGTTTAATTTAATTTAATTTAATTATTTAATTTAATTTAATTTAATTTAATTTAATTTAATTTAATTTAATTTAATTTAATTGTTTAATTTAATTTAATTTTATTTAATTTAATTTTAATTTAATTTAATTTATAATTTTAATTGAGATTTTAAAAGAGTTTAATGATTCAATTAAGTCTTTTAATGTTTTACATTTGAGTTATCATTTTAATTAAGAGTTGAGTATTAATGATATAATTAGTTTAGGGATTTTTAAATTAAAGAATAAATCTCTTCCTAATAAATATCCATTATTTTAATAATTCCAATTCATTATTCCTCCAAATTTAATCTATTATTTAATTAAAGTTTAATCATTTTAAAATTATTTAATGGGTTTCTACCCTTTAATTATTTAAATTTCAATCATCCAAACCAGATTAAGATCAAATATTTTACTTGTTGATTTTTTTTATTAAACCTAAAGTTTTAATTAAGGGTTAAAATTTTAATTACCATTTTGCCCTTCAAGCTTAATAATTTCATAACTCACTAAATTGAACCCAAATGAACCTGAAATTTTTATGTGACTTCACTCATATGTCAATAAAGACATGAGAGGAGAAAATGTGATTTTTCTGTATTTAATTTATTTATATAATTATTTTTTGGTGGAAAATAGAGATTTTCAAGGAAAATTTGATAACATGACCAAAGGAAAGTTTCTGTCCTTAAGAAAATTAGGGGACAATCCTAATGACCAGAGAAGCACTTGGACCAATTTTGGTGATTTTTTGAAATATATTATTTTTATTATAATTATTTTGAGTTTTGGAGTGTTAATTAATTTAAAAATAAAATAAATGTTGAAAAATGGGTTTTATATTTTTCAAAAATCTCTATAATATCAAGGAAACTAGAGAAGCAAATTTTGCAATTTTCTGATTTTTCTATGATTTATTATAATTATTTTAGTGAAAATGCTAGAAAATACATTTTTTAATTTTAAAATTACCTTAAAACTTTAAAATTCAATATCTCACTAAATAGACCTAAGAAAAATGTGGGATTTGTTCCTAAGTGATTAAAATTCAAAATGTGATATTTTGGTGAATTTTATTATTTTTGTGATTTTTATTATTTTTTAATTATTAAAAATATTAAAATATTATTAAAAATCAACTTTTTTAGAAAATTGAAATTTTAATTTTCTTAGATTCCCCTGATATCAGAGAGGCTCCAAAACCAATTTGGTGAATTTTTGAAAAGTATTTTAAAAGTTATGAATTTTTAAAGTTTAAAATGGCTAAGTGACTTAATCAACCCAATTAGTGGGGCTAACCAAGTCCAATTGACCTCAAATTTTTATGGTGGATTCCTCTGATCCTAAAGGTCAGTGGAGAATTGATTTCAAGTCAATTTGATGCCTGGTTAACTCTAATTAATTAAAGACCTATTTTGGGTGTTTAAGCCAATTAGGGTTGTTTTGAATGAACTAAGCCAAAATCTTTTTTTCCTAGGGTTCTCTGGTCATAAGGAACATCACCAAATTTTCCTAGAATTTATTTCACAACATGCTATTTACTGGATTTAAAATACTCAAAACAGTGACTCGAACTTGAAAAATCAAGAACTCTTCATAGGGATGGCCTCCGACTTTGGAAAATTCAGGGAATGTTCCCAAATTCGGAGGCTTCAAAAGCCCTATGGTCTCATGCCATGGTGAATTGTATGCATGCATGGAGAATTAAAACAATGCAGAGAGTAAATAAATCATAAAAAATAAAATATTTGATGAAATTAAGTGATTTCTTTTCCACATTATTCTCCTCTCTTCACCGAGCAAGAGGGTATTTTTATTTTATTTTTCTGATTTTTCTACACGGAGATATGAATTTTCGAAGTTTAGGGAATTAAATAAATCAAAAAATCCCTAATTTTCTACTTATCCGAGTCGGCGCCGCCGCATCCTCGGCGGCTCCGAAAGGCCACGCGGCGCGCTCCCATTCGACGCCGCCACCCGAGTCGCGCAGCCGGGCCCCGCGGTTCTCGTACCGTCTCCTGGTCCGACGCCATCTGAGCCGTCCGTCCGCGCGTGTATTGAATGGACGGCATCCGTTCATCGTCCCCAAGTGTTCTCACCCGAGAGCCGTCCACACTAAATCCCTAAGATCTCACTCGATTCTCAATGGATTTTTATGTTCTTATACTCTATGGATTCGTCTTGAAGAGACGAACACATCTATACGATTAACATGCATTGAAACTAAAGCATTTAAAATGGAGAATCTCCGGAAGCTCGGGATGAAGAGTTAGCTCATACCTTGGCTCGTAGAAGTGTGGCTTCAATCCGAGAGTTGTTGCACCTTCGATTGGGTCCCGGCAAGCTCCGGATGAAGTCTCCTGGTCCGGTGAATTGTCCGGATATGATTTCGACCAAGCCCGATCACAAAGCTTGGAGGCCGGAGCAACCGGGTGGTCCGGAGATGGGGCTTTAGATGGTGGACACCTTCTCTTGGTCCAGTGAAGGTGTAGAGCCAATCAATTTGGGAATTGACTCACCGTGGAGAAGTGTCCCGGTTTTGGGTGGAATTTCAACTCTGAAATTGAGCTTACAGAGGAGAAATGGCAGGGGGATTTCACTGGGGATCAAGTGCTCTAAGGGTGGAGGAGGGTCTAGAACAATTTTGGCAGAGTTTTGGCAAGGTTTGTGCTTCTCTTCTTCTCATGGCCGAGAGGGGTGGAGTTTAAATAGAGCTGGCTAGGGGGCCTCCTGTGGGGAGTTAGGGCTCGGGATCGAGCTGCTCCGGTGAGGAGAAGAACGACCATGGTGACCACTAGGCATGGGGCGGCTCAGCAAGTGAGAATTTCAATGTTGGCTCACATGTGAGCTAACGGCCATGGTGTTTTCCGGCGGCTCGGTGGCCGGCCGACCGAGCAATGGTCACCATCTTGGTCGAGTGGATCGGGGCTGGAGGTTTGTGCAATCAATCGGCCATGGACATGTGTAAAGGCTTTGATCCAAAGTGGAATGGGGCATGGCTAGATTTGGACCTAAATGGGTCAACCCACCCATTTGGGCTAGGTGCACCACCCAAGGCCTGGTTTAGGCCGAGGAGAAAGTGATTTGGATCAGCTTGATTAGTGGGGTCAAGTCACAATCCAAGTACAATTAGGCTTAAGCATGGTTTAGTGGAGTCATGGAAGTGGTTAATCACCTTTAGGAATTAAGGAAAGAGCCTCCTCCTTTTGTCCAAAATGGCATGGTGACATGTAAAGAGGCTCTCATGGCTTGCATATGGCTTGTGCATGGCTCCATGGCTCCATTTGGCTTGGGAAAAGTGAAGTCAATTTCATAAAAAAGGATTTTAAGGATTTTGGATAATTTGGTGGAAATTTGGATGAAGCTTCATTTAGAAATATTTGATCATTGGTTTAGGACTTAGGGATGATTTTAATTGAAAGTATGATGAGGGGAAATGTCATATGGGCTTTGAAAGAATTTTTGGGGTTTTGGATTTGGTGGAAGTGGGCTTTTAAAATGGTTTAAGGAATGGGCCCTTAAGTTTAAAAATGAATTTATGGATGGGAATTTTGTAAAGAGGTTGGGCCAAATAATTGTTGGGTTTAGCTCATGGATGTGTCATGAGTGATTTGAAACAAATTGGGGGTGATTTGGATTTGAATTGGGTTGAATTTGGGTTAGGTTTGTGCTTAGGTCAAAAATGGGCCTTTTAACCTCTGGGTTGAGTTTGAGTGGGGTTTGGGTTCAAATTTTGGGCAAATCATGTTAGGGTTTTGTTTGTGGGAATGTTAAGGAAGATTTAGAAAAGATTTGAGGTTAATTGGAGTTGAATTGGGTGAGTTTGGGTTAAGTTTGGGTCATGGGTCCAAATTGGGCTTTAAGGCCAAAAGTGAGATTGGATCCAAATGTCAATCAAATTGGACTTGGATTTGGTCTAGATTGGTATTGGGAATGTTGAATTGAAGTTTAGAATTGAATTGGACCAGAATTTGGGTCAATTGGATAGGTTTGGTTTGACATTGGGTTTACTTTGGGTTAAAATGGGTGAAATTGGGGGTTTTGACAAAAGTAAGGTAAATTGACAAAATTGGCCCATGGTGTAGTTAGACAAAATGATGTTGGGAATATTTAGGATTTTCTGGAATTTTCTGGGAATTTTCTGAATTTTTGGATTTTTAGGCCAAGAAGGGTATTTTGGGTATTTAGAGGGTATTGGGAGGTATTTTTTGGAATTTTTGGTATTTTTGGGTATGGATGATCAATTTGAGTGATGTGGAGATGTTTGAGAGTGATTTTGGAAAATTTTGGGTAATTTGGAAATTTTGCAAAAATTTGGGTAACTTCGACGGTTTTGGGTAGGTTTAGTAGGTGTAGGGTCCCGGGGTCAAAAATTGAAAATTTGGGAAATTAAAGATTGGGTGAATCTAGGTGGAAAGAAATTATTTTGGTTGAGCCATGAAGCCATGAAGCCATTTCAAGCCCATATGAGCCATGAAAGGACTCATTTGAGGCATTCACTATGTTGTTCCTAACCCTCTTAGCGAGGGCTTAGGGGTTAAGGACCATCCATGTGAATCACCTACATGAGTCGGGAGGTTAAGTTGGGTATGGGTGTGGTTTTAGGAAGTGTGTGGAAATGTAGTGTGTAAGTGTAGTGTGTATGTAAGTGTATGTGTAAGCGGCCCCCTTCACTGCACCGAGCCACCTGAGGCGGTCCTAAGGCCAAAGAGTCCTATAGGAACTCATCCTTTAAACTTCCACATTTGATTTCAACCCTCTAGGTGATTAGGGATCTATAGTCAAGTTTGTGGAGTTTGCAGGGAGTTTAGAAGTGGTTTAAATTTCTAAAATGTGGGTCCCAATTCTAGTCCTCTAAGATAGTCAAAGGAAAAGCCTAAGGCTAGATCCTAAGCACTAAAAAGAAGAAGGGAAGACCTCATCAAAAATGAGGTCAACATGCCACAACTCTAAATTTGGTGGACATTTCAAAATTGATAAAACTGCTTTTAAATTTTACAATCTGGATTTTATTGGATTACATTATTTAAAGATGTTAACAGTTTTGTTAAATCCTTCGATTGATGTCAACGTATAGGCAACATTTTTAAGAGAGATGAAATGGCTCTAAATTTTAATTTGGAAGTAGAAATTTTTGATGTCTGGGGTTTAAATTTCATGGGACCATTTATACCTTCTTCAAGAAAAATTTATATATTATTAGTTGTTGATTATGTTTTTAAATGGATTGAAGCAAAAGCTTTAGCTCATTGTGATGCTAAAAGTGTTGAAAAATTTTTAACTGAAATATTTTTACCAAATTTGGAATGCCATGAATAATTATCATAGATGGGGGAAGTCACTTCAAGAATTTTATGATTCAGAGATTAATGTGTAAATTTGGGATTAACCATAGAATTTCAACAGCTTATAGATCGCGGACTTATATTTTTGCAAGAATTTATGAACTCAAATTTATATATTTATAATGATTTTGTAAAGTCTAAGCACTCAACGCAATTATAAATTTTGTATCAAGTAATACAGGGCTCTAATGGAGTCCTAGTTATCGATCCCTCAGGGAAGTACGAAGTATAAGAAAGTGTTTCACAATATATATATAAATAGCACTGAAATCCGATATTTAAATTGCACTTAAAGTTTAATATTTAATTCTACTACCATAATGCTGAAAACAGTAATAATTAAATAAATTACAATTACTTCTAACAACTTTGAAAACAGAATTAACTAATAGACATACTAAACTATGTATTTGAAAGATTTTTGATATATGAGAAAAGTATCTTTCCTCTAGTAATGAGAATATGATGTGTGGATTGATATGGAACAATTATCTATGTTATTGTGCCAAATAGGAGAATAGATGTTTCTTAACCCTTAAAAGAGTACCCCCTCTTCTAAGCATGAAAAGAACATTGACATATCCTAAGTTTAGTCACTAAATCTAAGGCTAGGCTGGGAGGATACTGAATATCACTACGGAGCTCCCACTCACACTTCACCTGAAGGCTAACTTTTGAGTTTAGTCACTAATCTTAGAACCAATTTGAGGATTTCAACCTGTCACCCTGAAATCTCTACATTGAAGTCCATCAAAACACATTTCCTTATTTATTTGCACTCAATTCCCATGAACTACGCAATTCATCCATGAAAATTGAATGGATTCTTCATTATTGTTGTAGGAAATTAAATCCTTTCAGAATTAATATTCAACAACATATTTTAACATTTCAATTGGCCAAATCGAAAAGTAAATTAAGTTTGAAATGAAAAACCATTACAATTTCTTCACTACATTAAAAGAACATCAAATCCACATCAATCCATCATCACATCTCTATGCAAGAAGAAAGACAGAGGAGACTACTCAGAATTCATGAAAAAGATACAATAAAACATGAATTTTATATATAAAAGAAAAATCATACAAACCATAAAAGAAAATACAACTTATCACTTTCTCTTCCCTAATGCAATTCCCTTGAAGTTCCTTTGAATTATTTTCTCTCTTCTTTACAACACTTAATTCCCTCTTTAGAATGGAAAGGAAGAAGCATTCTCTCACTTTACTTCTTCTCCTTCACTCCTTAGAGAAGAATTCCTCTCTAATTCTCACTTCTACACACTCTTCTCCTGAACCATAACAATTAACACACACTAAAACCACTAAGAGAGAGCAAGAGAAACCAAGAGAGCCCCCTATTTTCGTCCAAAAATAGTTACTTATAAGTTAGGGACAAAATCCCAAGAGTTTCCATAGGCATCCCTTCAAAAAGTCACCAAAACTCTTCAAATTTGACCCCGGTGGCGCTCTATCGTGCCAATAAAGTTGAAGTCTCTGGAAAATGGCGCCGGCGGCGCCAGAACATCTTTTCCTCCTTTTTGCTCCTTTTTGCTCCTTTTTGCTCTGAATTTATTCCTTTTCACTTCTTTTCGCTCCAATCACCTAAAAGCATCATACCTGTGACAAATCATGAAAATACCTTTCTTTAATGTGTAATATCACCAAAAATAAGTAAAATTATATAGTAAAAACCGTATATATTTTGGGTGTATCAAAATCCCCTAAACTTTAACTATTACTTATCCTCAAGTAATCATTTTACTACATAAAATTATAACTCTAGGCAATGTACTTTTCAACTGTAAGACACTAAAATTTTTCATTCAAAAGAATATATTGGTTAGATTTCAGAAAGAAATTTAGTAACTCAGGTAAACACTACAGGTATAAGAATATTCAACAATCAAGTCTAAGGGTTCTAGTCTTCTATTTATTTTAAAATGAACCATAATTTGTTACATTAAGAGTGCCTCAAAAGACTATGTGAAAAAGGAGTTCATGCAAACTTTATTAGAATGTAGGCAAATACTTTAAATATAGATTCAGAAATGAAATCAAGTTCTCCCTTTAGAGTAACTCAAGTGATGCCAATTTTTGATTAGACACCTCCTCAAGCTTCTCCTCATAAATATTTTTCTTTCTTTTTCTTTTCTTTTTCTTATTTCTCTTTTTTTCTTTTTGGGATTGTTTTTCAATCCTTCTTTTCTTTTCTTTTATCTTTTTTTTAATGAGGATTACTATATCTGGATAGCCTTTAATGATTTTGAACTTCACTTTCCTCTTTCTAAAGGTCAAACTTGAGACACCTCCTAACTTTATAGTTAAGTATAAGCTTTATTATTCATCATAAAGTTACAATCTCTTCTTAAGACGCAATACATTAAGTCCGTTAACATTTCAAAAATACAATTTTCTTTACTTTAAATAGTTAACTATAATCAAATTCTTTCATACCAAATATCTTACTTCTATAAAATCAACCTTTATTACTAAAAATTTTCATCCAATCCTTCCGTAATATTCAACTGAAATAAAAGTTTTAGTTACTTTCAGTGAGGTTCAACTGTCAGAAGTTATGCTAATAATTTTTGAAAATATAATAATTGAAAATAAATAAAAGTTAATATTTCTCTACCCTCCCCCAAACTTAAATTTTTCAGTAAATTTGAAACAATAGAGAGTAGAAGAAAACTAACCTTTCTGTGCTGCGATCTTGAAATCTCCAATAACTATTTGGTATGAATCAAAATTTACAAGTAGCAGGCATGAAACAATTAGTAGCAATGATATAAAAATTTTAAATATTTGCATGGGTAAAAAGAAATTATCTTTAAACATCTAAACATCCAACAAAACACTACAAAATGAAACAAGCTATCACAATACTTCACAGTCTAACTAAAAATTTCAATCTTTCAGTACAACATATCAGTACACCAACAGGGTTACACATCACTTGAAAAATAAATAACTACTACATCATAACAGTACAATAACAGGGTTACACATCACATGAAAAATAAATAACTACAACATCATAACAGTACAACACAACACAACAAGAACAACAAAAGTAGAAACAAACAATCTACCAACTCCAACACCAGGATCAGTAGGGTCATCAGCAGGGTCAGGTCTATATGGTGTATAACTGGGGCAAGTAGGAAATATCACATTAGACTCCTCCCACATAAATCTGACCCGAGCATCATAAAAGGCAATATCGAACTCAACTCTCCTCTGCAGATAATCTTCATTCACATTACTCCTCGCCTCAAACACATCCATCAGACCATGGAGTCTACCCACACTAGCACACTGTAATCTTAGCTGCTCCATAATATCAGATAAGGTAGGATGCTCAAATGTAGATGGAACCTCATAACTCATAGTAGGAATATCAGTACTCCTACACTCAACTCGAGCTCCCACATGAGACTCATAAGTACGAATAATAGTCTTTGTAATTGGTCTCAACAGTATAGCCACTTCTTCAGAACTACTGAACACCACTCCAGATTGAACACACAGGGCATGAACTAAGGCAGGATGTCGTAATCATCCAGTGGTCTCGCCTCTAGAAATTGTCTAAATATTCTTGTAAACAATAGCTCCAATATCAATCTTTTTCATCGTCTGAATACAATAGTTCATAATCGCTCTATCCCTTTTAACTTCATTTTGGTGATAAGATGGTAATAGCCTCGCAGAGATAAAATAGTGCCAAACTTTTGATGCAACATTCAATGTGGAAGCGGGGAAGTTAATCACCTATTTTTGACTTACTTTCCATTCCCCTCGCTCATCTGTCAGAAAAGCAATCACTTCTCTCATATTCTCCCCTCGAGTATCAAAGTTTTTGTATTCACAAACAAATGGTTCCCGAGTCTGATAGAAAGCATTGATACGCTGAGGAGTAAACTCAACCATTTTTCCTCTAACTAGCACATACTCAGTCTCAGTCCAGGGTACATTTAAATAGAACTCTCTAACAACTCCCATAACAGCATTCACAGTAAAATAACAGAATCGTTCCCAGTTCCGTTCTGCAATTAACTGTTATACAGATCCACTAGGACTATCAAAAGCTCGATCCAGGATACACTTCTTATTGTAAAGGTAAGAGTTAAAGTGAAATTGGGCTTTAATATTAACGAATTTTTCCTCATCAAACTCCAATTTCCTCTTTCCTTTGCTCAACCTTGGAGCCATGTGAATTTCTAAAATTTGCATGAAAATTCCAATAAATCCCTAATTCACAGTGTAAGAAACACCAAATGCTATACTAAACAAGTAAGAGCAAATTTCATCATCGAAATCGCAAAATCTCTGTAAAACTCCAAAAATTCCAACCTAAGCAATGTGAGAGATTTCCATGGTGAAAATAAAACATTTTAACTTAAAGTGAAACTCTTACCAAGAGAAGTGTGGATCCGACCTTGAAAAGATTTGAAATCTCCTTGAATTCGATATCTAGCAAGCTCTAGATCTTCAAAATCATGAAAATGGAGGAGGAAGACGAAAGCAATAGAAAATTTGTGGGTCCCAGGGTAAAAATCATAAAAACGAGGGTTTTTAGCCTTTTACTGGATTCGGGCGCCGGCGGTGCTCTTTTTAAAATAATAGCCAAACTCTCTGGATTTGGGAGCTGGTGGCGCCAGTCCAAAATTTTTTCTGGGTCTGAAAAATTTTTCGTAATTTCGATCGTTTTGATATCCAAAATGATGTTTAACACTTCAATAAGCATTTACTTCATCTCACAAGCAATAATTAACACAATTCTTTACACAAACAATACACAACTTACTTATATATATAAAATCAAAGTTACAACATAAACACCAAATATGTTCATTCAAACAAAACCAACAACTCTTAGATGTTTAGTACTGCAAGTACTCTACAATAGGCAAGCACTAAAATCTAAGCACACAATGAAAGTAAGCATATCCAAATCCAAATTCAAATTACAAAGCAAAGCAAATACTACACACACTAAGCATATTTAAGCAAAGTAAACTAAACACACAACAAGCATAAGTAGAATCCTTTAATTACTTCACATCAGTTTCAAAGCTATCCCATCCTCTAATGTCTCCAATCGATTGCTGATGCACAAATAAATTATAAAATGGACGAATTGGAAATTCGTCAGATGATTCCTCAGAAATCACCGCGTTCTTCTTCATTAGGTTAATCAAGCCCATCTCAATTCGACCAGTGTGATCGAATTGTTCCTTCATTCTCCAATCTATATGATCGAATAAATCATAAATGTTATTACTTGCATTCATAACGTTCCGTACCTCTTTCTCCAACTGTTTGATCCTCTTCAATATCATTCTGGAATCTTCAGAAAAATAGTGTTTAATCGGCTGTGAAGTCTGTGTTGGTTGATCAGCAAGCAAATTCATGTCATCTTCATCTCCCACTGTTTGGTAGTCATAAGGATTAGTTGGATCAATATGCCTCCATGGAAGAAGAACGTTTTCCCAATTTCATATGGAACTTGTGTTTGACTACATAACAAAAATATGGTGGACGGGTGTCCAAGCCCATATTTAGATCCATGAACAATTAATCCCAAAACTGATTTCACAGTGATATTACCAATGTCAATCGGCCTTCCAATTTGAATACAAAAATTCAAAATGGCACTTTCCTTGGTTACCTTGCTAATCTTCAATGTTGGAAATAACTTTGCTAAAATAAAGTAGTGTCACTGCTTCAACACCGGATTTAGTAATGCAGATGGGAAACTAATGTATCAATTCTCTCTAATTTCCCAATCCTCATTCCCATCCATCAAATATCGATACACATCATTCATATTATCACTCGTGGCATTGAAATTAGAATAATAGAAAATAGAAACATTCTCGATCATAAAGAGATCATAAATTCGTGCATGAGTATATTGCACAAATCTACCACGCACAAATACAAACCCTTGGTTGAACCCATGAAGAATTGCATAGAATTCTTTCACGACAGGAACAACAATGGCAGCGGTAGTGTAGCAAAGCACTTCCCAACGTCTCTACTTAATAATCTCTTCAATTCTAGTAGTAGGATTATCCATACCTCGATTTATGAAGCCTCTT
The DNA here is from genome assembly GCA_022702705.1 of Papilionanthe hookeriana x Papilionanthe teres. Classification (NCBI taxonomy): domain Eukaryota; kingdom Viridiplantae; phylum Streptophyta; class Magnoliopsida; order Asparagales; family Orchidaceae; genus Papilionanthe; species Papilionanthe hookeriana x Papilionanthe teres. The sequence continues at coordinate 13,344,808 of CM040439.1, read as the reverse complement.
TCCTTGATAATCCTTCTCTTCATCATCACATTGTTGAACAAATGCTACGCCTCGAAACTTATGAACTTCCTTCGGTTGAAAATGCGAGATCGAAGGGTTTCAATGGGGTAGGAATCCATGGGATGCGAATTGGGAATGGTAGTTTTCATTTTTCTGGAGTTAGGAAGTCTAAAATGGAGTTTAGGGAGTTATAAGGATGGATATCGCGCCCAAAACTGCCAAAACTCGCATTTTGAAACTTCAAAAACCGTCAACTGGTTTTGGGCGTCGACGGTGCTCGATAGGGCGCTGGTGGCACTCAAACCTATAAGTTATGTCTGTGATAGGGCGACGACGGCGCCCATTCTGGCACCGGCGGCGCCAGTGGTTAAAATTCTCACTGAAATTTGTTTGGCCCAAAATATTCCAATATCTCAATTTGATCCACAATTTATTAAATTTTAAAGTAATTAGGATTCAAAAATAGCTATCTAAAAAGCACAACTACATCGAACTAGAAAACACACCACAAAGATACATATGGGTTGCCTCCAATAAAGGGCTTGGTTTTAACGTCGTCAGCCCGACAAACCATTCAGTTAATCGAGATGACTTAGCATTAAAACCTCTTTAAAGTCAGGTTGAAACCCATCAAAGTAAGGCTTTAATCGATGCCCATTAACCTTGAAAATCTTTCCAGTATCAGGATCTTTAATATCAACAACTCCAAAAGAATGAACTTTTACAACTGTAAAAGGTCCTAACTATCTAGCCTTTAGCTTTCCAGGAAATAACTTCAACCTTGTGTTGTATAATAAAAATTTTTGTCCAAATTCCAATTTCTTTTTCAATATCTTTCGATCGTGCTACAATTTCATTTTCCCTTTATAAATCCAATCACTGTGATAAGATGCATTTCTAATCTCTTCTAATTCATTTAATTGCATAAATCTTTTCTCTCCAACCTTTTTCAAATTAAAATTCAACTCTTTTATCACCCAATATGCTTTATGCTCCAATTCAACCGGTAAATGACAATTTTTACTAAACACTAGTCTATAACGAGACATTCAAATAGGGGTTTTAAAAGCAGTTCTATAAGCCCATAAAGCAGTATCTAATCTAGCAGATCAATCTAATTTATGATTATCCATAGTTTTCTCCAAAATTCTTTTAATTTTACGATTAGACACTTCTGCTAAACCACTAGTCTGGGGATGATAAGCAGTAGAGATTCTATGAATAATATTATATTTCTCAATTAATCTCTTAATTCGATTGTTTCTTAAATGGGATCCACCATTAGTTATGATCACTCTCGGCATTCCATATCTTGTAAATATATTTTTCTTTAAAAATTTTGAAACACTCCAAGCATCACATTTAAGTAAAGCAATAGCTTCAATCCATTTCGAGACAAAATCAATGACAACCAATATATATAAATTTCCAAATGAAGGAGTAAATGGTCCCATAAAATTTAAGCCCCATACATCAAAAATTTCAACTTCCAAATTGTAATTTAGAGGCATTTCATTTCTTCTAGAGATATTACCTACTCTCTGACATCGATCACATCATTTAATATATTTATAAACATCTCTAAAAAGTGTAGGCCAATAAAATCCAGATTGTAGAATCTTAAAAGAAGTTTTATCAGTACCAAAATGACCTCCAAATTCAGAATCAAGACATTGAATAATCAAATTTGTTTCTTCTTGTGAGACACATTTTCTAATAATCAGATACTTACACTGTTTATATAGATAGGGCTCATCCCAAAAATAAAATTTTGCATCATATTTAAACTTATTTTGTTTTTGCCTTGTTAAATCAGGTGGTACAATATCACTTACAATATAGTTCACAATATCAACATACCAAGGTAAATTGCTTCCCATAATAGTATAAAGTTGCTCATCAGGGAAACTTTCAGTAATTTCATTTTCAAATTCAGATAATTTATCATATTCTAATCTTGACAGATGATCAGTTATTTGATTATCAGCTCCCTTCCTATCAACTATCATAAAATCAAATTCTTACAGAAGAAGTATCCATCTAATGAGTCTAGGTTTAACATCCTTCTTTCGCATTAAATATTTGATAGCCGAATGGTCTGTATGCACAATACTTTTAGCTCCAATTAAATAAGGTCTAAATTTTTCAAAAGCAAATACTATAGCTAATAACTCCCTTTCAGTTGTGGTATAATTAATTTGAGCCTCATTAAGAGTTTTACTAGCATAGTAAATGACTTGAAAACTTTATCATGACTCTGCCCCAATGCTACTCCAATCGCATAATCACTAGCATCACACATAAGTTCAAATGGTTTCTCCCAATCTGGTGAAACAATTATAGGTGCAGTGATTAATTTCTCTTTCAATAATTCAAAAGCACTCAAGCATTCATCATTAAAATCAAATTTTCTATCATTTTCTAAAGTCGGCACAATGGTTTGGTAATTTTAGAAAAAAACTTTAATATATCGCCTGTAAAATCAAGTTTGTCTTAAGAAAATCCTCACCTCTCTCACAGTAGTGAGTGGCGACAATCTCTCAATCTCTCTAATTTTAGTAGGATCGACCTCCATTCCATGTTCAAAAATTTTATGCCCAAGTACAATTCCTCCTGCAACCATAAATTGAGATTTATCCCAATTCAGAACTAGATTTGTTTTCTCACAGAGCTCCAAAACTTTTGCTAAGTTTCCCAGTCAAATTTCAAATGAAGTCCCAAATATAGAGAAATCATCCATAAAAACTTCTATTTCATTATCTATCATACTACTAAAGATAGACATCATACATCTCTGAAATGTTGTAGGTGCGTTACACAGTCCAAAAGGTATTCTTCAAAAAGCAAATGTTCCATAAGGGCTAGTAAATGTTTTCTTTTCTTGATTCTCAGGAGCAATAGCTATTCGATGGTAACCAATATATCCATCTAGAAAATTATAGTACTTGTGTCCAGCAAGTCTATCTAGCATTTGATCGAGAAAAGGAAGAGGAAAGTGATATTTTCTGGTGGCGGCATTTAATTTTCTATAGTCAATACAAATTCTACATCCATTAATTTGTCTTGCGGGTATAATTTCATTACATTCATTCACTTCAACAGTCACTCCTCCCTTTTTCGGTACACAATGTATTGGACTCACCCAAGCACTATCCAAAATAGGATAAATAATTCTAGAATCCAGCCATTTTAAAATCTCTTTATTAACTACTTCATTCATTATACGATTCATCTCCTTTGCGGATCAACTCTCAGTTTGTGTTCTTCATCTAATAAAAGTCAGTGCATACAAATCGAAGGACTAACTCCTTTAATATCTGTCAAAGTCCATCCAAAAGCTTTCTTGTATCTTTTTAAAGTTTCCAACAACTTCTGTTCTTGATAATCATTTAACTCCGAAGATACAAGAACTGGCAAAGTAGATGATTCTCCTAAAAACATATACTTTAAATGATTAGGGAGAAGTTTCATCTCACATTCAGGAGGTTTTATTATAGATGGAATTAAGCTTATATTTCCACCTTCCATAGTGTCTAATACTTCAAATCTCTCCTGAACATACTCCAAATCTTCATTCTTCCAATATCTGAATTTTCTTCATCTTCAATTTCTTCTTCAAACATATTTTCATACTCTACTTCTTTTTCAAATATATTTCTCAAATATTCACAGACCTCCATCCTAAAACATTCATTATCTTTTTCCATTGAGGGATACTTCAAAGATTTTAAAATATTAAAGTTCATCTCTTGATCATTAACTCTCATAATTAATTCTCCCTTTTGAACATCAATCACTGCTCTTACAGTAGTAAGGAATGGTCTTCCTAAAATGATTGGAATTTCTTTATCTTTCTCCATATCATGTACAATAAAATCCACAGGAAAGATAAATTTACCCACATTCACTAACACATCTTCCACCACTCCTTTAGGGTAAGTAATGGAATGATCGACCAACTAAAGAGTCACAGATGTAGGAGAAATTTCTCCTATTCCCAACATTTTGAAAGTTGATAAAGGCATAAGATAAATACTAGCTCCCAGATCACATAAAGCTTTTCCGAAAAGTTTTTCACCTATAGCAAACAGAATAGTGAAACTACCAGGATCTTTAAGTTTTTTCGGAAGCTTCTTCTGAATAATTGCACTACACTCTCCGCTAAGTGCAACAGTTTCATGATCTGTAAACTTTCTTTTCTTTCTCAGAATATCCTTCATAAACTTGACATAGTCAGGCATCTCTTCTAATGCTTCAATAAAAGGAATAATTATCGTTAATTTCTTAAGGATCTCTAAAAATTTTCCAAATCTGTTATCCCTGTTTTGTTTCTTCAATCTTTGAAGAAATGAAGGTGGTGGTTTTTCAACAGTTATCTTCATTGGCTCAAGATGATAATCCAATTTTGGATAAATCTTGTTTGAACCTTTTTCGATTTCCACCTTCTACTTTTCTATTTCAACTTATTTTTGCACTCTAGTTTCTAATTCTTTTCCACTCCTTAATTTAATAGCCTTAAGTTGTTCCTTATTTTAATCTTTTGGATTGATCTCAACATTACTTGGAAGTGTTCCATAAGGTCTATTATTAAGTGCTATGAAAAATGCCCCAATTGACTTTCAATATTTTTAATAGCAACACCTTGAGCTTGTAATTGATTTCCCATGTTCAGAATCATTTCTTCAGTAGACAACTTCTTATCCTTAAATTGTAGGTTAATATTGAATCCAAGAGGATAAGTTGGTCTAAAATTGGTATTTCCTTGATTGTTTGAATTTCCAATTGGATTTATAGAACTGTTAGCCCAATGTGGGCTAACATTAGCACTGCTATTATTCCAATTGAAATTTGGGCGATTCTTCCAACCAAGATTATAATAATTTGAATAAGGATTGTTAGGTCTATTAATAGCATTTAAATTCTCATAAGGTGTTTGAGATTCTGTTATCTGTCAAAATAAATTTTCCTCCAACACTTGAGGTGGTCGAGAATAATTCATTCCATATTGATCTATTTTCTTAGAAATGGCAACAATTTGAGAAAGTACCATAGTCATCATATCTAAATCATGAAAACTAGCTTCTCTCTTAGGATTTACTCGTTCAGGGGGCCATTGAAAATTATTAGTAGCTATTTCTTCAATTAATGCGTATGCTTCATCAAAAGGTTTTGACATTAAAGATCCACCAGCAACAACATCTATAATAGATCTCATTGATCCCACTAATCCATTATAAAAATTTTGAATTATTAACCAATCTGGTAAAGCATGATGTGGGCACTTCCTAAGGAGATTTTTAAATCTCTCCCAAGCTTTATATATTGACTCTCCTTCAAACTGACAAAAAGATGTAATATCATTTCTTAGTTTAACAATCTTTGATGGAGGGACATATTTTGATAGAAATTTTTGAGATAATTCTCCCCAAGTTCTAATAGATCCAGGTGCTAACAAATTTAACCACGCCTTAGCTTTATCCCTTAATGGAAAAGGAAAAAACTCTAAGTCTGACAGTGTCACTAGACACTCCGTCATGTTTAAACGTAGCACATAGTTCTAAAAAATTAGCGAGATGTAAATTTTGATCCTCATTAGGTTTTCCTCTGAATCGATTATTATGTACCATTTGGATAATTGTAGGTTTAAGTTAAAATGAATTAGCAGCAACATAAGGATTTTGAATAGTTATGTGAATTTCGTCTGCTGTTGGGTTAGCAAAATCTCTTAAAAGTCTTGGCAAATTTCCAACATCATTTCTCTGATTATCTTGATTATTCTCCATTTCACAAGGATTTTTAATTTGTTTTTACTTTTTTCTAATTTTTATGACAATACGCTCTAACTCTGAATCGTAAGTCATTAGACCTATAGATCCACTACTACGCATATGCAATCACACAAATACTTTTAAAAAGTAAACAAACACATAATTACACACTACAAAATAAATTTTTTCTGTTACTATATTATCAATAAATACTATTTATACTTACCTACTTACTTTGTTACCTTCCTCGGCAACGACGCCAAAAACTTGATTGCGGACTTATATTTTTGCAAGAATTTAAGAACTAAAATTTATATATTTATAATGATTTTGTAAAGTCTAAGCACTCAATACAAGTATATGTATTGTATCAAGTAATACAAGGCTCTAATGAAGTCTTGGTTATCGATCCCACAGGGAAGTACAAAGTATAAGATAATGTTTCACAATATATATATATTATAGCACTGAAATCCGATATTTAAATTGCACTTAAAGTTTAATACTTAATTCTACTACCACAATGCAGAAAACAATAACAATTAACTAAACTACAATTACTTCTAACAACTTTGAAGATAAAATTAACTAACAGACACACTAAACTATGTATTTAAAAGGTTTTTGATATATGAGAAAAGTATATTTCATCTTGCAATGAGAATATGATGTGTGGATTGATATGGAACAATTATCTATGTTATTGTGCTAAATAGGAGCATAGATGTTTCTTTACCCTTAAAAGAGCACCGTTGACCTCATTTTTGATGAGGTCTTTTGCTTCTCTCTTTAGTACTTAGGATCTAGCCTTAGGCTTTTCCTTTGACTAATCTTAGAGAACTAGAAATGGAACCCACTCATTAGAAATTCAAACTACTTCTTAACTCCCTGCAAACCCCACAAGCTTGATTGTAGACCCCTAATCACCTAGAGGGTTGAAATCAAATGTGAAGGTTTAAAGGATGAGTTCCCCATAGGACTTCTTGGCCTTAGGAATACCCTGGATGGTCTGGTCTGGTGAGGGTTGACTTGCACATACACTACACTCTCACACATAACCCAAGTCCTAAAACCACACTCTCACCCAACTTGACTTCCTGACTCATGTAGGTAATTCATATGGATGGTCCTTAACCCCTAAGCCCCTAGCTAAGAGGGTTAGGAACAACATATTGAATACCTCAAATGAGTCCTCTCATGGCTCATATGGGCTTAATATGGCTTTATGGCTCAACCAAAGTGATTCCATTTTACTCAAATTTGATCAATCTTCATTTTTCCAAAATTTCAATTTTTGACCCCTGGGGCCCTACACTTACTAAACCTACCAAAAGCCCTTGGAACTACCTAAAATTTACAAAATCACCTAAATTACCCAAAATTCCTCAACATCAATCCCAAATTTCCCCCCACTCAAATTGATCATCCATAGCCAAAAAATACCAACAATTCCAAAAGTACCCCCCAACACCCTCCAAATACCCCAAATGCCATTCTTAGCCCAAAAATCCAAAAATTGAGAAAATTCCCAAAAAATTCCAGAAAATCCCAAATATTCCCAATTTAATTTTGTTCAACTACACCATGGGCCAATTTTTCCAATTTACCCCTTTTACCAAAACCCCCAATTTATTTTTTTAACCCAAGTGAACCCAATGTCAAACCAAACCACCCCAATTGACCTCAATTCTGGTCCAGTTCAATTCTAAACTTCAATTCAATATCCTCAACATCAATTTAGACCAAATCGAAGTCCAATTTGATTGACATTAGAGCCCAATTTCAATTTGAAGTCTAAGGCCTAATTTTAACTCATGACCTAAACCTAGCTCAAACCAACCCAATTCAACTCCAATTGGTTCCAAATCTTTTGTAATGCTTTCCTAGCACCCCCATAAACAGAACACTAACTTGATTTGCCCAAAATTTGAACCTAAACTCCACCCAAACCTAACCCAAAACCAAAATCCCCTAAATTGACCTAAGCTCAAACTTAACCCAAATGGGCCCAAATCCCAAAATCAAAGCCCAACCAAAGTTGAAAACTCTTTGTTACACTCCCATGAACATTTCTCAACATTAATTTTACATCAAATCCAACTTTAGCCCAACCTTAGCCCAAGTTAGCCCAATTTGGCCCACCTTGGTCCCTTTATCAAAAAAACCCAAATTCAACTCAATTCAATTCAAAATCACTTTAAACTTGTTCCAAACCACTCATGACACATGACTAAACCAATTGCAACATTTATTTGGCACAATCCTTTACAAAATTTTCATCCCAAATTTATTTTAAATCCAAAAGCCCACTTCCTTAAACCACTTTAAAAGCCCATCCCAAGACAATTTCAAAAGCCCAAAATTGATTCTAAAGCCCATATGACATTTTCATTTGTCATCCATTTAATGAAAATCATTACCTAAGTTCCAATTCCATCATCAAATAAATCTAAATCAAGCATCATGCCAAAATACCCCTAAATTTCAAAAAATCTCAAAATCCCTTTCTCATGCAAGTGAGCTAAGCCATTCCTAAGCCATTCCTAAGCCATGAGCAAGCCTTGGAGCCTTGCACATGCCACATGAGAGCCATGAGAATCTTAGGTTTGTAAACACCCCATAAATGACAAAAGGAGGAGATCCTTTAAGCACTCCTTAAGAGTCATTAACCATTCCCATGTCTCCCCTAACTCATGCTTAAGCTTAATTGTACTTGGATTGTGACTTGACCCCACTAATCAAGCTGATCCAAATGACTTTCTCTTCACCCCAAATCAGCCTTGGAGAGGTGCACCTAGCTTAATCCATGCATTGGTCCAAATTAAGCTAAAATGATTCTTACCCCATGCCATTTTAATCAAACCTCCTTACACATGGCAATAGCCAATTGCTTGCACCAAACCCCAGCCCTGACATCATTGGTCAAGATGGTGACCAATGCCTGGCCGGCCAGCCACCTGGATCGCCGGAAAACACCATGGCCGAGAGCTCCATGTGAGCCAAAATTTTCAATTCTCCCTGGCCGAGTCGTCCCAACCCAAATGGACACCATGACTGTTCTTCTCCTCCCCTGAGCAGCTGATCCCAGCCTCCAGACCCCCATGGGAAGCCCTCCAGCCACATCTATTTAAACACCACCACCTCTCGGCCAAAAAGAGGGTTGAACCAAACCTTACCAAAACTCTGCCAAAATCATTCCAGACCCCTCTCCAAATATAGAGAACTTGATCCCACTAAAATCCAGCCCTAAAACCCTCTCTGTGAGCTCAATTTTTGAGTTGAAAATTCACCCAAAAAACAGGACACTTTACCACAGTGAGCCAATCTCGAAATTGATTGGTCCTACACCTTCACCAGACCAAGAGGAGAAGTTCCCCAGCAAAAGCCCCCTCATCAGGCCATCCATTGCTTCCAGCCTCCAAGCTTTGTTATCGGCCTTGTTCACTTTCATACTTAGACAATTCCCCAGAGCCAGAGACTTCATCTGGAGCTTGTCTGGACTCAATCGAAGGTGACACAGCTCTCAGATCGAAGCTGCACTTCTCTGAGCAAAGGTATGAACTCACTCTTCCTCCTGAGCTTCCAGTGATTCTCCATTTTGTTTAGGTTAATTTCATAGCAAATAAACTGTGTGGATGTGTTCGTCTCTTTAAGATGAATCCATAGAGCATAAGAACACGAAAATCCATTGAGAATTGAGTGAGATCTTAGGGTTTTAGTGTGGACGGTCACGGGTGCACACCAGTCGTAGAAGATGACCAGGAGCCGTTGGATCGCGCGTGTATCGAGAGGACAGTATAGATCAAGTCGGACGGCGCAATGGTACATGAACCGCAGGACGCGTGGCTGCTGACTCAAGTGGCAGTGTCGAATGGGAGCGCGACACGTAGGGGTTTCGGAGCTGCCGAGGTTGACGCGGCGCCGCGTGGATAAGTAGATAAATCCCTATTTTCTGAATTAATTAAATACCCAGAACTTAGAAAATTCATATTTTTACATAGAAAAATCACAAAAATAAAATAAAAATACCCTCTTGCTCAGTGAACAAAGGAGAATAATGTGGAAAAGAAATCAAATTAATTGGATGAGTATTTTATTTTTAATAATTTATTTACTGTTTTCAGTATTTTGATTCTTCATTTACATAAACAATTCACCATGCCATGAGACCATAGGGCTTTTGAAGCCTCTAATCTTGAGAACATTCCCTAAATTTTCAAGGTCAGAGGCCATCTCTGTGGAAAGTTATTGAATTTTCAAGGTCATTTCACTGTTTTAGGTATTTTAATTCCAATAATTAGCATGTTGTAAAATAAATTCTAGGAAAATTAGGTGATGTTTCTTAGGACCAGAGGACCCTATGAAAAATATATTTTGAGTTAATTCATACATAATAACCTTAATTGGCCTAAACCCCCAAAATTGAAATTGATTTAATTAGGGTTAAACACACATACATCAAATTGACTTGAAAATAATTTTCCATTACTCTTTAGGGTCAGAGAAACCTTACATAAAATTTTGAAATCAATTGGACTTGATTAGTCCACCAAATGGGCTGATTAAGCCTCATAAGCAAATTGGAACTTTAAAAAATCATAACTCCAAAAACACTTTCCAAAAATTCACAAAAATGATTTTGGAGCTTCTCTGATATCAGGGGAGTTCAGGAAAATTAAAATTGGAATTTTCTAAAAAAGTTGATTTTCCACAATATTTTAATATTTTAATAATTAAAAAAATAATAAAAATCATAAAAATGTCATATTTTGACTCCTAATCACTTAGGAACAAACCAAATATTTTTCCTATGTCCCTAGGGTAAGATATTGAATTTTAAAAGCTTAATGTAATTTTTAATATTAAAAAATAAGTTTTTAACCTTTTTCTCTAAAATAATTCTAATAAATAAAAAAAATCAGAAAATTATAAAATTTGTTTTTCTAAACTCCTTGAGGTCAGAGAGATTTAAGAAAAACATAAAATCTATTTTTCAACTTTAATTTTATTTTATAATTAATTAATACTCTAAAACTCAAAATAATTATAATAAATAAAATATAATTCAAAAAATCACCAAAATTAGTCCAAGTGGTCCTCTAGTTATTATAAACATCCCTTATTTTTCTTAAGGATAGAAAACTTTCCTTGGTCATGTTGTTGAATTTTCTTTGAAAACCCCTATTTTCTACTAAAAATAATTATATAAATAAATTAAATTCAGAAAAATCACATTTTCTCCACTAATGTCTTAATTGACATGTGAGTGAGGTGACATAAAAATTTCAAATTCGTTTGAGCTCAATTTAGTGAGTTATGAAATAAATAAGCTTAAAAGGGCATAAAGGTAATTTAAATTTTAACCCTTAATTAAAACTTTAGGTTTAATCAAAATGGGGGGTAAAATATTTGATTTTCATTTTCTCTTGGATGATTGAAACATAGGGAAATTAAGGGGTAGAGACCCATTAAACACTTTGAAAATATCAAAAAATGAAACTTTAATTAATTAAATGATTTAGATTTTGGAAAGAATATATTTAAATTTGGATTATTAAAATAGGGATATTATTAAGAGGATATTTATTCTTTAATTTAAAAATCCCTAAATAAGTCACTTTAACAATATTTAATTCTTAATTAAAAATTAAAATAATAATCCAAATTAACAATTAAAACTAAAATTAAAACTAAAATTAAATTAATTTAAGTTAAAACTAAATTAAAATTAAAGCTAAACTAAAACTAACAATTAAAATTAAAATTAAATTAAAAATTAAAACTAAAATTAAATTAAATTAAATTTAAATTTAATTAAAATAAAATTAAATTAAAATTAAATTAAAATTAAATAAAATTAAAATTAAATAAAATTAAATAAATTAAATTAAATTAAAATTAAAATTAAATTTAAATTAAATTAAAATCAAATTGAATTAAATTAAATTAAAATCATTTAACAACAAATCTAAATGAAATCATTAAGAATTAAATCATAACATATCAATAATTTCAACACCTCTTTCTATCTATGTAAATTTAAAACATGAATATCAATTTGGAATACTAAGATAACTGAAAATGTAAAGATTTAAATTAAATCTAAAATAATTTGAACACTATTCCGAACTTAAAATTATTAATTAAAACCTCATAATTAAATTAAAACACTTTAAACCATTAACTCAAACTTTTAATTAATTATGATTAAGATTCTCGATAAACCAACTTGCCACTTAAAGGCTTTAATTATTATAACTCTTAAATAGAGTATTAAGTGAGATGTCACTTCATTCATCGGGTAATCAAATACCTAAGTTCATCGAGCAAGAAACAAAGTTTGACTAAACTCCTGGATGATTAATTCACCTGTGCAACTAAATTTACTTGGACTCAAAACAATCCCAGAAATATTGAAAAAATATTTAGGACTCGTCCTAAGCACTTCCTCAATATGACGAGATGTTTTAGAAGAAAAATTGAATCTAAATGTTCTTTGATGAAGTAAATCATCCTTAAAATCAAACCAAGAACCTAGACGTCATAGGAGATGACTAGTTATAGGATTAGGAATTTGGTAGACAACCAAAACCCCTCCCTTAGCTTTAACTAGGTATCTGTTGAAATATTTAAATGCCTTAACATGTGTTTTAAGTGCAGCTTCGGATGACAGGAAGAACCTCCAGGTACGCTTTTATTTTATTGCAATCTACTTTATTGCAATTTACTTACATGCACTGTACTTTACTTTTCCTGCATGATAAATAAAACTGTTGCATGAAAACCAAAACCTTTAGGGTAGTCCCTGAACTGAAACTAAAACTCAATTAAAAGTCATTGCAAGCTAAAATTCACCGTCACAACATTCCAAAATATAAAACAACTCAAAATTTAATTACAAACAGAACAACAAAACTACAACTACAACTAAACTAAAATGTCTCGTTGGATGATCGGGAATACCTCGGATGATGTAACCCACGTGTTGCTAACGGGATTTCCCACTGTTTAAATGAAAGTGTGGAGCTCATTCAGTTGAGTTTAGCAAATTCATCTGGACTAAGTGAATCCGATGAAAATAACGGTGCCGGGATGACGGAGCCGTGGGATCTTAATCGGTTCTTGTCGGCATTATTTTTAGGTTGTGTTGTATTTAGAAAAGGGGTCGCCTAACAGAAATTGTCGGCGAATTTTTTTTATTTAATTTAAATAAATAATTTGAAAAGTAGTATTTGATTTTTGAAAATGATTTTAAATTTGAAGATTTTAAGATATGAAATCAAACCGATCTCACATCCCAAATAGTTTATATAAACGAACACCGCACCACAAACCGTGTATCTATCCTAAGGGTAGACACACTACTTGATGGTGGGGCTCGATTAAATAAACTAGAAGATTTGTGACATCCGTTTGGTCTGCGAACCAATTTTATAAGCCGACAAATTCGCCTGCTTAACATGAAAGCATTAAACGGGGTTTATATTACTCAGGTTCTTTAAAATTCCCTATAAGGGCAAGCCCCTATAGTTAATTACATCTTAAGTGACGGGAATCACTTAAGAAAACTCTCGATAATAATCAGTAGTTCTGCTCTCAAGAATTTCAAAGTGTAAGTTTTCAAGGGATTGAATTTTGGAATTTCGATAGGGAATGAATCAAATTTGGAAGATTTTATTTTGGGATTTCAAAGGAAGAAAGGTAGGAGAAATTACGGATTCGAAGCGAACTTCGGTAATTTCCCGACTATCCTATTGTTTGGCTTGAATTTAGGAAAGTCCTAATGTTTATTTAAATGTTTTGATCTTGCCAATTTTAATTAATTAGGGCTTATATTTGTATGATAAAATCAAACAAATAGCCTAGAAGATGTGAGGGTTTGTTGTTGTATCGGACGACTACCTCGGAATCCTAAGACCGGTTAGGGCTTAATTTGCAATGCAAATGCCTAACAAAAGGTTGAGGATTTATGTTGCACTAGGCAAACTACCTCTAATTACTATGGCTTGGTTGTTTAATTCTAGGAAAGTTTTGCTGAAGTAGACTCAGGTTTTGCTGATGACGATGGCCGTGCTGCCCACCATGCTCCGAGCTCCTTATTGTTGCAGAGGTTTAGTTTTAGAAGTCATAAATCAAAGGATGAGAGAAGTGTTTTGGTTTAGAGAAAATCTTAAAATCCAAGTATTTTTTTGTTTTAATTAAAACAAATCTTAAAGTTGATTATAACAACACCGGTTAAGATCCCACGGTTCCATCTTTCCGGCATCGTTATTTTTATCGGATTCACTTAGTCCAGATGAATTTGCTAAACTCAACTAAATGAGTTCCACACTTTCATTTAGACCGTGGGAAATCCAGTTAGCAACACGTAGGTTACATCATCCGAGGTATTCCCGATCATCCAACATGACGTTTTAATTTAGTTGTAATTGTAGTTTTGTGTTCTGTTTGTGATTAAATTTTGAGTTGTTTTATATTTTGAAATGTTGTGGCGGTGAATTTCATCTTGCAATGACTTTTAATTTAGTTTTGGTTTTAATTTTAGGGACTATCCTAAAGGTGTGGGTTTTCATGCAACAGTTGTTTATCATGCAAGAAAAGTAAGTGCGATGTGATTAAAGAAATTGCAATAAGATAAATTGCAATAAAATAAAAGCGTACCTGGAGGGTCTTCCCGTCATCCCAAGCTGCACTTAAAATACAATTAGAATATTTAAGCAAGTTCCTAGGTAAAGCTAAGGGAAGGGTTATGGTTTTCTACCAAATTCCTAATCCTATAGCTAGCCATTTCCTATGACGTCTAGGTTCTTGTGTTTTGGTTTGAGGACGATTTTCTTCATCAAAGAAAAATTAAGTTCAATTGTTCTTATAAGTATCCTATCATATTGAGGAAGTGCTTAAGAAGAATCTTAAACATCTTTTCAATATTACCAGAATTGTTTTAAGTCCAAGTGAATTTAATTATACAAATGAATTAATCGTCCGAGAATCCAAGTTTTGTTATTATCTTGCTCAGTGAACTAGGACATTTGAATATCTTATAAGTGAAGTAACATTTCATTTAATGTTCTGTTTAGGAGTTATGGTAACCAAAGCTTTCGAGGGCAAATTGGTGTTCAAATGGTTTGTGATTTAGTTTAACTTCAGTTAAAGGGTTTGAATTCGGAATAGTGTTCAAGTTGCTTTATATTTAATTTTTTATGTCTTAGGTGATGTTATTTAATTCAATTTAACTTAACTTTAATTTAATTTAATCTGGTTTAACTTTAATTTTAATTTAATTTTGATTTTTTTTTAAATTTTTTAATTTTAATTTTAATTTTAATTTTAATTTTAATTTTATTTGATTTTATTTTAATTTAATTTAATTTAATTTAATTTAATATGCTTTAATTTAATTTAATTTAATTTAATTTAATTTAATTTAATTTAATTTAATTATTTATTATTATTATTATTATTATTTTTAATTTAATTTAATTTAATTTAATTTAATTTATTTGATTTAATTTAACTTAATTTATTTAATTTGTTTGATTTAATTTAATTTAATCTTTAATTTAATTTTTTAATTTTAATTTTAATTTAATTGAAAATTTAAAAAAAGTTTAATAATTTAACTTTTTAATTTAATTTTAATGATTAAGTCCTTTAACATTTTAAAACTTAAATTTGAATTATCATTTTTAATTAGGAATTAATTATTATTGAGATGATTAATTTAGGGATTTTTAAATTAAAGAATAAATCTCTTCCTAATAATATCCCAATTTTAATAATTCTAATTTTACTATTCTTCCAAATTTAATCAATTATTTAATTAAGGTTTATTTTAATTATCTTCAAATTGTTTAATAGGTTTCTACCCTTTAATTATTTAAATTTTAGTCATCCAAATCAGATTAAGATCAAATATTTTATTTGTTAATTTTATTAAACCTAAAGTTTTAATTAAGGGTTAAAATTTTTAATTACCATTTTGCCCTTCAAGCTTAATAATTCCATAACTCACTAAATTGAGCTTAAATGAACTTGAAATTTTTATGTGACTTCACTCATATATCAATAAAGACATGAGAGGAGAAAATGTGATTTTTCTGTATTTAATTTAATTATGTAATTATTTTTAGTGGAAAATAAGAATTTCCAAGGAAAATTTAATAATATGACCAAGGGAAAGTTTCTGCCCTTAAGAAAATTATGGGACATTCCTAATGACCAGAGGACCACTTGGACCAATTTTGGTGATTTTTTTAAATTATATTATTTTTATTATAATTATTTTAATTTTTGGAGTATTAATTAATTTAAAAATAAAATAAAGGTTGAAAAATGAAATTTATATTTTTCAAAAATCTCTCTGATATCAAGGAAATCAGAGAATTATTTTTTACAATTTTCTGATTTTTCTTTGATTTATTATAATTATTTTAGTGAAAATGCTAGAATATACATTTTTTTAATTTTAAAATTACCTTAGGGCTTTAAAATTTAATATCTCATTAAATAGACCTAAGAAAAATATGGGATTTGTTCCTAAGTGATTAAAATTCAAAATGTGACATTTTGGTGAATTTTATTATTTTTGTGATTTTTATTATTTTTTAATTATTAAAATATTAAAATAATGTAAAAAATTAAATTTTTTAGAAAATTAAAATTTTAATTTCCTTAAATTCCCCTGATATCAGAGAGGCTCTAAAACCAATTTGGTGAATTTTTGAAAGGTATTTTGAAAGTTATGAATTTTTTAAAGTTTAAAATGACTAAGTGGCTTAATCAACCCATTTAGTAGGGCTAACTGAAGTCCGATTGACTTCAAATTTTTATGGTGGGTTCCTCTGATCCTAAAGGTCAGTGGAGAATTGATTTCAAGCCAATTTGATATATGGTTAACTCTAATTAATTAAGGAGCTATTTTGGGTGTTTAAGCCAATTAGGGTTATTTTAAATGAATTAATCCAAAATCTATTTTTCCTAAGGTCCTCTGGTCATAAGAGACATCACCAAATTTTCCTAGAAATTATTTCACAACATGCTAATTATTGGAATTAAAATATTTAAAACAGCAACATGAATTTGAAAAATCAATAACTTCTCATAGGGAATGGCCTCTGACTTTGGAAAATTCAGGGAATATTCCTAAATTCAGAGGCTTCAAAAGCCCTATGGTCTCATGCCATGGTGAATTTCCTATATGCATGGAGAATTAAAATAATGCAGAGGGTAAATAAATCATTAAAAATAAAATACTTAATGAAATTAAATGATTTCTTTTCCACATTTTTCTCCTCTGTTTACTGAGCAAGAGGGTATTTTTATTTTATTTTTCTGATTTTCCTACACAAAGTTATGGATTTTTGAAGTTTAGGGGAATTAAATAAATCAAAAATACCCTAATTTTCTATTTATCCACGCGGCGCCGCGTCAACCTCGGCAGCTCCGAAAGGCCACGCGGCGTGTTCTAGTTCGACGCCGCCATCTGACTCAGCGCTCCGGGGCCCCGCTGTGTCGTTCCATCTCCTGATCCGACGCGATCCTGGCCGTCCGTCCGCGCGTGTATTAAATGAACGACATCCGTTCATCGTCCCCAAGCGTCCTCACCCGAGAGCCGTCCACACTAAATCCCTAATATCTCACTCAATACTCAATGGATTTTCGTGTTCTTATGCTCTATGGATTCGTCTTAAAGAGACGAATACATCTATACGGTGATCATGCATTGAAATTAAAGCATTTGAAATGGAGAATCTCCAGAAGCTCGGGATGAAGAATTAGCTCATACCTTTGCTCGCAGAAGTGTGGCTTCAATCCGAGGGTTGTGTCACCTTCGATTGGATCCCAGCGAAGCTCCGGATGAAGTCTCCCGGTCCGATGAATTGTCTAGGTATGATTTCGACCAAGCCCGATCACAAAGCTTGGAGTCCGGGAACGGATGGGTGGCTTGGAGAGGGGGCTTTTGCTGGTGGACTCCTTCCCTTGGTCCGGTGAAGGTGTAGGACCAATCAATTTGAGGATTGATCCACCGTGGAGAAGTGTCCCGGTTTTGGGTGGAATTTCGACGAGAAATTCGGTTCGTTGGTGAGGATTAGGGGCAAATCGGCACCGGGGATCAACCGCTCTAAGGATGGAGAAGGGTTTGGAACAATTTTGGCGAGTTTCGGCAAGGTTTGTGCAACTCTCTTCTCATGGCCGTGAGGGGGTCGGGTTTAAATAGAGGTGGCCGGAGAGCCTCGCAGGGATGGCCAAGGGTTGGGATCAGCTGCTCCGGGCATGGGAAGAACAACCATGGTGGCCATCGGGCATGGGGCAGCTCGAGCAAGGTGGAATTCCAAAGTTTGGCTCCTCCCAAGGTCTCGGCCATGGTGTTTTCCGGCGACCTGTGCGGCCGGCCGGCGAGCATGGGTCACCCTCAAGTCCGAGTGGGTCGTGGCTGGAGGTTTGTGCGATCAATTGGCCATGGACATGTGTAAAAGGTTTGAATCAAAAGGGTATGGGGAGAGGCTCATTTTGGGTCCAAATGGGTCTACCCACCATTTTGGGTTTGGTGCACCCTTCCATGGCTGATTTGGGCTGAGGGAGGATCAGGTGAATCAGCTTGAAAAGGGTAGAGAAGTCACCATCCATGAATATTTTGATTAATCATGGATTAGGGTGAAGTATTAAAAGGGTTAAAACCTTTTTAAGGGGACTTAAAAGAGGCTCCTCCTTTTGTCATTAATGGCTTGATCACATGTCAAACCTTCCATGGCTTCATGTGGCTTGTCCATGGCTTGGATGGCTTGTCTTTCGGCTTGGGAAAAGCTTCGGTCAATTTCATGAATATGGATTTTAGAAATTTTTGGTAATTTGATGGGAATTTGTATGAAGCTTGATTTGGAATGGTTTAATGATGATTTTGAAACTTAGGGGTGATATCAATTAAAGGTATGATGAAAAGAAATTGTCATGTGGGCTTTAGGGCCAATTTTGGGCTTTTGTATTTGGTGGAAATGGGCTTTTAAAATGGTTTAGGGAAGTGGGCTTTTGGATTTTAAAATGGATTTTAGAATGAAATTTTGGCAAAGGCTTGGGCCAAATAATTGTTGGGTTTAGCTCATAGATGTGTCATGAGTGACTTGGAGTAAATTGGGAGTGATTTGGGTTTGAATTGGGTTGAATTTGGGCTCCTTTGGTGAATGGGCCAATATAGGTCAAATTGGGCTAACTTGGGCCAATGTAAAATTAATGTTGGGAAATGTTTATGGGAGTGTTTCAAAGAGGTTTTGGCTTTGGTTGGGCTTTGATTTTGGGGTTTGGGCTCATTTGGGTTAGGTTTGGGTTTAGGTCAAAATAGGGCCTTTTAGCTTTGGGTTGAAGTTGAGTGGGGTTTGGGTCTAAATGTTGGGCAAATCATGTTAGTGTTTTTTTTGTGAGAATGTTAAGGAAGATTTGGAAAAGATTTGGGGTTAACTGGAGTTGAATTGAGTGAGTTTTGGTTATGTTTGGGTCATGGGTCCAAATTGGGCTTTAAGGCCAAAAGTGAAATTGGGTCCAAATTTCAATCAAATTGAACTTGGATTTGGTCTAGATTGGTGTTGGGATTGTTGAATTGAAGTTTAGAATTGAATTGGACAAGAATTTGGGTCAATTGGGTAGGTTTGGTTTGACATTGGGTTCACTTTGGGTTTAAAATGGGTCAAATTGGGGGTTTTGATAAAAGTGGGGTAAATTCACAAAATTGGCCCATGGTTTAGTTGAACAAAATGAAATTGGGAATATTTGGAATTTTCTGGAATTTTCTGGGAATTTTATGAAGTTTTGGATTTTTGGGTCAAGAGGGGTATTTTAGGTATTTGGAGGGTATTAGGAGGTATTTTTGGAATTTTTGGTATTTTTGGCTATGGATGATCAATTTGAGTGATGTGGAATGTTTGGGATTGATTTTGAGGAATTTTAGGTGATTTGGAAATTTTGGAGGATTTCAAGGGTTTTGGGTAGGCTAGGCGGGTGTAGGGTCCCGGGGGTCAAAAATTGAAAATTTGGAAAATTGAAAATTTGGAAAATTGAAGATTGGGTAAATGTAAGTGGAATGAAATCATTTTGGTTGAGCCATGAAGCCATATCAAGCCCACATGAGCTATGAAGGGACTCATTTGAGGCATCCACTATGTTGTTCCTAACCCTCTTAGCCAAGGGCTTAGGGGTTAAGGACCATCCATGTGAATCACCTACATGAGTCAGGAGGTCAAGTTGAGTATGGGTGTGGTTTTAGGAGGTGTGTGCAAGTGTAGTGTATGAGTGTAGTGTGTGTGTAAGTCAGCACTTCACCAAACCAGGCCACCTAGTAGCGGCTCTAAGGCCAAAGAGTCCTATAGGAACTCATCCTTTAAACTTCCACATTTGATTTCCACCCTCTAGGTGATTAGGGGTTTACAATCAAGTTTGTGAAGTCTGCAGGGAGTTAAGAAGTGGTTTGAATTTCTAAGTGGTGGGTCCCAATTCTAGTCCTCTAAGATAGTCAAAGGAAAAGCCTAAGGCTAGATCCTAAGTACTAAAAAGAAGAAGAGAAGACCTCATCAAAAATGAGGTCAACAGTTCTGTTTAATCAACTTTAAGATTTGTTTTAATTAAAATATTAAAAACACTTGGATTTTAAGATTTTCTCTAAACCAAAACACTTCTCTCATCTCCTGATTTATGACTTCTAAAGATAAACCTCTGCAATAACAAGGAGCACGGAGCATGGTGGGCAGCTCGGCCATCGTCATCAGCAAAACCTGAGTCTACTTCTGCAAAACTTTCTTAGAATTAAATAACTAAGCCATAGGACTTCGAGGTAGTTTGCCTAGTGCAACTTAAATCCTTAACTCTTCGTTAGGCATTTGCATTATCATGTCATGTAAATTAAGCCCTAACCGGTCTTAGTACTCGGAGGTAGTCGTTTGATTCGACATAAACCCTCACATATTTGAGGTTATTTGTGTGATTATGTCATACAAACATAAGTCCTAATTAATTAAAATTGACAGGATTGCAACATTAAATAAATTCCCAAATTGAAGCCAAACAATAGGATAGTTTGGGAAGTTGCCAAGATTCTTCTTAGATCCTCAACTTTTCCTACTTCTCTTCTTTTGGATTCATGAAAATAACTGTTCTAAATTTGATCCATTCCTTATTGAAATTTCCAAAATCCAATTATTTGAAAACCTTAAACTTTGAAATTCTTGAGAGCAAAACCACTAATCATTATCGAGAGTTTTCTTAAATGATTCTCGTCATTTAAGATGTAATTAACTATAGGGGCTTGCCCTTATAGGAACTTTAAGAACCCAGGTAATATAAACCCTGCTTAATTCATTTATATTAAGCAGGGGAACTTGTCGGCTTATAAAATTGGTTCGCAGACCAAACGGATGTCACAAATCTTTTAGTTTATCGAGCCCCATCATCAAGCAATGTGTCTATTCCTCGGGATAAATACACGGTTTGTGGTGCGGTGCTCGTTTATATAAACTATTCGGTATGTGAGATCGGTTTGATTTCATCTCTTAAAACTTTCAAATTTAAAGTTATTTTCAAAATCAAATGCTACTTTCTAAATTATATATATATTTAAATTAAATTTAAAATTTTAAATTCGCCGACAACTTCTGTAGGCGACTCCTTTTAAAAACACTTAACCTAAAAATATGTCGACAAATTCTGGCGACTCCGCTCCAGATTAGTTCCTCTCTCCATTTTTGATTAGATGATTTTACTTTCATAAATCGGTAGTGAGTCCATATCCCTAGTGGACCCCGTTCATTTTTGTCTTGAACGAGTATAGCTAACTCCTCTCGGATTTAGGAACCACTGTTTAGACACCCCTAAACGGAGAGGTTCCGAGATCCTTTTACCTATTTTCTGAGGTGGGGTGGACCCCCAATAGGTGTTAGTTTAGGAGCGGTCCTTCGAGTCGAGAAGTCTTGCATAAGACTTTCTCTTCCTTTCCAATTCTAAATCTGGCCATTTACCTTTTCTACAACCCTTTTTCCTTTAATCATTTTGTTTCTAACAAACGAACCTCCTAATAAACAATCTATTTTAAAAATCACAAATACACTAAGATAAACAAAAATTTGTTCGGACTCTTTCTTTTTCGTCCTAAACTTTACGACGAAAAGAAGCATAATTCGGGACTGACATTCGGAATGCACCTGCGCGAAAATGACTACCCCAAAGCTAATCTTCTCCTTCACCAATGGAATGGACTTTGCCGTTTACAAGGATGAGCTGCCCGACAATGGGATCATTCGTTTCGAACAAGGATTCGTCAACACAGATGTGAAGTTCGCTGACGTCACTCTCTTCAAACTAATAGACAAAGTGTCAGAAACTGAAAAGCCCGTGATTGAGTTCAATCTGAAATTGACTCAAGAATTCCCTCCCCTACAAAGGATTCCAGCTGAAAGGAGTACTACTGTTCGTAGGAGGACTGTTGTCTCTACCCCCACCGGTCTAGTCATCTCTGCACCTACCCCGACTTCTGCCAGACTGAAGGGGAAGGAAATCCAAGTCTGTGATGAGCCTGTCACCGTGGAGGGTATAGATTTTGCTACAATACCAGCTGTTTTTGAGATTGGGTCCAGTTCAAGAGTTGCACCCCTAACTCGGACTCAAAGGAGAAATAGAAGCTGAAAGATTGCCAGAATTGAGAAAGCCAAAGCTGCTGAAGTTGCTTTTCTAGAAGAAATTCCTGAGGAAAGAGAAGAACTGTCTGAGTTCTGTTGGAAGGGAGCAGGTTTCACCCTCTCTCTGCTGCATTAGATGAAGAGAATGTCCGTAGGATCGCCGCTGCAGTACCCTGACCTGCATACTACAGTAATTACAAGAGGAAAAGGGATAAAACTAAGCCATTGACTCGGCTACAAGCTGTGATAGAAAGATTGGCAAAGAAAGAAAGATGCCCTGTGTCAGAAATCTTAAGAAGGATAGGATGGGTACCAGCTAAATCCCGCCTCGGACAGCGAATAGAGCCTGTTACTGCCATAGAGAAACCAAAGAAGAAAATAAAAGCCAGTTCACCCGTTGTTGTATCGGGTCTACAAATTAGGGAGATTCCACCTTCCAGCATATAGCCGACAGTTCATCCGGTCCTAGGCTTCCGGCTGCAAGAAGGATGGTATGATGACCTACTACTGGCGAGTTAAGACCAAAACAATGTCCTGAGAAGAAAAGTCTCGTCAGGAGACTTGAATCAGAAGAAAGTGCTACTGCAATAAAGGGGACTCCCGAGAAGGAAGTTCAACAACCGTCACGAGACGACTGCGAGACCGTGCGGAAAAGGCCATTAGAGGATGCCATGGACAAGTTAAGGACCGACATCCGACGGTTAGCAAAAGAAAGAGAAGAAGAACTAGGAGATGAAGTTGACTCATCAGAGTTCATGGATGAGGAGTATGCCGAGATCAACATGGTTGAGACACGAGCATCGACAGCTTCGCAAGGTGCTTCGGCAGCTATGGAAAGAGATGAACCGGAAGTGATGAGAGCACAGATTCGGGAGAGATATGACACAATTTACCAAATAACAAAGAGGATGGAGGAGATGGCTGCTGCCTTAGCCACTCTCCAGAGTCAGGTACAACCTCAAAAAGAGACACCCCGAAATTATCCATATTACAGATGGAGGAAAAGAGATCACATCCGTCAATGGAGACGAACAACTAAAGAAAGATCCTGCACAAAACATGATTCCATAAAAGGACATTAAGAGCATGGTAGAACAGCAGGTGCGAGTGGCCCTAGCACAATCTAAGAGTGGAGCATCTATTTAAACGGGTAGACCTTACCCGAAGAGTTCGATGCAGTCTAATACCCGAAAGGCTTAGTACCACCTCTCTTTAAGACTTTTGATGGAACAGGAAACCCCCGGCAACATATTGCACATTTTCATGCTAGTTGCTGCAATGCCGGTGGGAGTGACGCTTTACTCTTCCGACAGTTCATCAGCAGTTTATCAGGGATTGCCTTCGACTGGTACGCAGAATTGCCGAACGGTTCAGTAAAGACCTTTTTAGAACTAGAGAATCTCTTCGTTAAACGATTTGTCGGGGCTCAGCACCACATCACTATCGGTGATCTAGTGGTGGAGCAACAAAAGTCGAACGAGACTTTAGTGGATTACATACTTCGATGGAGAAACTTAAGCATGAAGTGTGAACCACAGCTTCAAGAACAACATGCAATCGACATCCTACTTAAAAGTATCCATGGCCCGATAAGCACTTCTCCTTAAAGGATTTACAATCAAGACTTTCGAGAAGTTGCTTAGCAAGGCCGGGAGCTTGCAAGAAGAGGCAAAACAGCTAAGTTTCGTGGACAAGAACGATAAGCAGAAAACTGTGAAAACATTCAAAAAGAAAATCGGAATCGTCGCGGTAGTAGATAAGGGCAAGCGGCCAGGTTCGGATATCGATCGAGCGGCCACGACCTAGTTATCAACCACCACAACGGACTTATCGACAACCTCGAGCGAGGCTATATGCAACCTCGGCAGGGCTATCAACAACCTCGACGAAGGCTATCGACAACCTCATCCGAGCTATCGGTCGCCTCAGCATTATGAACAACCGCCTCGTTCATCGCGTACCTTAAGAGAACTTCTAAATAAAGAATATCCATTCAAAACTGAAGCAGTAGCGAAGATGTTCCACAACTTAATGAAGACACCGGATTTTCAGCTGCCAGAGCCCAATAAGCCGGAGGAAGTCAATAAGAAAGATCATCCGAACTATTGCCCTTACCACCAGATGCTCGGACACAAGATAGAGGATTGCATCACTTTCAAGAGTTGGCTTGATGATAATCTCCGGAAAGGGAACATAACGATTCCAAAGGAATACATGAAGGAACCCCAGAAAGGAGGTTCCGTCAACGTTATTTCAACGGATCCCATTGTTCCGATAAACCCGTACACGATCGATGATGGATGGAGTACCGTCTGGACAAAGTCATCAAAGAAAATTTTGGATCACATCCAAACCGCTTCGGTACACGCTTCAACTCAAAGTTTGAAACCTGTCGAGCCGGCACTATCACTTGCGATTGAAGAACCGCTCCAGAAGGAGGAGAAGATCATGGAAGAAAAGAAGACCGAGGCTCCGAAAGGTAGACTAGGGGCTGCTTATCTTAGGATGGTTATTTCCGATTCGGGGAGAAATCCCTCGAACTCCTGACTCTGTATGATTATTTGCTCACCCCGGTGGGATCTTATAATGATGAGGGTTATGGCGTTGGCTACGTTTTGACTGTTTCTAATGATTACGTAACTAGCGACAACCGGCTTAATCCGGATCTCGATTCCAATATAGAAAACGATTCTCAAATCATACACAACCTCGACGACCACGACGAAGAAGATGTTCACAAAGGAAGCTACGAAAGCTCGACAAGCAACGGGTCCATTTATGAATTCCGAGGGGCTCCGATCACAATAGAATTAGAATCATCAGACACTGAAGCAACTTCAGAAGAGCCAGTTGCTCCGATTCAAAAGGAAACACCAAATTCAGAAGAAATAAATGAAGTAAATTTAAGAAGTGAAAAAGTTCTACCCCCGAGAATGGGTCCAAAGGATAAAGGAAAGCAGATGGTTGCTCAGGAAGAGCCAACCCCAGCAGAGGAACTATTCATTCTTGAAGAAACCGAGGAACATGGTAATAAAGTAGACTACAACGTGCTAGCCCATCTTAGAAAATTACCAGTCAAACTAAGCATATACGATGCTATGATCCTGTCAAAGGAGATGAGGGAGGCTCTGATCAAGGCTTTACTTGATATAGAGATTTGTTTAGCCCAAATGACCAATAATTCTTCGACGAGGTTTGCTCTTAAAGAGAACCGCGAGGTGTTACCTTCACGGACAATGATCTATTACTGGGAACAACAGATCACAACTTACCATTATACATTTCAGTCACTATTGGGAAGTTTACGTTCTCCAGAGTGTTGGTTGATCCGGGAGCATCAATCAACATAATGAACCTTAGGACGCTAGCATATTTGGAAATTGATGCTCGCGAGCTTGAAGCGTACAAGATGCTATTAAGAGGCTTCGATCAAAAAGGAGAAAGAGCTCTTGGATCGATAACATTACTAATGAAGACCAGTGATTTAGCAAAGACAACAGCAAAATTCCACATAATTGATTCTGAGACATCGTTCAACGCTCTACTGGGTCGGCCATGGATCCATGAAAACTGGATGGTACCATTGTCTTTGAACCAGTGCATAAAGTATTACGAAGGAGGGGAACAGTGTATCAAAAGTGACTTGCAACCATTCTCCGTACACCAGATTGGAATTCATGAAGATGCGGCCTACTATGCGCTCCGAAGAAAACAATCTTTTCTAGAAATACCATACCAAATGATACAAAAGAGATTCGAGATGATGAAGAACCTGAAGTTCTAGTCCAACAGTTACTCACCACTCCCTTAAGGCGAGCAGGTGAAGATTTCTCCAGAACACGCACCCGAGGTAGAGGCCGGGGACGATGACGTGGAAGAAACTTTGGAACAGTTGGACAGAAGAAACCGGTCATCGATGTTGTTTGGTAGAATAGCTCTGAAGAAGAAGAAGAAATCAAAAAAGAAGCAGCAACAATAAATCAGAAGAAACCACAGTTCAAGATCTCTCTCGAAGATGAAAAGAATGAAGAATACAAATCAATTTACAAGAAGATTAACCATTATGTACATACTATGACCCTGACCCCGATCCATTCTAATAAGACCGAGGGTATGGTGGTCTAGGAAGTGCATGGTGGTGGTACTAAGCTAATCAAGTTTTACCGTGGTGCTTCTTCTTCCAATACTGAAAAAGATGTACAATTTGAAGATGTTACTTCATCTGAATTAATGGAATTACCTTTTGAGTGGTACTCTCCCTGTGTTCAAAATTTAATTCAATGTGGTGTCTTACCTCGACAATGGACAAAAGGCCGATTACAACACTTTGAAAAATTATGCAATAATGTCGGTCGGTCTCCTAATTCAAAACATGGTCTCGGATTTGGCACAGTAGGATCAGTTGACGATACGGGATTTTGCTTGGTTGTCACTTGCGAACCTAATGAAGACTGCTTGGAAGCCTCAGAAGATCTTGAAGATCTGCAAATCGGAGACGCTCCACCAGAATTCGAAGAAGAAATCAAATCTACTATAGACGAGTTAACGGAAGTTAACTTAGGTACTAGCGAAGAGCCTAGGCCTACCTTTGTTAGCTCCTTACTCAATAAAGAAGACTTCGAAAACATAATCAAGCTATTAATGGAATTCAAGGACTATTTTGCTTGGAGTTATGACGAAATGCCAGGATTAGCTCCAGAAGTCGCAGTTCACAAGTTAGGAGTAGATCCTACTTCTGTTCCAGTCAGACAAGCTCCCAAAAGAATGCGTCTATAAATTGAGCAACAAGTAATAGCCGAAGTTAAGAAGCTAATAGACGCTAAATTTTTCCGTGAAGAACAATACCCTACTTGGCTAGCCAACGTGGTACCAGTCATAAAGAAGAATGGTCAGATCAGAATCTGCGTAGATTTCAGTGATTTAAATAAAGCATGTCCAAAGGATTAATTTCCACTACCAATCCCAGAACTGATGATCGACATTGCTTCAACACATGAAATCTTCTCTTTCATGGATGGATCATCAGGATACAACCAGATAAAGATGGCACCAGAAGACGAAAAACTCACGACATTCAAAACGCCGATCGGAGTGTATTGCTACACAGTAATGCCATTCGGACTAAAGAACGTAGGAGCAACATACCAAAGAGCGATGACGAAGATTTTTGATGATCTCATTCACAACCAAGTTGAGTGCTACGTGGATGATGTGGTCATCAAAAGCAAACTGAAGGAAGATCACTTGTATGATTTGAGAATTGTTTTCGAGCGACTAAGACAATACAACCTTAAGATGAATCCCTTAAAATTCACCTTCGGTGTCACCTCCGGGAAATTCTTTGGATTTTTTGTCCGACATTGCGGGATTGAAATCGATCAGGAAAAGATTAAAGCTATTTTAGAAATGCCTCCTCCCAAAACTTTGAAACAACTACAATCCTTTCAAGGGAAGTTGGCATATCTTCGAGGCTTTATCTCAAACTTGTCAGGTAGGTGTCAGCCCTTCTCAGCATTAGTTAAAAAGGACGCCAAATTCGTTTGGGATGAGAAATGCCAGCGGGCTTTTAAGGAAGTTAAGCAATATTTAATGACACCTCCTGTCTTAGCAGCCCCAGTCTCAAGTAGACCGTTGATACTTTATACCGCGGCTCTAGACGACTCCCTTGGAGCCCTGCTAGCCTGGGTCAATGATGAGGGAAAAGAAAATGCTCTCTACTACTTAAGCCGTCGTCTAATCCTGACGGAAGTAAAGTATCCTCCGATTGAGAAACATTGTTTGGCCCTGATCTTCACCTCTCAAAAGCTCAGGCATTACATGCTTTCTCATAAGGTCAACCTTATCTGACCGACGCTTTCTAGCAGACTTGCCAGGTGATCGATGATACTATTGCAATTCGACATAACTTTTTTTCCTCTTCGCGCCGTAAAGGGACAAGTCCTAGCTGACTTCCTTGCAGCACACCCTTTACCGGCAGATTCGCCCTCAATGATGATTTGGCTGACGACCAGATAATGAGCCTAGAAGACCCCGATGATCGACGTTGGGAACTGTACTTCGACGGAGCATCCTCAGCACAAAAGAACAAAGAATTGCAAACGATAGTGCTCGGTAAGGCAGGAATCGGACTAATCTTTATAACGCCGGAGCGGGGAATGTTAAGATACTTCTACCACTTAACAGAATCGTGTACCAACAACGAGGCAGAATACGAAGCCCTCATAACAGGACTGGAATTAACCATTTAGATGGGAATAACAGACATCAACATCTACGGAGATTCTCAGTTGATCATTCAACATGTCGCCGGACAGTACATAATTTTAAAGCCAAGACTCGAGCAGTACTTTCAGTACGCCATGAAATTGTTGGAACAAATCCCAAATGTAACAATCTACAAGATTCCCAGAAAAGAAAATGCTCTCGCCGATGCGCTAGCCCGCCTTGCAAAGGAATTTGCCTGCTTGTAGGATGAGTCAGTTGAAGTGTCAGTTCAAGGACGACAGGTCCTATCACAGCTCAACATGGATACAATAACAATTGCAGTAGTGACGGAAAATACAGAAGATTGGTGGCAGCCATTCATAGACTACTTGCAGACAGGAAACCTGCCTCAAGATAAGTCGATAGCCCATCAAATCAAGAAAAGAACTCCGTCTTACACATTAATAAACAACACGTTATACAGAAGGTCTTTTGATCAGATGTGGCTAAGATGCCTGAGCAGGCCCGAGGCTCGTCAAATCGTTAAATAAGTACATTCAAGACTTTGTGGTGCTCATCAGTCGGGTTAGAAAATGAAAATGAAGATTAAAAGACTAGGGTACTACTGGCCCTCAATGATGACCGACTGTATGAAAGTTGCCAAAAGTTGTCACCAGTGCCAAGTGCACGGAGTGGTTCTACACCAACCTCCAAATGTGCTACATCCGACAATCACGTCGTGGCCATTCGAGTGTTGGGGCACAAATATAGTGGGTTCGATAGAACCGCCTTCTTCAAGAGGACATCGCTTCATTCTTGCAGCTACAGACTACTTTTCTAAATGGGCAGAAGCTATACCACTCAGAGAAGTGAAGGCACACCACATGCTACAGTTTTTCAAGAACCAAGTTGTCTACCATTTTGGGGTAAGGCGAAGAATCATTTCTGATAATGGGTCTGCATTCAAAAGTATAAAGATTAACAATTTTGTCCGAAGATACGGGATCAATTGGTGATACTCAACGATCTACTACCCCAGAGCAAACGGCTTAGCCGAGGCTTTTAATAAAACTCTCGTTCAAATTTTAAAGAAAACTTTAGACGACAACAAGAGAAATTGGCAGAGAAGTTGTTAGAAGCCTTATGGTCCTACAGGACGACTTTTAGGACTCCTACTCAGTCTATGCCTTGCGCTTTAGTGTACGGGTCCGAGGCCATCTTGCCCCTGGAAGTTCAGCTTCCGTCACTCCGAATTGCAGTTGTAGAAAAGATCACTACAGAAGAAAATGTCAGACTACGACTGGAAGAATTGGAAAGCTTGGAAGGGAAAATACTTTCCGCGCAATAGAATTTGGAACTGTATCAAGCCAAGATGATCCAGGCCCATGATAAACTGGTCCGCCCAAGAACTTTCAAAGTCGGTGACTTAGTTCTTATTCTCAGAAGACCTATTCTTGCACATCGCAAGATAGGTGGTAAATTTGAACCAACATGGGAAGGGCCATTCGTGGTCGAGACAGTCTACTCAAGAGGTTCCTACCAGCTTGTGAATTGCAGTGGAGAACGACCCATGCTTCCAATCAATGGACGGTATTTAAAGAAGTATTACACAACCTGATGTTTCGAAGGGTGGCCTCTAAAAATAGAATCTTATCCCTAGAAACACGGGTGAAGTAATCACTTTGTGACTAGTTCCGAACCCAAAACAAAATAAAATGGATGATAAAAAAAAATCTCATCAACGAAAATGTTAAAAAGAAAACATGGGAAATCATAATAATAAAATGTCAATCTTTCCTTTTAAATCCATTCATTCCTGATATTTTCTCATCTCTTCCTACTTCCTTTAAATTTAAAAGAAGTGAATAATATTTTTTAAGTGTTTTTCTTATTGTTCTTGTTCTTAGTACAGCCCCTGATCCTTTCCTTATTTTTTCGCAGGGAAATGTCGAACGGGCGGTTGGTTCTAAACTTTAGAAATGGCGTGAGTCTAGCACTTGATGAAAAGAGAGTGAGGGATGGAGCAGTGATACAGATTGACTCAGACTTCACACCAGCCGGCTTACAATATGAAGAAAATGATTGGATCCCAGTTGATCGAGAAGAACTTCACAGCCAGACAGTGATGAAAATGGGTGGTTCGAGCCACCAATCCAGCAACAAGAAAAAAAAGCAAACGCTGCACATGCAATCGGAGAAGATAAGAAATTTAAGTCCATGGTTGCAACAACAGAGGGTAGGCTTGTCAGCGCCACGCTCGCAGAAATTCAAGGGGTAAGGAGAGCTACTCTCACTGCTACCCAGCGAAGAAATAAGAATCGTCGCATTCGCAAAATGTTGACCAAGTTAGCAGAAGATCAACATGAACAGACAGTGGATACTGTTAGTGTAAATGCTCCAAGGAGACCGTTTCGTCAGGAACCAGAAAGAAGAAAGTCAATTCCAAGAAGGTCGGAACAGATAAAAGAAATACCAAGAAAAGCAGAAATAGAGTCAGTACCTCGATGCCGAGCATATGTACCGAATCCGAAGAGTCTTGTTGTGAAAGCAACCCCGGAGGATGTCCCTACTGAGACTATCCCCGAGGAGCTGAGACATGTAGAAGAACGTGCTGGGTTTGAGCCATACATCCCGCAGTATGTTACTAGACACCGAGGACTTCAGATAATCCCGGAATACGAGCTGGAGAAAATGCAATTAGTTGATAAGAAAACCTTTGAATACTTTGAAAGAATTGGAAACAAGAGGGTCAACATCTTGGAAGGCCTCGAGCTACATACAAATGTTTTCTCGGATTATGAGCAACAACAAATTGTAGATTGCATCCTTGAATTACAGAAAATGGGTCGAGCTGGCCGCCTGAGAGAAAAGATATATTCAGAACCCCGAAGATGGATGCCAGCGAAGGGAAGAATTACAATCCAATGCGGATGTTGCTACAATTTTGCCATAGATAGAAAAGGAAATCCACCAGCAATACTCTGTTGCAATGAGGTGGATCCGATGCCAAGAATCATCAAGAGAATGGTGAAAAGGATGATAACATGGAGGGTACTACCTGCAGATTGCATACCCAACAGCTGCATTATCAACATCTACAAGGAAGGCGACTGCATACCTCCGCATATAGACCATCATGACTTTGTTAGACCCTTCTGCACAGTGTCATTCGTCAACCAGTGCAACATCATGTTTGGATTTGACCTCCGGAATGCAGGCCCCGGTGAGTTCTGAGAGCCGGTGGAGATACCACTACCGGTGGGTTCCGTCCTGGTGTTAAAAGGAAACGGAGCAGACGTTGCGAAGCATTGCATTCCAGGAGTGCCTGTGGAGAGGTTCTCAGTTACTTTTAGAAGAATGGACGACAGAAAAATGCCTTACCTCTTTCGACCGGATCCGGAATTGGAGAGTCTCCGGCCCTACGAGCTGTGAGTTACATGGGGAATAACACACCTCCAATGCACATCCATGCGGCATTCCTACCAAGGGTGGCTTGGAAGGTGATGTTATTACCCATGTTTCTTACTATTCAGACATGGATTTTTGACAGACGCTTTTGGATGAATCAACAAGAATCTTACACAATCCGTTTTGGATTTACATGGATTGTATGAGACATAAAATTTTTTAGGAAAATTTCATCATGATTAGATCAAGTTGTATGATGTACTTTCAGCAAATTAGAATGAAAACGACTACGCCATATTTTCCCTTCACCTCTTTTTGTGCAAATTGACTGGGAAACGCCATTAGAGTTAAATGAACTTGGAACGAAGAACAGAAAAGAAAATAAAATAAATGAGAATTTTTCCTAAAAATCTGAATATTAAAATGAATTTCAAACTCACATGAACACTAAATAAACAAAGAAAATAAAAAAAATGAGATTGTTAAAGGACAAACAAAATGAATCTAAATCTCAAATTGCATTCCGATATGAATCCTCTGATTCAAACCTTTCAGTTCTTCTCTCAATTGAAATATTTTTGAAACTCTTTTAAAATTTGAATATTTTCCTCGACTTATTGCTAAGTCAAGTCTTTTCAGCTTGGTACACTTACCAGCTCCTTTCAATTCCATTTGTCTTAGAGGATCGACTAGTTCTATTGACACGGAGCCACAAACTTTGTTTGATTTGGTTCTGATGGCATGAGACTGGGTCCCTCTTCATACAAATAAATTTTTGAGATTGGAATCAGTTTCCATTTCTCATTAAATTCCGAAACTGGTACCTAAATTTCAGTCCTCTTCCTTCGAGGTCGGTACCTAAATTCCGACTCTCATTCGAGATCGATATCTAAATTTCGATTATCTTTCGAATTGATACCTAAATTTCAATTCTAAATTCCGAGACTGGTACCTAAATTCCAGTTCTCTTCCTTCGAGGTCAGTACTTAAATTGCGACTCTCATTCGAGATCGATACCTAAATTTCGATTCTCTTTCAAATTGATACCTAAATTTCAATTCTAAATTCCGAGACTGGTACCTAAATTCCAGTTCTCTTCCTTCGAGGTCGGTACCTAAATTCTAACTCTCATTCGAGATTGATACCTAAATTTCGATTCTCTTTCGAATTGATACCTAAATTTCAATTCTAAATTCCGAGACTGGTACCTAAATTCCAGTTCTCTTCCTTCGAGGTCAGTACCTAAATTCCGACTCTCATCCGAGATCGAAACCTAAATTTTGATTCTCTTTCAGGTTTGATACTCAAATTTCAAATCTCACTCTCTCGAGATCGGTATCTAAATTCTGATTCTCATCCTTTTTTCGTCGATACTTAAACTCTAATTCTCACTCCGAGGCTGGTACCTAAATTCCAGTTCTCTTCGCAATCCCGAGGTTGAAACCCAGGTTTCAATTCTCATTTCAAATCAAAATTTCAAATTCAAAATTTCCTTAAATCGATTTTTAAATTAAACTTCAAATCAAAAACCAAACTCACACTTTGAAACTTGAAATTTAAAAGTAAAACGAAATCTAAATCGAATTCCCCAGATTTTGTGATTTGGAGTTCACCTCCTTTTCTTTTCCCCAACGAGAGTTCAGGAATCTCCTGTCTTGGAAATATACCTGATACTCCCCAGCGGAAATTATTCTACTTCGTCCTAAGTTTGTCACTTGGAAATCCGTGTTGGTTTTGTTGATCTCTTCGGTCAATGCCAATACGCGCGGTGTGCTTGGTTAGCACACCACAGCTATTGGGGGTCCATTTGTTGACCTCATTTTTGATGAGGTCTTTTGCTTCTCTCTTTAGTACTTAGGATCTAGCCTTAGGTTTTTCCTTTAACTAATCTTAGAGGACTAGAAATGGAACCCACTCTTTAGAAATTCAAACTGCTTCTTAACTCCTTGCAAACCCCACAAGCTTGATTGTATACCCCTAATCACCTAGAGGGTTGAAATCAAATGTGGAGGTTTAAAGGATGAGTTCCCTATAGGACTTCTTGGCCTTAGGAATACCCTGGATATCCTGGTCTGGTGAGGGATGACTTGCACATACACTACACTCTCACACACAGCCCAAGTCCTAAAACCACACTCTCACCCAACTTGACTTCCTGACTCATGTAGGTAATTCATATGGATAGTCCTTAACCCCTGAGCCCCTGGCTAAGAGGGTTAGGAACAACATAGTGAATACCTCAAATGAGTCCTCTCATGGCTCATATGGGCTTAATATGGCTTCATGGCTCAACCAAAGTGATTCCATTTTACTCAAATTTGATCAATCTTCATTTTTCCAAAATTTCAATTTTTGACCCCTGGCCCTACACCTACTAAACCTACCAAAAGCCGCTGGAACTATCCAAAATTTACAAAATCACCTAAATTACCCAAAATTCCTCAAAATCAATCCTAAACATTTCCCCCAACTCAAATTGATCATCCATAGCCACAAAATACCAACAATTCCAAAAGTACCCCCCAATACCCTCCAAATACCCAAAATGCCCTTCTTAGCCCAAAAATCCAAAAATTCAGAAAATTCCCAAAAAATTCCAGAAAATCCCAAATATTCCTAATTTCATTTTGTTCAACTACCCCATGGGAAAATTTTTCCAATTTAGCCCACTTTTACCAAAACCCCTAATTTGACCGATTTTTTTAACCCAAGTGAACCCAATGTCAAACCAAACCACCCCAATTGACCTCAATTCTGGTCCAATTCAATTCTAAACTTCAATTCAATATCCTCAACATCAATTTAGACTATATCCATGTCCAATTTGATTGACATTTGAGCCCAATTTCAATTTGAAGTATAAGGCCTAATTTTGACTCATGACCTAAACCTAGCTCAAACCAACCCAATTCAACTCCAATTGGCTCCAAATCTTTTCTAATGCCTTCCTAACACCCCCATAAACAAAACACTAACTTGATTTGCCCAAAATTTGAACCTAAACTCCACCCAAACCTAACCCAAAACCAAAATCCCTTAAATTGACCTAAGCCCAAACTTGACCCAAATGGGCCCAAATCCAAAAATCAAAGCCCAACCAAAGTTAAAAACTCTTTGTGACACTCCCATGAACATTTCTCAACATTAATTTTACATAAAATCCAACTTTAGCCCAACCTTAGCCCAAGTTAGCCCAATTTGGCCCACCTTGGTCCCTTTACCAAAAAAACCCAACTTCAACCCAATTCAATTCAAAATCACTTTAAACTTGTTCCAAACCACTCATGACACATGCCTAAACCAATTGAAAAATTTATTTGGCACAATCCTTTACAAAACTTTCATCCCAAATTTATTTTAAATCCAAAAGCCCACTTCCTTAAACCACTTTAAAAGCTCATCCCAAGACAATTTCAAAAGCCCAAAATTGATTCTAAAGCCTAAATGAAATTTTCATTTGTCATCCATTTAATCAAAATCATTCCCTAAGTTCCAATTCCATCATCAAATAAATCTAAATCAAGCATCATGCCAAAATACCCCTAAATTTCAAAAAATCCTAAAATCCTTTTCTCATGCGAGTGAGCTAAGCCATTCCTAAGCCACGAGCAAGCCTTGGAGCCATGCACAAGCCACATGAGAGCCATGGGAATCTTAGGATTGTCAACACCCCATAAATGGAAAAAGGAGGAGATCCTTTAAGCACTCCTTAAGAGTCATTAACCATTCTCATGTCTCCCCTAACTCATGCTTAAGCTTAATTGTACTTGGATTGTGACTTGACCAAACTAATCAAGCTGATCCAAATGACTTTCTCTTCAGCCCAAATCAGCCTTGGAGAGGTGCACTTAGCTTAATCCATGCATTGGACCAAATTAAGCCAAAATGACTCTTACCCCATGCCATTCTAATCAAACCTCCTTACACATAGCAATAGCCAATTGCTTGCACCAAACCCCAGGCCTGACCTCACTGGTCAAGATGGTGACCAATGCCTGGCCGACCCGCCGCCTGGGTCGCTGGAAAACAACATGGCCGAGAGCTCCATGTGAGCTAAAATTTTCAATTCACCATGGCTGAGTACGTCCCAACCCAAATGGACACCATGGTTGTTCTTCTCCTCCCCTGAGCAGTTGATCCCAGCCTCCAAACCCCCTTGGGAAGCCCTCCAGCCACATCTATTTAAACACCAACACCTCTCGACCAAAAAGAGAGTTGAACCAAACCTTACCAAAACTCTGCCAAAATCATTCCAGACCCCTCTCTAGACATAGAGAACTTGATCCCCGCTGAAATCCAGCCCTAAAACCCTCTATGTGAGCTCAATTTATGAGTTGGAAATCCACCCAAAAAACAGGACACTTCACCACAGTGAGCCAATCTCCAAATTGATTGGTCCTACACCTTCACCAGATCAAGAGGAGAAGTTCTCCAGTAAAAGCCCCCTCATCAGGCCAGCCATTGCTTCCAGCCTCCAAGCTTTCTGATCGACCTTGGTCACTTTCATACTTAGACAATTCCTCGGAGCCAGAGACTTCATCTGGAGCTTGTCTGGACTCAATTGAAGGTGGCACAACTCTTAGATCGAAGCTTCACTTCTCTGAGCAAAGGTATGAACTCACTCTTCCTCCTGAGCTTCCAGTGATTCTCCATTTTGTTTAGGTTAATTTCATAGCAAATAAACTGTATGGATGTGTTCGTCTCTTCAAGACGAATCCATAGAGCATAAGAACATGAAAATCCATTGAGAATCGAGTGAGATCTTAGGGTTTTAGTGTGGAAGGTCACGGGTGCACACCAGTTGTAGAC
This sequence comes from Papilionanthe hookeriana x Papilionanthe teres, assembly GCA_022702705.1. Lineage (NCBI taxonomy): Eukaryota > Viridiplantae > Streptophyta > Magnoliopsida > Asparagales > Orchidaceae > Papilionanthe > Papilionanthe hookeriana x Papilionanthe teres. The sequence goes on along the minus strand of CM040439.1, from coordinate 13,307,964 downwards.
GATGACCAGGAGCGGTTGGATAGCGCGTGTATCGAGCGGATGGTCGAGATCAAGTCGGACGGCGCAATGGTACATGAACCACGGGATGCGTGGCTGCTGACTCAAGTGGAAAAGTAGATAAATCCCTATTTTCTGAATTAATTAAATACCCAGAACTTAGAAAATTCATATCTTTACATAGAAGAATCACAAAAATAAAATAAAATTACCCTCTTGCTTAATGAACAGAGGAGAATAATGTGGAAAAGAAATCAAATTAATTGGATAAGTATTTTATTTTTAAAAATTTATTTACTGTTTTTAGTATTTTGATTCTTCATTTACATAAACAATTCACCATGGCATGAGACCATAGGGCTTTTGAAGCCTCTAATCTTGAGAACATTCCCTGAAATTTTCAAGGTCAGAGGTCATCTCTGTTAAAAGTTATTGAATTTTCAAGTTCATATCACTGTTTTAGGTATTTTAATTCCAATAATTAGCAAGTTGTAAAATAAATTCTAGGAAAATTGGGTGATATTTCTTAGGACCAGAGGACCCTATGAAAAAGATATTTTGAGTTAATTCATACATAATAACCTTAATTGGCCTAAACCCCTAAAATTGAATTTGATTTAATTAGGGTTAACCACACATCAAATTGACTTGAAAATAATTTTCCATTACTCTTTAGGGTTAGAGAAACTTTACATAAAATTTTGAAATCAATTGGACTTGATTAGCCCCACCAAATGGGTTGATTAAGCCTCATAAGCAAAATGGAACTTTAAAAATTCATAACTCCAAAAATACTTTCCAAAAATTCACAAAAATGATTTTGGAGCTTCTATGATATCAGGGGAGTTCAGAAAAATTAAAATTGCAATTTTCCAAAAAAAGTTGATTTTCCACAATATTTTAATATTTTAATAATTAAAAAAATAATAAAAATCACAAAAATATTAAAAATCATAAAAATGTCACATTTTGACTTCTAATCACTTAGGAACAAACCAAATATTTTTCCTAAGTCCCTAGGGTAAGATATTGAATTTTAAAAGCTTAATGTAATTTTTAATTTTAAAAAATAAGTTTTTAACCTTTTTCACTAAAATAATTCTAATAAAATAAGTTTTTAATAAAATTTGTTCCTCTGAACTCCTTGAGGTCAGAGAGATTTAAGCAAAATATAAAATCCATTTTTAAACTTTAATTTTATTTTATAATTAATTAATACTCTAAAATTTAAAATAATTATAATAAATAAAATGTAATTCGAAAAATCACCAAAATTGGTCCAAGTGATCCTCTAGTCATTAGGAACATTCCATAATTTTCTTAAGGATAGAAACCTTTCCTTGGTCATGTTGTTGAATTTTCTTTGAAAACCCCTATTTTCTACTAAAAATAATTATATAAATAAATTAAATTTAGAAAAATCACATTTTCTCCTCTAATATCTTAATTGACATGTGAGTGAGGTGACATAAAAATTTCAAATTCATTTGAGCTCAATTTAGTGAGTTATGAAATAAATAAGCTTAAAAGGGCATAAAGGTAATTAAAAATTTTAACCCTTAATTAAAACTTTTGGTTTAATCAAAATGGGGGTAAAATATTTGATTCTAATTTTCTCTTGGATGATTGAAACTTAGGGAAATTAAGGGGTAGAGACCTATTAAATACTTTGAAAATATCAAAAAATGAAACTTTAATTAATTAAATGATTTAGATTTTGGAAAGAATATATTTAAATTTGGATTATTAAAATAGGGATATTATTAAGAGGATATTTATTCTTTAATTTAAAAATCCCTAAATAAGTCACTTTAATAATATTTAATTCTTAATTAAAAATTAAAATAATAATCCAAATTAACAATTAAAACTAAAATTAAAACTAAAATTAAATTAGAATTAAATTAGAATTAAAGTTAAACTAAAACTAAAAATTAAAATTAAAATTTAAATCAAAATTAAAACTAAAATTAAATTAAATTAAATTAAAATTAAATTAAAATAAAATTAAATTAAAAAAATTATAATTAAATTAAAATTAAATTAAATTAAAATTAAATTAAAATTAAATTAAAATTAAATAAAATAAAATAAAATTAAATTAAAATTAAATTAAAATTAAATTAAAATTAAATTAAAATTAAATTAAATTTAAATTAAATTAAAATCAAATTGAATTAAATTAAATTAAAATCATTTATCAACAAACCTAAATGAAATTATTAAGAATTAAATCAAAACATATCAATAATTTCAACACCTCTTTTTATCTAAGTAAATTTAAAACATGAATATCAATTTGGAATACTAAGATAAATGAAAATGTAGAGATTTAAATTAAATCTAAAATAATTTGAACACTATTCCAAACTTAAAATTATTAATTAAAACCTCATAATCAAATTAAAACACTTTAAACTATTAACTCAAACTTTTAATTAATTATGATTAAGATTCTCGATAAACCAACTTGCCCTTAAAGGCTTTAATTATTATAACTCTTAAATAGAGTATTAAGTGAGATGTCACTTCATTCATCCGTAATCGAATACCTAAGTTCATCGAGCAAGAAACAAAGTTTGACTAAACTACCTGGATGATTAATTCACCTGTGCAACTAAATTTACTTGGACTCGAAACAATCCCAGAAATATTGAAAAGATGTTTAGGACTCGTCCTAAGCACTTCCTCAATATGACGGGATGTTTTAGAAGAACAATTGAATCTAATTATTCTTTGATGAAGAAAATCATTCTTAAAATCAAACCAAGAACCTAGACGTCATAGGAGATGACTAGTTATAGGATTAGGAATTTGGTAGACAACCAAAACCATTCCCTTAGCTTTACTTAGGAATCTGTTGAAATATTTAAATGCCTTAACATGTGTTTTAAGTGCAGCTTGGGATGACAGGAAGACCCTCCAGGTACGCTTTTATTTTATTCCAATCTACTTTATTGCAATTTACTTACATGCACTGTACTTTACTTTTCCTGAATGATAAATAAAAATGTTGCATGAAAACCAAAACCATTAGGGTAGTCCCTGAACTGAAACTAAAACTCAATTAAAAGTCATTGCAAGATAAAATTCACCGTCACAACATTCCAAAATATAAAACAACGCAAAATTTAATCACAAACAGAACAACAAAACTACAACTACAACTAAACTAAAATGTCTTGTTGGATGATCGGGAATACCTCGGATGATGTAACCCACGTGTTGCTAACGGGATTTCCCATTGTCTAAAGGAAAGTGTGGAACTCATTCAGTTGAGTTTAGCAAATTCATCTGAACTAAGTGAATCCGATGAAAATAACGGTGCCGGGATGACGGAACAGTAGGATCTTAATCGGTTCTGTTTAATCAACTTTAAGATTTATTTTAATTAAAATATTAAAAACACTTGGATTTTAAGATTTTCTCTAAACCAAAACACTTCTCTCATCTCCTGATTTATGACTTCTAAAACTAAACCTCTGTAATAATAAGGAGCACGGATCATGGTGGGTAGCTCGGTCATCATCATCAGCAAAACCTGAGTCTACTTCAACAAAACTTTCTTATAATTAAATAACCAAGCCATAGGACTTCGAGGTAGTTTGCCTAGTGCAACATAAATCCTCAACTCTTCGTTAGGCATTTGCATGATCATGTCATGTGAATTAAGCCCTAACCGGTCTTAGGACTCCGAGGTAGTCGTTTGATACGACATAAACCCTCACATCTTCAAGGCTATTTGTGTGATTATGTCATACAAACATAAGTCCTAATTAATTAAAATTGGCAGGATTGCAACATTAAATAAATTCCCAAATTGAAGCCAAACAATAGGATAGTTTGGGAAGTTTCCAAGATTCTTCTTGGATCCTCAACTTCTCCTACTTCTCTTCCATTGGATTCATGAAAATAACTGTTCTAAATTTGATCCATTCCCTATTGAAATTTCCAAAATCCAATTGTTTGAAAACCTTAAACTTTAAAATTCTTAAGAGCAAAACCACTAATCATTATCGAGAGTTTTCTTAAATGATTCCCATCATTTAAGATGTAATTAACTATAGGGGCTTGCCCTTATAGGGAACTTTAAGAACCCAGGTAATATAAACCCTGCTTAATTCGTTTATATTAAGCTGGGGAACTTGTCGGCTTATAAAATTGGTTCGCAGACCAAACGGATGTCACAAATCTTTTAGTTTATCGAGCCCCATCATCAAGCAATGTGTCTATTCCTCGGGATAAATATACGGTTTGTGGTGCGGTGCTCGTTTATATAAACTATTCGGGATGTGAGATTGGTTTGATTTCATATCTTAAAACTTTCAAATTTAAAGTTATTTTCAAAATCAAATGCTACTTTCTAAATTATATATATATTTAAATTAAATTTAAAATTTAAAATTCGCCAACAACTTCTGTAGGCGACCCCTTTTAAAAACACTTAACCTAAAAATATGCCGACAAGTACCCCCTCTTCTAAGCATGAAAAGAACATTGACATATTCTAAGTTTTCTCAATAAATCTAAGGCTAAGCTGGGAGGATACCGACTCTCACTACGGAGCTCTCACTCACCCTTCACCTAAAGGCTAACCTTCAAGTTTAGTCACTAATCTTAGAACCAATTTAGGGATTTCAGCCTGTCACCCTGAAATCTCCGCATTGAAGTTCATCAAAACACATTTCCCTATTTTTTTGCACTCAATTCCCATGAACTACGCAATTCATCCATGAAAATTGAATGGATTCTTAATTATTGTTGTAGGACATTAAATCCTTTCAGAATTAATGATCAACAACATTTTTTAACTTTTCAATTGGCCAAATCAAAAAGTAAATTAAGTTCGAAATGAATAACCATCACAAATTCTTCACTACATTAAAAGCACATCAAATCCACATCAATCCATCATCACATCTCTATGCAAGAAGAAAGGCAAAGGAGACTACTCAGAATTCATGAAGAAGATACAATAAAACATGGATTTTATATGTAAAAGAAAAGTCATACAAATCCCAAAAGAAAATACAACTTATCTCTTTTTCTTCCCCAATGCAATTCCCTTGAAGTTCCTTTCAATCCTTTTCTCTCTTCTTTACAACACTTAATTTCCTCTTTAGAATGGAAAGGAAGAAGCAGTCTCTAACTTTACTTTTTGTCCTTCACTACTTAGAGAAGAATTCCTCTCTAATCCTCACTTCTACACACTCTTCTCCTAAACCCTAACACTTAACACACACTAAAACTACTAAAAGAGAGCAAGAGAAACCAAGATAGCCCCACTATTTTTGCCCAAAAATAGTTACTTATAATTTAGGGATGAAATCCAAAGAGTTTCCATAGGCTTCCCTTCAAAAAGTGGCCAAAACTTTTCAAATTTGAATTCTACCGACTTTGGGCACCGGCGGCACGCTCTATCGTGCCAATAAATATTGAAGTCTCTGGAAAATGGCGCCGACGGCGCCAAAACATGTTTTCCTCCTTTTTGCTTCTTTTTGCTTCTTTTTGCACTGAATTCGTTCCTTTTCGCTTCTTTTTGCTTCAATCACCTAAAATCATCATACCTACAACAAATCATGAAAAATACCTTTCTTTAAAGTGCAATATCACCAAAAATGGGTAAAATTATATCGCAAAAACCATATATATTTTTGGTGCATCACTTATCTTCCCCAAAGTAGTGGACTAGCTGAAGTATGAAATTGGGAAATCAAAAGAATTTTAAAGAAAACAGTTAACCCAAAACAAACTAATTGGGCTGATAGACTCAATAATGCTTATTGGGCTTATAGAATAGCTTATAAAACTCATATTGGGATGTCACCTTATAGGCTCATATATGGAAAACCTTGTCATTTACCTTTTGAATTGGAGCATAAAGCTTATTGGGCGATTAAAGAGTTTAACTACAATTTAAGTGATGCTGGAGATAAACGATTATTGCAATTGAATGAACTTGAAGAAATTAGAAATGACATATGAAAGTGATCAGATCTATACAGAGAAAATGAGAAAGATGCTTGACAAAAGAATATTAAGAAAGACTTTTGAGCCTAAACGAGAAGTTTTATTTGATAATTCGAGATTTAAATTATTTTTGGAAAAATTGAAATCCAAATGGATAGGGCCTTTTATAGTTAAGAATGTTTATCCTTATGGAACAGTGGATATAATTGATCAGAAAACAAATTCTGTTATTAAAGTAAATGGATAAAGATTGAAGCCCTATATTGGAGGAAATTTGTCATCTTTTAATGATGTGTTATATTTAACCCATTCGGAAGAAACTATTGGTTAAGTCGGGCTGACGACGTTAAACCAAGCACTTTGTGGGAGGAAATCCATAGTATGATTTGATTTGTTTCGATATTTAGAGTGCTTTATATGTGACTTCACTTAGTTACATATCTTTTGATCCACATTTTGAGACCCTATTTTGATATGAAACTTATGAAAATTTGATGAAGGGCTAACCTGTGAATTTCAGGATTCTAGCGCCTAGGTGCCAGAACTGGCACCTAAGCGCCAGGCATCTGAAATCCAGGCGCTTAAGCGCCAAAATTTGTGCTTAGGCGACACAGTTCTGTACCATGGTAAAACCACCCAATTACAGTTTTTACCCACTCAAACTCTATAAATCACTACTTTTTCATCCCCAAACGTCAAGCCATCAAATCTCCACCCTAGAGCTACACTTTTGAGAGAAAAGAAAGGTTTGATTGCTTCTATGGAGAGCCTTACAATGGAGAATGGAGGAAAAGCTAAATTTATGCACAAGGATTCTCAAACCTACTTCAATGGCTACTTAGCCATGACATTGGAGAAGCTTTTTGGTCAATTTGAGAAGATTGAAGGAGAATTCGTGCAGATTGAAGAAAGGATGCATGAAATGTACCATCAATATGAGCATATGGAATGGCAAATGAAGGTACAATCTGATCATTTGGCTGCATATGAAGACCACCAGGTAACCTTGTATGCTCAAAACAAACAGTTTGATGAAAATAAAACCTTGGAATTTCATCGTGTCCCTTTCTTCCACTCCTTTGTTCGAAGTGAATTACCTTATGAAACTAACGAGGTTCTGATGTGAATCCTTGAATTTAGGGTGACTTTATGTGGAGAAATCGATTGAGAATATGAAGTGTTAAGTAATTTTTTTGATGTATTGTGCAAGTGATCTATGTGATTGTTATTTGTTGTTGTGAGATGTAAGAAGTTGTGTATGTGTGCTTTCTGTATTTTTTTGAACCTTATCTTGAAGATCTGATATGGAACGAAGTAAAATTTTAGTTTGGATTGTATCAAATTATGTTTTGAATGAATCTTAAATTTTGAGTCTATTTTGGACTTGGATATTTTCTTTTATTCCTGAGAGATGTTTGATGAAGTTTATAACATAATTTTAAGCTTATAGAGGTTAGAAACACCTAAATTACATGATATAAAAATTTGGGATTTTTTTGGATTTTTTGGCAAATCTGGCGCCTAGGCACCAGTTCACTCGAATCCAAAATTCAGCCATATAACCAAACCCAACACCATTTTTAATGCCTAAGCTTCATCTTCTTCCCTAAAACCCACAAAAACCAGTCTTAGGGCTCCTTATTGTGCTTGATTCGTGAAGTTTCGACGTATAAAAATACGAGATTCCAACTTCTCGAGGTTAGATCTACACTTTAGCATAGTTATTTTGAGTTTTCACAATGGATTTCTCTACATATGAATAGTGCCAAAATTTTGGAGGAAAAATTTGATTTTTAAGTAGAAAATCCGTGGATCTAAGCTTAATATAGTGTTTTAAGCTAAGATTTTGTGTCATGTTTTAGATTTTTAAATTATTTGGAATTATTTTTAAATTTACAGTATGGCACCAAAATCGAAGTGAGGAAAGGAGTGGAGTGAATTTGTTCAGCCCAAGTTTGCTAGCTCAAGTGCTCAAGTGTGATGCAATGAATTTGCATCATACCACAAATTCATAGCAGAATGAAGTTTTTATCATCCCGGAGGATCGATCGAGAATATTGTTGTTGCTCGATAGTGGGAGCAGTTCTGTTATTTCTCTGCAGTTGCTGTTATTTCAGTTGTTCTAGAGTTCTATGTAAATTTTCCAGAAACAGCTGATAATGAAGTCTATATTAGGGGAATGAGAATAGAGTTTACTCCTGAAGTCATCAACATGTTTTACGGTCTACCCCTTGCTACAGATTGCTTTTATGATGTTTTTGTTCCCTCTGAAAGAGAATTTGATGAGATTTTAGCTTACTTGACTGACGGAAGAGGATCGTGGAAAATTCGGAACAATAAACAGGTAAATTTTTCCTCTTTTATGCTTAATGCAACTTCTAATCCTGCATTACTTTATTTCTACTCATTTTCTTCCATCACATCACCTGAGTGAAGTGATGAAAGAACGAGCTATTTTAAATTACTACATTCAAGAAATGAAGCCTATAGATGTGGAAGCCATAATATATGATGTGATCAACACTTCAACTAGAGGAAGTTTTATTTCTGGTTTAGGCTTCCCGACTCTCATTTTCTCGATTTGCAAGAATGCTAGTATTACTTATTCTCATTCTGAAGAGATGCTTAAGCCACTTAAGCCCATTGGAAGAACTCATGTGGATACATATGGAAAGTCAAAGTGTTAAGGTTCTACAACATATACTTCTATGCCTTCTACTTCTGCATCTGGAACTTCCACTTCTACTTCTGAGCCTCCACCAGATGTGTGGAACACTATTTGTTAGAGATATTTAGAGCATCAAAGTGATATATTCTTGATGCAATGTAGAGTAGATGAGATAAATAGTAAGATTGATCATGTGTCTAGATATATACAGAGGAAGAGTGACTATGATGGGGAGTATAATGAAGCCCTGGTAAAATTTTTGAAGGGTGATAGAAATATTGAATTTCCTACTTGTCCTAAATTCACCCCATGGATCAACCCTAGAAGTCCTATTCTTGATGGTTCTTCTGATGATGAGGAGGCTACTGAGGATGATTAGATTTTATTTTTGCTTTACTTTGCTGATGTACCTGTTATGTGTGTTTTTACTTTTTATGTATTATTGTACTGATTGAGAACTTGGTAGTAACTTAGTTTATTTCTGTTATCTGATTGCTTACAAATTAATCTTATTTATACTCTTGTTGTTTTTTATGTTTAAAATATAAAAGTGTGTTAGTTTTCTTATTGTTATTTACTTTGCTACTCTTTTATATTGCTGCTTATACCTGTATAACTTTACTGCTTTAAATACCTTAAATGTTATACCTTTTCTTCTTGCTTAGTTTAAAATTTCATAATGAAAAATGTTTAAACCTTATTAAAAGAACTAAGTTTGGGGGAAGGAAAAAAAAACTTAAATTTAAAATTTACTTGTCCTTAGTAAACAATATTTTCAAAATTAATAACATAACGTATGGAAGAAAAGTTAATTTAAGATAGATATACTGTTTTTTTCATGAATGCTATAATAAACTTATAAAAATATTTTTAATAACAAGGGATAGTTCTAAAAATTGTAATTATTTAATAAAAATGTGTTAGAATTTTGATTCAAATATCTAAAGTAAAAATGTTGTATTTTTAAAAATATTATGGAATCTGGATGTTTACTTATGGATATAGAATTGAAATTCTATGAAAAATATTTTTGCTAAGCACATATTCATTAAGCGAAAAATGTGTTAAGTCTTTAAAAATAAGTTAAGGATAGTAAAGTTCAAAATCATTAACAGGCTATCCAGATATAGTAATACTGACTTAAAAAAGAAAAAAGGAAAAGAAAAAGGAATGAAAACAATCCCCGAAAAAGAAAAGAAAAATATATAGGATTGGAAAGCAATCAAAATATGAAAAAGAAAAATAAAAGTTAGGAGAAGCTTGAGGAAAAGCCTAAATCTAAAATTTGATTCACTTGAATCATCTTATAGGAAGAGACCTAATGCAATTTTTTTACTTAAAGTCTTATGTATAAGCATCCTTACTAGTAGAGTTATCATAAAATTATTTTTTCTGTAAATTATCTACATTTTCTTAATATGACAAATTGCAATTATTTTTTTGAACTAGATAGAAGAAGAAAGTTCTTAACACTTGCATATTAAATATTTTACATATTTTGGTTTCAGTCTAAGTTATTTAAAAGCTTTTTAAGTTTCATTATTCTATTTATAAGATAAACGGTTATAGAAGTCTTAAAGAAAATTTTTCTCTATAGATTATTATTTTTAGTAGTAAAGAGTTAAGAGTTACTTGAGGACAAGCAACATTTAAGTTTGGGGGAATTGATCACCCTTAAAATTACCTAATTTTTTATATCATTTTTAACTGATATTTTAAGGATATTACGCTTTAATGAAAGGTATTTCTTATGTTTTTGGATGTAGGTACAAGAAAATAAGTTTATGAAGAAAAAGAATAAAAAAAGGAGTAAAAGGAGGAAAAATGAGTCAATTGAAGAAAAGAAGAAAAATATGACTGACTCTGGCACCCAGGCCCCAGACTTAGCAAGGAAATCTAGAGAATTCTTAGACGGTTTTGTGACTGTTATTGATAAATCAGAAGTAATCTAGAAGCCTCTGGACAATTTCCCATATATTATAAACAAGATTTAATGAATTTAGACATAAGGAATCAATTATTCAACAAAGAGGTGCGACTCAAAACCTAAAGGGACGCGTCCATTTGTGTAGAAGATTAGCGCTTAGGTACCACAGTTACCTTCTAGAGTATTCAACAAATTTGGACAAATTTTGAAGAGGTGTCTGAAGCAACGCCTAGTCATTTTCGAAGCTCTATAAAAAGAGGACAATTCTACAGTAATGTGTGGTCGTTTGGAGTGTATAAGTGTTATAAGAGTGAAAGAGGTGTGCCATTTCATTTAGTTAAAGAGTGTTTAGAGTTATTTACTTTTATTTAGTGAGAGTTTAGAGTGTTTATAGTGTGATTGCTAGAGTTGGAATCTTATAGAAGTCAATCAGAGTAAGAGAAACTTCAAAGGATTGCTTGGATATCATTACAAATAAGCATTTATAATTTAGTTCTTAAGTTTCGTATTTTGAATTTGAATTATATAAATATGGTTTGTGGTGTAAATCCTATGCTTTCTGAGTAGTATTCTTGTCTTTCTCCCAATGAATATGAAATGATTTAGATAAGGATTTAATTTAGTTTTGAGAAATTATTTTCTTCATCAATAATTTGTGATGTACTTTACGTGATTTTCATTTACACTACAACTTGATCACTTGTAATGTTAAAACCTATGGAGAGTTCTTAAGACCTGACTGTGGGCTAAGAATTCTTAACTTATAAGTATCACATTTCCCTTGGAAAGGTAGATGGTAAATCCTTAAGAGGTGCGAATATATAGGGAGACGATCTTTGAAGTGCGTAGAATTGATTATGTTTTTAGAGTGACGGGCTAAATTCTATCAATTTGGTTTAAGAGGAGGTGACGGGTCACTAGTAGGCCCGACCATAGGAACCCTTGGGGGGGAAACTAGAAGTGTGAGCCTAGAAATTCGTCCCTTACTATTAACAATACATCCTGATCTAATCTTCTAAAACTAGCCAATGTTCTTTATACGCTGGACCAAAGGGTAAAGAATATTTATGCTCCTATTCGTCACAATACCACATTCTAAGTTCTCAAACTAATTTAAATGTTTACTAATCATTAAATATTCCATATGAGGAAAGAATCTTTGTTTATTGTGTTAAAGAATTTAAAGTACTGTTTTTTTCTAATGCTTAATAACTTGCATATTCGTACTTGTTAATTGATTAGTTTATAAATTGAATTTCATCTTTCTTTTCTTAATTATTTGCACTTAACCTTCCCTGTGGAATCGATATCCGGGGCTTAATTAGAAAGCTCTATATTATTTGAAACGATACGTATACTTGCGTAGTACCCCTAGTGTGTGATTTATATTTATTTATAAAATATTTAATCTTTGAAATATCATACATTAACCGTTAAATCTAATTTGGGATCAAATTTGGCCATAATATTATGAGCTATTTTACTTTCGTAATTGCAGTCGGGTCAGAGATAGAGAAACAAAGGTAGAGAGATAGAGAGATAGAGATATAAAGATAGAGAGATAGAGTGATAGATAGAGAGAGATAGATAGATAGAGATAGATAGAGATATAGATAGATAGATAGAAAGATAGATAGATAGATAGATAGATAGATAAAGATATACAAAGATAGGGAGATATAGAGATAGTGAGATAGAGAGATAGAGAGATAGACATATCGAGAGATAGATAGAGAGATAAATAAATAGATATAGATATAGATAAATATAGAGATAGATAGATAGAGAGATAGAGAGATAAAGAGATAGATAGATAGATAGAGAGATAGATAGATAGAGAGATAGAGAGATAGATAGATAGATAGAAATATCGATGGAGAGATAGATGGATAGATAGAGAGATAGAGAGATAAATAGAGAAAAATAGAGAGATTGAGAGATTGAGAGATAGATAGGTAGATAGATCGATAGAGATAGAGAGATAGATAGAGAGATAGAGAGATAGAGGGATAGATAGAGAGATGGAGAGATAAAGAGCTAAATAGATAGAGAGATAGAGAGAGACAGATAAAGAGATAGATAGATAGAGAAATAGATAGAGAGATATAGAGATAAAATGATAGATAGATAGAAAGAGAGACAAACAGAGAGATAGATAAATAGATAGAGAGTAAACTGAGAGATAAATAGATAAACAGAGAGATAGGATAGATATATTGATAGGGAGAGATAGATATATATATATATAGCTAGATTGATAATAAATAGATAGAGAGATAGAGAGAAAGATAGGTAGATAGATGGAGAGACAACAGAGAGATAGATAGATGGAGAGACAGATAGACAGATAGATAACTAGACCGCTAGTCAAATAGACATATAGATAAAAAGACAGATAGAAAGATAGATATATACATAGATAGATAGAGAGATTTATAGATAGATAGAGAGATAGATAGAGAGATAGAGAGATAGACAGATGGATAGAGAGAGAGAGAGATAGATAGATATATAGAAAGATAAACAAATAGATAGACAGAGAGACTGATAGATATATAGATAGAAAGATATGTTGAGAGATACAGAGATAGAGAGATAAAGAGATATACAGATAGAGATATAGATAAAGAGGTATAGAGAGACATATAGATAAACAGATAGATAGAGAGATAGTTAGATGGACAGATAAAAAAGGAGAGATATATAGAGAGAGATAGAGAGACAGAGAGACAGATAGATATAGAGACATATAGATAGAGAGACAGATAGATAGACAGACAGACAGACAGATAGAGAGACAAACAGAGAGAGATAGAGAGATGGAGAGACAGATAGATAGAGAGACAGATAGATAGAGAGACAGATAGAGAGATATATAGATAGATAAATAGAGAGACATATAGATACTGAGATAGATAGAGAGACAGATAGATTGAGAGAGATACAAAGAGAGAGATAGAGAGACAGTCAGATAAAGAGACAGAGAGACAGAGAGACAGATATGGAGAAAGATAGATAGATAAACAGATAGAGAGACAGATGTAGAGACAGATAGACAGACAAATCTCAGACAGATAGACAAAAGTCAAATAGAAAAATAAAGAGATAGATAGATAGATAGAGAGACAAAGAGAATTATAGAGCGATAGATAGATAAATAGATAGATATACAAATAAATAGACAGATAGATATACAGACAGACACACAGAATGAGAGAGAGATGGACAGTGAGATAGACAAATAGACAGATATACAGATTGATAGATAGACAGACAGATAAACATACAAAGAGACAGAGAGACAGAGAGACATACAGTCAGATAGACAAACAACCAGACATACATTAATACATACAGACAGATATAGAGATAGATAGATAGATTGATTGATTGATAGATAGATAGATAGAGAGGTAGATAAATAGAGAGATAGATAGATGAGATATATATATATATATATATATATATATATATTTTAGCAAAATATATATATTTTTATTGAATAATGGAGGTCTTAAAACATCCGACATGAGGAATGGCCAATAAGTCCCCATGTAAAAGAGTTCTAAAAAGAAAAAGAAGAAGACAAAAATTCTGAAGAAGAGCTTGAGTTGCAAATTGTTTCCTTCCTAGAAGAAGCTCTCTTGGCCAACCAATTTGCGAGTTGGTTCCCTCTCTATTAATATGACTCCATATAACAACTAGCTTGGAGGATAACTTGAAGATCATATTAACCCAAGTAAGAATGTGCCATGGAACAGCAACTTCATTCAACAACATCTTTACTAAAAGCAATGAATCCATCTCCATATGAATATAATTATGCTTATTAATAATGGCAGCTTTGAGACCCCAATAAGCAGCAATAACTTCAGTTTCAAGACTGTTATCTGCCATCACAGGAGCAGAGAGAAACAAATTACAATTACCAATATGATCCCTGCAAATAGCCCCAATTCCAGCACCAATTGAAGAAAAACTCCCATCAGAATTGATTTTAACCCAAGGAGCCTTAGGTAATCTCCAAATAACAAGCTTGACCTTGTTAATAACAGGAATTTGCTGGGAATTAATTATTTGTCTAGCCTTATGAACATAAATTAAACAATTCCTGATAATATGTTGGATAGAGCAATCCTTGTTGTTGAAAATAGCATCATTCCTTCCCATCCATATAAACCAGAAGATAATAAGAGGAATGTAATAATCAGTAGAATCCTTCCAATCATGCCAACATAACTCAATACTAAGCCATGAAAAAAATTTGAAAGAAAGCCCAAGATTATCCAAAACAGATTTCCATACCTCTCGAACAACAAGGCACCTTATAAATATGTGAGGAATGGATTCTTCATCAGCATGACAAAATTGACAAATCGAAGGTCCACGAATTCCCTTAAGTTTTAGAATGTCATCTCGTTGGAAGAAACTTCCCGAAAAGTCTCCAACGAAAAAGATATGGAAGGTGTTAAGAATTTATTCCATAGCTTCTTCCCCCAATCATTAGTAGAACAGTACACTCTAAATAGAAAATTAGACAAGCTTTGATTAGGTGGAATCTTTGTAACCAATTTATCTCTTTTGGCTGATTGAATAGGAATATTCAAAATCTTTTTTGGGTTGCAGAATCAATACAGCTACTAAGCTTAGCAAGTATCCCATTCCGAATTGGTCCAACGAATCAGCTACTTTCCGAATGGGATGATGAATGGAATGATGAATATTAAGATCAATCAGAGACTCATTAAAAATCCACTTATCCCTCCAAAAATGAATTTGCCCATCCCCAAGCTCCCAAACAAAAAGTTGTTCAGCTGCTTCTCTAACTTTCAGTAATTGCTTCCAGTGATTTGAATCCCCATTCTTCAATTGTACTTGAGTAGGATGAATATTAGAACAAGTACTTCTCATGCAAAAACTTAGACCATAAGGAGTTCTTGGCTCTAAAGTTAATCCATTGCTTGCAATAAAAGGAAAAGCCGATTTGCCGAAAACTCTTAAAACCCAACCCACCACTAGCAATAGGTTTACAAACTTTATCTCAATTGGTCCAATGCATTTGTCTATGATGACCTTCCCAAAGAAACTTATTAAATATAATGGACAGTAATTTTTGTGTGCTTTTCTTCATCTTGATCATTTGAAGAATATAGAGAGGATAAGTAGTTAAAATACTCTCGAGAAGAGTGATTCTACTACCATTTGATAGAAATGAATTTGTCCAACATTGAATTTGAGCAGAAATTTTAGATACCACATCATCATAGTGGGAATGTCTAAGTTTACCTTTGATTAAAGGAAAACCCAAATACTTAAGAGGATATTTAGCCTCCCTAAATCCAAGTGAAATCTGCTATCCACTTTTTAGTATTAACATCGAATTTAGAACCGAACAAAAAATGACACTTGGACTTGTTAAAAGTCATACCAGAGACCTCTTCAAAATCACCCAAAACCTTCATTAAACTTCTTATGGAGTTCTTACTACCATTCCAGAAAACTATGACATCATCAAGAAATGCAAGGTGGGAAATCGATTGAGTGGATCCGTGTTGAAACCGGGTATAAGGGTGAGTGATCCGAACATTATTAAGAAGCTTGGAAAGGTAATCAAAAGCCAATATGAAGATATAAGGAGAAAGGGGGTCTCCTTGTTTAATGCCTCTACCTGCTGAAAAAACCCATTGCTCTCACCATTAATGAGAACACTATAATAATTATTGCTTAACCACCTTGAAATGAGTCCACAGCGAGCATGTAACCGAATCCTTTAGCATAAAGCACTTTAAGAATAAAGGACCAACTTATAGTATCAAAAGCCTTAGAAAGATCCAATTTAAAAATCGATTAGAACCCCTACAAGGCTTATCAATATCAGTAAGCATTTCTTGAGCTAACAATATATTTTCACTAATACTTCTATAGATGAGATATATATATATATATAAAGATATATAGAGATATAGATAGAGAGATAGATAGAGAGAGATAGATAGAGAGATAGATAGATAGATAGACATATAGATAGATAGAAAAAGAGATAGGAAGATATATAAAGAGACATACAAACAGACAGAAAGGCAGACAGATAGAAATTCAAACAGACAGATAAAGAAACAGATAGACAGAGAGATAGACAGATAGACATATCAATAGAAAGTTAGACGGATAGACGGATAGACAGATAGAAAGAGAGACGAGAGAGATATATAAGAGACAGATAGAGAGAGAGATAGATAGATAGATAAAGATATATATATATATATATATATATATATATATATATACCACTGAAGAAGACTATGCTAGATTATTTGCTAAACAGATGGTTACAATTGTAGGAATGGAGATGAAGCTCATTAAATGGACACCTGAGTTTGATCATAGAAAAGACCCCCCTACTGTACCTATCCGGTTCAAGTTCCCCAATCTCTCCTACAGGTTCTTCAACCAAAATGCTCTCTTCCAAATTGGAAGAGCTATTGGCACACCTTTGAAACTTGATGCTGCAACCTTTAACAAAGCCAAACTAGAAGCTGCCAGAATCCAAATTGAGAGAGACATTTCCCATCCAGAAATTAAAAGGATATGGGTAGGTTCAACTACTGATGGCATTTGGCAGGAAGTGATCATGCAACAGAAGCCCTACTACAGCTCTCATTGCAAGATATTTGGGCACACAATTGAGAGATGATATAGGCACCACCCCCTTCTAAGAAATCTACTCCTACTACTAGAGATGTCACTATTGCTAACATTTCTGTTGCTCCCAGATTGCAGAAACAGACACTTTATCCTACTAGAACCAATGATATTTCACAGGTGGGAACACTCTCAGAGGAGCCTATCTTAACCCAACCATCAAGTCTTCTTGTAGACAAAGCTGCTGGTCTCAGGATGGATACCCCCCAGAAACCTTTCCCAGTAATACCCATTCTTCCAACCCCTCTTCCCCTAATCCAAAAATCTATACTATCAAACTTGCTGAAGTAGCTGCACCCACCACTACTTTATGTAAGCCCAATGATAACATGTCTCTAAATTTTGAAGCAGACAAATCTTTGGCTGCCCCCTCTTCTGAATTGTTGGGTGAGATGCAACATAAAATGGAGGATGCATGGGTGATACAAATAGCAAAAAAGAAAAAGAAACACAAAACTGAAACTAAAAAATTATCTGGTATAACATCAATTGTGGAAAATGAAGTCTCTCCTCATTTCGCTAGGGGTAGAACTAGATCAAGATCCCAGACTCCCCCTCCCCTCCTATTTCTCCATGATCAATTTTCTTTGTTGGAACATAAGAGGTGTGGCTCACTCTCAATCTTTGAAGAGACTCTTACATTTAAACAAAAAATATACTCTTCGGTGCATAGCTATTTTGGAACCCTTGGTTCATCATAATTCAACAAAAATTATCAACATATTCCCTGGTTTCTCTCATTGTGCCAATTTTAGTAACAAAATATGGATTTTCTATAGAAAGGAGGTTTGCTGGTCTGTTTTGAATGACCATCAAAAATTGGTTCACCTTTCTTTCCAGCTAGCTGGACACAGTGCTTTTGCTACATATATTTATGTAGCAAAAGCGCCAGTTCGATACAGATGTTGTTAAGTTTTTTTGATGACTTTGGGCAGTTATTTTGACGGTGTTAAGCGGTTATTAGAGCTTCTAGAAGACTGAAAGTTATTCCTAATATATAGGAAATGTGATACATTGTATTTGGACACAAGGAAACGGTCTAGATCGTGAAGAGGTGCGACCCAAAGTGAAGAGGTGCGAAAGACCTGATCACGGAGTCCGGCGCCTAGGACGGTTACCTTTAAAAGTCATTGCAAGATAAAATTCACCGCCACAACATTCCAAAATATAAAACAACTCAAAATTTAATCACAAACAGAACAACAAAACTACAATTGCAACTAAATTAAAATGTCTCGTTGAATGATCGGGAATACATCGGATGATGTAACTCACGTGTTGCTAACAGGATTTCCCACGGTCTAAATGAAAGTGTGGAACTCATTCAGTTGAGTTTAGCAAATTCCTCTGGACTAAGTGAATTCAATGAAAATAACGGTGCTGGGATGACAGAACCATGGGATCTTAATCGGTTCTGTTTAAACAACTTTAAAATTTGTTTTAATTAAAATATTAAAAACACTTGGATTTTAAGATTTTATCTAAACCAAAACACTTCTCTCATCTCCCGATTTATGACTTCTAAAACTGAACCTTTACAACAACAAGGAGCTCGGAGCATGGTGGGCAGCACGACCATCATCATCAGCAAAACTCGGATCTACACCAGCTAAACCATTCTTAAAATTAAATAACCAAGCCATAGGACTTCGAGGTAGTTTGCCTAGTTCAAAATAAATCCTCAACTCTTCGTTAGGCATTTACATAATCATGTTATGCAAATTAAGCTCTAACCAGTCTTAGGACTCCGAGGTAGTCGTTCGGTACGACATAAACCCTCATATCTTCGAGGCTATTTGTATGATCATGTCATACAAATATAATTCCTAATTAAATAAAATTGGCAGGATTGAAACATTAAATAAATTCCCAAATCTAAACCAAACAATAGGATAGTTTGGGAAGTTGCCAAGATTCTTCTTGGATCCTCAACTTCTCCTACTTCTCTTCCTTTGGACTCATGAAAATGACTGTTCCAAATTTGATCCATTCCCTATTGAAATTTCCAAAATTCAATCCTTCGAAACCTTAAGCTTTGAAATTCTTGAGAGCAAAACCACTGATCATTATCGAGAGTTTTCTTAAGTGTCTTCGGACATTTAAGATGTAATTAACTATAGGGGCTTGCCCTTATAGGGAACTTTAAGAACCCAGGTAATATAAACCCTGCTTAATTTCTTTGTATTAAGCAGGGGAACTTGTCGGCTTATAAAATTATTTCGTAGATCAAACGGATGTCACAAATCTTCTAGTTTATTTAACCGAGCCCCATCATCAAGCAGTGTGTCTATTCTTCGGGATAGATATACGGTTTATGATGAGGTGCTCATTTATATAAATTATTTGGGATGTGAGATCGGTTTGATTTTTCATATCATAAAAATCTTCAAACTTAAAAATTATTTTCAAAAATCAAATACTACTTTTCAAATTATATATTTAAATTAAATTAAAAAATTCGCCGACAACTTCTGTAGGCGACCTCCTCATCAAAATACACATAACCTAAAAAAATGCTGACAAAATCGAACGAAACTTTGGTGGATTACATACATCGATGAAGAAACTTAAGCATGAAGTGTGAACCACAACTTCAGGAACAGCATGCGATCGTTATTTTGCTGAAAAGTATCCATGGCCTGATAGCACTTCTCCTTAAAGGATTTACAATCAAGACTTTCATGAAGTTGCTTAACAAGGCCGGGAGCTTGCAGGAGGAATCAAAATAGCTAAGTTTTATAGACAAGGTTGATAAGCAGAAGCCTGTAAAATCATTTGAGAAGAAATCCAGAATCTTCGCGGAAGTTGATAAAGGCAAGCAGCCAGTGCAGATACAGCCAGAGCAACCACAGCCTAGTTATCAACCACCACAACGGACTTACCAACAACCACAACAGATTTATCAGCAACCTCAGCAGGACTATCAACAGCCTCGACCGAGCCACCAGCCATGGCAACATAGTCAACCACTACCTCGTTCATCACGTCCCCTGGAGGAACTTCTGAACAAGGAGTATCCATTCAAGACAGAAACAGTAGCTAAGATGTTTCGCAGTTTGATGAAGACACCTGATTTTCAATTACCAGAGCCCAAAAAGCCAGAGGAAGTCAACAATAAAGATCATCCGAACTACTGCCCTTACCACCGGATGATCGAACACAAGATTGAAGACTGCTTCACTTTTAAGAATTGGCTCGAAGGTAATCTCCGAAGAGGGAGCATAACGATCACGAAGGAATACATGAAGGAACCCCAGAAGGGAGGTTCCATCAATGTTATTTCAACGGATCATATTGTTCCGATAAACCCATACACGATCGATGGTGAAGGGAATACCGTCTGGACAAAGTCTTCAAAGAAAATCTTGGATTATATCCAGAACGCTTCGGTGCGCGCTTCAACTCAGAGTTTGAAATCTGCCGAGCCAGATCTATCTCTTATGATCGAAGAACCGCCCCAGAAGGAGGAGAAGATCGTGGAAGAAAAGAAGACCGAGGCTCTAAAGGGTAGACTAGGGGCTGCATATCCTAGGATGGTTGTTTCCGATTCGGGGGAGAAATCCCTCGGACCTCTGACTCTGTATGATTATTTGCTCACCCCGGCGGGATCTTATAATGATAAGAGTTTTGGTGTTGGCTACATTTTGACTATTTCTAACGATTATGTAACTAACGACAACCAACCTAATCCAGATCTCGATTATGATACGCTAAACGATTCTCAAATCATACTAAACCTCGATGACCACGACAAAGGAGAAGACGCTCACAAAAATGGATAAGAAAGCTCAACAAGCAATGAATCTATTTGTGAATTCTGAGGAACTCCAATCACTATAGAATTGGAGTTATCAGATTTCGAAGCGATTCCAGAAAAGCTAGTCGTTCTGATTCAAGACGAGACACCGGTAGAGTCACCACCAGATTCAGAACAAGTAACTGAAGTAAACCTAAGAAGCGAAAAAGTTCTACTTCCGAGAATGGGTCCAAAGGATAAAGGAAAGGGTGGTTGCTCAGGAGGAGCCAACCCTAACAGAAGAATTACCCGTTCGGGAAGAAATTGAGGAACATGGTAATAAAGTGGATTATAACGTGCTAGCCCATCTTAGGAAGCTACCAGCTAAACTGAGCATCTATGATGCTCTGATCCTGTCAAAAGAGATGAGGGAAACTCTGATCAAGGCCTTACTTGATCCAGAGATTTGTTTAGCTCAAATGGCCAGTAATTCCTTAGATGAGGTTTCCTCGTTGAAAGAACAGCGTGGTGTTACCTTCACAGACAATGATCTGCTATTTGGAACGTTCGATCACAACCGACCGTTGTACATTTCAGTCACTATTGGAAAGTTTACGCTCACTAGAGTGTTGGTTGATGCAGGAGCATCAATCAACATAATGAGCCTTCAAACGTTAGCATATTTAAAAATTGATGCTCGCGAGCTCGAAGCAGATAAGATGTTATTAAGAGGGTTCAATCAGAAGGGAGAAAGAGCTCTTGGATCGATAACACTATTAATGAAGACCGGTGATTTAGCAAAGACAACCGCAAAATTTCACATAATTGATTATGAGACATCGTTCAACCCTTTACTGGATCAGCCAAGGATCCATGAAAACCGGATGGTACAGTTGCCTCTGCACCAGTGCATAAAGGATTACGAAGGAGGAGAACAGTGTATTAAGGGTGACTTGCAACCATTTTCCGTACAAGAGATTGGAATTCATGAAGATGCAGCCTATTACGCACATCCGAAGAAAACAATCTTCTCCAGAAATACCGTACCAAATGAAGCAAAAGAAGTTTGGGACGACGAAGAACCTGAAATTCTAGTCCAATAGTTACTCACCACTCCCTTATGGCGAGATGGTGAAGGTTTCTCAGAACTCACACCTGAGGTCGAGGCCGAGGATGAGGTCGAGGAAGAGACGTTGGAACAGTTGGACAGAGAAAACCGGTCATCAACGTTGATTGGGAGAACAATTCCGAAGAAGAAGAAATCAAGAAAGAAGCAGCAACAATAAATCAAAAGAAACCCCAGTTCAAGATCTCTCTCGAAGATGAAAAGAATGAAGAATACAAATCAATGTACAAGAAGATTAACCACTATGTGCATACTATGACCCTGACCCCGATCCATTCGAATAAGATCGAGGGTGTGGTGGTCAAGGAAGTGCATGGTGGTGGTGCTAAGCCGATCAAATTCTACCGTGGTGCTTCTTCTTCCAAAACTAAAAATGATGTACAATTTGAAGATGTTACTTCTTCTGAATTAATGGAATTACCTTTTAAGTGGTATTCTCCCTGTGTTCAGAATTTAATTCAACGTGGTGTCTTACCTAAACAATGGATAAAAGGTCGATCCCAACACTTTGAAAAATTATGGAATAATGTCGGTCGGCCTCCCAATTCAAAACATGGTCTCGGATTTGGCACAGTAGGATCAGTCGATGATACGTGATTTTTCTTACTTCTCACTTGCAAGCCTAATGAAGATTGCTTGGAAGCTTCAGATGATCTCAAAGATCTACCAGTCGAAGACGCTCCGCCAGAATTTGAAGAATAAATTAAATCTACAATAGACGAGTTAATGGAAGTTAACTTAGGTACTAGCGAAGAGCCTAGGCCGACCTTTGTTAGTTCTTTACTCAATAAAGAAGACTCTGAATACATGATCAAGCTACTGATGGAATTCAAGGAATGTTTTTCTTGGAGTTATGATGAAATGCCAGGATTAGCTCCGGAAGTCGCAGTTCACAAACTAGGATTGGATCACACTGTCGTTCCAGTTAGACAAGCTCCGAGAAGAAAGCATCTAGAAATCTAACAACAGGTAATAGCTGAAGTTAAGAAGCTAATAGACACTAAATTTATCCGTGAAGAACAATATCCAACTTGGTTAGCCAACATGGTACCAGTCAGAAAGAAGAATGGACAAATCAGAATCTGCGTAGATTTCAAAGTTTTGAACAAAGCGTGTCCAAAGGATGAATTCCCACTACCAATCCCATAATTAATGATCGACATCACCTCAACTTACGAAGTCTTCTCTTTCATGGATGGATCTTCAGGATACAACCAGATAAAGATGGCGCTAGAAGATGAAAAGCTCACAGCCTTCAGAACGCCAATCAGAGTATACTGCTACACAGTGATGCCTTTCAGATTGAAGAACACAGGAGCAACTTACCAAAGAGCAATGACGAGAATTTTTGATGATCTCATTCACAACCAAGTTGAATGCTACGTGGATGATATAGTCATCAAAAGAAAACTAAAGGAAGATCATTTGTATGATTTGAGAATTGTTTTCAAGTGATTAAGACAATATAACCTTAAAATGATTCCCTTGAAATGCGCCTTCGGCGTCACCTCTGAGAAATTCTTAGGATTTGTTGTCCGACATCATGGAATTAAAATCGATCCGGAGAATATTAAAGCTATATTAGAAATGCCGCCTCCCAAAACCTTGAAACAATTACGATCCTTTCAAGGGAAATTGACATATCTTCGACGCTTTATTTCGAATTTGTCAGGAAGGTGTCAGCCTTTTTCTGTTATGGTTAAGAAGGATGCCAAGTTTACTTGGGACTCCAAATGTCAACATGCCTTCGATAACATCAAACAATATTTAATGACACCTCCTGTCTTAGCAGCCCCTGGCCTCGGGTAGACCGTCGATACTTTATACCGCAGCCTTTAGACGACTCCCTGGAGCCCCGCTAACCTGTGTCAATGACGAGGGGAAAGAAAAAGCCCTCTACTACTTAAGTCGTCCTCTCGATTCCGACGGAAGTAAAGTATCCCCCACCGAGAAGCATTGTTCGGCCCCGATCTTCGCCGCTCAAAAGCTCAGGCATTACATGCTTTCTCATAAGCTCAACCTTATCTCGAAAGTTAATCCATTGCAATATTTGATGACCCGACCGACACTTTCCGGCAGACTTGCTAGGTGGTCAATGATACTATTGCAATTCAATATAACTTTCGTGCGGCTACGTGCCGTAAAGGGACAAGTCCTAGCTGACTTCCTAAAAGCACACCCTTTACAGGCAGAATCGCCTCTCAACGATGACTTACCATACGAGCAGATAATGAGCCTAGAAGACCCCGATGATCAGCATTGGGAGTTGTACTTCAACGGAGCATCTTCAGCACAGAGAAATAAATAATCACAAACGATAATGCCCGGTAAGACAGGAATCAGACTAATATTTATAACACTGGAGTGGGGGATGTTAAGGTACTCCTACCACTTAATAGAACCGTGTACAAACAACGAAGCAGAATACGAAGCCCTTATAAGCGGATTGGAATTAACCATTCAGATGGTGATAACGTATATCAACATCTATGGGGATTCTCGCTGATAATTCAACGAGTCGCAGGACAATACAAAATTCTAAAGCCAAGACTCGAGCAGTACGTTCAGTATGCCATGAAATTGTTGGAGTAGATTCTGAATGTAACGATCTACAAGATTTCCAGGAGAGAAAACACTTTTGCAGACGCGTTAGCCCGCCTTGCAAAAGAATTTGCCTGCTTGCAGGATGAATCAGTTGAAGTGTCAGTTTAGGGACATCAGGTTCTCTCACAGCTCGGCATGGACACGATACACAAGTCAGGAAAAGAAGAAGAAACAATTACGGCAAGAACGTAAAATGCGAAGCTCGGCGTCGACCGCTAATAGTACCATCCGCAAACAGGGAACCTACCGGACGATAAGTCATTAGCCCATCAAATCAAGAAGAGAACTCTGTCTTACACATTAATAAACAATACATTATACAGAAGGTCCTTCGATCAGATGTGGCTAAGGTGCCTGAGTGAGTCCGAAGCTCGTGAAATTGTTAAGTAAGTGCACTCAGGACTTTGTGGCGCTCATCAGTCGGGTCCGAAAATGAAGATGAAGATTAAAAGACTAGGGTACTACTGGCCCTCGATGATGACTGATTGCATGAAAGTTGCCAAGAGTTGTCACCAATGCCAAGTGCATGGAGTGGTTCTACATCAACCTCCAAATGTGCTACATCCGACAATCGTATCGTGGCCATTTGAGTGTTGGGGCACAGATTTTGTGGGTCCGATAGAACCGCCTTCTTCAAGAGGACATCGCTTCATTCTCGCAGCCTACAGATTACTTTTCCAAACGGGCGTGCGTGCCACTCAGAGAAGTGAAGGCACACCACGTGCTATAGTTCTTCAAGAATCATGTTGTCTACCGTTTCGGGGTACCGTGCAGAATCATTTCAGATAATGGGTCCGCGTTCAAGAGTACGAAGATCAACAATTTTGTCAGGAGACACGGGATCAACTTGCACTATTCAATGATTTACTACCCAAAAGCAAACTGCTTGGCGAAACTTTTAATAAAACCCTTGTCCAAATATTAAATAAAACTTTGGATGACAACAAAAGAAATTAGCACGAGAAGTTGTTGGAAGCCTTATGGGCCTACAGAACAACTTTCAGAACTCCTACGCAGTCTACACCTTACGCTTTAGTATACGGGTCTGAGGCCATCTTACCCTTGGAAGTCCAACTTCCGTCTCTCAGAATTGCAGTTGTGAACAAAATCACTACAGAAGAGAATGTCAAATTACGACTAGAAGAATTGGAAAGCTTGGAAGGAAAACGACTTTCAACGTAGCAAAATTTAGAACTGTATCAAGCCAAGATGATCCAGGCCCACGATAAAATGGTCCGCCCAAGGACGTTCAAAGTCGGTGATTTGGTTCTAGTACTCAGAAGACCTTTTCTTGCACACCGCAAGATAGGAGGTAAATTTGAACCAACTTGGGAAGGGCCGTTCGTGGTTGAGACAGTCTACTCAAGGGGTTCCTACCAGCTTGTTAACTGTCGTGGAGAACGACCTATGCTTCCAATTAATGGACAATATTTGAAGAAATATTACGCAGCCTGATGTTTCGAAGGATGGACTTTAAAAGTGGAGTCTCATTCCTAGAAACACGAGTAATCCTTCGTAACTGGGTCTGAACCCAAAATATAAAAAGAAAATGGATGATAAAATAAAAATCATTAAAAAAAAAAAGTGTGTTAAAAGGAAAATATGTGAAATGGTAAAATTTTGATATCTTCCTTTAAATTAGTTCATTCCTGATCTTTCCTCATCTCTTCCTACTTCCTTCAAAATTTAAAAGAAATAAATAAAATTTTTCATTAATAAATGTTTTCTTATTGTTCTTGTTCTTAGTACAGCCCTTAATCCTTTTCTTATTTTTCGCAGGAAAATGTCGAACGGGCGGTTGGTTCTGAACTTTAAGAATGGCGTGAGTCTGGGACTCGATAAAAAGAGGATGAAGGATGGAGCCGTGATTGAAATTGACTCTGATTTCACACCGGTCGGGCTACAATATGAAGAAACTGATTGGACTCCAATTGATCGGGAAGAGCTCCGCAATATACACAGCTGATGAAATTGGGTGACCCAAGTCAGCCGTCTACTAGTAAGAAAAGAAAAGCAAACGCCGCTCATGCAACGGGAGAGGACAAAAAAGTTAAGTCCGTGGTTGCTACAGCAGAGGGCAAGCTTGTCAGTGCCATGCCCACAGAAATTCAAGAAGTAAGGAGAGCTACTCTCACTCCTACTCAGCGAAGAAATAAGAACATTTGCATTCGCAAGATGCTAACCAAGCTAGAAGCGGATCAACAAAAAGAGAGAATTGCTACCGCTAATACAAATACTTCAAAGAAATTGATTCGTCAAGAACAAGAAAAGAGGAGACCAACTCCAAGAACAATAGAAAAGATAAAAGAAATCCCAAGAAGAGCAGAAATAGAATCAGCGCCTCGACGCTAGGAAAATGTACCAGTGCTGAAGAGTCTTGTTGCGAAAGAAACCCCGGAGGATGTCTTGACAGAGACTATCCCCGAGGAGCTAAGACATGCAGGAGAGCGTGCTGCGGTTGAGCCGAACATCCCGCAGTATGTTACCAGACCCCGGGGACTTCAGATAATCCTGGAATACGAGCTGGAGAAAATACAATAAGTTGAAAAGAAAACTTTTGAATACTTTGAGAGAATTCGAGGCAGGAGGGTGAACATCTTGGAAGGCCTTGAGCTGCATACGGATGTGTTCTCAGATTACGAACAACAGCAGATTGTGGACTGCATTATCGAGCTTCAGAAAATGGGCCGAGCTAGTCGTCTGAGGGAGAAAACTTATTCAGAGCCCCGAAGATGGATGCCGTGAAAAGGAAGAGTCACTATCCAAAGGCGGGTGTTGCTACAGCTTCGCGTAAAACGTAAAAGGAAATCCACCAGGGATACTCCGTCACAGTGAGGTGGATCTGATGCCAAGAATTATCAAAAGAATGGTAAAAAGGATGGTGACATGGAGGGTATTGCCCGCAGATTGCATACCCAATAGCTGCATCATTAACATTTACAAGGAGGGCGACTGCATACCTCCACACATAGACCATCATGACTTTGTCAGACCTTCTTGCACGCCTCTTTTGTCAACCAAAGGTAATATCATGTTTGGATCCGACCTCCGGATAGCCGGGCCCCGTAAAATTCCGAGGGCCGGTGGAAATACCACTACCGGTAGGTTCCGTCATGGTATTAAAAGGAAATGGAGCGTGACATAGCAAAACACCGCATCCTGTGAGTGCCTCGTCGAGCGAATCTCCGTCACCTTCAGAAGGATGGATGACAGTAAGATGCCTTTTCATTTTCAGTCAGATCTAGAGTTAGAGAGTCTCCGACCCTACAAGCTGTAAGTTACATAGGAGATAGCACACCTCTAATGCACATCCGTATGGTATTCTTGCCAAGGGTGGCTTGGAAGGTGATGTTATTGTCCATATATCTTACTATTCAGACATGAATTTTGACAAATGTTTTTGGAAGAATCAACGATAATCTTACACAATCCGTTTTGGATTTATGAGGATTGTATGAGATACTGAATTTTCGAGGAAAATATCATCATGTTTTAGATCAGGTTATGTGATGTATTTTCAACAGATTAGAATGAGAATGATCATGTCATGTTCTGCCTTCACCTCTTTTTGTGCAAATTGACTGGGATACGCCATTAAGCTAAATGAACTTCGAACAAAGAACGAAAAGAGAAAGAAAATGAATAAGGAATTCATTCTTTTTAAGAATTTGAATGTCAAAATAAACTGCAAATAAACACGAACTCTAAATAGATGAAAATGAAATCAAATCACTAAAAACAAACAAAATGAATCTAAATCTCAAATTGATTTCCATTCTGAATCCTTCTGTTCGAATCTTTCAATTCTCTTTCTTCTGTGTGTTAGAGGATCGACTAGTTCTATTGACACAGAGCCACGAGCTTTGTTCGATTTGGTTCTTATGGTATGGGACAGAGTCCCTCTTCATACAGATCTCCTTTCGAGGCTAGAACCTAACTTCTAGCTCTCTTTCAAATTTCTGAGGTTGGAATTGAACTTCCAGTTCTCTTCGAGGCTAGAGCCGAACTTCTAGCTCTCTTTCAAATTTCTGAGGCTGGAGCCGGACTTCCAGTTCTCTTCAAGGCTAGAGCCAAACTTCTAGCTCTCTTTCAAACTTTCAAGGGTAGAGCCGAACTTCTAGCTCTCTTTCAAATTTCACAGGCTGGAGCCAAACTTCCAGTTCTCTTCGAGGCTAGAGCTGAACTTCTAGCTCTCTTTCAAACTTCCGAGGCTGGAGCCAAACTTCCATTTCTCTTCGAGGCTAGAGCCAAACTTCTAGCTCTCTTTCAAATTTCTGAGGCAGGAGCCGAACTTCCAGTTCTCTTCGAGGCTAGAGCCGAACTTCTAGCTCTCTTTCAAACTTTCGATGCTAGAGCCGAACTTCTAGCTCTCTTTCAAATTTCATAGGCTGGAGCCGAACTTCCAGTTCTCTTCGAGGCTAGAGCCAAACTTCTAACTCTCTTTCAAACTTCCGAGGCTGGAGCTGAACTTCCATTTCTCTTCGAGGCTAGAGCCGAACTTCTAGCTCTCTTTCAAATTTCTGAGGCTGGAGCCGAACTTCCAGTTCTCTTCAAGGCTAGAGCCGAACTTCTATCTCTCTTTCAAACTTTAGAGGCTGGATCCAAACTTTCAGTTCATTTTGAGGCTAGAGCTGAACTTCTAGCTCTCTTTCAAACTTTTGAGGCTGGTGCTGAACTTCCGGTTCTCTTCGAGACTAGAGCCGAACTTCTAGCTCTCTTTCAAAATTTTGAGGCTGGAGCCAAACTTCCAGTTATTCTCGAGGCTAGAGCCGAACTTCTAGCTCTCTTTCAAATTTCCGAGGGTGGAGCCTAAACTCCAACTCTCTTCCTGAGGCTAGAGCCTAAATTCAGTTCTCTTCAAATTCCAACTCTCTTCTTGAGGCTAGAGCCTAAATTCTAATTCTCTTCAATTCCCGAGATTGGAACCTAGGTTCTGATGCTCACCTCAATTCCCGGATTTCTACGAAATCTCTCTTGAAATAACTCTTGAATCGAACTTCAATCGGAATTGAAACTCAAACCAAAATCCAAACTCACACATTGAAACTTGAAACAGAAAATGAAACGAATCTAAAATCGAATCTCTCTAGATCTTGCGATCTAGAATTCACTTCCTTTTCTCTTCCCCAACGAGAGTTCTGGAATCTTCAGTCTTGAAGGTTTACCTGTTACTCCCCAGCGGAAAGTTTTTTGTACTTTGTTCTGAGTATGTCACTTATACATCTTTGTTGGTTCTGTTGATCTTTTTGGTCAACGCCAATATGCGTGGTGTGCTTAGTTAGCACACCACACCTATTGGGGGTCCATTTGTTGACCTCATTTTTTATGAGGTCTTTTCTCTTCTCTCTCCTTAGTACTTAGGATCTAGCCATAGGGCTTCTCCTTGACTATCTTAGAGGACTAGAAATGGGACCCATCACATAAAAATTCAAACACTCCTTGGCTCCCTTTAAATCCCACAAGTTTGATTGTAAACCCCTAAGCCACTTGGAGGGCTAAAATCAAATGTGGAGGTTTAAAGGATGAGTTTCCTATAGGACTCTTTGTCCTTAGGATTACCATGGGTGGCCTGGTCCTGGTGAGGGTAAGCTTGCACACACCACACTCCAACCCACACATTCCAAACCCTAAAACTACCTTTAACCAATTTGACTCCCTGACTCATGTAGGTAACTCATATGGATGGACCTCAACTCCTAAGCCCCTGGCTAAGAGGGTTAGGAACAACATATTGAGTGCCTAAAATGAGTCCTCTCATGGCTTTTGTGAGCTTAATATGGCTTCATGGCTCAACCAAAATGATTTCATTTCACTCACACTTGATCAATCTTCACTTTTTCAAAATTTTAATTTTTGACCCCCGGGACCCTAAACCCACCAAACCTACCAAATACACTTGAAGTTGCCCAAAATTTGCAAAATTGCCTAAATTACCCAAAATTCCTCAAAATCAATCCTAAACCCTTCCCCCCACTCAAATTAATCATCCATGACCAAATACACCAAAATTTTTCAAATACCCCCTCAATACCCTCCAAATACCCAAAACACCATTTTAACCCAAAAATTCCAAAAAATCATAAAACTCCCAGAAAATTCTAGAAAATCCCAAATATTCCCAATTTCATTTTGTTCAACTACATCATAAGCCAATTTTATCAATTTAGCCCACTTTTACCAAAACCCCCAATTTGGCCTATTTTTAACCTAAGTGGACCCAATGTCCCACCAAACCACTCCAATTGACCTAAATTTTGATCCAATTCAATTCTAAACCTCAATTCAATATCCTCAATACCAATTTAGATCAAACCCAAACCTAATTTCAACAACATGTGGATCTAATTTCAATTTGAAGCTTAAAGCCCAATTTTGGCCCATGACCTAAACTTAGCCCAAACTAACCCAACTAAACTCCAATTAACCCCAAATCTTTTCCTAAGCCTTCCTAACATCCCCACAAACAAAACGCTAACATGATTTGCCCAAAATTTGAACCCCCCAAACTTAACCTAAATAAAAAATCCCCAATTTGGGTCTAAACCGATCATGAACCCAAATGAGCCCAAACCCCAAAATCAAAGCCCAACCAAAGTTGAAAACTCTTTGCCATACCCCCATAAACATTTTTCAACATTAATTTTACATTAAACCCAACATTGACACAACCTTAACCCAAGTTAGCCCAATTTGATCCACTTTAGCCTCATTACCAAAAGGCCCAAATTGAACCCATTTCAACTCCAAATGGCATCAAATCTCTTCTAAAATTCTCATGACACATTCCTAAACCAATCCCAACATTTATTTGAATCAACCCCTCACCAATTTTCATCCATCAATTTATTTCAAAACCTAAAAGCCCACTTCCATAAACTATTTTAAAAGCCCATTCCAAAACCATTTTAAAGGCCCAAGACTTATTCCAAAGCCCATGTGATATTGTCTCATCATACCCACTTAATTAAAATCATCACCTATGTCCAAAACCATCATTTTGATTAAACCAAAATAGCATCATGACAAAACCAATCAAAAAATCCAAAATTTTCAAAATTCCAAATAACCCTCTTCCATGAAATTGACCAAACCTTTTCCCAAGCCAATTGAAGCCATGAAGCCATGCATAAGCCATATGCAAGCCATGGGAGTCATTTTACACCTCACCATGTCATTTATGGCAAATGTAGGGGGCCTCTTTCTTAATCCCTCATTAAGCTTTTTAACCCCATTCATGTCACACTCTAAACCAAGCTTAGCCACATCACCTTGGATGGGGACTTCACCACCCCTTCCTAGCTGACCCAAATGATTCTCCCTCGGCCCAAAGTCAAGCCTTGGAGAGGTGCACCAAGCCTAAACCATGACTTGACCAAATTGAGCCCAAAATGCACCCTTCCCCATTCCTTTTTAAATCAACCCCTTTACACATGGCATTAGCCAATTGAGTTCACAAACATCAAGCCCTGACCTCCCTGACCCTGAGGATGCCCTGACCCTGGCCGGACCACCACCCCAGTCACCGGAAACCACCAGGCCGAGAGGCCTAATTTGATTCAAAAATTCAAATTGAGCTGGCTGAGCTGTCCCAACCCAAATGGCCACCACAGCTCTTCTTCTCCTCACCAGAGCAGTAAATCCCAGCCCTCAATTGCCCCTCGGAAGCCCCTAACCATGGCTATTTAAACCAGCCACTCCTCTCAGCCAAAAGGTTGGCTGAAATCAACCTTCACAGAACTTTATCAAACTCTTCACAGAGCTTCCCTGACCCACAATTTTATATTATGATATTTTAATTTAATTGTAACGACGTCAAAAACTTGACCCCGCTATATTATCTGTATAGAATTGTAATTGTTTATGTTGTGGATGCTACGCAAGTATACGTATCGTATCAAGTAATACAGGGCTCTAGTGGAGTCCTGGTTATCGATCCCACGAGGAAAGAGAAAATTAAATAATGAACTTAATTTTAAAATAATAATAATAATAATAATAATAATAATATTACGAAAATTTGGAATTCTGAATTTAAGCGCAATAAAGTAAACTAAGTTTTTCAATTAGGTAAATTAACTAAGTAGAAAATTAATACTAATTTAAAGTGCAGGAAATTAAACTAATTGCTAAATAAGTCTTAACTATTCAGAAAAAGTATCTTTCCCCTTGTTTAGAAATTTAAGTGATTGATGAATTTAAATAGATAATTTTAAGGTATTGTGACAAATAGGAGCATTCTTATTCTTTACCCTTTGGTCCGGTGTAAAGAATATCGACTAATCCTATGTTTGATTATCGAATCCGTGGCTAGGCTGGGAGGATACCGACCGCCACTTCGTAGCTCCCACGTTCCCTCGCCCGAGGGCTAACATCTACACTTCAAGCTCTCAAACAATAGGACCGAATTGAATATTTTAGTCCGTCACACTAAAATGCTCAATTCTACGCCCAAGGATATTATTTCCCTATTTATTTGCACCCTCCTTCCAAGGCTTTTGAGTTCCCCGAATATCGATGTAATTTTTACTATAGTTGATAATCAACATATTTTAACAAATCAAATGGCCAATTTGAAAGTAAATTATGTTTTAAGTAAAAATTATCACAATTTATTAATATATATAAAAATACTTCTATTTTTAGTTCATCAAATCACTTAATTTCATAACAGGGAGAAAGACTAATAAACTACTCAGAATGCATGGGAACTAAACTAAGCATGGATTTCATTTAAAGTTAAAAACAATAAATACAAATACTTATCTTAATTTATCTCCAAGCAGACTCCTCGCAGTTCCTTTGACTCTTCCTTCCAGTACAGCAAGACTCACTAAAAACTCACTAACTCACTAACTCACTAAATAACTCTGAACATAGATTTAACATACAAAAACTGCACACAACAATTTAGAACACACCCTAAGACACCTAATTTCGGCTACTACATATAGAGGTGAGCAAAGGACCAAGAGGTGTGTAAGCATCCCTTCAAAAAGTGTCCAGGTTCAATGTATATGCACCATTTGAACTAGCTCGCCGTCGGCGACGAACTACCTCGCTGTCGGCAAGGCTTCTGAAGATCTTCAAATCGCTTATCTCGCCGTCGGCCGAGCTCCGGGCTCGCCGTCGGCGAGACAGTTATAAATCCTTCGGAAATGTCTCCTCGTAACCTCGCCGTCGGCGGGCTCGATCTCGCCGTCGGCGACTCAGCATAAATTGCATTATTTTCTTCCTTTTACTCCAAATCAGCTCCTTTTTATGATTTTTGCTTTTATAACCTAAATTCTACATTCCTGCAATAAAATAAAGAAAATACTCTTCTTTAAATTACAATTTTATCAAAAATAGGTATAAATTTCTTAATAAATTTTTCAGTGATCAAAATCCCCCAAACTTACTTATTACTTGTCCTCAAGTAATTTTAGTACTACATAAAAATAATGAGTTTTATAATAAAATTTTTCAATTTAAATAACTATGAATTAGATTAATTAATATCATAATAAAGTTAAATAAAATTAATTCATGTAATTTAATTAATCTTATAGAAATAAATTATTTAGTTATCAGGTCTAAGATTTCTACTTTACTATTCATTTCAAGAATGACTATATTTAAAAGAATAACTACTTAAGATATTCATATGATAAGAAATTCAAAAAAATACTATTAGGTAAAAATTCTAATCCATAAACATAAGTTTGGAAATATCTAAGTTTTTCCCTTTAGGTCAATTCAAATGAAACCAATTTTTGATAAGGCATCTCCTCAAGCTTCTCCTCATTTTTTTCTTTTTCTTTTTCTTTTTCTTTTTCTTCTTCTTTTTCTTCTTTTTTTTTAATGAGGATTACTGTATCTGGAGAGCCTGTTAATAATTTTGAACTTCATTTTCATCTTCCTAAATTTGAAACTTAGGAATATTTCTTAGCTTATATATGCTTCATAGTTTTTACTTCATCGATTTTCAATCTTTTCTTTTTCACTTGAATACTTAAGAATTTTAATTTTAGAATATAGTTTTCCTTACTAAGAATAGTTTACTATATTCTTATTCCCTTTAACCAAATATTTTATTCTATTTAATTAATTAAAGTACTAGAAATATTTCATTTAACCTTTTATAATAATTAAATAAAATAATTCATATTAAATTAAATTGAAAAATTTTCTATAAAATCATTTTTATAATAATTTGAAAATAAAAATTGAGAACAAGTTAATAACTAAATTTGTATTTTACTCTCCCCCCAAACTTAAATTTTTATATCTATTCTAAATAATGAATAAGAAGGAAAGTAAATAAATCATACCTTTGAAGTTTAGGTATTTCTTTTTTTTCTTTGAAATTTTTGTAGGCTTTTTCATTTTTCATTGAACTTGTTCTATTAGTATTCTCCATATATATATAACAATTTAAAGAAAATGCAGGGATAAAATTTAAGATAAGTATTAAATACAACAATTAAAATAACTCTACACTACACATATGAATTACTACATATTAAAAACAATTGAACTAACAGATTAACAATTTTAAAAACTTAAAACAATACAAAATAAAATAAAAACATATTAAAGAAAACTATCATCCTATTTAACATAAAAACAAATGCAATTAACTAACACAAAAACAAAAACTAACTACTATAACAATCCAAGCAAATTAATCTAACTAACATCCAATGTCTCAAAATATAAAGTACTGAATATTACAAACATATAAAGTCCTCAAAATAACTTACACCAAACAAATAAAATAAATAAAGTCCTAATCTTCGACGATCAAAGTCCCAAACTATATCATCCCCTCCTTGATCCAGTAAGTCGCTGAGAAGACCGAGCGAGATGATATTGAGTATACCCGGGGCATTCCGGAAAGACAACATCTAAATCTCCACTCCAATAACGACGTTCGAGCTTCATAGTATGCAATTTCGTATTCCGAATGTCGCCGGAGGTATTCACTATCATAATCATGTCTCCTCTCCAGATTATCAATCCTTTCGATCAAAATGATCAAACCTTCTCCCCATGGTCTCTCCAAACTGCTCAAAACTCTTCCTATGCAGAGTCAATTCATTCATCAGATCTTGTAGGGTAGGGGTGGTAGGCTCAGCTGGTTCATAGCTAGTAGAGGGTATATCTCTACTTGACTGAGTAAAATAACTTCTTACTCCTAATCTCCACCCTTCATGAGACTCATATTTCTTAATGTTGGCAGCTGTAAGTGGTTTCATAGGTTCCACCCATTCTTCATCATCTCTAGCCTCAACTCCAGAGAGTTGGCAAAGTGCAAAAATTAATCCAGGGTGTCCCAATCCAGCTCCACTCTCATTTCAAGGAGTGGCCAGGATATTCTGATAAATAACTCTCCCGATGTTGATGCTTCGTTATTCCGAATACGAGAATTCGAATTGCTCTATCTCGTGTTACCTCACCGTGGTGATATGTGGGTAACGAGTAGAACAAATAAAGTAATGCCGGGCTTTGGAGATCGCATTTAATTTAGAAAAGGAAAATTCACTCTTTCCCGTCGCTTAATTTTCCAAACTCCGGTCCCATCAGTGAGAAAGTTAATGACTTCCTCCAGTGGTCCTTCCATCGTTCTAAAAGTTTCATACTCGCTAAAGTGCGAGTCATGAACTTCATAGAACGCGTTAATTCTTGCAGCATTGAAATCTACAAAAAACCCTCGTACCTTTACTGGTGCATCTTCAGCGGCAGTCAAATTGGCATAAAATTCTTTCACCACTTCTACAGCTGCTCTATATTGAACGTAACAGAAATTCTCCCAACCTCGTTCCTTTATAATCCGCTCTACTTCTCCTCCTGGATTTTTGAATACCCGATCCGCAATGCACTTTCTTCCTTGTATATTTTCAAAATATTTTGCCTGTGCTCGTGCATTGATGAATCGGTTTTCGTCGAATTCTACTCGACGTTTTTGTCGTGGAGCCATACGATCGATCTATGAAAATCGTGAAAATTTTTCACTAAACTTAATAATAATACTAAGAAGGCTTCCTACAACATTTGTAAGCAATTTAAATCAAATTCTATGGATTTCCACCGAATATTTCTTCCACATTTTGATTTTTCCCAAAATTTGCAATGTGGTGAAAATATATGGTGAAAATCAAAAATTTTTGCATAGGAGTGAAGCTCTTACCAAGGGAAGATGAAATCCGGTGTCAAAAAGTGTTGAAATCGCTTCAAATCCAAGATCTCTCAAGCCCTAGGTCGGTTTTTGCAAAAATTGGAGGTTGGGGATGATGAATAGTGTTTTTGACAGGTCAAATATATGTTTTTTTCAGACCTCGCTGTCAGCGAGATTTTTCTCTCCGTTAGCGAGCTAATATTTTTCAGAACCAAAATCTCTCGGGAAAAATCCACTGTCGGCGAGAAATTCTTCGCTGTCAGCGAGATCAATCTCGCTGTCGGCGAAATTTTTCTCGCCGTCGGCGAGATTCCAAAAATTTTAAAATTTTTGAAATTTCATCACTCATTTTCGTCCTTGATTTGTCTTATATTATATTTCCGATCATATTATTTATTAATTTAATATGAATATTAGCTACTTATACACAAACAAATTCACACAACACAACAAATTAACTTTAATATTGAAATCCATGAGATATACAAACTAACATAATTTTAGACTCTATAATCAAACTTCAAACTTCAATCCTTACTACTAATCAGCATCGCAAACCAATCCACGACACACTAAATGCTGATACAAAACTATGACGCATATCTCAATTAAGTTTGAGATATTCAAATCATCACTCCACACATAATAAAATCTAAATCAAATCAAATAACATAAATACAAACATACTATAGAAATCTTTACTACTACTCTTCAAGGTCAGAATCTTCATCTTCTCTGATATTTCCGATATGACGATGATGTACAATAAGTTATAGAAAGGCTCGAAGGGAAACTCCGAGCGCATTCTCCAGTAATCCAACCCTTCGTCTCGCAAATGAAGAAAGCTAGCTTCCGGATGTCCGTAATGATCAAAGTGTTCCTTCATCCTCCAGTCAATGTGATCAAATAAATCAGACATATTGTCGATTAAATCTCTCACATTCTGCAATTCTTTCTCCGTTCCATTAATTTTCTTCATAAGTAACTCCGTTTTATCTGAAATAGGCCTTGCTATAGGATTATTCTGTGAAGCTCTATCAGAAATAAATGTAATGTCTTCATTATTGTCCAAAGTAGGGAACATATCTGTAGGATCAAGCGGCTTCCAAGGTAACAGAACCTTTTCTCAAGCTTCATAAGAAACCCAGTACTCGATCGCATAATGCAAAAATAGTAGATGGGTGTCCTAGTCCGTGAACTGACCCATGCACAATTAAACCCATTGCAGACTTAACAATTATTGATCCAACATCAATAGGCAATCTAATTTGAATACAATAATTCAATATAGCGCATTCCTTCGAAACCTTGTTTACCCTCATAGTAGGTAACAATTTAGATGAGATGAAAAAGTGTCAGTGCTTCGAGACAGGATTCAAAAGTGATGCAGAGAAACTAACATACCCATCTTCACGCATTTCCCAATCTTCCGTTTCATTAGTCAGATATCGAAATATCTCATTCATATTATATCGAAAAGGCACAAAATTTGAATAGTGACATACCGGGGTGTTTTCTATAGAGAATAATTCATTTACTCTTGATGGAGTAAACGTCACCCATCTTCCTCGGACGTAGATATTCCCATTGTTGATCGCATGTAAGTTAGAGTAGAACTCTTTCACAACTGGAATAACAACAGCAGACGTCGTGTAACAAAATACTTCCCAGTGCCACTGTGCGATCATTTCTTCTATCTTTGTAGTGGAATTCTCTAATCTTCGATTAACAAATCCCCGTTCCTTGATAACTCTTTTCTTTACCAAAACCTTGTTGAAGATCCGTTGCGCTTCCGCACTCACAAATTTCCTCCGGTTAAACACTCCAGATTTAGAGGAATCTAAGAATTTGGAGGTCATTATGGTGAATGGAATGAATTCTAGTGAAGAAGGCAGACTTAGAATGGTTTAAGAATGGGTTTTCACAAAGGAATTGGTGTTGAAACCGTCCAAATTGGCATTTAAAGTATATATAACTCATTTTTATAACTTCCTCGCTGTCGGCGGGAAGTTTCTCGCCGTCGGCGACTCAGTTATAAAAACTGCCTTTCAGGTTCTCGCTGTCGGCGGGACGTTCCTCGCTGTCAGCGAGCTCGATAAATAAACTAATATTAATTTAGGCGCGAACCTCGCTGTCGGCGAGTATCGACCTCGCCGTCGGTGAGATTCCAAAATAATGTCCAATTTCGCTCTAAATCGAATAATTTCTTTTCTCATCATAATGGTTCAAATATGTGATGATTCTTAATAATAATTGAGTAGTAAAGTTTCATTAATATAAACTAACTATTAAGATACAATAAAAATAGATAACTAATATGGGTTGCCTCTCATAAAGTGCTTGGTTTAACGTCGTCAGCCCGACCTAATTTCAATTATTAATCAGGTCGACTAAGCATTAAAACCTCTTTATAGTTAGGTCTTATACCTTCAAAATATGGTTTTAATCTATGTCCATTAACTTTAAATTTATGTGCAGCTTTTGGATCTTCGATTTCTATAGTTCCGTATGAAAATATTTGAGTTATGGTGAAAGGTCCTAACCATCGAGACTTCAATTTTCCAGGAAATAATTTCAATCTAGTATTATATAGCAAAACTTATTATCCTGGTTCAAAATTTCTCTGATTAATCTTCCGATCATGCCATAATTTCATCTTTTCTTTATAAATCCGATCATTATCATATGATTAATTTCTTAATTCTTCCAATTCATTTAATTGCAACAATCTTTTCTCGCCAGCTTCCTTCATATTATAATTAAATTCTTTAATCGCCCAATATGCTTTATGTTCTAATTCAACTGGTAAGTGGCATGTTTTTCCATATATAAGCTCGTAAGGAGTCATTCCAATCGAGTTTTATAAGCAGATCCTATAAGCCCATAATGCGATTGTCTAATCTAATAGACCAATCTAACCTATTTGGGTTTACGATTTTTCTAAAATACGTTTAATCTCATGATTGGATACTTCAACTTAATCCGCTAGTCCGTGGATGATAAGCAGTGGATATCTTATGAGTAATATTGTATTTTTCTACTAGTTTGTGAATGTATTTATTTCTAAAATGAGTTCCTCCGTCAGTGATAATCACTCTCGGCATTCCAAATCTAGTAAAAATATTTTTCATCAGAAATTTTGAAACACTCTTCGCATCACACCTAGGTAAAGCTTGTGCCTCAATCCATTTGGAAACATAATCAATAGCTACTAATATATATGAGTTTCCAAACGAAGGAATAAAATGTCCCATAAAATCTAATCCCCAAACATAAAAAATTTCAACTTCTAATATAAAATTTAGAGGCATTTCGTTTCTTCTAGATATATTTCCTACTCTTTGGCATTTATCGCAAGTTTTAATATATCTGTATACATCTCTAAATAGAGTAGGCCAGTAAAATCCAGATTGTAGAATCTTATAAGCGAGTTTTATCGGTCCCAAAATGTCCTCCAAAATCGAATCATGACATTTTTGAATAATTGGTTCAGTTTCTTCATAAGGTACACATCTTCTAATAATTAAATCCTTACATTGCTTATATAAATATGGTTCATCCTAAAAATAGGTTTTCATATCATGGATGAATATTTTATGTTGTGGCAAAGTTAGCATAGGTGGTAAAATATTACTAACTATATAGTTTACTATATCAGCATACCATGATATTTTCCACTCATCGATATTATATAGTTGTTCATCGGGAAAGCGTCTATAATTTCATTTTCAATATCGGATAATTCATGATTTTCTAATCTTGATAAATGATCCGCAATTTGATTATCAGTTCCTTTCTTATTAACGATCTCAAAATCGAATTCTTGCATTAATAGCATCCATCTAATTAATCTTGGTTTGGAATCTTTCTTTTGCATTAAATATTTGATAGTAGAATGATCAGTATGCACGATACATTTTGTTCCAATCGGATAAGGTCTAAATTTATTAAAACCATATACTACCGCTAATAATTCTCTTTCTATAACTCGTATAATTTATTTCGGACATCATTTAGAGTTTTACTAGCATAGTATATAACTTTAAAAATCTTTTCATATCTTTGCCCAAGAATCGCTCCTACGAGTATAATCACTAGCATCACACATAAGCTCAAATGGTTTCTCCGGCTAGGTGAAACTATTATAGAGTGCTGTAATTAATTTTTCTTTTAAGAGTTCAAAAGCATTCGGACATTCAATTGTAAATTCGAATTTCTTGTCCTTTTCGAGAAGTTAGCATAGAGGTTTAGTAATTTTTGAAAAATCTTTTATATAGCGTCTGTAGAATCCAGCATGTCCAAGAAAACTTCTTACCCTTTTTACCGTAGTTGGAGGTGGTAATTTAGCTATAACTTGAATTTTTGCAGGGTCCACTTCCATGCTTTTTTCCAAAATTTTATGCCCTAATACAATGCCGCCCGCAACCATAAATTGACATTTCTCTCAATTTAGAACTAAATTTTGTTTCTCACATACTTCTAATACTTTTTCAAGATGAGTTAAGCATGTGTCAAATGATGTTCCAAATACAGAGAAATCATCCATAAATACTTCTTTTACATTGTCAATTAACTTACTAAATATAGACATCATACATCTCCGGAATGTTGCTTGGTGCATTACATAATCCAAAAGGCATTCTTCGAAAAGCGAAAGTTCCATAAGGACTAGTAAATGTAGTTTTCTCTTGATCCTCAGGAGCAATTTGTATTTGATGATAATCGGTGTATCCATCTAGAAAACAAAAATACTTATGTCTAGCTAATCTATCTAACATCTGGTCTAAAAATGGTAAAGGAAAGTGATCTTTCCTGGTGGCGGTATTTAATTTCCTATAATCAATACATATACGCCAACCAGTAACTTGTCTTATAGGAATAATATCGTTATTTTCATTGACAGTTACGGTCACTCCTCCTTTCTTAGGAACACAGTGAATTGGGCTTACCTAAGCACTGACAGAAATAGGATATATAATATCATTATCTAACCATTTCAAAATTTCTTTCTTAACTACTTCTTTCATTATCGGGTTTAATCTTCTTTGGGGATCAGCTTTAGGTTTATGTTCATCATCTAAAATAATTCTATGCATACATATTGAAGGACTAATTCCTTTAATATCTGCTAAAGTCCAACCAAAAGTTTTCTTATATTTTTTTAAAGTTTCTAAAATTTTTTGTTCTTGAGATTCGTTTAATGCGGATGAAATAATAACTCGGTAAAGTTGAAGAATTACCTAAATAAGCATATTTCAAATGATCAGGTAATATTTTTAGCTCAAGTTCAGGAGGTTTAATAATTGATGGAACTATATTCTTGTCAGTGTTTTTAGTATTATCCAAAAATTCAAATCTTTCCTAATTATAATCTAATTCTTCATTATTATCTTTAATTAATTCAGTGTTTTCTTTTTCTAATTTATCTTCGTAATATTCCTCAAAATGTTCTTGTTGTAAATGTTTAAGTATTTACATCCGAAAACATTCATCATCTTTTTCTAGCGCAGGATATTTCATTGATTTTGCAATATTAAAGGTAACTTTTTGGTCATTTACACTCATAGTTAATTCTCCTTTCTAAACATCAATCATAGCTTTTCCAGTAGCTAAAAATGGTCTTCCTAAAATGATAGGAATTTCTTTATCTTCCTCCATATCTAAAACAATAAAATCTACTGGGAAGATAAATTTATCCACTTTTACTAACACATCTTCACTAACTCCCTTAGGATAGGTAATCGAACGATCAGCTAATTAAAGGGTTACTGAAGTAGGTGTAATTTTTCCTAATCCTAATCTCTTAAAAATCGATAGAGGCATTAGATTGATGCTTGCTCCTAAGTCACACAAAGCTTTTCCATAAATTTTTTCTCCTATAGCGCAGGGTATAGTGAAACTACCAGGATCTTTCAATTTTTCAGGAGCTTTTTCCGAATAATAGCACTACACTCTTCACTAAGTGCGACCGTTTCATTATCGTTGAATTTTCTTTTCTTATTTAGAATATCTTTCATAAATTTTACATAATTTGGCATCCGATCTAAAGCTTCGACAAAAGGTATATTGATTGTTAATTTCTTTAGTATTTCAAGGAATTTAAGCAAATTGTTTATCTTTTTTATGTTGAGCTAGTCGTCGAGGAAATGGTGGTGGAGGTGTTTCAACGGAAATTTTTATAGGTATTAAAGGATGTTCCAAGTTTGAATCTTGTTGAATTGTTTCCTTTTCAATTTCCACTTCCTCTTTTTGGCTTTTAAGTTCTTTTTAAATTTGAGGTTCTAATTCTTTTCCACTCCTTAGTTGTATTGCTTTAATTTGTTATTTTCCTTGATCTTTAGGATTTATTTTCACATTACTAGGAAAAGTTCCAGGTATTCTATTATTTAGCGCAGGAGCAATATGTCCAAGTTGAGTTTCGATATTTTTAATAGATGTTCCTTGAATTTGTAGTTGATTTCCTTGAATTTGTAGTTGATTTCCTTGATTTTGTAATTGATGACCCATATTCAGAATTAATTCATCCATAGATAATTTCTTATCTTTGAATTGAGGGTTATTGTTATTAAATCCAGGTGGGTAATTAGGTTTATAGTTTGGATTTGCTTGATTAGGTTGATTCATCCATTGTTGATTAGATGTGTTATTCCAAATAAAATTTGGATGAGTTTTCCAACCAGGATTATAATAGTTTGAATAAGGGTTATTAGATCTATTTTTAATAGCATTTAAAGTTTCATAATTAGATTGAGATTCTTTGATTTGTCCAGATGATTTTTCTTCTAAAGTAGGAGAGTAGTTCATTCCAAAATGATCTAATTTCTTAGATATAGCAGCAATTTGAGAAGCTAACATAGATATTGCATCGTTTTCATGAATGTTGGCTATTTTTTTCGGATTTACTCTATCAATAGAGCCATTGGAAATTATTTGTTGCCATTTCTTCGATTAGTGCATAAGCTTCATCAAATGGTTTAGACATTAATGAACCTCCAGAGAAGAAGATCGATGATTGATCTTAAAGATCCTACTAATCCATTATAAAAGGTTTGAATAATCAGCTAATACTGGTAGCGCATGATGTGGGCATTTCCTAAGAAGTTCCTTAAATCTCTCCCAAGATTCATATATTGATTCTCCATCTATCTGACAAAAAGAAGTTATATCATTTCTAAACTTAGCAGTTTTTTATGGTGGAAAATATTTGGATAGAAATTTTTGTGATAATTCTCCCCAAGTTTTAATAGATCCAGGTGCAAACGAATTCAACCACATTTCAGCCTTATCCCTTAATGAAAAAGGAAAAGGTCTAAGTCTTATAGCATCGTCAGATACTCCTTGATATTTAAAAGTAGCACAAAGTTCTAGAAAACTAGCAAGATGTAAGTTAGGATCTTCAGTAGGTGAACCACTAAATTGATTGTTTTGTACCATTTGGATAATTGCATGTTTAAGTTCAAATGAATTAGCAGCTACGTCAAGGTTTTGAATAGTTAAATGAATTTCATCTGATTTAGGGTTGGCATAATCTCTTAATGGTCTTTGTTGGTTCATATTTTGAATTTCAGGAATATTCGCCATTTGTGTTAAATTTATATTTTGTTTCTTTTGTT
This sequence comes from Papilionanthe hookeriana x Papilionanthe teres, assembly GCA_022702705.1. Classification (NCBI taxonomy): domain Eukaryota; kingdom Viridiplantae; phylum Streptophyta; class Magnoliopsida; order Asparagales; family Orchidaceae; genus Papilionanthe; species Papilionanthe hookeriana x Papilionanthe teres. The sequence continues at coordinate 13,263,464 of CM040439.1, read as the reverse complement.
TTCTAATTCTTTTAATTGTACGCTCTAATTCAGAATCGTAAGATATTAAATTTTCGTTTCCAAATTTGCACATACAATTTTAGAATAGATATTAAATTATTTATTATGATTATTTTAAAATAGTCCGTTACTCTAATAAATTTTTCTTACTTTCCCCGGCAACGGCGCCAAAAACTTGACCCACAATTTCATATTATGAAATTTTAATTTAATTGTAACGACGCCAAAAACTTGACCCCGCTATATTATCTGTATAGAATTGTAATTGTTTATGTTGTGGATGCTACGCAAGTATACGTATCGAATCAAGTAATACATGGCTCTAGTGGAGTCCTGGTTATCGATCCCACAGGGAAAGAGAAAATTAAATAACAGCTAATTTTAAAATAATAATAATAATAATAATATTACGAAAATTTGGAATTCTGAATTTAAGCGCAATAAAGTAAACTAAGTATTTCAAATAGGTAAATTAACTAAGAAGAAAATTTATACTAATTTAAAGTGCAGGAAATTAAACTAATTACTTGTTTAGAAATTTAAGTGATTGATGAATTTAAATAGATAATTTTAAGGTATTGTAACAAATAGGAACATTCCTATTCTTTACCCTTTGGTCCAGGTGTAAAGAATATTGACTAATCCTATGATTGATTACTGAATCTGTGGCTAGGCTGGGAGGATACCGACCGCCACTTCGTAGCTCCCACGTTCCCCTCGCCCGAGGGCTAACATCTACACTTCAGCTCTCAAACAATAGGACCAAATTGAATATTTTAGTCCGTCACACTAAGATGCTCAATTCTACGCCCAAGTGATATTATTTCCCTATTTATTTGCACCCTCCTTCCAAGGCTTTTGAATTCCCCGAATATCGATGTAATTTTTACTATAGTTGATAATCAACATATTTTAACAAATCAAATGGCCAGTTTGAAAGTAAATTAAGTTTTAAGTAAAAATTATCACAATTTATTGATATATATATATAAATACTTCTATTTTTAGTTCATCAAATCACTTAATTTCATAACAGGGAGAAAGACTAATAAACTACTCAGAATGCATGGGAACTAAACTAAGCATGGATTTCATTTAAAGTTAAAAACAATAAATACAAATACTTATCTTAATTTATCTCCAAGCAGACTCCTCGCAGTTCCTTTGACTCTTCCTTCCAGTACAGCAAGACTCACTAAAAACTCACTAACTCACTAACTCACTAAATAACTCCGAACACAAATTTAACATACAAAAACTGCACACAACAACTTAGAACACACCCTAAGACACCTAATTTCGGCTTCTATATATATATGTGAGCAAAGGACCAAGAGGTGTGTAAGCATCCCTTCAAAAAGTGTCGAGGTTCAATGTATCTGCACCATTTGAACTAGCTCGCCGTCGGCGACGAACTACCTCGCTGTCGGCGAGGCTTCTAGAAGATCTTCAAACCGCTCTATCTTGCTGTCAGCGAGCTCGGGCTCGCTGAAAGCGAGACAGTTATAAATCCTTCAGAAATGTCTCCTCGTAACCTCACCGTCGGCGGGCTCGATCTCGTCGTCGGCGACTCAGCACAAATTGCATTATTTTCTTCCTTTTTGCTCCAAATCCGCTCCTTTTTATGATTTTTGCTTTTATCACATAAATTATCCATTCCTGCAATAAAATAAAGAAAATACCCTTCTTTAAAGTGCAATTTTATCAAAAATAGGTATGAATTTCTTAATAAATTTTTTAGTGATCATTCCCCTAGCCTAGAGAAATTCATCCCCACTGTCTTCCTGCCCTAATATCCATTGATTGAGCTCAATTCTCAGGCCAAAATAGGACATCCCTTGAAACTCCACCAAATCCAAATTAACTTCTCCCACACCTTCACCAGAGGTAGAGAAGAAGTTCCCCAGCAAAAGCCCCCTCACCATGCCAGCCATTGCTTCCAAAGTCTAAGGTTTGAAATCGGCCTTGGTCACTTGTGTACCTAGGAAATTCCCTAGAGCCAGAGACTTCATCTGGAGCTTCCTTGGGTGCAATCGAAGGTGCCACAACTCTCTGATTGAGGCTTCACTTCTCAGAGCCAAGGTATGGATCACTTCTCCCTCTTGAGCTTCTGTGAATTCTCCATTTCATTTGAATCAATTTAATAGCATGTAAACCTTACAGATGTGTTCGTCTCCTCAAGACGAATCCATAGAGCATAAGAACACGAAACTTCGTTGAGGAATGAGAGAGATCTTAGGGTTTGAGTGTGGACGACTCTCGAGACACACCAGTCGAAGATGATGATCGGCCGCCGTTGGATCGAGCGTGTATCGAATGGACGGTGCAGATCACGTCGGACGAGTGAACGGGACATGAACTGCGGGCCCCCGGAGCGCTGAGTCAGATGGCGGCTTCGAATAGGGAGGCGACGCGTGGGCTTTCGGAGCTGCCGAGGATGAGTCGACGCTGTGTGGATAAGTAGATAAATGGGGTATTTTTGATTTATTTAATTACCCAGAACTTCAAAAATCCATATCTTTGCATAGAAAAATCATAAAAATAAACTAAAAATACCCTCTTGCTCAGTGAATAGAGGAGAACAATGTGAAAAAAGAATTGAGTTAATTTGATGAGTATTTTATTTTTAATTAATTATTTACTATTTTTAATATTTTAATTCTTCATACATGCATACAATTCACCATGGCCTGAGACCATGGGGCTTTTGTAGCCTCTGTTCTTGGGAACATTCCCTGAATTTTCCAAGGCCAGAGGCCATCTCTATGGTAAGTTATGTATTTTTCAAGTTTATGTCTCTGTTTTGGAATTTTAATTCCCATAATTAATATGCTGTTTAAATTCTAGGAAAATTTAGGGAGGTATCTTATAACCAGAGGACCCTAGAAAAAATGCATCTTGAGTTAATTCATTAAGAATAACCCTAATTGGCCTAAATACTCAAAACTGAATTTTAATTAATTAAGAGTAACCGCATATCAAAATAAATTGAAAACAATTCTCCACTAATCTTTAGGGTCAGAGGAGTCCCACATAAAAATTTGGAATCAATTGGAGATGGTTTAACCCATTAAATGGATTAATTAAATCACATGGCTATTTTCTAATTTTAAAAATTCATAAAACCCAAAATACATTTCCAAAATTCACCAAAATGGTTTTGGGGCTTCTCTGATGTTAGGGGAGTCTAAGAAAATTAAAATTAAAATTTTCTAAAAATTTTCATTTTTTAATCATATTTTAATATTTTAATAATTAAAAAATAATAAAAATCACAAAAATATTAAAAATCATAAAAATTTCATATTTTGATTCCTAATCACTTAGCAACAAACCAAATATTTTTCCTAAGTCTATAGGTAAAGATATTGAATTTTAAAGGCTTAAAATAATTTTTAATATTAAAAAATGAATTTCCCCACATTTTCACCAAATTAATTCTAATAAATCAAAGAAAAATCAGAAAAATATAAAATTTGCTTCTCTGAACTCCTTGAGGTTAGAGGGACTTAAGAAAAATATAAAATCCTTTTTTTAACTTTAATTTTATTTTATAATTATTTAACACTCCAAAACTCAAAATAATTATAATAAATAAAATATAATTCAAAAATCACCAAAATTGGTCCAAGTGGTCCTCTGGTCAATATGGACATCCCATAATTTTCTTAAGGACAGAAACTTTGCATTGGTCATGTTGTTGAATTTTCATTGAAAATCCCTATTTTTTTCATTAAAATAATTATATAAAGTAAATTAAAATAGAAAAATCACATTTTCTCCTCTAATGTCTTAATTGACATGTGAGTAAATTGACATAAAAATTTCAATCTCATTTGAGCTCAATTTGATGAGTTATGAAATGAACATGCTTAAAAGGACATAAAGGTAATTAAAAAAATTTTAACCCTAATTAATATTTAGGTTTAATCAAGGGGAGGGTAAAATATTTGATTTTAAAATTTTCATTAGATGATTGAAACCTAGGGAATTAAGGGGTAGAAACCCATTAATCATCTTGAAAATATTTAAAATAAATTTTAATTAATTAAACAATTTGAATTTTGGAAGAATAAGTTAAAATTTGGATTATTAAGATTAGGAATATGATTTAAGAAGATATCAATTCTTTAATTTAAAATCCCTAAATGAATAACTTTAATAATATTCAACTCTTAATCAAAGTCAAAAATGATAATTGAAATTAATAATTAAATAATTAAAAGGAAGATAAACCTTAATTAAATTAAAAGCTTAAAACATTAAGTGACTTGATAATCAAGTTGAAATAAATTTAAAACATTAAAATTAATTTGAAATCACTTAAAAAAAACAAATCTAAAACAAATTTGAAATATTAAAGAAAATCAACCTTAAGACAATTCATAATTAAAAACATAAAAAATCAAACCAATTAAAAATTAACCTAAAAAATTTTAATTAAATTAAAATTAAATCATTAAAATCTAAATTGAATAATCTAAACACCTCTTTTAACCCAAATTAATCTAATACATTGAGATCATTTAAAAGGTAAAGATTTAATTAAATTAAAACAACTTGAACACTATTCCAAACTTAAAATTATTAAAATTTCATAACTAAATTAAATCACTTTAAATCACCAATTCCAATTTTAAATCACTAAAATCTTTAATAAATTAAGCCCTTAAAGGCTTTCGTTATCATAACTCTTAAATGGAGCATTAAGTGAAATGTCGCTCCACTCATAGGATAATCAAACATCCTAATTCTCTGAGCAAGAAGCAAAATTTAACTAAATTCTTGGATGATTAATTCACCAAAACAATAAAACTCATTTGGACTCAAAATAATATCAGAAGTATTGAAAAAATGTTTAAGACTCGTCCTAAGCACTTTCTCAATATAATGAGATGTTTTAGAAGAACAACTGAACTTAATTTTTCTTTGATGAATAAAATCATCCTTAACAAAACAGAAGAACCTAGACGTCATAGGGATTGACTAGCAATAGGATTAGGATTTTGCTAGATAACCAGGACCTTTCCCTTAGCTTTACCTAGGTACTTGTTGCAAATATATAAATGCCTTAACATGTGTTTTAAGTGTAGCTTGGAATGACGGGAAGACCCTCTAGGTACGCTTTTATTTTATTGCAATTTACTTACCTGCATTGTACTTTACTTTTCTTGCGTGTTAAACAAGATTGACACCCTGCATGAAAACTAAAACCTTTAGGATAGCAACAAAACTAAACCCAAAACTAAATTAAAAGTTACAACAAGATAAAACCCACCGCCACAATATTTCAAAATATAAAACAACTCAAAATTTAATCACAAATAGAACACAAAATTACAACTAAATTAAAACGTCTTGTTGGATGATCGGAAATACCTCGGATGATGTAACCTACTTGTTGCTAACGAGATTTCCCATGGTCTAAATGAAAGTGTGAAACTCATTTAGTTGAGTTTAGCAAATTCATCTGGACTAAGTGAATCCGATAAAAATAACGACGCCGGAATGATGGAATTGTGGGATCTTAACCGGTGTTATTATAATCAACTTTAAGATTCCCCTAATAAAACATTAAAGACATTTGGACTTTAAGACTCTTCTAAACCGAAAAACTTCTCTCATCTCCTGATTTTCATTTTCTAAAACTAAATCTCTGCAACAACAATAGTGGGCGGCACGGCCATCGTCGTCAGCAAAACTTGGATCTCATCAGCAAAACCTTTTTTAGCATTAAATAACAAAGCCATAGGATTTCGAGGTAGTTTGTCTAGTGCAACATAAATCCTCAACTTTTCGTTAGGCATTTGCATAATCATATTATGCAAATTAAGCCCTAACCGATCTTAGGATTCCGAGGTAGTTGTTTGGTACGACATAAACCCTCACATCTTCGAGGCTATTTGTATGATCATGTCATACAAATATAAGTCCTATTTAATTAAAACTTGCAGGACTATAACATTAAATAAATTCTCAAATTGAAGCCAAACAATAGGATAGTTTGGGAAATTGCCAAGATTCTTCTTGGATCCTCAACTTCTCCTATTTCTCTTCCTTAAGACTCCTGAAATTAACTGTTCTAAATTTGAGCTAATCCCTTTTGAAATTCCAAAATTCAATCCTTTGAATACTTTAAACTTTGAAATTCTTGAGAGCAAAACCACTGATCATTATCGAGAGTTTTCTTAAATGATTCCCGTCATTTAAGATGTAATTAACTATAGGGGCTTGCCCTTATAGGGAACTTTAAGAACCGAGATAATATAAACCCCGCATAATTTCTTTATATTAAGCGAGGAACTCGTCTAGCTTATAAAATTGGTTCGCGAGACCAAACGTAAGTCACAAATCTTCTAGTTTATTTAATCGAGCCCCATCATCAAGTCGTGTGTCTATTCCTCGGGATAGATACACGGTTTGTGGTGCGGTGCTCGTTTATATAAACTATTCGGGATGTGAGATCAGTTTGATTTCATATCTTAAAATTTTCAAACTTAAAATTATTTTCAAAATCAAATTATATATATATATATATATATTTAACTTAAATTTAAAATTTAAAATTTAAAATTTGCCGACAATTTCTATAAGCGACTCCCTTTTTCAAAACACACAAACCTAAAAAAATAAGTCGTACAAAAATGTGCAATCCAAAAGCTGTGCCTATTATGTGGCATTGTTAAATACCCTATTTAACTCTACTAAATAATTGAGATTATAAAATAATATGAACATTTTTTTTTTCTTTCAGTTGTCTATTTCAGTTCAAAAATCTAATAAATATATATATAATGAGAACTTTATCATAGAATCATTTGTCCTCATGTCATTTTTTATAAGAAATAAAAAATAAAAAAAATATTTTTTCTTCATTTACTTTTTCCTCAATAAAACATGTGGGGTGACAAAATCACATTCAATTCAATTATCTAATCATTTTAATTATATATTTCTTCAATTAAAATCTCATTAATTTAATGCTACAGGTAAAAATAAATGATATATTTTTCCTTAAAAATCAACGATGATGTAACCTTACAATCTTCAACAGGTTTGCATGAGCCACTGACACCTCTAACTACTGACCTTTTAGGTTCTACATATATATTTTCTCATACTCTAGGCCCCATGATGACAGCCCGCGCTATTTGTCTAAACATACCGAATCCCCCTGCTCCACGGGTGGAATTCGAATCCCTGACCTTCGTGGTCTTACAGAAGCCTCACCCCACCAGGCCAAGAACGCGGCAAAATCTTTTTCTGTTTTAGATTCTTTATATATATATATATATATATATATATATATATATATATATATATATATATATATATATATATATATTGTGAGAGCTACAGATGAACGCGTCCATCTCTTATGTTCATTTCTTATTTTTTAATTAGAATAAAAGTCGGAAAAAATCAAACAAATAAATAGCGTGCATGCATTTAAATTGAAATACTTAGTAAAAGGAACCCTTAAAATTATTTAATAATAACTTGAAGTCTTAATTATTTAATCATTCTAACTAAGAAAATTATCAATATTTATTGACAAAATATCAATATTTATTACCCAAATAAATATCAACAGATTTAAATATGCTTATAAAAACTGAGTGCTGTTCTTCTAAAAACTTTTAATATTAGCAAAAGAAATTTAGTTCCATAACTGTTGACCAAACATGGCCGCCATTTAACAGTGGCGGGGAAGTAAACAATTTGGTTTTTTGTTTGAATTAGGCGCCGTTTGGAAGAGCAAATTCGCGGTGCGGCACTTCCCCGCACCGCGAATTTACGGCTTCGTCGCTGGCGAAGCGACGAATCGCGGCGCCCTACCTCGAATCCGCGGTGAAAGCGGACAGCGGGTTATACCCCGCTGCCCCGTCGTTCGACTCGTCCCGCTGGAAAATTTCCCGCAGCTTGCCCTCGCCCCGCTCGCTTCTCCCCGAACTCCTCTCCGCCCTATCCCTTCTCGCGACTCGACCGGTCTTCTTCTTCCTCGACCGACTTCGATCTATCTTCTTCCTCACTTCCTCCTAGATCCGTCCCTCGAAGGGTAAGAAGTTCTTCTTCCCATCCTCCTAGATCTGCTGCTCTGTATGGATTTCGATCTGGTATTTTGGGCTTTTGCTCCGTTTGCAGACGATGTTCTTGTGGTTTCTTTTGGGCTTTTGCTCCGTTTGCTCCGTTCCCAAACTGGCATGATTTACTCAATTTTTTGCGGTGAACCTGGCACTTTCTGGCATGCTTTACTCAATTTTTTTCTTTCATGTTAGGAGGGTCACAAATTCACTGCACTGCACTTCACAAACCCACACAATTTCACTGCATTTCACTCCACTAGCTGCACTTCACTCCAAACACTTCAATTTCACGAGCACTGCACTCACACAACCACACACGAAACACAACTTCCACTTCACTGCACTTCACACAAAACGAGCACACACAAACAAACATAATTTCCACTTCACCGCACTTCACACAAAACAACACACACAAACAAACACAATTTATTTCGGTGAACCTGGCACTTTCTGGCATGCTTTATGTGGGCTCTTCCTCCCCTAATTAGCTGGTGGAGGGTGCCTCTCAAGGTGAATTTGTGAAAATGAGAGGCACCTTTTCAAGGTCAATTGGGAAAACGTGTAATCATTTTGATGGTGAGTGTTTTGAAGCCTTAGCTATGTATATTCATGCTAGATTGTCGTGCCACAAGTTTGAAGCCTCTATAATTAGCATGATGGTGTTCATGTGAAGTTCATTAGTAATGTTAATTACGCAAAAATTTGATTAGCATAGGGGGATACTAATGATGTGTTCTCCACTGATGCTCCTATTTGTAATGTTTTCTGCTATTATGGCTGCCCCCTTTTGACATTTGGTTTGGGACTCGTTTTTGTTCTGTTTTTGGTTAATTCCAGCTAGCCCCATTGCACTATGATTACAGTATTAAGTTTTATAATGGTGACTGTTTTTGTTTTGGGGACTGTTTTTGTTTTGACGTGTAGTTCAGTGCAAAACTTGTGTGTGTGTGTGTTTGCAGTGCAGTGGAGTGCAGTGAAGTGTAAAATGTGCAGTGCAGGAGTGCAGTGAAATTGTGTGTGTTTGAAGTGCTAAACGTTGGGTTGAAGTGCAGTGAAATTGTGTGTGTTTGAAGTGCAGTTTGTGTGTGTGTGTGGGTGTGTGAAGTGCAGTGTAGTGGATTTTGTGTTTGTCTGTGTGTGGGTGTGTGATGTGCAGTGAAGTGGAAATTGTGTTTGTGTGTGTGTGGTTGTGTGAAGTGCAGTGCCGTGAAATTGAAGTGTTTGGAGTGAAGTGCAGCTGTGAGAGTGAAGTGCAGTGAAATTGTGTGGGTGTGTGAAGTGCAGTGCAGTGAAATTGTGACTTGTGTAGGTGTGTGCAGTGCAGTGAAGTGCAAAATGTGTTTGTTTGTGTGTGCTGTTTTGTGTGAAGTGCAGTGAAGTGGAAATTGTGTTTGTGTGTGTGGGTGTGTGAAGTGCAGTGCAGTGAAATTGAAGAGCAGTGAGTGAAGTGCAGCTGTGGGAGTGTGAAGTGCAGTGAAGTGCAAATTCTGTTTCTCTGTGTGTGGGTGTGTGAAGTGCAGTGAAGTGGGTTTTGTGTTTGTCTGTGTGTGGGTGTGTGATGTGCAGTGAAGTGGAAATTGTGTTTGTGTGTGTGTGTGGTTGTGTGAAGTGCAGTGCAGTGAAATTGTGTGTGTTTGAAGTGCTAAACGTTGGGTTGAAGTGCAGTGAAATTGTGTGTGTTTGAAGTGCAGTTTGTGTGTGTGTGTGGGAGTGTGAAGTGCAGTGTAGTGGGTTTTGTGTTTGTCTGTGTGTGGGTGTGTGATGTGCAATGAAGTGGAAATTGTGTTTGTGTGTGTGTGTGGTTGTGTGAAGTGCGGTGCGGTGAAATTGTGTGTGTTTCGAAGTGCTAAACGTTGGGTTGAAGTGCAGTGAAATTGTGTGTGTTTGAAGTGCAGTTTGTGTGTGTGTGTGTGGGAGTGTGAAGTGCAGTGTAGTGGGTTTTGTGTTTGTCTGTGTGTGGGTGTGTGATGTGTAGTGAAGTGGAAATTGTGTTTGTGTGTGTGTGTGGTTGTGTGAAGTGCAGTGCAGTGAAATTGTGTGTGTTTGAAGTGCTAAACGTTGGGTTGAAGTGCAATGAAATTGTGTGTGTTTGAAGTGCAGTTTGTGTGTGTGTGTGGGAGTGTGAAGTGCAGTGAAGTGCAAATTGTGTTTGTGTGTGTGTGGTTGTGTGAAGTGCAGTGCTGTGAAATTGAAGTGTTTGGAGTGAAGTGCAGTGAAATTGTGTGGGTGTGTGAAGTGCAGTGCAGTGAGTTTGTGACTTGTGTAGGTGTGTACAGTGCAGTGAAGTGCAAATTGTGTTTGTTTGTGTGTGCTGTTTTGTGTGCAGTGCAGTGTAGTGGAAATTGTGTTTGTTTTTGTGTGCTGTTTTGTGTGAAGTGCAGTGAAGTGGAAATTGTGTTTGTGTGTGTTGGTGTGTGAAGTGCAGTGCAGTGAAATTGAAGAGCAGTGAGTGAAGTGCAGCTGTGGGAGTGAAGTGCAGTGAAATTGTGTGGGTGTGTGAAGTGCAGTGCAGTTAATTTGTGACTTGTGTAGGTGTGTGCAGTGCATTGAAGTGCAAATTGTGTTTGTGTGTAGTTGAGTGTAGTGCAGTGTAAAAGCAATGTAAATGTTCAAAAGTTGTGTTTGTAAATGTTCAAAAGTTGTGTTTGTGAAAATTGTGTGTAGTTGAGTGCAGTCCAGTGTAGAGCAGTGCAAATGTAAAAGTAATGTAAATGTTCAAAAGTTTCAATAATGAAAATATAATGCTCCTTTCCCGTGGACGTAGGTCAATTTGACCGAACCACGTAAATTTCTGTGTTCCTTTACCTTAGTAGCATTTCAAATTTATTATTTCGCAATTAGTCTGGACTTTCATATGTTTGTTGATTAATTTCATATTTAAAGATATTACTGACTTGTGTTCTATTATTAGTATGGCAAGTAAGAACAGGGAATGTGCCACTCCTGCACTTTGGGAGAAGGACATAAAATTAATTTTCTGCAATGTGTGCATAGCGGAAATCGAAAGAGGCAATAGACCAAACTCTTTCTTCAGCAAGGAAGGCTGGCAAAATATAGTAACAAATTTTAGGAAGCTTACAGGCAGGGATTACGACAGACTGCAGCTAAAAAATAAATGGGACCAACTAAAGAAAGAATTGAAACTTTGGAAGGACCTAAAACAAGGATCGACTGGCTTGGGCTGGGATCCGTCGAAGCGAACTATTGCTGCTACAGATGAATGGTGGGCTGAAAGGCTAACGGTAAGACATCATTGAATTAGTTTTGCTTGCGTTTGCACCACTTCAAATAAAAATTATTTATTCTTACAGATTTATCCTGCGGCGAGGAAGTTCAAAACAGCTGGAATAGAACCAGAATTCGAGGAGAAACTCGATCGAATGTTTGGTGGGACAATAGCCACAGGGAAATACGCAGTTGCACCTAGCCAAACAATGGTTGATACAACCCCTGAGGAGGCCGCTGTGGAACTTTCAAACGATTCAGCAGAACTGCGCACATACGATCAAACTGAAATGCAATCTACAAACCGAACAAAGCGGCGCTGTTTGGATAAGAAGAGGAAAAATACTGTTGGAAGTATGAAAGAGCAACTATCATTACTTGTGGAATCAGCAGATGATGCTCCACATAGAGTTCAAAAAAAAGCTATCCAGGAGGTTGTTAGGCTTCTAAAGGAAGACCCGAGAGATTATAGGGAATCGTGATCTTTTCTTCTTTGTCGTTGACCTCCTCCGGGACTCTCTCCACCGAGACTTTTTCATTGCAGTTGATAGAGAGCTACGCTTAGACTACATTCGCTATTATTTTGACCGACGTACCCTGTGATATGATATGGAAGTGTTGCTTCAATTTCATCTTTCATTATTGTTGTTAGCGATGTTGTCATGACAATTTATATTTGAATGTTTGAATGTTTGAGTTATTTCCTTTCTTAATGTAGTTCATTCATTTGCTTTGCTGAGGTACCACTTGATTTCTACAGAGAGTAACATTTTATCTTTGAAAGATGCAGTTTATACCGTCATGAATCCAGAGGAGGTCCGACGTCGTAAGAGAAACGCAGCGATAAATATGATGCTGCAATACTATAATACATACGTCGATCGTGAACCTTGTTACACTTCATCTCAGGTTGAAGAAAATTGGATGGGTGAAATGATTTTAGGACACCCAACGAGATTTCGTAATATCTTCCGAATGTCACATGAGGTTTTCAGAGATCTTCTAGTTGACCTAAGAACATCTCATGGACTTCATGGGTCTTACAGGACAACAGACCGTGAAGTACTTGGCATCACACTATTCATACTGTCACAGAACGAGTCAATGAGGGGAGCCATGGAACGCTTCCAGCATTCGTCGGAAACAATTAGCAGATATTTCTCAGTTGGTTTGACTTCTCTTGTCAGTTTAGCGAATAATATGCTAAAACCAACTGATCCAACTTTTGCAAGGACCCCGACAGAGATTCTTAATGATGAACGATACATGCCATATTTCAAGGTACGAATGTTAACTACAACAAATTTTTAATAGAATGGATTGCATGTTGATATGATTACTTTTTTCTTAACGATTGCATCGGCGCAATAGATGGAACGCACGTTAATGCGGTAGTGCCGGATAACGAGAAAGTAGCTTTTATCGGTCGTTCTGGTAGAACAACTCAGAATATTATGGCCGTTTGTGATTTCAACATGTGCTTTACATTTGTATTGGCTGGATGGGAGGGCAGCGCACATGACAGTAGACTCTTTAAAGTTGCTACAAGAAAGCTGTAGTACAATTTCCCTCACCCACCACCCGTAAGGTCATTTATAATATTAAAAGTCGATGTTTTTGGTCATATACCTAACTACACTTTCTATCATTACAGGGAAGTATTATTTGGTAGATGTCGGCTAACTCTATGCGAGAGGGGTATCTTAAACCCTATCCTGATACAAGATATCACATTCCAGATTTTGAAAGAGCTAGTAATCGCACAAGGACTAGAAAGGAGTTGTTTAATAAGAGACATTCGTCCTTGAGAGGCGTTATTGAGAGAACATTAGGAGTTTGGAAGAAGAAGTGGGCCATTCTTCGGGATATGCCTCCTTATCCGTTCCCCAAACAAGTGCAGATGTGTTGGCAACTACGGCCCTGCATAACTATATCGGCGGCATCCAACTCGGGCCGATGTTGATTTCGACGAGGTTGCTACGGCCGACGGTTTACAGGACCGCATTGAACCGTCTCAACCACGGGAGGATGACAATAGTGCACCAATCTGTACAAAAGAAGGGGAGGGTGCAAATGAAATGGCAGGACTTCGAGCAGACATTACTCGATTGTTAGTGGGAGAGTGAGTGTTTTTTTGCAGTGCAATGTCAGTCTTTTACATTCTTTCTGAGCATTTTACTTCACATTATTTACAATTCTACACACTAGATTGATTCTTTTCATTTTGTTCGACCATTCGACACGCAAACTAATTAAGCCGCATATGTGCTTGCATTTCGAGTAAAATGAGCTCCAACACGTCGGCTACCTCTCGCCGATTGCTATGTCGCCGTGGGCTGCGTGCATCTCTTTTGACATCACGTCGCCCGCATAGCTTTCGACGAAAGTTTTATGCCCGTCCTCGAGACATTCCGCATCGGTGTCGTTTCTTTCGATGGGCGTATAGTTTACCGATTTTCACGAGTCCGATGTCGGGGAGGGTACGACCACAACGGAAGACGCAGTGAAACTGGAGTTACGGATTCGAAAACTAAAGTGAACATCATTATATTGTTGGTTGTTGTTGGAATAGTTCTTCGCTTTTTTTTACTCTACTCGTTGCTACTACGTGTTTGATTGGAGTATATGTTTTGCTGTAGAACTCTATGACTATTTTGAGATCTTCAATCGCTCTATTGCTGTATTATTAAATTTTTAAAATAATTTGAACAATCTATTTAAAATATTTTATAAAGCTCGTAAATGTTTTATTAATACGAACAACCTTTTTAAATTATAAAATTTTTAATATATATATATATATATATATAATTTATTAAATTTAAAAGATAACCAAGTTCGTTAATATTTTATTTTTAAATTAAATTAAGATGTACCGATGCTCGTAAATATTTTGTTAATATACTTAAACAATTTAACCTATATAGTAAATTATTGAATTGAATCAATAATTCACTATATATAGAAAATATATATTAAAAATATAAAAATAAAAAATTCTAATTTAAATTTATTAACTTGTATATTTAAATATAAAATTTTTCAAAAAAAAATTATTTCACTTTAAATTAATTGATCCTACATAAATATATTGAAATATTAAAACAGCTTCTAATAAACAGGCGCAGTTGGTCATTTTACGCTCTGTACTTATTTTCCCGCACACTAGTAACCAAACGGACAAGCAGCCTTTCCCATGATTGCTTCACCGCAATTGTTCCTTGGCGACGTAGACATGCTACAAGAAGCTGAGCAACATATACCTGTCGCCAAACAGACCCTTAGTCTTCTTTTGAAAAAATAAGATCATTTTCTGACTTTACACATTAAAGCTTTATTTTGTAAGGGAATTTAATATGTAATATTGATATCATTATTATTTAAATCGCTCTAAGCATATATATATGTATATATATATATATATATATATATGAAATAAAAAGGATTTGAATATTGATTCAAATAGTACTATACAAACAAGTTAGCAAGTCGCAGTAATAAAATTAAAATAGAGATTTTCAAAAAATCTAAGAGTTTTAGAAATGATTCATTAATAATAAAGGAAATTTTATTAAAAATTTTTGAGTTTAACCTTAAATTGTTCCGACACATGAATAAATTTTATCTGAAACTAAGAATATCAATGAATTGGGAATTATTTTAACCAATGTTAATCCGGTGATTTAGTTGAAATCACACTCGGCCATCATATTTTGTGTGAAGGAGCCACACGTCCGATGTAGGCAACATTCTCTGTACCAGATAGCTGTGCATCGATGTGTGTTCCGGCAATAGCTCCAATAAAGTCTTAACATTCAATATATAGTCAATTAGCATTTCACATGTAAATCATGTTCACGTATGAATGTTATGTTGAAAAATGCCTTGAAGAACGACATGTATCGAGTTTGCAATATGTGTGGGAAAGGACTAGAATGTTGGATCCTCGGGCTTAACTATCTTGCACGCCAAACTCACAAGAGCAATCAAACCCACCTGAAATACCTATTGATAATTTCTGATGAATGTTGAAATCACTCTATAGCTCTTCTAATGGATTCATTCTATGATAAGATGTAGAGGTTTATTGCTAATGTCTCTCTTATCGTTGTTCTTATTGATCCATGCAACCCATAAGGGTTCAGAAGTTCATTAAGCAAGTTGAGAAATATCTCTTTCGTCATATGGAATATGTTGGCGAACCGTGTAGGGTGGCCCTGTAATAACTCACCAACCCATTTGTCTTCATTATGACTCGATGTCATACAAGGGTTCGATCGACGTAAGAAAGATAGCAATGGTATCACAAGGTAAGGATGACATCGACTTTGCTGTTGTAGTTCATCAGTTTTTCATCCATACTACAAAGTTTTGAAAACGATAATATTTAAAACTTCACAAATAAGAACTTATGAAATTTTAAGAAATACATAGAACATAGGATATTCAATATAATAATCATTTCATAATATGATAAAAAAATGAAACTTTGTGTACACGAAAAAAAGGATCCATGACACAAATTTTACAAATATTAAAAAGAAAACAAACAGATAATATCCTAAAACACTCATTTTTCCTTGAAAGAGCGTATGTAATCAATTCGGTATTCTGGATCCATCTTCAAAAGTAACTCTCTACAGGTTGGGTTCTCTACCAACTTCACAACTTTCTCATAGAGGTGTTTGTCTGCTTTAACTTCATGATATGTATCTAGGAGCCGAAGACACTCATCAATTGAGTTGTCTTGTAAGCGAGTAGACTTAAATATGCAAGAATAAACCATTTTATCTATGGTGCCTCCGATAAATTTAGCTCCTCCTTTTTTCGTTTTGTCCACCCTGAGCAGCTTTGACATGCTTGTGGATTGAAGATCTGTGTTAATTTGGCTTAGGCCTTCTCCTGACTCACTAACTGCTCGGTTTCCATGACTTGTGGTAAGCCGGTAAACCCCTGCTCACTTTAGGTGAAAGCATGAGCTCCCGTTGCGATAACTTCACTAAACATACCATCCAGCTTCATCTCTTGAACCGAATCAATGCCAAAAATTTTTAATTTCCTGACTGCCAGCATTGCCTGTAATATATGACAACTTTTATTAGTGAAACCATTTTAGTGTGAAAAATGAAGAAAAAGAATTAATATTAGGTATGTCATTACCTCTAATTTCACAGCCACCAATCCTCCGGTGCATCAACTATTCGCTTCACAGGATCCTAACCCAATCTCGTTGATCCCATTTTGAGTTCTTTCCATGTATTCCAATCCTTGTTTAATTGATCCAACTTGTTATTGAATTCATCCTATCTTAATCCCTTTCATTCAGTTCCCTGAATTTAACCATAAGATTTTGTCACTCTTCTATGTTAAAATAGGTGGTTGGTCTATTTTCCAGCTCAACCTCCTTAAGACAGATATCACAAAATATAATAGTGAACTCTCTATCTCACATGGTTGGTGATCTGGCCTCTTTAGTTTTACTTATTGTGTACTGTTAGATAAACAAACTAATATAAATTTTGTTTTCATAACACGAGATGCCTGAGGGAAAAGATAAGCACATTTCAAATAACTAAACATAACAGAAAAATTTGTCATAACAGGAAAATAATAAGCATGATTCAAACATTTTTGGTATTTTGATAATGATGCCAAACCAAAGAAAGCAAAAAGGTAGGGGCATTGAAATACATACCAAATACATCTTGGAAAAAAAGAAAAAAACATCATATGAACGAGAAAAGTAATGTTGAGGAGATCTACCACATTTCATTCAAATATATCTTGTGAACTTCAAAATGGTAGAAGTATTAGTGCATCTAGTTCGTCATTTTACTTCCATTAAAGAAAACGCCCATTCTTTCAAAGAATTTGAAACAATCTCTAGGTTAAGATGACACACAAAAAAGTATATTTTAGGTAGTGAAGCAAGTAAGTGTTATGTGGGCTGTGTTGATGAGAAGGGATATATAATGTCATGTATATTCCATTGAAGTGACATTGGCTTTTAGATATATTACACGAATTCCATAAGTCTCCTTTATTCATAATAGATTCCTCAAATGCTTTGAACATGAAGATTTAAGAACTCCAACCATTGGTGGGATATTCATTGTACATTACATATATGATTGAGATGATCTGTATGTGTAGAAGGTCTTCTTTGCTTGTTAGTGCTTAATATGTATGTAATTAGTATTTGATTTTTAATTAACAACTTTATACTGTTAATTGTTGTGAGTGAATTCTATCTTTTCATATAAAGGATATCATATGAATAAAAATTAAAATTTATATTTTAGATATTTAAATAGATAGGAATTAAGTCGTATGTATGAATCTTTCTAAAAGAACGTGAGATTTTTCTTTTTAATATGCACAATAAATCATATATTTCAATTTCAAAGAAAGATTTTTGTTCTCTTAACCAATGAGAGACACTATTTTCTCGGATAAAAATAAGCTTGCACTAGCTTAGATCTTTTATTGCAACCCCAATTTATTCTTTCGTTTAAAAACATAAGTGCATTTATAAAAATACTACATAATTATTATTTACCGTATGTAACATCTATATTTTCCGTTTGATCCAGAATTGTTCTGTGGAACAAACTTAAAGAATAGAGTATTAAGTCGGATGAAAAAAAGAGAAGAAAGAGTTGAACACTTTATCCTTTTAGTGAGAATTTTGTTTCCCCCAAAAGATTCATTTTATTGAAAATGATCCTCCTATATAGAGTTCATAGGTATGATTTGTAAGTTATATGGTTGTCCCCCTATTAAAAAGGAGAATATAACTATAATTTATGAGCTCTTACATTTACACATTTGTAATTCAATGTCATTTATTCCAACTCCAAAACTGATGTAAGTGTCGCAATGCTTCTACAACCGCCTTCAACATTGTTTCACATTCATAATTGTCTTTGGTTGCTTCAAGTTCATTTGGTCGGTGACGATTCGTTCGGCTGACCAAATATAATTTGGTCGTCTTCAATGCTCTTCGGCCTCTCATTCTGGAGAGACTGAAGACACATCATCCTTTCATAGGATTATTTCGCCGGAAAGAGGTTAAATCACCGTAAATGTGAAGACACATCGTCCTAGGGTAGAATTATTTCGCGTAGAGGGTAAATCAGCATAATCCAAAAAGTATAATACCTTAGGTCTATATGCTATACTGAAGTACCTCAACTTGGGTGATTTCTAATTTCAAGATGATGGTTACAGGGTAGTTGGTATTGATGTGACCATGCAGTACTCGTTGGGTTGTTCATTCTATTCATTTGAAAAGCCAATGAGACCGATCGCTCATTTGCTCAAGTAATCCATGTTCTTTATGTTTCCAAATATTTGTCATTGATCTCACAATACTAATGTACACAATTAGTTCCCTAATTCACTTATTTCTTTAAAAGTGACATGTCAAATGAATAAAAGAATTAAATTACATGATTGTTCATATAATGAGTAATATATATCATCACGATTTATACTCCCTTGATTTTCGTGCCCTCTTTTTTTTATAAACTGGGCTTTAAGCGCATTTTTCCTTTTTCCCATTAACTACATTTTCTTCTTGTGAATCGATCATCCAGGCAAATGAATATGTCGATTGCTAAAGAACCGGTAAGTGAGGAAGCCTCTTTTGTTATCAAACCCACCGAGAAATACATACTGATAGTTTTTGATGATGTTGAAATCGCTCTATAGCTCTTCTAATTGATTCATTCTAGGATAAGATATAGAGGTTTATTGTCAACGCCTCTTTTGTCATCATTCTTGTTGATCCGTTCAACCCATGAGGTTCAGAAGTTCATTAAGCAAGTCGAGAAATATCTCTTTCTTCATACGGAATATGTTGGTGAAACATGTATGGTGGCTCCGTAATAACTCACCAACCCATTTGTCTCCATTATGACTCGACGTCACACAAGGGATTAGATCAATGTAAGAAAGATAGTAATGGTATCGTAAGGTAATGAAGATAGTGACTTTGCAGTTGTAATTCAACAGTTTTTCATCCGTACTACAAAGTTTTGAAAACAATAATATTTAAAACTTCACAAATAAAAACTTATGACATTTGAAGAAATAAATAAAACATAGGATAATCAATATAATAATTACTGCATAATAGGATAAAAATGCAACTGTGTGTCCATGAAAAGAAGTAAACAATCCATGATGCAAATTTTACAAATATTAATAAGAAAACAAACAGATAATATCTGAAAACACTCATTTTTCCTTGAAAGAGCGTATGTAATCAATTCGGTATTATGGATCCATCTTCAAAGTAACTCTGTGCAGGTTGGGTCTTCTACGAACTTCACAACTTTGACATAGAGTTGTATATCCGCCTTAACTTCATGATATGTATCTAGGAGCCGAAGACACTCCTCAATTGAGTTTTCGTGTGAGCGAGTAGACTTAACTATAAAAATTCAACCATTTTATCTATGCCGCCTCTGATGAATGCAACTTCTCCTTTTCTTGTTCTCTCCACCCTGAGCCGCTTTGACACGCTTGTGGATTGAAGATCTGTGTGGATTCGGCTAGGGCCGTCTCCTGACTCACTGAATTGCTCGGTTTCCATGACTTGTGGTAAGCCGGTAAACCTCTGCTCACTTGTGGTGAAAGCATGAACTTCCGTTGCGACAACTTCACTGAACATACCATACAGCTTCTCCTCTAGAACCGGATCAATGCCACTAAATTTAAATTTCCTGGTTGCTTGCACTGCCTGTATTATATGACAAATTTTATTAGTGAAACCATATTAGTGTGAAAATGAAGAAAAAAGAAGTAATCTTAAGTATGTCATTACCTCTAATTTCTTAGCCCATCAATCCTCTGGTGCATCAATTATCCGCTTCACTGGATCCTTTTGAGTTCTTTCCATGTATTTCAATCCTTGTTTAATTGATCCAACTTGTTATTGAATTCATCCTATCGTAATCCCTTCCTGTCATTTACTTGAATTTAACCATAAGATTTTGTCACTCTTCTATGTTAAAATAAGTGGTTGGTATATTTCCCAGCTCAACCTCTCTCAGACAGATATAACAAAATATAATAGTGATCTCTCTATCTCACATGGCTGATGATTTGGCCTCTTTAGTTTTACTGATTGCATACCGTTAGATAAACATATTAATATAAAATTTTTTTTTTCATAACACGAGATGCCCGAGGAAAAAGATAAGCACATTTCAAATAACTAAAAATAACAGAAAAATTTGTCATAACAGAAAAATGATAAGCACGGTTCAAACATTTTTGGTAATCTGATAACGAAGCCAAACCAAAGAAAGAAAAAAGGTAGGGGCATTGAAATACATATCAAATACATCTTGGAAAAAAAAGAAAAAAACATCAAATGGACAAGTAATGTTAAGGAGATATACCGCATTTCATTCAAATATATCTTGTGAACTTCAAAATGGTAGAAGTATTAATGCAACTAGTTTGTCATTTTACTTCCGTTAAAGAAAACGCCCATTCTTTCAAAGAACTTGAAACAATCATCTAGGTTAAGATGACACACAAACAAGTATATTTTAGGTAGCGAAGCAAGTAAGTGTTTTGTGGGCTGTGTTGATGAGAAGGGATATATAATGTCATGAATATTTCATTGAAGTGACATTGGCTTTTAGATATATTAGAAGTATTCCATAATTTTCCTTTATTTCGAATAGATTCCCCAAATGCTTTGAACATGAAGATTTAAGCACTGCAACCATTGGTGGCATATTCATTGTACATTACATATATGATTGAGATGATCAGTATGTGTAGAAGGTCTTCTACGATTGTTAGTGCTTAATAATTTTGTAATTAGTATTTGATTTATAATTAACAACTTTATACTGTTAACTGCTGTGAGTTAAGCCATTTTTATTTTTTCCTTTCTGGCTAAATGCACTCCATGTAGCATTATGTTAGGCCTTGTAAATGTGTATTTGAAACCCAATATCATCTAATTACTAAGCTATTTTATAACTAACTTTGATGTGGTGCTATTATTTCTCTTTCTTCTTATTTCTTGTATTTGTTGAGCATGAAATGCTGAAGTTTATTGTTTTTTTTTATTTTTTATTTTTTATTTTTGTTTAGTTATACAACTTCAAGCAGCCTGTATATTTTCATATTTTCCTCATCAATAAAAGTAAAAATCAAAACTATAATTTCATATAAAAGGAGCAGGTGAGAGAGAAGGAGAAGGAGAGAGTCATTAGGCCCCACCAAACTCACCCACCTCGACCAGATACCAGGGAAAATTATTACATACGAACAAGGTAGGCAGTGCTACGTAAGGAATCTACAAATAACCATTTAATAACCTCCGCGATCGTGTATTTTTTATTATCGGGAGGTTATTAGCAGGATATTGCGGTATTATTCTGAATAATCAGCGAATAACCTTCTAATAACGCCCCAATAATCTCTGAGGTTTCATTTTATATTTTTTATCTGTTATTCGGGTTATTGTGAGGTTATTGCTCAAATAACGCTGCAATAATTTTCTAATAATCTGTCAATAACCCCCACAGTTTCATTTTAATGTTATTCACGGGTTATTCGCTGGTTATTCAGTGATTATTTGGGAATTAAGTACGCAGCCTGCGTATGTTGTCCGTGTGGAATAATTTTCCAGATACCACTGCCCCAAATAACACGACGCATCATTCCTTAGAGTTATGAACCATCCTTCAATTTGATTAGCCGGGCAACTTTAGCACTCCAGAGCAAATAAAATTAAATTTTAGATAATATGCACAACCAATAATTTAAGAAAAATATAGTAAAAAGAGATCATAAAGAAACAAATCCTTTCACTTCAGCTCTCCGCCCTTTTCTAAGAGTCAACAAGAAGGGCAATTGACGGGCAGTAGATTTTTATGAGAAAGGGGCATTTACAAACATATCTCACCCAATTTCTATGTATTTTTTTATCTAAAATGAGAACTCAAATTTTTTCTATTTATACCCTTTATATCTTTTATATCATGTCAAAAATACTACTTTGAAAAATGAATTCTATCTTTTCATATGTATAAAGGATTTCATATGTATAAAGGATATCATATGAATAAAAATTAAAATTTATATTTTAGATATTTAAATAGATAGGAATTAAGTCGTATGTATGAATCTTTCTAAAAGAACATGAGATTTTCCTTTTTAATAGTGCACAATAAATCATATATTTCAAGTTCAAAGAAAGACTTTTGTCCTCTTAACCAACGAGAGACATTATTTTCTCGGATAAAAATAAGCTTGCACTAGCCTAGATCTTTTACTGCAACCCCAATTTATTCTTTCGTTAAAAAGATAAGCGCGTTTATAAAAATACTACATAAGTCTTATATACCATATCTAACATCTATATTTTCTGTTTGATCCTAAATTGTTCTATGCATCATGCCTAAAGAATAGAGTGTTAGTCGGATGAAAAAAGAAAGAAGAAAGAGTTGAATACTTTATCCTTTTTGTGAGAATTTTGTTTCTCCCAAAAGTCCCATTTTCTTGAAAATGATCCTCCTGTTTAGGGTTCATTGGTATGATTTGTAGGTTACATGGTTGTCCCCTTATTAAAAAGGGGAAAATTACCATAATTAATGAGCTGTTACAATTACACATTTTTAATTCAATGCCATTTATTCCAACTCGAAATTCGATGTTAGTGCTGCAATGCTTCTATAACCGCCTTCAACACTGCTTCACATTCGTAACTGTCTTTGGTTGCTTCAAGTTCATTTGGTCGATGACGATTCGTTTGGCTGACCCAACATAATTTGTTCGTTTTCAATTATCTTCGACTACTCATTCTGTGGAGACTAAATGTGAAGACACATCGTCCTATCGTAGGATTATTTCATCGGGTAGAGGTTAAATCATCGTAAATGTGAAAACACATCGTCCTAGGGTACGATTATTTCGAGTAGAGGGTAAATCAACATAATCCGAAAAGTATACTACCTTAGGTCTATATGACTATACTGAAAGACCTCAACCTAGGTGATTGCTAATTTCAAGATGATGGCTACAGTGTAGTTGGTGTTGATGTGGCCATGCAGTGCTCGTTTGGTCGTTCATTCTATTCATTCAAAAAGCCTATGAGACTGAACGTTCGTTTGCTTAAGTAATCCATGTTCTTTATGTTTCCAAATATTTTTCATCGATATCACAATCCTAATGTACACAATTAGTTCCCTAATTCTTTTACTTATTTAAAAATGACAGTTTTCAAAATGAATAATAGAATTAAATAACATAATTATTTATATAATGAGTAATATATATCATCACAATTTATACTCCCTTGATTTTCGTTCCCCTTTTTTCTGTAAATTGGGCTTTGAGCGTGTTTTTCCTTTTTCCCATTAACTACATTTTCTTCTTATGAATCGATCATCAAGGCAAACGAATATGTCAACTGCTAAAGAACTGGTAAGTTAGGAAGCCTTATTGAAGGCTTTTGGACTTTCAGTTTCTAGAACCCGCTCTACAAAAGACGAAAGAAAAAAAAATCCAAATAGTTGTCGCCTACCTCTTAAGAAAATGGTGGGCAAAGAGTTACATCCGTTTGAGAAAAAGAATGCAGATGAGAAGAAAAAGCTTGGTGAAAAGAGGCCGGTTGAATCAATGAAACGAGTTTAACAACCAACTGCCAAACTATATCATATGAAAGAGGTTGGAGAATCATCTGACTCAACACCACTTCTAGCAATGAGACTGAAGGGAGGAAAGGTATTGGACCCTACACTTCTCCATCAACTTTCGTCCCCACTACCATCTTAAGTGGGGGAACCCTCTGGGGCGGTTGTTCAGTTTCAGTCACCAGACTTCTTGTTGTTTCATCCTTTAGCCCTAAAAATCACTCAAGATGATTCTTCACCCAGGAAAGATATGCACTCCGTATTTTAGCCGACGAGCCTATGATTACTGAGGCTCTACTAGTGGAAGATGTTCCTCCACCACTGACCGAGAAAGAGCCTCACGATGGTACACCCTTTATAATCGAGAGAGCTCCATTCATCTTAAAATAGACTAAATGTTCGATAAATTTGTATTTCTTTTTCATTTGGATTTTTCATTTACTTTTACAAGGATGGCCCAATATTTTAGGAAGAAACCATGGACAGTTTTGACTCTCAAACCCCAGAGGTAGCACGCCAAATCAAGCAAGCGGGACAGGCTAGTCCTTCTATTCAAGTAAAAGATGAAGGGATATCCACGCCAATTCCTCTTTCAATTTTATCACCTCTTCAAGCTGATTACGAGAGAGAAACTAAGGGTTGCGAGAGTTTAATGGGTCGTTAGCTCGATGTCTGGACAAGACCATTGGCTTCTTCAATCGGACTGCTAATCTCCAACTAGAAGCTACCGTCTCGGATCTTCGGAAGGAGTTAGAAAATTTTTATGTAAATATGGAGCTTCTTCAGGCCCAAGTTGCTGAAGCGGAGGTTCTTCGGGTTAAGGTCGCAAAAATGGAAGTACTCCAAACCCAAGTGAAGGACTTGGAAGCACTCCGAGCTGAGGTAGTAACTCTCAAGGGTGATCTGACTAACTTTCAGGAGACCATTTTAATTTCTAATGTTCGAGCCGAAGAAGAAAAGATAGAAAATTGAAATTTTGGGGGTGTGCATTGTATCCAAGCTTAATGAGACGGGGTTTAGTCTTGCCCGAATATAAAATATTTCTTTTAATGAATAAAATCTTTTTGAATTTACTAATTACAGATTTTATTGAATTTTGTGTTGGTATGACACTTTTGACAGAAACCAATATAGCGTTTCAGAAAAGGAGGATCTATAATAGATCTCAAAGGATGTTAAGTGAAACTTTCACATTCTTTACTTTGTCTATCTCTCAGTCGTTTTTCTCCTGAAGCTCGATGACCCCTAATTAGTCTTTTCAAATTTTTGGTTCCATTAGGTCATTTGAGCGATTGATCCTCATTGAATTTAAGGTTATGTTATTGGATGAAACTTTTGTTTACAGCACAACTGTCGCCTTAGATCAAGTGGAGGTGAAGGTTCGAGCCATTGACTACTTGGGTTATGATCTAATTGTGTACTGAAACTAATTTCATAGTAAGCTTCAACTGCCACTATGCACAGAGCTTCATTTGATATTAAAATTTTATGAGGATATCTTGGCCCAATTTAAGCCAATCTCAATTGTTGCTGTGATGATTTACTTGATTTACATTTGTAGACAAAGCATGTTTTGGTTGTCCAAATTCTTTTCGCATATGTTCTCTACTTGGGTCGAACCAAATGTGTACGTGATTTTCGACACCGCCTGAAAATTATTTAATCAATCTAGAGAACATGATTAAAGACTAGAAGCTCTAATTTTTTAGAGGTGCTTGCGAAGCTTGAGAAATCTCAACTAGAGCTACAGGTGGCCCGTTCAAGAAAAGTAAATTAATTTCTCCCAAGGAAAGGTAATGGAGCAGCTTATACTTGGTAGGCAATCATTGATAGTTCGACATATCGACCCTTTAACTATCAATCAGACGTTAAATCCGAAAGTAAACAGTCCCATGGTAGAAGAGATTTGGGTTGCTTCTGATGAGGCCAATGAAAAGAGGTAATTAGAGAAAGCCAAGCAACTCGCAAAAATTGTGTCAGCGAAAATGAATAAGTCAGGTGGTTCTTCAATTTGAGAGGAAAAGTAGAGGAAATCAAAGGAGCTAGTCCGTCTAGAGGGCATATGCCAAGTTCGGATGTCATTCACTCATTTTCAAAAACTCTGTTGTTATTCAATGCAAAATCATAAGTGAATTATTACTAATTGAAAAAAAACCTCCCCCAGTATTCATAGGTGACTCGGTGGATGATATAGCTCCCTCTCTTTTGCCAACAAACACTGAAGGTTCTATGAGGCATTTTTAAGCTTAAGAGACCTTTTAGCCACCTTCGAATGATTTTATTTCCCTGTCAAAGAGAGCTGAGACCAACCATTAATGTCCGAAGGTGTAGGTCGTTGACGAGTCTGGTGGTAAATATTTGGCGGAGAGCGTAATAGAAATCTCTCTATCCATTAAGTCGGTTGAATGTAAGCGAAAGGAGAAGGCCAACTCCTCTAATCCTTATCTCTCTAGTCCTCCAAGAAGTAAGAAGGAGGGAAGGATAGTTGGATTCCATTACAAATGGACCGACCAAAGGTTTATAAGAACTCTGGTTTGACTCTTGGTTTGTCGACATTAAGAGAGATTAGTTTACTCTAAACTCAGCATCTGCAGGTTATGCTTGCATGATCATGGACATTCTTTGGCCTACAGGTATTAAGCAACCTGATGAATTTGCTCGGTAGAATTATGCTAATTGCTCGACTATTATAAACTCTTGGGTTATGCCTCCACTCATCATCTGACTTCTATTTACTTTTTAATGAGAGAAAGACTTCCCAAATCTAATAAGAAGGCTCGAAAATATTGAGAGTGGGCAGAGCTAGTGACAATATGAGCAATTGAGGTGGAGTTTGATTTAAAGAATACACGGGTGAAATTAGAGATTGCATTTGAATATGTTTTGGCGGTCCAAGATGAGAATTCTATATTGACAGAACAAATTTCTACCATAACAACTGCCAAAGAACTCCTCGTTACTCAAATGGAATACTTAGAGACAGGTCAGAAAATTACGACTGATGAATTTATTTGAGTGGGGATGGTTGATCCCAAGTATTCCAACTCTGAAGAATTCAAATAGCTTTACAACATTCCTTTTGCTTCTGAACATTGCAGAGAATTTGAGGGTAAAATTGTAGGGGAGGATGGATTGTCCAACACTTGTCTTGAAGGCCCATAGATTCAGTCTCTCTTTTTTTAAATGTAAATACTTAAAAATGTTAATAGGGATCCATATGAATGAAATATGATATTTTGGTCGACTATTGTTTAAAATTATGTGCTTGACTATGATGTAATTGCTTTGTTTATATAGTTTGCTCGTTTTTTTCTTTTCAAAATCTAGAAACATTTTCAAACACAATTTTGAAATTTATGAAAGGAAATTTAGAAAATAATTTGTCTTATGGAGCGTTGTAAGCAGCTTGTGTCTAGAAAAGCTTTAATTATGACATCTTTCAGTCATTTTATTTGCGACTAAGCATAAGTACATCTTTTAGTCATATAAGATATTTGGTCATCTTTGGTGTGATCAGGCGTCGTAACGCTTTTTATCGTATATTGTGTGATCAGCCATGGTAACCTTTTTTTTTCCTTTGGTGTGATTAGGCATCATAACTCTATTTCCATCTTTCATACTTGAGTCCTCATAGTAGTTCTTTCTTTTTATTCAATAGATTACTAACAAATTTTAAAAGAAATTAAAATTGATTGGTTGTTTAATATAACAATCGATTATTTCTTACAAGCTTTATTGAAGATTAACCCTATTATGTTTAATCATTCAAATTCCTATCCCGATTGGTTTACTCCTAACAGTTTGCACGGATCTTGTCATTAACAGTATGGGTAACCATCTGGACATATTTTATGGACGATTCTTAATACTATTTTGTGAATCTTGTCACTAGCAAGTTGGAAACCATCTTCAAAAACTAAAATTTATTGAAATTGAAAGATTGGTTTGTGACTCAAAGGTTCATGATTTGTCGATCAACCCATTAACATTACAGTCGGTCACTTTCGATATGTACCATTTTGCTCGATGGATTCAACTTGCTAGAGCATCGAAAATGACTGTCAAATGTCATTGGATCTGGTTGAGTTATCTGAGTGTCGAAGAGACCCATAAGGATTGTTGTATTCAACCAACAACCTCATTTCCATTTCTTGATATCTGGTGAGCTAGCATTAAAGATTGATTTAATGATGAGCCAACTTTAATTTTTAAGCTTTCATGTCAAGATGGGACCTTTGCAGGCTTTTGTCGAGATCCTCCATTTAACTTGTTGAATCTTCCTTTTATAAAAAATGGGAAAGCAAGTCTGTATATTGCATCCATACTCATGAGAAGTTAGTGAGTTAGTACAACATGTAAGCTTCTTCTCTGTTTTTATGTGAAGTCAGAAGTGGAGGTGCCCTTCCATTGATAGAAGCGATGGGGCTTTGCAAGGGCCTGAATTAGCTTTGCTTTTTATTTGAGTCAAGTGTCAATAGAGGGGACTCTCTGAAAGTCGGGTGTCAAACGACGCACCAATCAGGATTCGACACCATGTGAAGTTCCTTCCACAAACGAATGTGATAAATCCTTGGGAATGGTGGCGCTGGGTCCATGTTCTAAGGGATCACAACATATCCATTCGACAGTTGCTACCATAAGTGGAATCGACTCCTTACTGTTGGTGTCGAAGGTGAGGGACTTGTGGCCTTCAAGCTGTAGTATCCCTTTCTCCTGCTCTCTCTAGCTCCCCGTTATTCCTCTGTTGTGAGGCAAATATGAGAATGTAGAGACAGCAATGGAAATGAGGATTATATGGAGAGAGCTTATTGATTGAATTCCATCAGAGTTTTCGCCTCCCTATGTGAAGATTGTTCATAAAAAAAGATTTACAGTGGGTGTACCGTTTGTGTTTATTATTGGCTTGATGGTTTGCACCTTTCAACCAAGATAATAAGAATGGTTGATTAAGTAAGAATGCTTCTCATAAATGATTACAGATAAAAAGTCAATCGTTTTGTTTATGAATAAAATTTTTTAATGTCGTCCCCACTCCACTTTCGAGGAAGGATTTTCCCCGTGTGTGTTTTTAACTTATACACACTAGGGGCAACTTGTTGGTTGACGATGAACTGACTAGTCCATGTCAAATCAAGTATTCCCTGTAACTGACCTTTTTGTAGATGGATCGGCCTTCATTAGAACTACATCGCCCGTTTTGACCTCACTTTTGTTGAGGTCTAGTCATTCTTTAGAATAACATAGGGTCTAGCCATATACCTTTCCTGGTGATTATCTTAGAAGACTAGCAATGGAACCCTTACCCCATAGATATTCAAAACCACTTCTATGCTTCACTTGGAGTTTTCTAATGCTTAAAGTCTAACCTCTAAGTACTTAGGATGATGAGACCAAACATAATAAAGCTCAAGAGTAGTTCCCTATAGGATGGTCAAGCCTTAGGACTCACCCTGGGTGGTCTGGATGAGGCTCACACACACACTTGTACATCACACTTACACTCACTACCTCATAACCCTAAACCAAGCATACTAAATTTCCCCACGCTTGATCCCCTGCTCTTTTAGAAACTCATGTGGATGGTTCCCTAAGCGCTTGGCTCTAGGCTAGAGTTTAGGATAAAACCAACACATCGAGGATCCAAAGTGGGAGTTCTCTTGGTCCATGGCTCAAATGGGTTACCATTCTCATTTAACCCCAATTTACCCAAAATTTCCAAAATTGACCCCAAACCTTACCAAATTACCAGAATGCCCACAAGCCTTAAACTTCCCAAAAATTTTCAAAATTACCCAGAATCCAAATTTCTCAAAAGCATTCCAAAATGTTCTCCACCACTTAAATTGACCAAAATTACCCAAACTTGCCCAAAATTTCCAAATTGCCATAAAACCCCCTAAATTACCAAAATGCCCATCCTAGCCCAAAATTTCACAAATTCCAAAAATTCTAAAATCATACCAAATGTCTCCAAAATAAATTTGACCCATTCACTTGACTCAATTCGACCAAATTGACCCATTTTAACAAAAAGCCCCACATTGCCCCTTTAAGCTTATGATGCCCAAATTACCCCTAATGTCAACCCAATTGACCTCAATCTTGCCCAATTTCCACTCCAAACCAAAACTTAACATCACTAATCCCAATATAAATCAATTTCAAGTCCAATTTGACCCAATTACAAGCCCAAGCCCAAATCCAAAAGCCCCAATTTTGACCATATGACCCAACCTCCCCAAATTGAACCCAATGAGCCAACCAATTCCTCAAATTAACATCCAAAACTCTTCATGACATTTCCCTAAATTAAATTGACCACCCAATTGATCTCAATTTAAGCCAAATCCTCAACCAAGTCCAACCAAATCCAATATACCCAATTTTGCCCCTAATTGACCACATATCCAAAACCCACCAAATTAAATGCCCTAACTTTGAAATATCAACCCAAATAATATTAAGAACTTTTCATGACATCACCATAGACCATTTTAAACTATCAAATAAACCTTGACCCAACTCTAGCCTAACCCAAACCCAAGCTAACCCAAATGTCTCAAAATTGATCAAATGACCAAATCATGCCAACTAGATCCCCCAAGCCAATTCAAAATCACTCTAAACCTCTTCCAAAAACCTTCATGAAAATTATTTACACCAAGTTGCTCAATCAATTGGACCCAACCTAAGCTAAAACATAAGTTAGCCAAACTTAGCCCAAATTGAACCCATGGCCAAATGTGACCTAACTTAGCCCAATGTGACCAAAACAAACCTCCCATAGCCATCAAACTGACCCTAGGGATTGAGCTAGATCTATCTAACCCAACCTAGTGGAGCTATGGACCAAGGTTCCCTTAATTTCAAAGTAACTATCTGCGCTGAAGCGCGGGATCTATGCGCTTAGCCACGAGACCGTGGCGCTTAGTCGCCAGACTCTGGCGCTTAGGTGCAAGCATTCAATTTCGCACCATTCTTCATTTTTGCTCCAAATTTGACCCTTTTTCTTTTCTTTCTTCACATTCATCTATTTTATCATATTTGCAAGGAAAACACACAAATACCTTCCATTAAAGTGCAATATCACCAAAAATGGGTGTAAAATATGTATAAAAATACTATATATTTTAGGTGTATCATTAAATTCCACCACTAGGATTGTTGTTCCAATTAAGGTGCTCCAATTAGGGTTATGATAGTTTTTCCAACCTAGGTTGTAATAATTTAAGTATGGGTTACTGAGTCTATTGATAGAATTTATAGTTTCCAATGAAGTATGAGAATCAATCATTTGTCCTAATGAATTTTCTTCAACCATTTGGGATGTTGGAAGAAAATTCATTCCAATTTATTTTATCTTCTTAGACAAGGCAAAAACTTGATATGCAATAATTGAAATAACATCGTTATCATGAATATTGGCTACTTTCTTATGATTTACCCTATCTGAAGGCCATTGAATATTATTTGTAGTCATTTTCTCAATTAATGAAAAAGCTTCATCAAAGGTTTTAGACGTTAACCACCAACAGAAAAATCTATAATAAATCTAAGGGATCCTACTAACCCATTATAAAATGTTTGAATGCTTAACCAGTCTGGTAAAGCATGATGTGGACACTTTCTAAGGAGTTCTCTAAATCTTTCCCAAGCTTCACATATTGATTCTCTTTCATACTAAGAAAAAGAAGTAATAACATTTCTAAGCTTCACAGTTTTTGAAGGTAGAGAAAACATAGCCAAGAATTTTTGAGTTAAATCTCCCCAAAGTTTAATAGATCCAAGTGCTAATGCATTTAACCACATCTCAGCTTTATCCTTTAATGAAAAAGGGGAATTCTAATTCTAACGACATCATTGGATAAGCCATCATATTTAAATATAGCACACAATTCTAAAGAGCTTGCTATGGTGATATGCAAGTATACGTATCATTTCAAGTAATATAGGATTTTCCTTAAAAACCACAGTATCGATCCCACGGGGAAAACGCTAAATCTTAAAATCAACATACATAATTTATATACAAATTTTAAATTAAACAAATAAGAGGTCTATAATGATATGCTTACTAAATATTACTCTAAAGAATTAAAAAGAAAGCAACAATTAAATGTAACAACTTAATAAATTAAAACATCAAGTTTGGGAATTATGGAAAACCTTTCTCCTCGCAAAGAGAGTTTAACCTATGTAGTATTCAGGTGATTTTAGACAAAATTTATGTATTGTGACAAATAGAAACATATCTTATTGTTTACCCCCTTTCGGTGCTAACAAAGAAAATTGGCCAACTTAAGGTCGATTCCTTAACATCTCAATTTCACATCAGAACTATCTAGCCTCTTACCTCTGAATGCCCATAAGACTATGCCACTATGATGGTCGAATCCCAGCGCGAGGGTACTAAACCTTAAGCCAATTTGATAAGAATCTAGCCCGTCACTCTAGAACTTACTAATTCTACGCCGATCAAAACTTATCTCCCTTTTTATTTGCACTCTCTCATAGGTGATCGCCATGGCTCTACCTAGAATGAAGTGTTGTATCCACTAGTTGGTTGAAATTATAGCCTTCCCACGTCATTATGTTTCTCAACAGATTTTAACCTCACAAGTGGCTAGTTTATAAAGTAAATGAAGATTCAGTGAAAATATCATCACAATTTTAAGAGTAAAAAGAATTTTTAAGTCATTTTCATCCCACAAGATTAATTCATATATGCAAGGAGAAAGAAAGGGAACAACTTAGAATTCATGGAGATTAAACAAAAATAAAACATTTGCATTGAAATCTAAGTCTTACAACAAAAAACTTAAACACAAATACAAAGTACCTTATGTCTTCTCCCAAGTAAACTTCTGAAGTTTCCTTTAAGCAATCTCCAAACTTTTACACATTAAAACACACTCACACTTACACTTAAACAAAAAACAAGGAAACCCTAATGCCATTTAATTGAAGTTTTGAGGCTCCAAAAGGTCTCTAAATCTAGCCAAATCCATCTCATTTAATAGAAAACGAAAAATAACCAAGGTTTGCTTCAAACACCCCTCCAAAATTCGTCTAAATTCACTGGATCTTCTAGAAAGGTAGTTTATGATGCTGTAACGCCCATCTAGTTGGAGGCTGGTACTATTAGCGCCACAGGTGCGCTGTAGCGCCACAAACATTTTCCTAATTTTGCTCCATTTTTTCCACGTTTTCTCTAAATGTCCATTCCAAGTACCTGAAACCAAAAACATGAAAAATTTATTCCTTTAAAAGTGCAATATCATCAAAAATGTACATGAAACGCTTATAAAATATACACTAAAAATAGTTTATTTTTAGTTGGAACACAACGCAAAGTGAACCTAAGTTAACTTAAACCTTATATTCAAATTAAACGTAAGTCAACGTAAACCTTAGGCTCAACCTAAATTGAACTTAAGTCCATTTAAAACTTAGGTTCTTCTTAAACCAACTTAAACTTTAGGTTCTACCTAAATTCAACCTAAATGAACCATAACTTTGATTCTACCTAAATTGAATCTAAGTAACACCATACCTTAGATTCTACCTAAATTGAATAATAGAATTATTAAACCTTAGGTTTTAGCTAAACCACTTCAAGCTTTAGGTTTTGCCTAAATTTCATACCTTAGGCTCTACCTAAATTGAATTAAACTTTAAGTCCAATCTATATTTGACCTAATCAGATCAACATAAATAACATAATCCCTTTGAAGTTCAATCTTAAAAATGAATTGGTAATTCACATCTAAAATTTGACCTACCAACTAACATAAATAAAAATTCATGAGAAAAATACCAAAATTTAATTGGTTGATAAATTATAAATAACCTAAAATTTCCCAACACCTAAAATCCGACATTAAAAATTTAAATGAAGCCTTAACCAACAAATATCACCGAACGCAACTTGAAACATAGTATGTTTTTATCTACAAAGATTTCTTGGACGACACAATTCGTGGTTACTGATAAGAATCTTCCGGTCCTGGTTTGAAAACCTTTCGGACTAAGTAGAACATGACATCCGACTATCTTGAGACGACGGAGCCATGGATATCTTGATCGGGTCGTTTAAAAATTAAAACTTAACTAACTAAATTAATAATTTAAGAAATAAATTTGACATTATTTCTCTTGCAGGAACAATTTAAGTAATAAACCAGACACTATTTTTCATGTAAGATTTCTGGATACCTAAGATAAGTTTTGGTTTAGATTTACTTTGTATTTAATTATGATATGTTAACTCTGTTTTGCAGGACGACATTCTGAAGACGAAACTATGAACCTCAAAACAAAAATAAAAAAACAAAACAAAAACAATGACAACAAAGTAAAATAAAACGACAACAACAAAACTAAACAAAAATGACAAAACAAAATAATAACAATTTTTTAAGGTAATACGTGACACTTAGAAACATATTAATCTTAGGATTAACCATTGACGTTTCTTTCCTTGATCTTGGCACTTCAAAATTTCCTAGCAAACTAATGTTAGCGTTAATCAAATGCTTTCTTAGGGAGCCCTAACTATCTAAGATATAATTAACTATAGAGACTTGCTCCTATAGAATAATGCATAACTCAGAATAGGTAATATACCTAAATCTCTAGTTATTTAGTTTTTTCATGTGGTTTTCCTTTTATGGAAATCTTCAGAAATCAATTTTTCTAGAGTATTCTCAGTAATATTCACAAAAATGAAACTATTGCGATAAGTCATTTTCTATTATTTTCTATTTTATTTACCATTTATTTCTTTCTCTGAGTTTCTTAATATCTACGGATCCTTTACATGATCCAATAGGTAAGTTACTTGGAGATTAGGGCAATATAATAGATAAACAGAGTGACGACTCCTCGAAAAATAACAATATCAACAACAACCAACCGAATCAGAATTGACGGTGACTGCGGCAACCAGTTTCTGAGTGCCATCAACGCTCGATTTGACTATGAATTGGCCAGATTCGGCATCTGTTTGTCCTTCCAACTGTGTCCAGGAAACTTAGAAAAAAGCACTTAAATGACTTGATTCGCGCATGATTTGACTCGGATGGACTAACTTTGATGACATTGAGTTCCTCTCATCAAGCTGGTCAGTTGACTTTTTTTTATCAAGATTTGAACATCTATTGCTCAAAATATTATCTCGAGATCAGTAATACTTCGAGATTCGTGCCGAATAATGAAAATTTGTCGGTGGCGTATCATTTTCCAACAATAAAAAGAGTCAAAATAATAGTTGAAATGTGGAATCCAAAAGGTGTGCCTATTATCTGGCATAGTTAATTACCCTATTTAACTCTAATAGATAGTTGAGATTATAAAAAAAAGTGAACATTTTCTTTTTTCTTTCAATTTTCTATTCTGGTCAAAAATCTAATAAATACATATATGGTAAGAACTTTATCATAGATACATTTGTCCTCATCTCATTTTTTAAAACAAATAAAATATACAAAAATTATGTTTTCTTCATTTACTATTTCCTCGATAAAACATGTGGGGTGACAAAATAACATTCAATTCAAATATCTAATATTTTTTAATTTTAAATTTCTTCAATTAAAAATTCATTAATTTTATGTTGTAAGTAGACGACGACGATTGACGGTAGTCGGCGGTGGTCGACTGAGGTGAACGGTGGTTGACGATGATCAGCGGTGGTCGACGGCGGTCGGCGATGGTCGACGAAGGTCGGCGGTGATATTGAGCTGCAACTCTTCTGCAAGGTCTCAGGCTTTCTCTCTCTATAAGCTTAAGTTCCTCCTCATTTGAGGGGTGGGGATAATTTACAATGTTATGGGTTCAACTAATCTATAATTATGAATCATTTTGATCGGACGATCCAGAGAATTTTCTTTGATCAGACGGCGTTTAAGAGGCATTTGAATGTCTTAATGATATCAGAATTGAGTGATTCTAGGCTTGTTGGTTTCGACTTGTTGCTGCACTCGATTTGACTATGAATTTGTCAGATTAGACTTCCGTTTGTCATTATATATATATATATATATATATATATATATATATATATATATATATATATATGTGTGTGTGTGTGTGTGTGTGTGTGTGTGTATTTGTATATGTATTTGTGTGTGTGTGTGTGTGTGATGAAAACGTTACAATACAATCGTTTGTCCTTATGTCATTTTTGGTAAGAAATAAAAAATACAAAAACTATTTTTTCTTCATTTACCTTTTCCTCAATAAAGCATGTGGGGTGACAAAATCACATTCAAATCAAATATCAAATCATTTTAATTTTAAATTTCTTCAATTAAAAATTCATTAATTTTATGATGCAAGTAGTTGACGGTTTACGGTAGTCGGCTGTGATCGGCGGTGGTCGGCTGATGTAGACGATGGTTAACTGAGACTGACGGTGGTCGATGACCCGACCGCAAATAACGCAGTAATGTTTGCTTCCAAATGATAGTGAAAAACTTTGACTCAATTTATAAATAGCGGCTAGTGTATAAAATTAATATAATGTAAATTTAGAAAAAAATTTTACACACTAAGAGTACTACGCAAATATACGTATCGTTTCAAGTAATATAGGGTTTTGAAACAAAGACTCAGATATCGATCCCACTGAGAAGAATTATAGTGATAAATTTTCTAAATAAAAAAAATAAAATAAAATAAAATAAATAAAAAATATTTTTATTTTATCCTTTAATTTAATTATAAATTACTATTAATTTACTAGATGCAAATAAAGAAAACAATAATAAGAAAATGATTTTATGAAATCTATATAAAATAAATAACTTTCTTTCCTTCAATTAATCTAAGATTTTTAAGATAATTTAATATTCGTTGGAGAATTTGATTTATAGTATTGTGCCAAATAGAAGCATTCGTATTCTTTACCATTTGATCTAGGCGCAAAGAACATTGGCTAATTTACAGAATAGGTCAAGATGTATTGTTAGTAGAATGGATTAATCTAGGCTCACACTTCTAGATGTCCAAGGGTGGCTATGGTCGGCCCTACTAGTGACCCTTTCCTAATCTATAAATCAAATTATAAGAACTTAGTCTGTCACTCTAAAAACTTATCAATTCTACGCCCTTAAATCTTATCTTCCTATTTATTTGCACTTCACCTCGAATAACCCGCACATGGCCTTCGACTACCCAAGGATTCATGTGACATTTACAAGTTAAGAGTTCTTCTCCTTCAAGGTCTCAAAAACTCTTCAACAGGTTTTAACAATTCAAATGACCAATTTAAAAAGTAAAGTAAGATCAGATATTAATGTCATCACAATATTTTGAAAATATTTTGAATTTCAATTCTCCATCGAATCTTTATATTATCCTATCTATCTCTTCATAATTGAAGGAAGAAAGTAAACTAACTACTCAGAACACATTGAAAATAAATAGCAAAACATGATAATTAAACTTTGAATCAAATATAAAAATACTTATCTCAAATATTTCTTCTACGAATCTTCCGATTCCTACTTACTCCACGAGTGTAATGAACTCGTGATGCAACAACTTGAAAATAAACTCACTAAACTAAACAAAAGTGACCCTAAATTTCTCTCTCTATTTCTCTCTCAAGGATGAGAGATCCTAAAGTGG
Source organism: Papilionanthe hookeriana x Papilionanthe teres (assembly GCA_022702705.1). Lineage (NCBI taxonomy): Eukaryota > Viridiplantae > Streptophyta > Magnoliopsida > Asparagales > Orchidaceae > Papilionanthe > Papilionanthe hookeriana x Papilionanthe teres. Next base: position 13,225,852 of record CM040439.1, on the reverse strand, counting down.
ATAAGAGAAAGGGTTACAATGGGAGGGGCACGTTTTCGAAGAAATGGACCCCTATTTATAGGCTTCGAGGTTGCGCTTGAGGCACCTCTTCAAAACATGTCCACATTCAATGAATCTTCTAGAAGGTCGGTCTGGCACCTAGGCGCCGGAATCTGGCGCCTAGGCGCCGGACACCGCATCAAGTTCTTAGCACCTCTTCACTTTGCCTCACACCTCTTCGCGTTTAAAACCGTTTTGGAGTGTCCAAATGCAATGTATCACATGTCCTATTATCAAGGAACAACTGTCAGTCTTCTATAATGTCCAATAACCGCTTACTCCGTTAAAATAACTGATCAAACGTTGTCAAAAACTTGACAGCTTTTGTATCGAGTCCGGCGTCTAGGCTCGACTGCGGCGCTAGGCGCCAGGCCATAATTTTTTATACTTCTTGTATTTTGCTCCATTTTTTGCTCCTTTTTGCTCCTTTTTCCTTTTTAGACCTTTTTACATTACCTACATCCAAAAACATAAAAAATATCTTTCATTAAAGCATAATATTCTTAGAAATTAATAAGAATTAAGACATAAAGAAATAGATATTTTTTTATAGATCAGTCGACGCCGGTCGACGGTGGTCGAAAGAGGTCGACTGTGGTCGACAACGATCGGCTGTGATGTTGAGCTGCAGCTCCTCCTCAAGGTCTCAGACTCTCTCCTAGGCTTAAGCTCCCCCACATTTGATGGGTGGGGTCTATTTATTGTGTTCTGAGTTCAATTAATATAGGAATATGAATCATTTTGATTGAACGGTAGAGAGAGCTTTCTTTGATCAGACGGCATTTAAGGGCATCTTGATTCTTAATGATGTCAGAATTAAGTGATCTTGAGCTCTTTGGTTTCTTCTTGTAGAGATGCTCGATTCGAATATGAATTTTCCAGATTCAACATCTGTTTATCTTTCCAAATATGTCCGGGAATCTTTAAAAAAAAGTTAAATGACTTTATTCAGGCTTGATTTGATTTGAATTGGACTAACTTTAATGTCATCAGATTCTTCTCATCGAGTTGATCTGTTCGACTATTTTTTTATCAAGATTTGAATATCTCTCATATTATTTTCCAACAAAAAAATTGTTAAATTATTAGTTGAAATATGAAATCCAAAAGGTGCGCCTGTCATCAGGCATTGTTAAATACCCTATTTAACTCTACTAGATAACTGCGCTTATAAAAAAATATGAACATTTTCTTTTTTCTTTCAATTGTCTATTCCGTTCAAAAATCTAATTAATATATATATGATGAGAACTTTATCATAGAATCACTCGCCCTCATGTCATTTTTTATAAGAAATAAAAAATACAAAAAAAAATATTTTTTCTTCATTTACGTTTACCTCAATAAAACATGTGGGGTGACAAAACCCATTCAATTAAAATATACAATCATTTTAATTTTTTAATTTCTTCAATTAAAAATTAATTAATTTTATGTTGATGGTGGATGGTAGTCGACGGCTTGGTAGTGGTTAACGGTGGTCGACGGCGATCAACGGTGATCGATGGCGTTCGGCAGTGATGTTGAGCTGCAGCTTCTCCTTAAGGCTTCAAATTTTCTTCTCTCTTGGCTTAAGTTTCCCCTCATTTGAGAGGTGGGAGTCTATTTATACTGTTCTGTGTTATTAATGCAGGAATATGAATCATTTTGATTGAATGATCCAGAGAGCTTCCTTCGATCAGACGACGTTTAATAGACATTTGAATGTCTTCATGATATCAGAATTTAGTGATCTTGAACTCATTTGTTTCGTTTTATCGATACGCTCGATTCGATTATGAATTTGCTAAATTCGACATCCGTTTTTCTTTCCAAATGTATCCGAGAATCTTAGAAAAGAGGTTAAATGACTTGATTCAGGCTTGATTTGACTCGAATTGTACTAACTTTGATGTCATTAGGTTCCTCTCATCGAGCTTATCTGTTTGACTATTTTTTTATCAAGATTTAGACATCTCTTGATCAAAATAATGAAAATTTAATTTCGTTTTCCAACAAAAAAGAGACAAAATAATAGTTGAAACGAGGAATCCAAAAGCTGTGCCTATCATCTGCCATTGTTAAATACCCTATTTAACTCTACTAGATAACTGAGATTATAAAAAAATATGAACGTTATTTTTTCTTTCAATTGTCTATTCTATTAAAAAATCTAATAAATATTTATATGATGAGGACTTTATCATAGAATCACTCGTTCTCATGTCATTTTTAATAAGAAATAAAAAAATACAAAAAAGAATATTTTTTCTTCATTTACGTTTTCCTCAATAGAACATGTGGGTGAAACATCACTTTCAATTTAAATATCTAATCATTTAATTCTATATTTCATCAATTAAAAATTCATTAAATGATATATTTTTCCTCAACAATCATGCAATTTTAAAATTTCAACAGGGACTAATGAGCCACCGACACCTCCAACCACCAACGTTTCGGGGTATAATACTCCAACACGTATTGACAGAGCGATAAAGAGAAGGTACGAGATTAAATGGTATATTACAAAATTACCACTTTTTTATATATTTTATAAAATTTACGTCGCATAAATATCTGACGAAATGAACTAAATATTGTTTATTTATACCGTTTAAGATTTTTATATCACGTCAAATATACTACTTTAAAAAAGTGAATTCTTTCTTGACTTATATATATATATATAGTTAGCTTTTTTTTCTAAATAAAGGAAATGGATATTTAGCAGAGCCCTAAATATTGATTTACTCGGGGCTTATGATGGGAACCTCGCACCATGTGCATGTAATTCGACCCGACGCACCACGGCGGGGATCGAATCCTTACCAGAGGGAACTTATAGTGACTCCGCTACCAATTGAACAAGAAATGCGGCATATATATATATATATATATATATATATATATATATATATATATATATATATATATATATATATATATATATATATATATATGCATAAAAATTAAAATTTAGATGTTCGATATTTAAATGAATAGGAATTAAGTCTTATGTATGTAAATTTTCTTAGAGGAACATGAGATTTTCTTTTTTTAATAGTGGCTAATAAATCATATATTTCCGGTTCAAAAGAATATTTTTGTCCTCATAATCAATCAGAGACATTATTTTCTCGGATAAAAATAAGCTTGCACTGGCTTAGATCTTTTATTGCAACTCCAAATTATTCTTTCGTTTAAAAACATAAGCACATTTATAAAAATACTAGGTAATTCTCATTTACCATATCTAACATCTATATTTTTCGTTTGAACCTAAAATGTTTTATGCATCATGCCTAAAGAATTGAGTATTAGTCAGATGAGAAAAATGAGAAGAAAGAGTTGAACACTTTATCCTTTTAGTGAGAATTTTGTTTCCCCCAAAAGTCCCATTTTCTTGAAAATGATCCTCGTGTTTAGAGTTCATGGCTATGATTTGTAAGTTACTTGGTTGTCCCCCTATTAAAAAGTGAATATTACTATAATTAATGAGTTCTTAAATTTACACATTTTTAATTCAATTTCATTTATTCCGACTCCATAACCGAGGTTAGTGCAACAATGATTCTATAACCGCCTTCAACACTGCTTCACATTCATAATTGTCTTTGGTTGCTTCAAGTTCATTTGGTCTGTGACGATTTGTTAGACTAACCAAACATAATTTGGTCTTCTTCCATGATCTTCGACCACCCATTCTGGTGGAGACTGAATGTGAAGACACGTCGTCCTATCGTAGGATTATTTCATCGGAAAGAGGTTAAATCACTGTAAATGTGAAGACACATCGTCCTAGGGTAGGATTATTTCGGGTAGAAGGAAAATCAGTATAATCCGAAAAAGTATACTACGTTAGTTCTATATGCTATACTGAAGTACCTCAACTTGGGTGATTGCTAATTTCAAGATGATGGTTACATGATAGTTGGTGTTGATGCGGCCATGCAGTGTTCGTTGGGTCATTCATTCTATTCATTTGAAATCAAATGAGACCGACCGTTCTTTTGCTCAAGTAATCCATGTTCTTTATGTCTCCAAATATTTGTCATCGATCTCACAATTCTAATGTACACAATTAGTTCCCTAATTCTCTTATTTCTTTAAAAGTGACCATTGTCAAATGAATAAGAGAATTAAATAACTTGATCGTTCATATAATGAGTAATATATATCATCACGATTACACTTTCTTGATTTTTGTGCCCCCATTTCTCTATAAATTGGGCTCTCAGCGTGTTTTTCCTTTTTCCCATTAACTACATTATCTTCTTGTGAATCGATTAACCAGGCAAACGAATATGTCGACTGCTGAAGAACCAGTAAGTGAGGAAGCCTTACTGAAGGCTTTTGGACTTTCAATTTCTAGAACCCACCCTGCAGAAGACGAAAGAAAAAATAAACCAGATAGTTCCCGCCTTCCTCTTATGAAAAAGGTGGGCAAAGAGTTATGTATGTTTGAAAAAAAGAAAAGAGATGAGAAAAAAAAGCTCGGTGAAAAGAGGCCGGTCGAATCAACGAAACAGGTTAAACAATCAACTACTCAATTATCTCATATGAAAGAGGTTGGTGAATCATCTGACTCAACACCACTTCTAGCAATGAGGCCGAAGCGAGGAAAGCTATTGAACCTTACACCTCTCCGTCATCGTTCGTTCCAACTACCATCTTAAGTGGGGGAACCCTCCTGGGCGGTTGTTCAGGTTCAGCCACCGGACTTCTTACAGCTTCATTCTTCAGCCCTAAAATTCACTCAAGATGATTCTTCACTCAGGATAGAAGATCCACTCCGTATTTTAGCCAACGAGCCTATGATGACTAAGGCTCTACTAGTGGAAGATGTGCCTCCACCACCAACCGAGAAATACCCTCACGATTGTACACCCTTTCTCATCGAGAGAGCTCTCTTCAGTATAAATAGACCTAATGTTCAATAAATTTGTAGTTATTTTTCATCAAGCTTACTCATTTACTTTTAAAAGGCTGGCCCAATTTTTGAAGAAGAAATCGTGGACATTATTAACTCTAAAATGCCAGAGGTTGAATGCCAAATCAAGCCAGTAGGACAGGCTGGTCCTTCTATTCAGGTTAAAGATGAAAGGATATCCACTCTAATTTTTCTTTCGGTTTTAGTACCTCTTCAAGCTAATTAAGAGAGGGAAACTAAGGGCTTTGAGAGTTTCATGGGTGGTTAGCTCGCTGTCTGGACGAGTCCATTGGCTCCTTCTCTCGAACTGCTAATCTCTAACGAGAAGCTACCGTCTCAGAGCTTCGGAAGGAGTTAGAAAATTTTTATGTAGATACGAAGGTTCTTTAAGCCCAAGTTGCTGAAGTGGAGGTTCTTCAGGTTAAATTCGCAAAAATGGAAGCATTCCAAACCCAAGTGAAGGACTTGGAAGCTCTCCGAGCTGAGATAGTAACCCTCAGGGGTGATCTAACTGACTTTCAGGAGGCCATTTTAATTTCTAATGTACGAAGCCAAAGAAGAAAAGATAAATAAAAATAAATTTGGGGGGTGGGTGTGCATTGTGTCCATGCTTAATGAGATGGGGATTAGTCTTGCCCGAGATGATGGAAGACCCGACTATCAAAATATTTCTTTTAATGAATAAAATCTTTTTAAATTTAGTAATCACATATTTTCTTGAATTTTATGTTGGTATGACTCTTTTGACATAAACGAATATAGCGCTTCAACTTCAAAAAAGGAGGATCTATAATAGATCTCATCGAATGTTATTCACATTCTTTGCTTGTCTATCTTTCGATTGTTTTTTTTTTCTGAATTTCGATGAACCCAAATAAGTCTTCTCAAATTTTTGGTTCAAGTAGTTCATTTGAGATATTGGTCCTCATTGAGTTTTATGTTACATTATTGGATGAGACTTTTGTTTATGACACAAGTGTTGCCTTAGATCAAGTGGAGGAGAAGGTTCAAGCCATTATCTACTTAGGTGATGATCTAATTTCTACTAAGGCTAATTCTGTTGTGGGCTTCAACTACCACTATGCACAGAGCTTCATTTGATAATAAAATTTTATGGGGATATCTTAGCCTAGGTTAAGCCAAACTCGATCATTGTTGTGATGATTTACGTGATTTACTTTTGTAGAAAAAGCATCTCTTGGTGGTGAAAATTCTTTTCACATATGTTATCTACTTGGGACGAACCAGATGGTTACATAATGTACAAAAAATATTTTAGATTTTTACTATATAATTTATGCTCTTTTTTGGTGATATTGCACTTTAAATGAAGGTATTCTTCATGTTTTGCCGCATGTATGATGATTATAGGTGATTAAAGCAAAAGGAAGAAAAAAGGAATGAATTTGGAGAAAAAGAGGCAAAATGAAGAATTCAGCCTACTGGCACCACTGGCGCCCAATTCCAAAATGTTCAGAATTTAAATGTCGGACCAGCGCTGTCGGCGCCCTATCCAGCACCGCCGGCACACAATGTCGATGGAAGTCAAATTCAATGTATTTGGATGCTTTTTGAAGGTTTTCCTGAGGAAAATCTTGGGTAATTCATTTCTAAACCATTTCAAATAGATTTGAACTCCAAGAAAGAGAGAGAGGAGAGGGAGAGAAGTTTTTTGGAGTGAGGAGAGTGTGTTAGGGTTTGTGGAGAGTGTGTGGTAAGCGTGTAGAAGTCTTGATTTATGAAGGATTCTTCTCTAAAGAGTGTAGGAGAAGGAGAAAAGTGAGAGATTGATTCTTCCTTACTATTTTAAAGAGATAACTGAGTGTTGTAGTGAAGAGAGAAAATGATTCAAAGGAACTTCAAGGGATTTGCTTGGGGAAGAAATTGACTTAAGTTGTATTTACTTTTGTGGTTTGTATGACTTTGGTTTTATATATAAAATCCATGTTTTGTTATATCTTCCTCATGAATTCTAAGTAGATTTCTTTCTTTCTTCTTGTAATGAGATGTGGTGAAGTGTTGATGTAGATTTGATGTGCCATAAAAATGTTAAGAAATTGTGATGATTTTTAACTTTTAACTTCATTTACTTTTCGATCTGGCCAATTGAATTGTTAAAATTTGTTGTGAAACATTCAATATGAAAGGAGTAAATGTTTTACAATGATAGTGGAGAATTCATTCAATGTCCATGAGTGAGTTGTGTAGTTCATAGGAATTGAGTGCAAATAACTAGGGAAATATAGTTTGATGTGTGTTAAATTGGAGATTTTAGAGTGACATACTGAAATTCCCAATTTGGTCCTAAAGTTTGGTAACTAAAGTTAGGGTTAGCCTTCAGGTGAAGGGAATTGGGAGCTCTGACGTGAGAGACAGTATCCTCCCAGCCTAACCAGGGATTTATTGACTAAGCCTAGGATTTGTTAATGTTTTTTATATAACTTGGAAGAGGGGGTACACTGAAGAGGGTAAAGAATATAAATGTTTCTATTTGGTACAATACAAATTTCTTATCAATCTATTTCAATCACTCATCATAGAATCATTGCAAGAGGAAAGATACTTTTCCTTATTCGAACCTTTCAATACGAAACTTAGTGTGTGTTAGTTAATCCTGTTTAAAATTTTAGAAAGTAATTTTAGTTAATTTAGCTTTAGTTATTTTTGCAATAACAACTTAAATAGTACTTGAACTTGCATTATAAATTGAGTATTATATTTCAAATATTTACTATATTTTGATAAGTTCCTACCTTCCTGGTGGGATCGATAATCATGACTACTTTAGATCCATGTAATACTTGAACGATACGTATACTTGCATATACTACTGATTGCCTAATTATTAAATTAATCTTATCATGAAACTGAACTAAAACTATCCTTTGAATTATTATGTTAGAGGCAACACACCCGACCCATTCACGTTTTTGGCGCCGTTGTCGGGAAAGGTATAAAATGGTAACTGTTAAAAATTGCAGTATCTAAAAACCTTTAGTTTGTAGTTTGCAGTTGTGTGTGCTTGGTTACTTTTTACTGTGTTTTGTGTGATTTTATATGTGTAGGATTGTATCCATAGTTTTAGTGTCTTAGGATTTAGAATTAGAGTGTACTATTAGAAAAATTTGAAAACGACAAAAACAATATGAAAATCCTCACAAAATGGCGAACAACTTAGATAAACAAAGAAATGAAAATGAAAATTTATCAAGACCTTTAAGAGATTTTGCTAACCCAACAGTAGATGAAATTCACTTAACTATTCAAAATCTTGATGTTGCTGCTAATTCATTTGAGCTGAAACTTGCTATTATCCAAATTGTTCAAAATAATCAATTTGGAGAAACACCTAATGAAGATCATAATTTACATCTCGCTAGTTTCTAGAACTGTGTGCTACTTTTAAATATGATGGAGTGTCGAATGATGTTGCCATACTTAGACTTTTCCTTTTTCATTAAGGGATAAAGCCAAGGTGTGGTTAAATTCTTTAGCACCGAGATCTATCAGAAATTGGGGAGAACTTTCATAAAAATTTATGTCAATATTTCCCTCCATAAAAAATTACTAAGCTTAGAAATGATATTACATTCCTTTGTCAGTTTGAGAGGGAATTAATTTATGAATTTTGGGAAAAATTTAAAGATATCCTTAGGAAGTGTTCACATCACGCTTTACCAGATTGGTTAATAATTCAAACATTTTATAATGGATTAGTAGGATCTCTTAGATCAATTTTTGATTCTATTGCTAGCGGATCGTTGATGTCAAAACCTTTTGATGAGACATATTCATTAATTGAAGAAACGACTACTAACAACTTTCAATGACCCTCTGAATGGTTAAATCCAAAAAAAGTATCTAGTATTCATGATTCTGATGCGATAACCATGATAGTCTCTCAAATTGCAATACTTTCAAAGAAAATAGATCAATTCAGAATAAACTATTTTTAAATACCTCCGGTGTTAGAGGAAATTTGATTGAGACAGATAGTAGATTCTCAATCATCTTATGAGACTTTAAATACTATCAATAACAGACCCAATAATCCTTATTCTAATTATTACAATACTGGTTGGAAAAACCACCAAAACTTAATTTGGAATAATAACACTGCTACTGTTAACCCGCAGTGGGGGAACAATTCGGTGAACCTACTGGGAAATTCGAACAACCATGAAAACACTAATTATAGACCTTCTTATCCTTCAAGCTTTAATAATAACCCATAATTCAAGGAAAAGAAGTTGTCTATGGAAGAATTGATATTGAACAAGGGTAATCAAATGCAAAGTCAAGGGACTCAATTGCAAATTCAAAGATCTGCTATTAAAAATAATGAAAATCAATTGGTGCACATTGCAACTGCACTTAGTAGTAGACCTTCAAGAACTTTGCCTAGTAATGTTGAGATTAACCTAAAAGATAAAAAAAAGAACAACTTAAGCCTATGTAATTAAGAAGTGGAAAAGAATTAGAATCAAGGGTGCAAAAATACATTGAAGTTGAAAATGGAAAAAAGAAGAAACTGATAAAGGTAATGATAATATATATCCTGATATGGAACATCCTCTTAAACCGATGAAAATTACCATAGAATAACCACCATCTCCGTTTGCTCAAAGATTGAAACAACAAATGAGTCAAAAACAGTTTTTAAAATTTCTTGAAATCCTTACAAAATTAACTGTAAATATCTATTTTGTTAAAGCTTTAGAACAAATGCCCAATTATGTGAAGTTTATAAAGAATATACTACACAATAAAAGAAAGTTTTCAGATAATGAGACTGTTGCACTTAGTGAAGAGTGCAGTTCAATTATTTAGAAAATGCTTTCTAAGAAACTTAAAGATCCTAGTAGCTTTACTATTCTTTGTGCTATTGGAAAAACGTTTTTGGAAGAGACTTATGTGATCTGGGAGCTAGCATTAATTTTATGCCTCTATCAACTTTTAAAAGATTGGGAATAGGAGAAATTTCCCCTACTTCAATAACTTTTCAATTGGTTGATCGTTTCATTACTTATCCTAAAGGAATTGTTGAAGATGTTTTAGTAAAGGTTGATAAATTTATCTTATCTGGAGATTTTTTTGTTTTAGATATGAAGGAAGATAAGGAAATTCCTATAATTTTGGAAAGACAATTCCTTGCCACTAGAAGAGCTATGATCAATGTTCAAAAAGGAGAGTTAACAATGAGAGCTAATGATCAAGAAGTGATATTTAATATATCGAAAGCTATGTAATATCCTACAATAGAAAAATATGATGAATGCTTTCGAATGAAAATTTGTGATTATTTAAAAGCGGAGCATTTTTAAGGAAATATTTGAAGAGAAAAGGGAACAAGAATGTTTAAAATGTGATGATGAAGATGAAATAAAATATAAATTTGAAGAGATAGTTGATGAAGAACTGGATTATATTCATGAAAGATTTAAAACATTGGATATTATATAAAATGATAATAAAAGTTAAATTCTATCTATCATAAAATCTCATGAGCTTGAGATGAGAATACTTTCAAATTATTTGAAAATTGTGTTCTTAAGAGAATTATCTACTTTACCAGTTACTGTATCCTCAGATTTAAATGATTTACAAGAGCAGAAGATATTAGAAACCTTGAGAAGATACAAAAAGGCTTTTGGTTAGACTTTAGCTGATATTAAAGAAATCAGTCCTTCGATTTGTATGCATAGAATTTTGTTAGATGAACAACATAAACCTAGAATCTATCCTCTACGGAGATTAAATCCATTGATGAAGGAAGTAGTAAAGAAAGAAATTTTGAAATGGTTAGATGTTGGAATTATATATCCTATTTCAGATAGTGCGTGGGTAAGTCTGATTCATTAAGTTCCTAAGAAAGGAGGACTGGCTATTGTGACTAATTAAAGAAATGAATTAATAACCACGAGACAAGTCACTAGTTGGAAAATTTGTATTGATTATAGAAAATTAAATGTCTCCACTAGGAAAGACCAATTTTCTTTACCTTTTCTAAACCAAATGTTGGATAGGCTTGTTGGGCACAAATATTTTTTACTTTTTAGATGGATATACCGGCTATCATCAAATACCAATTACTCTTGTGGATCAAGAAAATGCTACATTTACTAGTCCTCATGGAATATTTGCTTTTCGAAAGAATGTCATTTTGATTATGTAATGCACCTACAACATTTCAAATATGTATGATGTCAATTTTTAGTAAATTGATTGGCAATGGAATTGAAGTTTTTATGGATGATTTCTTTGTATTCAAAACTTCATTTGACGTTTGATTGAATAAATTAGAAAAATTTTTGGAGTTATGTGAAAAAAAAAATTAGTTCTAAATTGGGAAAAATATCAATTTAAGGTTGTAAGAGGAATTCTACTTGGGCATAAAATTTATGAATATGGCATAGGAGTATACCCTACAAAAATCTAAATTATCTCAAAATTACCACCTCCAACTACTGTGAGAGGGGTAAGAAGTATTATAGGACATATTGGGTTCTATAGGCGTTATATTAAAGACTTTTCAAAAATTACTAAACCTTTATGCCAACTCTTAGAAAAAGATAAGAAATTTGATTTTAATGAAGAATGCTTAAATGCTATTGAACTATTAAAAGAAAAATTAATCACTACTCTTATATAATTATTTCACTAGACTGGGAGAAACCATTTGAACTTATGTGTGATATTAGTGATTACGCAATTGGAGTTGTTTTAGGGTAGAGGAATGATAAATTTTCAAAGTTATATACTATGCTAGTAAAACTCTTGATGAAGCCCAAAATAATCATACCACTACTTATGAGAGTTATTAGCGATAGTATTTTCTTTTAAAAAATTTAGGTCGTACTTAATTGGAACTAAATGCATAGTGCATACAAACCACTCTGCTATCAAACATTTAATGCAAAAGAAGGATGCTAAACCTAGATTAATCAGATGGGTACTTCTAATGTAAGAATTTAATTTTTTTATAGTGGATAAAAAAGGATCTGACAACCAAATAGCTAATCACTTCTCTAGACTGAAACATTATGAACTATCTGATTTTGAAGATGAAATTATAGAAACTTTTCCTGATGAACAACTTTACAATATTAAGAAATGGAATTTACCATGGTATGCTGGTATTTTGAACTATTTTTAAGTGATGTTTTACCACCTGATTTACCAATGCAACAACAAAAAAAATTTATCTATGATACCAAACCTTATTTTTGGGATGACTCATATTTATATAAACAATGCAAAGATCTGTTATTAGGAGATGTGGACCTTATGAAGAAATTGAAAGATCTAGTTATTAGGAGATGTGGACCTTATGAAGAAATTGAACCAATTATTCAGAGATGCCATGATTCTGAATATGGGGGACATTTTGGAACTAATAAAACTGCACATTAAAATTTACAATATGGATTCTATTAGCCTACTCTCTTTAAGGATGTTAATAGATATATTAAAACTTGTGCTCGATGCCATAGAGTAGGTAATATCTCTAGAAGAAATGAAATGCTCCTAAATTTTACATTAGAATTTGAAATCCTTGATGTTTGGGGATTAGATTTTATTGGACAATTTATTCCTTCATTTAGGAATATATATATTGGTAGCTGTTAATTATGTATCAAAATGGATTGAAGCCATAGCTTTACCTAAATGTGATGCTAGAAGTTTTTTAAAATTTTTAATGAAAAATATTTTTACAAGATATGGAATGCCTAGAATAATTATTACTGATGGTGGATCCCATTTTAGAAATAATCTGATTCAGAGATTAACTGAATAATATAATATTATGCATAGAATATCCACTACTTATCATCCCCGAAAAATGGAATAGCTAAAGTAATTAATCATGAAATAAAAAGAATATTGAATAAATCTATAAATCCTAATAAACTCGATTGGTCTGTGAGATTAGATACTGCATTTTAGGCATATAGGACTACTTATAAAACGCCTATCGGAGGGTCTCCTTATAGGCTGATCTTTGAAAAAACTTGTCATCTACCTATTGAATTGGAACAAAAAGAATATTAGACGATGAATGAGTTAAATTTCAATTTAAAAGATGCTGGTAAGAAAAGATTATTGCAACTAAATGACTTAGAAGAAATGAGTAACGAATCTTATAATAATTAAAGAATTTATAAGGAGAAAATGAATATATGACATGATTGGAAGATTTTTAGAAAGAAATTTGAACCTAGATAGGAATTTTTGTTATATATTACAAGATTAAGATTATTTTTTTGGAAAATTTAAGTCTAGGTGGATAGGACCTTTCGCTGCTGTAAAAGTCTACCAATTTGGAGTTGTTGATATTGAAGATCCTGAATCTGGAAGAATATTTAAAGTTAACGGGCATCGATTAAAACCATATTTTGAGGATTCATGACCTAATTTAAAAGAATTTTTAATGCTAATTCATCCTAATTGAAACTAATGTTTGTCAGGCAGACGACGTTAAACTAAGCACTTTATGAGAGATAACCCATAGTATCTATGTGCTTTGTGTGTTTTAGTTTAATTTTGAATGATGTTATTATTAGATAGTTATATATATTTGATTCCTACACACTCATAAATATCCTAAATGGAGATTAATATTGAATTGAATATGAGATTTGTAGTTTATTTCGACAGAAAAGACGTTGGAGAAAAGTTGTGCAGTAGCACTGACGACGCCTAAACCAGCACCGACAGCGCCTGATCCAGCACCGAAGGACCCCAAATCAGCGTCAACGGTGCCCGAACTAGCGCCTACGATAGATTTTTCCTGAGAGGACTTGAATAATTTGTAGCTTCGGCGCCGACAGCACCCAATTCTACGTCGACGGTGCTGACGACAAGAGAATGATTTTTGGAGTTTCAAATGATGAGAATTTGCAGTTTTGAGCAAGAATTTCTCCCTTATAACTCCCTAAATTAGTTTTAAACCCACTAACTCCTGAAAAAATGAAAAGGAAGTTCCAATGCTCACATTCCAATGGCTTACAGCATCTTAGAAACTCTAAGGTTTAGAGTTTTCAATAGGAGGAAGTTTGTCAGTTTCGAGGCGCAAAGACTTTGTGAAAAAGTCCATATAAAGAGAATGCTTATCGAAGAACAAGGCTTTGTCCATCGAGGTATGAATGTTACAAATACTCGTGTTAAAGAAATTATTGTGCAAAGGCAATGGGAAGTATTTTGTTACACCACCGCCGCAGTAGTCATTCCGGTGGTAAAAGAATTTTATGCAAATCTTAAACGAATCAACCAAGGAGTTGTCTATGTGCGAGGTTGGTGGATATCATTCACTCCTTCCAAAATTAATGAACTTTACATGATAGATAATGTGCCAATTTTCCATTATAGAAATTTCATCCATACAAGAGAAAAGATGAATGAAATCTATCGATATCTGATAGATGAAAGTGAAGATTGGCAGAACGAGTATGCTAATTTATCTATAACTTTATTAAATCCTATGTCAAAGCAATTGCACTTCTTTATATCTTCGAAATTACTCCCAACTATGAAAATTAGTAAAGTGATGAAGGAAAGTGCGATATTAAATTATTGCATTCAAACAGGTAGAACTATTGATATTGATATTATAATTGTGAAATCTATTTTGGGATTGATTGTGCATGGATCAAATTATGGGTTGGGACAACCTTTCAATTTATTTCCTCTTTGCAATCAGTCACAAGTGTCTTATGAGAGTTGGGAAAAGTTCTTCTTCCTTGGACACTAATATTTATGATTGTCACGCAATTGAGAGTGAAAATGAATTAAGCATATTTGTGGATCAACTAACTCAAAGTTTATTACTGATTCAACCTCATTGTTATGAAAGTGCACAGTTGTTTCTGAGGAAGATAAAGAAACGGGAGAAAGAGGTACAAAATCATATGAATGCAATTAATAATATATATGAATTTTTTATAACCTAGATTGGAAGATGAAAGAACAGTTTAATCACATATGGAAGAGGAGTTGATAAGTTTAATGAAAAAATGGCTTGGATCGAAGAGGATTTAACTGATGAATTCCCGTATCTCTCATTCTACAATTTGTTTGTGCACCACCAATTCATGAGAGATATCAGAGATGATAACACGGGTATTGATGAAGAGTAGTGCTTTTTTTATTTTTATTTAATTTTTTTAAGTATTTGGACTTTACTTGCTTGAGTTTAGTTTGTATTTGGCTTGCTTATGGGGTGATTTCAGACTGAGTT
The DNA here is from genome assembly GCA_022702705.1 of Papilionanthe hookeriana x Papilionanthe teres. Lineage (NCBI taxonomy): Eukaryota > Viridiplantae > Streptophyta > Magnoliopsida > Asparagales > Orchidaceae > Papilionanthe > Papilionanthe hookeriana x Papilionanthe teres. The sequence goes on along the minus strand of CM040439.1, from coordinate 13,210,664 downwards.
TATGTTATGTTTTTAGCGTTATAGTGTTGTTGTTTGATTGTGACACTGAGTTATTGATGTGGTAGACGAATTGATTTGTGTGGAAGTTTTGAACTTTGGATTTTATATATAAAAGTGATGTTTTGTGTTGTTTGTGAAATTAGTGTTTGTTAATCACTTAATTATTAACTTAGATGCTTAAAAAGGCTAATTCGATGTTGTCTTAACTTTGAAATGATTAAAATCATGAAATTTTTAGAACTCAAAATTTGAGCGTCAATGACGTCAGAATGGACGCATACGGTGAGTTTTTCCCGAGAGCTTCTATTATTTTGATCGGTCTGGTGCCAATGGCACCAGAATGGGCACCGACGGCACCCAATACCTGAAACTGCTCTGAATACTTAAAATCGCTATTTTTTACCCTTTGACTCCATTTGACCGTTTTCTACCTCCAGCCATTACAGAAAAACACCCTTAGGGCTTGCTTAAATTTGGATTTAAGGCGATCTTAAAGCTTTTTGAAGTCAGATTTTATCTTTCCTTGGTAAGAGCTACACTTTAAGCTAAGAATTTTATATTTTCACCATGGAAATCTCCTGCATTGTGGAGATCCAAAAATTTGAAGTTTTTAAGGAAAATTGAGAGATAATCCAAGGTTAAATGGTTTTATATTTTAGATTTGACTTTGGAGTTTATAGCTTTGTGATTTTGGAATTTTTTTGGTATTTATTTGCAAATTTTTAGAAATTGTGGATATGTCTCCGAAGCTGATTAAAGGGAAGAGAAATATTGATTTTGATGAGAAAATACTTGTATATGTAAAAGCCCAGTATTATTTTATATCTTCATTTAGTAGCAAGAAATGTATTCAGGATCGTGGATTTGAAAATTCGGGCGGAGTTGTATAAAAAATGACTTTTTATCAAAATTGGGAAACTTTCAATTATTTTACTGCCAATGTTGTTGCTAATGTAGTTCGAGAATTTTACGCTAATTTGCATTATACTGAAAAAGAGTATGTATTAATACGGGGACAAATGGTAGAATTTACTTCTGAACGGATCAATGCATTCTACCATTTGAGGGATAATCTGTTCTGTGAATATCGAACTTTTGGTACTGAAGACGTTGTTTTAAATGAGGTTATTGCTTTTCTTACTAATGGAAAAGGGGAGTTGAAACCTAAGAAAAGACAAAAGATCAATTTTCCTGCTTCCACTCTCAATGTAACATCTAAAGCCTGACATTACTTTATTTCTGCAAGACTACTACCTTCCTACCACCATAGTAAAGTTACAAGGGATAGAGCGGATCTGAATTTCTATATTCAAAACATGAGAGTTATTGACATTGGAAGAATCATTTATAACAGTATTTTGACTACTGCTAAGGGAGAAACCACTGGAGGATTAGGACATCCGGCCTTGATTTATGCATTATACATAGAAGTAGGAGTTGAAGTTAATGCTAGCGAAGAGTTGGTCCACCCTTTGAATCCCATTAGCAAGGCCAACATTCGCACCTATGAATCTCATGTAGGATGGAGATTTGGAGGCAAGAGTAGTGAGATTCCCTCTGCTAGTCATGATTTACCATCGACTTCAGAAACTCCTACTATTTCTGATGTTATGGAGAGGCTGATGAAGCAAAAAGATGATATTTTTAGACTTCATAGCAGGATGGATGGTTTGGAAGCAAGGAATAGCATCAATGATGATTACCAAAGGAGGAGAGTGGAATACGATATAGCCTATCATGATGCTCATATGAGATTCATGAGGGGAGAAGATGGAGTGATATTTTCTACTTACCCCCGCTACTATCCATACCAGCCTGAAGAAGAAGGAGCAGAAGAAAGAAGATATGAAGATTAATAGTTTAGTCTTCTTTATGTTTGTTATTGTTATGTTGATTGTTATATTATTTATTTGCTTTAGTGTACTAGTTATGTGTTATGATTGTACTTTTATTTTAGTTAGGTTAAGTTGAAGTTTATATTTTATGTAACCATTGTAGTAAAGTTGTACTTGATGTTGTATTAAGTGTTTATGTAGTGTTTTAAGTTTTCTTTACCATGCAAATCCCTGATATATATATGAACAATGCTTCTAACTAGTTTATATTTGTAGTTAAATTTCTAATAAATACATGCATGCTTCAGAAGATTCAAAAGCTTGACACAAAAAGGTTAGTTTTATTTTTATTTTCTCTCTCTTTAGTAATTTGATATACATTGAAAAACTTATGTTTGGGGAGGAAAAAGATTTAACTAGTAATTGTTCTTAATTAAAATATATTTTCAATAATATTTTAAAATGACTTGAAGTGGATGAGCTTAACTTTAGATCACTAAATTTTTTATTTTATTTAAATATCATAGTAGAGTTGAATGGAATTTCTTAGTAATGAAGGGTAATTTTATGTGATTAAGATATTTAGTTTAAAAGGATGAGATTATAGTTGATTATTTATAGTAAAGAAAATTATATATTTGAAATGTTAAAAAACTTAGAGGTTTATGTGAGGAGAAAGGAGTGTAACTCTATGATGAATTATTAGAAAGCTAATATATATATTCACCCTATTTGGGATAATGATGGCTCTCCTGCCATTATTTTTTCTGAGGCTGAGTTAAATGCTTTGAATGAGGAGGTAAAATTTACCCTTATCTGTAAGTTTGCTTTGCGACATCCTAAAATGGAGTTGGTGAGGACGTTCTTTAACTCACTACACTTCATTGGAGCTTGGAAGAAGGGATTGTTGAATGGCAGACATCTATTGATTCATTTAATGTTGGAGGAGGACTATGCTAGGTTGTTCGCCAAGCAGTCTGTTTTCATCGCAGGGACTGAAATGAAGATTATAAAATGGTCTCCAGATTTTGACCCCTCTAAGGAACCCCCTGTGGTTCCTATTTGGTTCAAGTTTCCAGGTCTCCCATATCGATATTTCAATCAGAATGTTTTGTTTCAAATTGGCAGAGCCCTTGGTGCGCCACTGCAAATGGATGATACCACTTATAACAGGACTACACCCGATGCTGCTAGGCTTCTCATTGAGAGACATATTACTCTCCCCGATGTCCATCAAATTTGGGTGGGCTCTGATCAGGACTGTGTTTGACAGGAGGTGGTTATGGAGCACAAGCCTTATTACTGTCCTCACTGCATAATGTTTGGCCACTGCAAATGGTAGGACCTTTATGGGACAGAAGGCCAATGGTTTGGCTGATACTGCCCCCCATCTGCATCACATAAAGAACAGGAACTTCATGAATTTCACCTTAGACAGGTTAACGAATGGGTTAATATTGTTACCCCTTCACCCACTTCTAAGGTGGAGCTAATTGGGACCACTCTGGTGGACAAAACCTTGGAGAAAGAAAAGGATGCTCCTCCTCCTCCTCCTCCTCTTATTGTTCCAGTGGCCACAAAACCTGTGGGGTCCGATAGGTATTTTAAAAAATTTATCAGAAAATGAAGAAACCCCCAAGTGATACCCATTGTTGCATCTACTGCTTCTTCTATGAATTCGAAGGATCAGCCCTCAGATGAAGAAGAAACAGAAGAAGAAGAAGTAGAAGAGAAAGGTTGGGAAGTTTACACTTCTCGACGAAAGAAGAAGCCGGGAAGGGCATTTGGAGAATTAATTGACGATATCACGGTTACTCCCGGAAATGGATTAGCACTTAGAAGATTACTTTGTGGATCGCCACGAACCAGTTCACGAAAACTGCCTTGGCGACGTCTCTCTCAGAAACTGTTATTTGAATGTTTATTTGGTGTTTCTGTATCATTTGTTTGAAGTGTATGTTACTGCTGGCCTCATTATTGGGTCATATCCTCATCGATTCTGTAACCGTTTTATATCAATGAAATAGACCCTTGGGCTTCAGATATATATATATATATATATATATATATATATATATATATATATATATATATATATATATATATATATATATATATATATATATATATCTCATTATTGGGTTATATCCTCATCGATTCTGTAACCGTTTTATATCAATGAAATAGACCTTTGGGCTTCGATATATATATATATATATATATATATATATATATATATATATATGTATGTATGTATATGTATATGTATATATATATATATGTATATGTATATGTATATGTATATATATTATACATATATATGTACATATATATATATATATACATATACATATACATATATATATATATACATATACATATACATACATACATATATATATATATATATATATATATATATATATATATATATATATATATATATATAAAGTGAAGAAATGTTTCAAATTTTAACTTTAGGAAGAGGAGAGTGATGTTCAAAATTATTAAAGACTATATAGATATGGTAATCCTTACGAGAAGAAAAAAAGAAAAAAAAGAAAAATATATAAGTGAGGAGAATCTTGAGGAGATGTCTAATAAAAAATTGGCTTAACTTGAATCAACATAATGGAAGAACTGAATTCCATTTCTTAATTTATATTTAAAGTGTTAGAATCCTTACTAATAGAGTTTACATGAACTTAGTTTTCATATGATCCTTCAAAGTACCATTAATGTGACAAATTATGGTTAATCTTGATATAAATAGAATGCTGGAACTCTCAGACTTGATTACTTCTTATACCTATAATTTTAATCTAGGTTATTGAAAAACTTTCTAAAATTCTTACTATTATATTCATTTACATAAAAAATCATAGTAATCATTAAATAAAGTTCACTATTAAAGAGTCATATTTTTACGTAGTAAAATGATTACTTAAGGATAAGTAATAGTTAAGTTTGGGGGATTTCGATGCACCAAAAATCTATTTGATTTTTCATATATATTTTATACTTATTTTTGGTGATATCACACTTTAATGGAAGGTATTTTTTTATTTTTGCTGCAGGTGTGGTGATTTTAGGCAAAAGGAGCAAAAGGGAGCAAAAAAGAACAAATTTGGAGCGAAGAAGGGCAAAAACCATATTTTGAAAGTCTGGCGCCAACGGCGGGTTTTTCCCGAACGATAGGCCGCCGATGGCGCCTAATGTCGGTTCAAGCCAGATTTAATGTATTTGGATGCTTTTTGAAGATATTTTCGAGGCAACTCTTAGAAAATTCGTTCATAGATGAATTTAAACTGATTGGGCGGCAGAAATGGGTGTGTGTTGAAGGTTTTTGTGTGTGTGAAAGTGAAGTAAAGTGTGTGTGAGTAGAGAGGAAGTCTTGAGAGAGAGTCTAGAGTCTAGGGTTTGGTTCTTTGTAAGGGATTCTTCTCAAAAGAATTGTAGGAGGAGAGGGAAAGTGAGAGGTTGCTTCTTCTCTACTATTCCAAGAGAAATATGTGTGTTGTTGTGAAGAGAGAATGACATTCAAGAGAACATTAAAGGATTTGCTTGGGGAAGAAATTGAGATAAGTTGTATTTACTTTTCATAGTTTGTATGGCTTTGCTTTTATATATATAATCTTTGTTTTGTTGTAACTTCTCCAAGAATTCTGAGTAAATTTCTCTGTCTTTCTCCTTGCAATGATAAATAGTGAAGCAACTGCTTAAATTGGTTGTGACATATAAAAGAATAGAAATTGTGATGATTTTCCACTTTGTTATTCATTTAATTTTTGATCTGGTCAATTGATTTGTTACAATATGCTGTAAAACATACGATCCAAAATGATTATGCTTTCTACAATAAAAGTGGAGATTACATTCAAACTACATGGATGGTGAAGTTCATAGGGGTTGAGTGAAAATAAATAGAGAAATATGCTTTATTGGGCATATAACTGGAGATTTTAGGGTGACAGACTGAAGTTCCTAATTTGGTCCTAGTGTTTGGAAACTAAAGTGAGAGTTAGCCTTTAGCCGAAGGGGCGTGGGAGTTCTGGAGTGAGAGCCAGTATCCTCCCAGCCTAACCACAAATTTAGAGAGTAAAACTAGGATTAGTCATTATTTTTTATAGCACTCAGAAGAGGGTAAAGAATATGTATGCTCTCATTTGGCACAATACAAAAACTATACTAATAAAATTCACTCGCCATAAAAATTGTAAGGGGGAGGTCATTTCCTCTAAATTTGAATCTTACATAACGAAGCTCAGTCTAATTGTTGTTTTCTTTAATCTAAAATTTAGAAAGTACTTTGTAATTTTAAATTCTATAGCAATTTTTAAACTTTGGTAACTTTAGTATTTCCTTTTTGTGTTTTGTAAATTCAAATATTGGAATTCTATGCTACACTTTAAGGTTTACTCCCTCCCTGTGTGATCGATAATCAGGACTCCACTAGAGCTCTATATTACTTGAACGATACATATATATATGCATATAACAGGGGAGCTTTCTTATTACACTTATTATACTTTATAGCCGGATTGAAAATACTTTTGAAATATTACTTTAAGTTTGCATGTTTACTGCAGTCTACGCTTGGTCAGTAACCACCAGGACATATTTTTTAGATGATTCGTACTATTATTTTGTGGATCTTGTCACTAGCGATTAGAAAACCATCTCTGAAAACTAAAATTTATTGAAATTGAAAGATTGGTTTGTGACTCAAAGGTTTATGATTTGTCGATCAACCCATTAACATTATATTCGGTCACTTTTAATATGTATCGTTTTTCTCGATGGATTCAACTTGCTAGCTCATCCAAAGTTACTGTTAAATGTCATTGGATCTGGTTTGGTTTTCGGAGTGTCGAAGAGACCCATAAGGATTGTTTTATTCAACCAATAACCTTGTTTCCATTTCTTTATATCTGGTGAGCTAGAATTAAAGATTGATTTAATGATGAACCAACTTTAATTTTTTAAAATTTAATGTCACTATGGGACCTTTGCATGCTTTTGTCTAGATCCTCCATTTAACTTGTTGACTCTTTTATAAAAAATGGGAAAGTGAGTCAGTATATTGCATCCATAGTTACGAGAAGTTAGTGAGTTAGCACAATATGTAAGCTTGTTTGTTTTTATGTGAAGTCGGAAGTGGAGGTGTCCTTCAATTGATAGAAGCAATGAGCCTCGCAAGTGCCATGCTTTAGCTTCACTTTTTCTTTGAGTCAAGTGTCAAAAGAGGGGACTTTCTCCAAGTCAGGTGTCAAATGCTGCATTAGTCAGTATTAGAGACCGCGAGAAGTTCCCTCCAAGAACGGATGTGACGACTCTTTGGGAATGGTGGCGCTGGGTCCATGTTCTAAGGGATCACAGTATATCCATTTGACAGCTGCTACCATAAGTTGAATCGAATCCTTACTGCTAGTGGCGGAGGAGTGGGACTTGTAGCCTTCAAGCAGTAGTATCCCTTTCTCCCAATCTCTCTAGCTCCCCGTTATTCCTCCATTGTGAGGAAAATATGATAATGTAGAGACAACAAAAAAACGAGGGTTATTTGGAGAGAGCTTATTGGTTTAATTCCATCTGAGTTTTCGCCTCCCTCTCTGAAGATTGTTCATAAAAAAGATGTATAGTGAGTGTATCTTTTGTGTTTATTATTGGCTTGATGTTTTGTACCTTTCAACCAAGAAAATAAGAATGGTTGATTAGTAAGAATGCTTCTTAGAAATGATTACAGATACAAAGGCAATCATTTTGTTTATGGATAAGACTTTTTTAATGTCGTCCCCACTCCACATTCGTGGAAGGATTTTCCTCGTGTATGTTTTTAACTTATACACACCAGGGGCAACTTGTTGGTTGACGATGAACTGACTAGACCATGTCAAATCAAATATTCCATCTAACTGATCTTTTTGTGGATGGATCAGCCTTTTTCAGAACTAGATCATCCGTAACAAACATCATTTCACACACATGTTTGTAGTAAAGGGTTGTCCTTCATTATTCGTCGTGTTGTAGAGTAACATTTTCTCGAATTTCTTCTAACGAGTCAAGAGCAGTGAAGCTCCTTCTTCATTCACACCTTGCCAATCAAAGAGCTCTTCCTCACTGGATGATTTTGCTACGATGACTATTTAACGATGATGATTACATTTCAACTGGTAACTTGACCAACACTCCGTAGGAAATCATGTACGATGTTTGACCGGTCGATCTTTTAGGATTGGTCCAAAAGACCCAAACGGATGAAGAAACCATATCCGCCCATTTACCTTTTGCACTTTCAACCTTCTTTGTTAATAAGTTTATGATGATCTTGTTTTCAAATTCAACTTGACCATTGGTTAGGGCATGATGTACAGATAAAAATTTTAAATTAATTTGGTTTTAGCAAAAAGCTCTCTTCTATTGATTAACAAACTGAGTTCCATTAGTATTAGGGGTAAGCCATATCGACAAATTATTTTGTCCATATAAAATTTCAAACCATGCTTGAAATGATTTGAGCGAGAGCTTTAGCTTTAATACATTTAAAAAGCTAATCCACAATGGAAAAAATCTTAGAAGGAGGAAATTGTCTGAGAATGTTTATCGCCCATATGGCGAAGGGGGCTAACAATCGATTGTATTTTCTGAGTCGATTGGTTTTGTAGGGTTATGGAATTGTTTACACCTTCTGAAAACTTTTATGGATCCTTCAAGAGGGCTAGCCAAAAGTAACCTTATCTTTTAGTCTATGAACCAATGTTTTTCCTCCTGAATTGCTTCCGTATTCACCTGAATGTACTTCCCAAAGGATGACTTCCACTTCACTCTCTTTGACATATTTCAAAAGCAAGGTCTTGGTTGACCATCGAGATAACGTGTCTCCAATGAGAAGATATTGGATAACATTACACTTGAATCTTCATGGATTTTCTACTGCTTAATGAATTTCGCCTATTTTGAGTAGTGGATATAAGGATCCACCCAACTTTTCTCATCATTTGATTCCATTTCCAGTACTTTCAAATAAGCGTATGGGGTGCTCGGTTACCACCCGTGTATTTTTTGACAATAAATCTACCACTTGATTCTCGTCTTATCTGACTCAATATTGAGACTTATGCACTTGTCAATGTCCATCTTTACTTTATTAAAGTATATGATCATCATTTCATCCTGAGCATCGAATTCTTCATTAACATGGTTGACAACTACTAATGATACAGTCTTCACTATTAGATATTGTGTGCCCATTTCTTGAGCTAACTGAAGCTCAGTATCAACGCTTTGTATTCTACTTGATTATTCATGACAACGAAATCAAGAAAGATCGAATTATAAATATGCTCTCCAGTTGGACTGCTTAAAGCCATGCCAATTTTCATTAGTTTGTTCTGAAGCTCCATCTAGGTGAAGAATCGATGCTTGCATTTCTAGTCCATAATCTTCACTTGATTTGCCCGATTTTGAGAAATCCACTAAGAAATCTACAACGGCTTATGTTTTAATTGCCGTCCAAAAGGATGTAAGTATGATCATACCCATTGAGCTCCACATATCATTTTAATAATTATCCTAAATGTTTTGACCGAGTTAGTATAGATTTAAGCGGATGGCCGGATCACTTTAATCAGATGGGTCCAAAAATATGGTCGAAGCCTGCGAGCAGAAACACTAAAAGCAAACACTGGTTTTTCCAATAAAGGATACCTTATGTTGACTCCCCTAAGGACTGAACTTGTATAATAAACGGAAAATTGCTTCCCTGACTCCTCTTGAACGAGGACCAAACTTATAGCTTCCAGACCGACTACTAGGTAGAGTGAAAGTTCTTCCTTCGGCATCAGATTTTATAGCAATGCGGAAGAGATTAACCACTACTTTAAATTATGGAAAGCTTGTCGTATTCCTTCTTCCACTATAACTTTTTCGCTTTCCTTAATACTTTGAAGAAGGCAGCAAATTTGTCTCCTGATTTAAAAATAAGTCTGGTCAAAGTTGTAATATGGCTGATAAGATTTTATACTTATTTGGTGTTCCGGGGAGAAGGTATGTCTAGAAGTGCTTTCACTGTCTCGGGATTAGCCTTAATTCCTTTTTGATGTTAAGAAATATCATAAGAATTTCTTCGTGGAGCCTTCAAAAGTGCAATTCAATGAGTTCAATTTCATATTAAACTCCCTAAGCGTTTGAAAGGTTTCCTTCAAATTGCAAAGTTGTTGGTTCAGCAATCTTAATTTTCACTAACTCATTATCCATATAGAACTTAATGTTTCTTATTTTTTGTTAAAAAAAAATTACATTCATTAGGTGTTGGTATATTGTGCCAATATTTTTCAGCCCAAAGGGCATTATAGTAAAATAATACAATCCATCACTAGTAATAAATGTCATTTTCTCTGCATCAGCTAGGTGCATTTTGATTTTTTCATAACCAGATAATGCGTTGAAAAACACATGACCGAGTATCTGACTGTTGAGTCAATCAGAGCATCGATCTGGGTGGTGGATATGCATTTTGTGGGCAAACGTTGTTCAAATTTAGGAAATCCCTGTACATTCTCCATTTTCGTTGGATTGTAGAATCATGACTAAGTTGGATACCAAGGAGAGTTATTGAACTTCTCGAACGTATCTAGCTTCTAAAATTTTCTTCACTTCTTTGTGGATTGGTTCGACTAAAGTTGTCACCGTCGACTAGAGCTTCTGCTTCACTGGCCTAGCATTTGAATTGACATTGAGTCTGTGACAAGCAACATTTATGAGAATGTCAGGCATTTCGGTCTCCGACCATGCAAAAATATTGCAGTTTTTCTGGAAACTCTGGATCAACGTACATTTGTGACATGCATCAAATGTCTCATTGCTTCGAAAAGATTTACCAGGATCCTCTAGGCCCACTGAGATATTGGTACAGCCTCGTTAGTTTCAAGGACTCATTCTTGGTAGTGTTATATGTGCAGTGCTTCATGGTTCACGCTTCCTATGACTCACATGAAACACATTCAAGAGTGCTCCAGATCTCCATGTATAGTGACTATCACCCCGTCACAAGGAAATTTTGTAGCTACGTTGTAAGCTTATACCATGACTAGAAAATTGTTAAGAGGTTAACTGAATAATGCATTGTAGGTTGGTGGTGCGTCGACTACTACAAAATACTCTATGTTGGTAAATCAATTGTCTCTTTCTCCCCAAGTATCAGACATCACTATGAAATCAAGTGTCTCCTTTCATGTGCTAAAGAAACCATATAGAGGGCCGGCTAGTGCAGTTAATCAATGAGTCATCAAATTCATTTTTTTTAAATGCGGCTTGGAATAAAATGTTCTCTGACCTTCTAGTATCGACAAGAACTTTATATCCGGTAATTACTAATCAGAGTCGCCACAACAACGGTGTCATTGTAGGGATTTCCGGCCAGAGGAAGATCTGCATCCATGAAAACGATTGGAGGATGTGCTTTTCTCTTTGGAGTGTGTATCACAGCATGGTAATTCTAGGTCGACTTTATTTTCGATAGACCCTGACATATGAATCGCCTCCCTGGATTGATGGTATAATCTATGTTATGTGAATCACTCTCCACTAGAGCTTTTCCCTTCCGTTAGGTGTGAGCCTCCGAAGCTACAAATTCCTACCATCCTCGCCTTGATCAACTCCACTATCAGGATGAGGAGATGGCTGTGCTCCTTGGTGTCATGCACATAGTCTTAGTGATACTTTTAGTATTTGTTAGGGTTTTGGAGGGAAGCTTCTGTTTTCCATGGAATATCCTTATAGAAATACTCATTGTCCCCTATCGCGTCAATTGAGTTCTGCCATGAAAGCTCAAAATGGTGGAAATATGGATATTCTTCCATCTCTTGGAAACCGATCATTTGATTGGCTACGCCTGGGTACATCTTGTCTTTCTTCTTTACCATTTTGGGTAAAGTCTCCTCTTTCATATTTTAGACGAGGGACATTTTTCTTCTTCCAGTCATAATGCTTTGAGTTGTTCTTGCTCGGATATCGTCTGCTTACTTTCCTTTAGAAATCAAATGATTCATATGCTTCTGTGCCGCAATATGATCATTAGCATCTGAAAGAGTTCAGCCAACGTACCGCGGTTCCTTAAACTCATGAAATATCAAAACTATGGACATTCAGTCCTTTTGGCAGTACTACTTAGGCAACAGCTGGTTCCTTATTTTGGACCTCAAGCATCTCTTTTTGTAACCTTGTGACATATGACCGAAGGCTTTCATTCAGTCCTTGTTTTATATTCCACAAAGGATCTGAATCTTTTAATGACTTTTTAGTGCTAGCAAACTGCGCTATGAGTAACTTCGTGAATTCTTTGCGGGAATTAATAATTCCTACATGAATTCAATTAAACCATTTGAGAGAAGAATCTCTTAGCATGGTGTAAAATAACCGTCATATTAATGCATCAGAGATCTCGAGAAGGCAGATTGCCGACTAAAAGGACACAATGTAGTATGTGGGGATGCTTTGACCTTTCTATGGTTCCAAGGTAGGAACCTTGAACTTTTCCGGTGGTTTAGCTTCCATAATATATCTGGTGAACACATTCTCCATCCAGCGATAGATACTTTCATTACTCTTGGTTGTGATTCTCCCCTTTGCACGGATCTGGCATTGTTATGATATTAGGGTTCTTCACTCTCTTGATTGCTTGGGTCGCTTGTTGGGCTTGAGGCTTGGGAGCTGGTGGATCATTTTTTGAGATAGGGTGTGCCCTTCCATCAAGCACCACTAGCCTAGCTCCGCACTTTGTTCGGCCATCCAGCCATGGTGTGCCTAGATTTGTTGTTGTACAAATTTTTGAAAAAAAATCCACGTTGGAGGGCTCTTCTTAATGCATTCCTTCGCCCTGACGTGCTGCTCGGCTTGTAGATGACACGATTCTACGCTTACCGCATATTTTAGAATGTTTAATTCTAAATTGTCTTGTGGATCAAACCAAAGGAATAGAGCATTAGTGGATGAAAGAAGAATGAAAAAAGTTTTAAACAATTTATCGTTTTAGTAAGAATTATGTTCCCTCAAAAGTTCAATTTCTTGAAAAATGATCCTCCTATTTACAGTTCATAGGTAGGATTTGTAAGTTTTATTGTTGTTCCCTATTAAAGAGAGGAACATTAATTAATGAGTTCTACATTTATACATTTGTAACTAAATGTCAAATCGATGCTAGCACCGACGTGCTTCTATAACCACCTTGAACACTGCTTCACATTTATACTATCCAATTTGGTTGCTTGGAGTTCATTCAATCGACCTCGATTCGTTCGACTAACCCAACATCATTTGGTTATTTACAATGTTCTCCGGTCGCCCATTCTGTAGGGCTTGAATGTGAAAACACATCATCCTAAGATATGATTATTTCCTCGTGAAAAAAAAGTAAATCACCGTAATCTGACAAACAACATACATTCGGTCTCCATGTCTATACTGAAATAACTCTATCTTAGAAGAATCCTTCAATGGAGAAGCAAAGGTTCCCAACATTGTGCCTGATACTTTGCTTCATTAAGACATCTAGTATCTTAGAAGAATCCTTCAATGGAGTCTCCACTACTCATTTTGGACGCATCATGAAAAAAACTTCAAAATAGAGAGCTGCTTCTCCAAAACTAAGGGTTAGGCACAGAACTTAAAGATGAGCAATCAATATGAAAACATGAAATAATAACAGCAATTCACTACTTCCAAGTCTTCTGACATACATCTAATTCAAATTTAAGCATCTCTAAAATTAACAACTGAGAGGAAACAAAGCAAGAACATCAAAGACATAACAAAGCTCCCACAATTTCTTCAGTAAAAATGGCCAACAAAAAGGCTGAATCCCAAACCCACTTACTCCTTCATCCACTTTGAACAATAAAAAAAGAGGAAAGCAAAAGCAGACATAAAACAACAAAATAAAGAGACAACCAAAAAATTTAAAATTTCTAACTTGAAAATAAAGTATTTTGTAGAAACCCAATCTGGCTGTATAATGCTACAAAATGCTTCAATTGAACGAGTCAAAAGCATTAGATAACAGGGAATTCTTTCATCTAAATCTAAATCCTTTAAAGGCTGAGTGTGTATATATATATATATATACTGTACAAATAAGTCCCCATCTATTTCCAAGCAAATAATAAGGTCATAAGAAGAAAGAAGCCGCCTTTTTTTTTCAGGATCCAATGCTTATTCTATCAGCACCATTACCTGCAACCTAGTCTTTGAAGATAACAGTCTCGACAATTGCCAGCAAAGGTTTGAGGCAATCAGGCGAGAACTTTCGAGCAAAGAGATAGGAATAGGTGGAATTTGACTGCCGGAGATCCAGAATGAGATCGCCGGAGATCTCATCAGGCAAATAAGTGTGGGGATGCCCATCAACACTGTCAGTCCAATTCACTCTCGTAAAAGTATACCTTGAGCAGCCCTCAGGATCTTGCATGTCGAGAAGCGTAGGGAAGTAATGCTCCTCCGGGTAACAGGACGAGTGCATCTTCTTCAAGCATGGCATCCGAAACTTTTTCCAGAGCCGCCGGTCGCGGACAACAAGAAGGGCGTGGCGTCGTGCAAGGATAAAGAATTGGGATCCCATCCGAAAGCTTTCGAAGGGGACCTCAGGAAGCATCACATTGTCTCCTCGAGCTATGTAGCGATTGTGAAGAAAGGGATCATCGTCAACGATCTGGATAAAACTCCGGTGGCGGCGGTGAAAAGAACCGGCAGGGGAAGTTGCTCCGGGGTCGGAGATGAGCGCGTGGTAGACGTACCTGAAAGAATGGAGGGGGATGCAGTGCTGAGAAATTAGGGCAAAGAAAGCGTTCGCCGGATCGTCGATTAACGCAGCACCAAGGAGGCGGCGGGCCGCCGATATGAGAGTAGGAGATGCCCTCTGCGTCGATTTCGCGGGGATGAAGCGTCCGCGGAATGATTTGGTCGGCGGGAGGACGAGTTCAGCGAGGGGATCGGCATGAACGTAGATGTTGAAGAGCCGCTCGTGTCCCCGGAAGAAGAGTTCCCAAATGGGGGCGAACGCTATGTCGGAGTTAATCAAGAACATGAAGGCGATCTTGGGAGGAGAAGAGTGCCGTCGGCGTAACCCGGCGGCGCCGTCGCTAGCGGCCTCGACGGAAGCGAGGGTTGCGCGGCGGAAAAGAGCGAGGTCTTCCGCCTCATCGGGTTCGGGGATAGCCGGAAGCGTTTTCGGCGGTAGGATCTGAGGCCCGAGGAAGAATATGAAGGGAAGGGAAAAGAAAAGGACAATGGAGACGACGAAAGGTGACGAGGAGTACATCGCCATATTCAGCTGGAAAGCCTAAAAATCTCTCTATTTAGGGTTTTCCGAAGGTTTCCTCGCAATTTTGACGGAGATTTGGGGGATTATGAGATGAATCTCAGAAGAGGAGAGAGGAGCGAAGAGGATTTCTCTGATGTCTGTGATCACGAAATCGGAGATACAGCCCTCCTTATGTTTGCCTATTATATGATTTATCTTTTGATGGACCTTTTTTATTTAAATTGAAATAAAAATAATAAATAGTTTATTCGGGTCCCAAAGGTCATACTAACTTGCTTATCTCTTATATTTTATATATGGAGTATGCACGTTGTTCTACGTACAGATTTCAGTAATATATCATAATGTGTATTATATTAAGTCTTTTTAAAACAAAAATTAAAGTAGAACTGTGAAGGTTATTTGAGTGAAACAGTTATTGGGGTGTGATTAAGGGCATTAACTCTAATAACGCCGCAATAACCCCTTAATAATTTCCAATAACCCACAAATAACATTTTTGGTTTCACTCCATTAACTCCATGCAATAACCCCCGCAATGACTCACCAATAACCTCCACAGGTTCACTTCAATAACCTCTTGCATTAACCCCCACAATACCCCCTAATAAACTCTGTGGTTTCATTTGCAATAACCTCACGATAACCTGCACGTGGCATCATATTAGTGAAAAAAATTTCCGGGCTTTGAACAATTACTCTTCCATTAAGCATGAGAGGATATAATCAGAGACGAAGGTATGTTTATTATTAAAAATATAGGATTCAAATGTACATTGAAAACGAAATAATAGTATTATAGTTTAATAATAAATAACTATATAGTCATTCTACAACATAATTAAATATAAAATAAATTTATATAATAATAAATTTATTTGATTTACTCATAATGTACAAAATATATAGTTTAATATGGGAATTTAAACGGAATTTAAACTCAGTTAAAAAGAAATAGTCACACTTGTCATCATGAGTTCAAGAAAATTGATTAATCACCAAAAAATTAAAACGAGTATTATGAAAATCATAAGAAAATAAAGATAATGAAAACCTTGACATTGTATCTATTAAGTTATCCAAGTAATATATTTCAAAATAAAAAATAAAGATTGCTTAACTTTTTCTTTTGTTGTATATTTTAAGGTTAAACTTTATTATTCACGATATATGTTGGATATACATATCTCTTATTTTTCTTTTTTAATTTTACAAATTTTAAATTTGACTCATATATAGTGAAGGGTCATAGATATTGTTTCCAATGTATATTGGATGCATTACAAACAAGTGTATCCATCTTACACATCAAAACATATACATTTTACTTTTATGAAGTGTCAGTGCCTCATTGCTCTTTAACCTAGAATGACCCCCTTCCTTCCCCTATGGCCTTACCTCATTTTTTGGTTCTTTTTTACTCCACCAACCTCTAGCCTTAGTCAGAAAACTTTATCACTATCCCTTCTACCATAACCTATCTCATTAACTTTCTTCTTATCACTAATCTTCCAAAAACACCTTTTTTTATTGGGGAGAGGTGGGGGATAAAGAGAAAGTTGAGGACCACACCCAATAAATTCTTTAGATAAAATGTTAAAATTAATATAGAAGACTATAATTTGAAGTTCTATGAAAAGAAAATAGAAAGAACAAAAATAATTAAAGCTCGAATAGTGCAAGAGAAAATACACAAAATGTGCTGAGCCTAAAGAAGTTTAGATATAATCATCACAAGAGCTTTCATAGCTAAAGCAACAAAGATAAATTCATCATAAGAAAATAATGCAAAAAAGAATGATCTCCTAATTTATGAAAAATACTTAAATACTAGTATAAAAGTGTACGTTGAAAAAATTTTATAGGTTAAAATCAAATCCACCAACACATGAAGATATTTTAGAGACATGTCATGATCTGTCGATATACACCCATCTACTGACGACTGCAGACCTGTAATGAAAACCCATGGGTTTCTTTTCATAGAGCCCATTAAAAAGTTAATATGTAATTGATTTGTTGCTAAAAGATATCTTCACTTCACATCAACTCTACCCAAGCCTACCTTTGCTCGTAATAGTCAAGATAGTAATATTAAAAGTCAATCCTTAAATAACCAAAAACTCATCTACAATCATCTGACACAAATCAATCTTACAATAGCTCTCACTGATAGGATTATGAATTCAACCAAAAATTATTTAAAGTTTTATTTGGACTTACACACTAATCCATTTGACGAAAAACACTATATAGATGCCTCTTACCCTTCCTTTTATTTTATTCATATTTTTAGTTCATTTTTATTATTTACCTTTTATTCCTTTATCTATTTTTATAAATGGATCAATAAGAAAGGAACAATTAAATGAACATATGAATATTACTAAAAAAACCTCTAACATAACAGGCCAACTCTAATAAGAAGGTTGGCTTGATAATGATGCTCTTATTACAATGTGATATAATATATGTCCCCTTGCGTGTTATAAAAGGTTAGAATTTTGCTATATTTTTAGTACAGCATCTGCTTCTCCTAGATTTTTTTTTGTGAATCGTAATCTTTCTGATGAACAAGTTATGAGTTTTGATGAACAAAATAGCCATTATTGGAAGATGTATTTTGATGGTGTGGTGTCTTTTCAAAAAGGTGACAAATCACAATCTACCCTCCTGGACAAAGTAGAATCAGTGTCATTTTCATTGCTCTTGATCAAGGGATTTTGAATTCATCTTGCCATTTATCAGAGCCTTGTACCAATAACTAAGCCAAATATGATGCTCTAAATACTAGCTTAAAGTTAAACATCATGATTGCCATTAAGGACATTAAGATCTTTAGAGATTCTCAACTAGTGATTAACCAAGTTGCAAGAATTTTTAAGGTCCTTATGTTAAGGCTTTATAAATATCAACTTTACATAATGAAGCTGCTTGAGAAAGTTTCTAGTGTGGCATTATACTCAATACCCCATGGAAGGAATTCTTCTATGAACATTCTCACAAAATTTAGATTCCTTATTCTGAGAAGGTTTTAATTACTATCGAAGTATAATACAATTAATCTTTTTCTCCTATAGATTTGGAGTACTATCATGAATTCTTCATTTAGAGGAAAGTTTCACTTATCACATATGAAGAAATGATAGACTATAACCAACTATTTGTCAAATATTGTGAAAAGGCATGATATTTCTGGAGAAGTCTCAACCCCATTAATGTGTGTTGGAAATGTGATTATATATATTTTATCTTAATACGATTTTATGTTAAAATATTATTTTGGATGGTATTTGTGATGTATTATTCTGATTCAAATTAGAATATTCATCAAAGATGAAGAAATAAAGAAATAAGTAAAGTAGAGGAGCAGTACCCTAGTGCCAAAGTGGAGCACTTAGGCTCCCAAGTAGTGAAATTCAATCCAGCATCAAGAGAACCTGGAATATAGGTGCCAGGTTGGCGGCACCTAGGTATTGTGGCTAAGCGCCTATGCGCTTAATGCGAGCACATAAGAGTACAAAACTCTTGTGTTGGGATCTGAGTGGGTGGAAACTAGTCCCTAAACTACCAACACATGGCATTTAAGAACTAGCACACGGGCACCACATACCATCACCTTGGTGCCTGTTCATGCATTTTGATGGATTGAGTAGTTCACAAGCATCACTTTATGATGGAAAGTATAAAAACCTCACCTAGAGGCTTAGATGGCCATTCGAGGAATACTGAGACTAAAGGAAAACTCACAAAAAACAAAGCCTAAGTGTTAGAGAGTGAAGTGAAGAGTGATTGTAAGATTATCCGAGTGTGTAATTGTGCTTGTAATCTTAGCATATAAATTGGAGATTGGAGATAGACAAGGTTGCAATCTTCTTAGTAAAGTTCATTGGGTTTTATCCTTATAAACACTTGTATTGATATGTTTTATTAATGAAATATTTGTGGTGTTATTCTTAAATATGATTAGTTAGTATTTTTTTTTTCTTTAGTGTATAATGCAGGAATCAAAAGTTCAGTTTTTACTGTGTGAATTTTTTGAAAGTTCTACAAGACAATGATTAAACCTTCAATTCTTTACTTAAATTCAACCAAGTTAGTTGGGTAGTTACAATTCGTTGTGATCCTTGAGTTTTGGGAAAATTCTTTGTGGAACAACTAGGTTAAAGCACATTAATTTAGGAGAATAGGAAATTGTTTTAAGATTAGTGTAATTCTGTAGGGAAATATTGAATCATGGGCTAATTAATTGATTTATGGAACCAAACATGCTTGACTGTCAAACCTTCTTAGGCTGTCAGAAAAGGATATGGTGGAGATCTGCTTCTCATTGTCACCCACAATTTGAATCAACTAATCAAACTTAGATTTCTGCAGAACCAGTTCAGAAGAGTATTTTCCTAGTGGTGGCCTCATTTTTGGTGAGGTCTATTTCCCTCTCTAGAGCTTAAGATCTAGCCATAGGAATCTGATGAGCCCCCAACATGTGCTATTTTTCTCCGTGTTTTTATGTTTGTATGTATATTCACACACTAGAGGTTCTACGTAAGTATACGTATTGTTTAAGTAATACAAGGCTCTAATGGAGTCCCGTTTATCGATCCCACAGGGAAGCGAGGTAAGTGGTCCTTATTCAAATTCTAGTCTACTACTATCAATCCTTAGTTTGGAAGGTCGATTAAAATGGTGTTTTATCTAACAACTACTACTAAATGCAGATGATTATATGTAAGGATAATAACCATTCCTAAATGCAAATATTACTTCTAAAGATAACTCTTTCTGGATGGATTGGCTTGGTAAATTTTGAGAAAATAAAATCTATTATTCTAATGTAGTGAATTGGATAATGTAAATGAATGAGATGCATTAAATATTATATGTGCAAAATAGGAGCAATCCTATTCTTTACCCTCTTCCGAGTGCATAAAAAACACTGGCTAATCTTAGGATTAGTCCCTAAATCCGTGGTTAGGCTGGGAGGATATTGGCTCTCACTCAAGAGCTCCCACTTCCCTTCTCCTAAAGGCTAACTCTCGCTTTAGTTTCCAAACACTAGGATCGAATTGGGGATTTTAGTCTGTCACCCTAAAATCTCCAACTCTACGCCTATCAAAGTATATTTCCCTTTTTATTTACACTCAATCCACCATGAACTTCACCATCCTTGGAGTTTTAATGTCATTCCACTTTATTGAGAATTACACCGCCCTCTCGGATAATAGCGCAATTACAACGAATTTTAACACTGCAATGAGCTCTTTTTTGTAATGTAAATGAAGTGCATCACATTTATAATAAAACTTCTTCTAGCATGCATCCCAATATCCTAAACAAGCATCCCACTATTTGCAAAAGAAAATTAAAATCAAGACAATAGCATAATCTTCTAATACCACTATTTCCAAACAAGAAGAAAGAGTAAGAGAAACTGATCCGCCTTAAAATTACTTAGAATTTTATATCAAATTTTTATTAATATTTTAAGGATATTACGCTTTAATGAAAGGTATTTTTTATTTTTTGGTTACAAGTACAACAAAATAAGTTTATGAAGAAAAAGAGTTAAAAAAGAGCAAAAATGAGCAAAAAAAGAGCAAAGAGGCTGATTATGGCGCCTAGGCCCCAAATCTGGCGCCTAGGCCCCAAATCTGGCGCCTAGGCGCCAGACTCAGCACATTGATTCTAGAGATTTCTTGACGTTTATTGGATGGTTATTGAAACTTTCAAACCAATCTATAAGCCTCTGGACATTTTCCCACATGTTATAAACCAAATGCAATGAAAATAGACACGGGAAAGCAGTTATTAAACGAAGAGATGAGATCTAAATGTAAAGGGGTGCATCCATTCACGTAATGATCCTGGCGCCTAGGCGCCAGAACTGGCGCCTAGGCACCACCGTTAAATTCTAGAACATTCAATGAATGTGGACGAATTTTGAAGAGGTTCCATAAGCAACCCTTGATTATTTCTAGAGATCTATAAATAGAGAATCATTTCTACAGCAAGTGTATGTCGAGTAGTGTGCTAGAGTGAGTGAGTAGTGTGTGTAGTGTGTGAGAGAGAATTACTTAAGAGTGTTAAGTATCTTCTTCTTTATTTTAGTGAGTGTTTAGTGTGAATTCAAGAGTGAAAGTTTTGTTAAAGTCTGTGGAGTCAGAAAAACTTTAAATGATTGCTTGGATTGCATTCCAGATAAGTATTTATATCATGTTTCTTAAGTTTAGTACTTTAAATTTGAGTTATATGAATATGATTTTTGGTGTAATTTCTATGCTTTCTGAGTAGTCTTCTTTTCTTTCTCCCTACGAATGTGAAATGAATTAATAACAAATTTAAATCAGATTTGAGAACTTAATTTCCTATTCCTAAAAATTTGCGATGATATTATACTTAATCTTAATTTACTTTACAAATCAGCCACTTGTATTGTTAAAAACTGTGGAGAATTTATAAGATCTGATCGTGGGCTAAGCAATTCTTAACTTGTATGTATCACATTTCTCTTAAAGGGGAATTGAAAATAAATAGGGAGATAATCTTTAATGGGTGTAGAATTGATTATGTTTTTAGTGTGACAAGCTAAATTCAATCAATTTGGTTTTACAAAAAAGGTGACGGGTCACTAGTAGGCCAGGCCATAGGCAACTATTCGGGGGGAACCTAGTAGTGAGAGTCTAGAAATCCATCCCTTTCTACTAATAATACATCCTAATCCAATCTTTAAAAACTAACTAATGTTCTTTATGACCTGAACCAAAGGGTAAAGGATATATATGCTCCTATTTATCACAAAACCACATGTTTAAGTTCTCAACTAATTTTAGCTGCTTATTAATCATGGAATATTTCGTATAGGGAAAAAATATTTGTTTATTGTTTTATAACTAGCTAATTTTCATATTCTGTAAATTTTAATTAATTTTAAATTAAAATATTTTAATTATATTTTTCTTTCTTTTAACTAAATTAATCCTCGTGGGATCGATATCTGGGGTTTTAAAAAGAAAACTCTATATTACTTGAAACGATATATATACTTGCGTAGTACCCCTAGTGTGTGATTTATATTTAATTATAAAAAACTTTAATATTTAATTATCATACATTAGCTGCTTAATCAGGTTTGAGGTCAAGTTTGGTCATAAATTCATAAGCTAATTTACTTATGTAATTGCGATTGGGTCAGAAATACATCACAAAGCACAAAAAAAACACAACGGAAACTTCATTACATCAAAGCAAATCCACTAGATAAGTGTTTACAAAATCATAAGATAATGAAGAACAAAATACTTATCTATTTCCCCTTCAATGAAAAATGAAAATCTCTCCCACAAAGTCTCCTGTTGATCTATGGAATGATAGTAGATTCTCATACAGATTCTCTCAAAATTCCCTCTCCAGTCTCTCCATAAAAATAGAAATCTACATTTCTACTCCTATTCTAAGATCTCTAAACATTCTTCACATATTTCCTAACATTCCTCTCATTTTTTGGCTTCAAATTCACTTTAAAATAGTTTAGGGATGAATTTCTCAAGAGTTTCATCAAGCACCATTTCAAAAAGCATACATATTCAATTTATATGGCCAATAACCACCCAAAATCACGTTCAAACCATCTTGGGTGGCGCCCGTGCTGAATAGGGCGCCGTCGGTGCCATATTTTCGTGCTTCTATGGATTTGGGCGTCGGCAGCGCCGGTCTGCGCAGCGTCACCATTTCACTTCGTTTGGCCCCGTTTCAGCTTCATTTCGCCCCGTTTCACTTGCGTTGCGTTCCTAACAACTTCACCTATAAAATAAGCATGAAAAAAACCTTTCTTTAAACTGTAATCTTATTCAAAAATATGCAAGAAGTGTAAAAAAAATTAACACAGAAAGACTTATCTAAATGTGCCAGGCTGGAATTTGCATTCTTACTTGTTTTTGCTCCAAATTGCACCGTTTTTTGCTTCTTTTTCTCCAATAGTCTATTTTCTGTACCTAAAACCAAAAAAATACAAAATAACTTCTTTTAAGGCGCAATATTATTAAAGTTAAGCATAAAATGTTTATGTAAAATCAAGCATTTTTTAGGCTTATCAGAATCCCCTGGTGACTCTCTTAGAAGACTAGCATTGACACCCACACTAACTAAAAATTTAAATCACTTTTTAGTTCTTTGTAGTCTTATGTGTGTGGTCTTAAATCCTCAACACTTGATTGAGTTGATTAAATAACAACACATTGAAACTCAAGATGAGCTCATCATAGGGATGAGTGATGCCCTAGGGAGACCCTTTGAAACATAACACATATACATCTTACAGACATCAACATACACACAAACACCACAATTTACATCGCACATCAATGCACATAGATACACCACAATTCAAATCACCCACACTACGTTACACACATATCAAAACACCACACACACATACACCAAATCACACTGTCACACACTCCTCAATCAAAAAAATTGAAATTAAATTTCCAAATAATTTCCATAAATCGCAGTGGATCATTATTTTATGTATTAACTAAATTACTTGAGGACAAGTAATAGTTAAGTTTGGGGGATCTTGATCCACTGAAAATTTGATAGCTTTTTAATGTTCATTTCATACCTATTTCCGATGATATTGCACTTTAAATAAAGGTATTTTTCATGATTTCATGCAGGTACAATGATTTTAGACCTTTGGAGCAAAAGGAAGCAAAAAGGAGCAAAATTTGGAGCAAAATGGAGCAAAATGCATTTTATTAAACTAGCGCTAAACGACGTTGTCACCAGCATCAGACCCTGCCAATTTACAGAAAGTTTTAACCAGAAGGTGGAAAATAGCGTCGGACGGCACCCTATCCTGTGTCGAACTGCATCCTATTCCAATTTTAAACTAGATTCAATGTATTTGGCCAGATTTTGGAAGGGATGCTTAAGAAAACTCTTAGGAAATCAGTTATAGCCGAATTCAAACTGTTTTGGAGCCAAGTTTAGAGAGGGGGAGAGTCTTTAGTGTGTGTGAGTGAAGAGTGAGTGTGTCTTTCCATTATTGTAGTGTAGAGAGTCCATCTAGGATTTGTGTTTATTCTCTTCTAAGGAGTGTAGCAGGAGAGGAAAAGTGAGAGATTTCTTCTTCCTTACTTATCTAAAGAGAGAATTATGTGTTGTTGTGAAGAAAGAAGAGGAGTCAAAGGAATTCCTTGAGATTCGCTTGGGGAAGGGTTTGAGATAAGTTATCCTTTCTTTACTTTGTTTGTATGACGTTGCTTTTATATATATAATCCATATTTTGTCATCTTTTTCTCATGAATCTTGAGTAGATTTCTTTGTTTTCCTCCTTTTCATGTGATGTGTTGATGTTGTGATATGGAAATGATGTGTTGATTTGTTATGAAGAATTTATGATAACCTTTTCACTGCGTACTTCATTTACGTTTTTATCTGGCCAATTGAATTGTTAAAACTTATTGGGAAACTGTTGACCTCATTTTTGATGAGGTCTTCTCTTCTTCTCTTTAGTACTTAGGATCTAGCCTTAGGCTTTTCCTTCGATCGTCTTAGAGGACTAGAATCGGGACCCACCTTCTAGAAATTCAAACCACTTCTTAACTCCCCGCAAACTCTACAAACTCGATTGTAGACCCCTAATCACCTAGAGGGTCGAAATCAAATGCGGAAGTTTAAAGGATGAGTTCCTATAGTGACTCTTCGGCCTTAGGACCGCCCGGGTGGCCCGGTCTCGGTGAGGGGCCGACTTACACACACACTACACTTCCACACACCTCCTAAAACTACACCCATACCTAACTTGACCTCCCGACTCATGTAGGTGATTCACATGGATGGTCCTTAACCCCTAAGCCCTTGCGCTAAGAGGTTAGAACAACATAAATGAGTGCCTCAAATGGGTCCCTTCATGGCTCATATGGGCTTGATATGGCTTCATGGCTCAACCAAAATGACTTCTTTCCACTTACATCCACCCAATCTTCAATTTCCCAAATTTTCAATTTTTGACCCCCGGACCCTACACCCGCTAGCCTACCCAAAACCCCCGAAATTACCCAAATTTCTCAAAATTTCCAAATTATCCAAAATTCTCCAAAATCATTCCCAAACATTTCCACATCACTTAAATTGATCATCCATACCCAAAAATACCAAAAATTCCAAGAAAACCTCCCAATACCCTCCAAATACCAAAAATACCCTTCTTGGCCAAAAAATCCAAAAATTCAGAAAATTCCCAGAAAATTTCAGAAAATCCCAAATATTCCCAATTTCATTTTGTCCAACTACACCATGGGCCAATTTTGTCAATTTACCCTACTTTTGTCAAAACCCCCACTCGACCCATTTTAACCCAAAGTGAACCCAATGTTAAACCAAACCTACCCAATTGACCCCAATTTTGGTCCAATTCAATTCTAAACTTCAATTCAACATCCCCAATACCAATCTAGACCAAATCCAAGTCCAATTTGATTGACATTTGGATCCAATCTCACTTTTGGCCTTAAAGCCCAATTTGGACCCATGACCCAAACCTAACCCAAACTCACCCAATTCAACTCCAATTAACCCCAAACCTTTTCTAAATCTTCCTTAACATTCCCACAAACAAAACACTAACATGATTTGCCCAAAATTTAGACCCAAATCCCACTCAAATTCAACCCAAAGCTAAAAGGCCCATTTTCGACCTAAACCCAAACCTAACCCAAATGAGCCCAAACCCCAAAATCAAAGCCCAACCAAAGTCAAAACCTCTTTGAAACACTCCCATAAACATTTCTCAACATTGATTTTACATCAATTTCAACCCTAGCCCAACATTGGCCCAACTTGGCCCACTTTGACCCATATAGGCCCACTTACCAAATAAACCCAAATTCAAACCAATTCAACTCCAAATCACACCAAATTGACTCCAAGCCCTTCATAGAACATCCCTAAACCAATTATGACATTTATTTGACAAAGTCCTTCACAAAATCTTCACCCAAATGCCCATCCTAAAATCAAAAAGCCCATTCCCCTTAAACTTTCCTAAAAGCCCACTTCACCACATTCAAAAGCCCAAATCCATCCAAAGCCCACATGGCACTTTCCCTCATCATCCATTTAATCAAAATCACCCCTAAGTTTCAAAATCATCAATTAAACCATTCCAAATCAAGCTTCATGCAAATTTTCACCAAAATATCCAAAATTCTTAAAACCCATTTTTATGAAATCGACCCAATCTTTTCCCAAGCCAAATGGAGCCATGAAGCCATGCACAAGCCATATGCAAGCCATGGCGGCCACTTTACACATCACCATGTCATTTTTGGCAAAAGGAGGGAGTCCTTTAATGATTCCCTTAAGGGTGATTTAGCCACTTTCATGACTCCACTAAACCATGCTTAAGCTTAATCAGTACTTGGATGGTGACCCTTCCCCACTAATTAAGCCGACCTAAACCACTTTATCTTCAAATTCCAAGCTAGCCATGGGAAGGTGCACCCAACCCATTTGCATGGGTTGACCAAAATGAGCCAAAATGACCCCTTCCCCTTTCTACTTTGATTCAACCACTTTACACATGTCAAACCTCAATCGAATGCACCAAACCCTGCCCCGACCCACCCGAACAGATGGTGACCAATGCCCGGCCGCCGACCACCGAGCCGCCGGAAAACACCATGGCCGAGAGCTCACATGCGAGCCCAACTTGAAATTCTCACCCGCCGAGCCGCCCCATCCCCAGTGGCCATCGGAGCCGTTCTTCTCTTGCCAAGAGCAAACTCGATCCCCAACCCTAACTCTCCCCGGGAGGCCTTCCACCCTCTCCTATTTAAACACCACCCCTCTCGGCCATGAGAGGTGCCGAAAACAAACCTTAAGGAAACTCGCCAAAATTGTTCCGTACTCCTCCCCATACACGGAGCACTTGATCCCCAAGTGAGATCCCCCCGCCATTTCTTCTCTCGCGAGCTCAATTTCGTAGTCGAAATTCCACCCAAAACCAGGACACTTCTCCACAGCTGAGCCAATCCCCAAATTTATTGGTTCTACACCTTCACCGCACCAAGGGAAGGTGTCCACCACAGAAAGCCCCATCTCCAAAGCCACCCAGCTTGCTCCAACCTCCAAGCTTTGTGATCGGGCTTGGTCGAAATCACATCTGGACAATTCACCAAACCGGAGACTTCATCCGGAGCTTCGCCGGATCCAATCGAAGGTGCAACAACTCTCGATTGAAGCCACACTTCTCCGAGCAAAGGTATGAACTAATTCTTCATCCCGAGCTTCCGGAGATTCTCCATTTCGAATGCTTTAATTTCAATGCATGATAACCGTATAGATGTGTTCGTCTCTTCAAGACGAATCCATAGAGCATAAGAACATGAAAATCCATCGAGTATCGAGCGAGATCTAGTGGATTTAGTGTGGACGGCTCTCGAGCGAGGACACTCGGGGACGATGAACGGATGCCGTCCATTCAATACACGCGCGGGCGGACGGCTCGGATGGCGTCGGACCAGAGACGGAGAGATACAGACGGGCCCCGAAGCGCCGACTCGATGGTGGCGTCGAATGGGAGCGCGACACGCGGCGTTTCGGAGATGCCGAGGATGAGTCGGCGCCGCGTGGATAAATAGAAAATTAGGGTATTTTTTGATTTATTTAATTCCCTAAACTTCAAAAATTCATAACTTTGTGTAGGAAAATCGAAAAATAAAATAAAAATACCCTCTTGCTCGCAGGAATGCAGGAGAATAATGTGGAAAAGAAATCATTTAATTTCATTAAGTATTTTATTTTTTATAATTTATTTACTCTCTGCATACTTTTAATTCTCCATGCATGTATACAATTCACCATGGCATGAGACCATAGGCTTTTGAAGCCTCCGAACTTGGGAACATTCCCCGAATTTTCCAAAGTCGAGGCCATCCCTATGAAGAGTTATTGATTTTTCAAATTCATGTTGCTGTTTTGAGTATTTTAATTCCAATAAATAGCATGTTGTGAAATAAATTCTAGGAAAATTTGATGATGTTCCTTATAACCAGAGAACCCTAGGAAAAATAGGTTTTGAGTTAGTTCATTTAAAACAACCCTAATTGGCTTAAACACCCAAAATAGGTCTCTAATTAATTAAAGTTAACCATGCATCAAATTGACTTGAAATCAATTCTCCACTGACCTTTAGGATCAGAAGAACCCACCATAAAAATTTGAGGTCACTTGGACTTGGTTAGTCCTACTAATTGGGTTAATTAAGCCACTTAGTCATTTTAAACTTTAAAAATTCATAACTTTCAAAATACTTTTCAAAAACTCACCAAATTGGTTTTGGAGTCTCTCTAATATCAGGAGAATTTAAGAAAATTAAAATTTCAATTTTCTAAAAAAGTTGATTTTTAATAATATTTTAATATTTTTAATAATTAAAAAATAATAAAAATCACAAAAATAATAAAATTCACCAAAATGTTACATTTTGAATTTTAATCACTTAGGAACAAACCCCACATTTTTCTTAGGTCTATTTAGTGAAATATTAAATTTAAAGCCCTAGGGTAATTTTAAAATTAAAAAATGTATTTTCTAGCATTTTCACTAAAATAATTATAATAAATCATACAAAAATCAGAAAATTACAAAATTTGATTCTCTGATTTCCTTGATATCAGAGAGATTTTTAAAAAATATAAAATTCATTTTTCAACATTTATTTTATTTTTAAATTAATTAACACTCCAAAACTTAAAATAATTATAATAAAAATAATATAATTCAAAAAATCACCAAAATTGGTTCAAGTGGTCCTCTAGTCATTATAAATGTCCCCTAATTTTCTTAAGGACAGAAACTTTCCCTTGGTCATGTTATTAAATTTTCCTTGGAAATCTCTATTTTCCACCAAAAATAATTATATAAATAAATTAAATACATAAAAATCACATTTTCTCCTCATGTCTTTATTGACATATGAGTGAAGTCACATAAAAATTTCAAGTTCATTTGAGTTCAATTTAGTGAGTTATGAAATTATTAAGCTTAAAGGGTAAAATGGTAATTAAAAGCTTTAATCCTTAATTAAAACTTTTAGGTTTAATAAAAAATTAACAAGTAAAATATTTGATCCTCTTTTGATTTGGATGATTGAAATTTAAATAATTAAAGCGTAGAAACCCATTAAACAATTTTAAAATGATTAAACTTTAATTAAATAATTGATTAAATTTGGAAGAATAATAAAATCGGAATTATTAAAATAGTGGATATTATTAGGAAGAGATTTATTCTTTAATTTAAAAAAAAAAATCCCTAAATTAATCGTCTCATTAATATTCAATTCTTAATTAAAATGATAACTCAAATTCAAAACATTAAAAGACTTAATCATTAAACTAAAATTAAATTATTAAACTCTTTAAAAATTTCAATTAAAATTAAAAAATTAAATTAAATTAAAAATAAAATTAAATTAAGTAAATTAAATTAAATTAAATTAAATTAAATTAAATTAAATTAAATTAAATTAAATTAAATCAAATTAAATTAAATTAAATGAAATAAATTAAATCAAATTAAATTAAACTAAATTAAATCAAATCAAATGAATTAAAATTAAATTAAATTAAATTAAATTAAATTAAATTAAATTAAATTAAATCAAATTAAATTAAAATTAAATCAAATCAAATTAAATTAATTTAACATCAAATCAAACTAAATTGAATTAAATTAAATTAAAATTAAAACTCAATTAAATTAAATTAAATTAAATTAAATTAAATTAAATTAATAACAACACCTAAAACAAAGAAATTAAATATAAAGCAACTTCAACACTATTCCAAATTTAAACCCTTTAACTTAAATCAAATCATTCAATACCAATTTACCCTCGAAAGTTTTAGTTATCATAACTCCTAAACGTAACATTAAATGAAATGTTACTTCACTTATATGATATTCAAATGTCCTAGTTAATCGAGCAAGATAACAACAAAACTCAATTCCTGACGATTAATTCATTTGTATAATTAAACCCATTTCGACTTAAAACAATCTTAGAAATATTGAAAAGATGTTTAAGATTCTTCTTAAGCACTTCCTCAATATGATATGACATTTATAAGAACAATTGAATTTAATTATTCTTCGATGAAGAAAATCGTCTTCAAACAAAAACACAAAGAACCTAGACGTCATAGAAAATGACTAACTATAGGATTGTGAACTTGGTAGAAAACCATAACCCTTACCTTAGCTTTACCTAGAACTCGCTTAAATATTCTAATCGTGTTTTAAGTGCAAAATTGGGATGACTGGAAGACCCTCCGTGTACGCTTTATTTTATCGCAATTTACTTGCAATTTACATTATCGCAATTTATTTAACCGTATCGCACTTACTTTTCTTGCATGATAAACAACTCGTTGCATGAAAACCCACACCTTTAGGATGTACCCTAAAACCGAAACCAAAACTAAGTTAAAAGTCATCGCAAGATAAAATTCACCGCCACAACATTTCAAAATATAAAACAACTCAAAATTTAATCACAAACGTAACACAAAACTACAATTACAACTAAATTAAAACGTCCTGTCGGATGATCGTGAATACCTCTGATGATGTAACCTACGTGTTGCTAACGGATTTCCCACGGCCTAAATGAAAGTGTGGAACTCATTCAACTGAGTTTAGCAAATTCATCCGGACTAAGTGAATCCGATAAAAATAATGATGCCTAAGGATGGAACCGCGGATCTTAACCGTGTCGTTATAATCAACTTTAAGATTTGTTTTAATTAAAATATCGAAAACACTCGGAAATTAAGATTTTCTCTAAACCAAAACACTTTTCTCATCCCCTGATTTATGACTTCTAAAACTAAACCTCTCGCAAGAACAATCAAGGAAGACTTCGATCGACATCAAGAAACTTTCTGAATTAAACAACAAGCCATGGATTTCAGAGTTTCTAGGCAACATGAATCCTCAACTCTGCATTCATCGAAATAAGCCCAACCGTCTTAGATTCCGAGGTAGCCGTCGACGTAAACCCTCATCTTCAGGCATTCATGATTTATCATCTAATATAGCCTAATTATCCAAGACCAAAACATTTAATAAATATTGGACTTTCCTACCAAGCCAAACAAGATGTCGGAAATTACCGAAGTTCGCTTCGAATCCGTGATTTCTCCTACTTTTCTTCCTTCGATTCCCAAAACAAAATGTTCCAAACTCGATCCATTCCCTATCGAAATTCCAAAATTCAATCCCTTTAAAACTTAAACTTCAAA
Source organism: Papilionanthe hookeriana x Papilionanthe teres (assembly GCA_022702705.1). Taxonomy (NCBI): domain Eukaryota; kingdom Viridiplantae; phylum Streptophyta; class Magnoliopsida; order Asparagales; family Orchidaceae; genus Papilionanthe; species Papilionanthe hookeriana x Papilionanthe teres. The sequence continues at coordinate 13,179,207 of CM040439.1, read as the reverse complement.
TCTTCGAGAGCGAATTATCGATTATTATCGAGAGTTTTCTTAGTGATTCCCGTCACTTAAGATGTAATTAACTATAAGTGGCTTGCCCTTATAGGAATTTTAAAGAACCTATGTAATATAAACCCCGTTTAATGTTTTCATATTAAGCAGTGGAATTTTTGTCGCTTATAAAATTGGTTCGCGTACCAAACGGATGTCACAAATCTTCTAGTTTATTTAATCGAGCCCCACCTATACTACATTTTTAATTAATTACCTAATTAATTTAAAATGAAGTTAAGGATCAAATAAATCTAAATTATAATTAAATTAATGACATCATACATGACATTTAAACTTATGCGTGACTTTCAAACTTGAATCCAACCTAGGGAGAATTGCCAATGGGTCACCCATGACCCATTAGACCCATCATAACACATCCAAGACCCATGTAAAACCCATTAAACATACCAAGCTACTATTTTGACTTAAGTCAAAGGGTTATCATGAGAGAAGAAAAGGTGTTTGTCCATCACCAAACCTTTGACGACTTGATATTTTAGGTGTAAGGGAGGATAATTAATTCACTCCCCTTCCAATGGAAGGAAAGCTTTACTCAAGTCACTCTCCTTACCATAATTGAACTCATCATGAAGGCTATTATGAAGGAATGCAAGGTGCCATTTCGCAAATCTTTATCCCGTGTTTCAGATGAGGTGGATGTGTTCACCAACTCATCCAATGTGGCCCTTCTCCACCTCATCTTCTCCCCAATGGAAGGCACCAAAGCTATCACCAACAAATTCCCGCCTTAATGAGAGTTCTTCATGGAAGACTTAGTGGAATTCAACCATGACTATCTTCAAGATAAAATCTTATCTCCACCATCACGATGCTGCTTAACTTCTTCCAAGCACTAAAGTTATCCATATTTTCCACGCTCTATAAATAAAGTTAACCCAAGAGCTCCCATGGAGAAGAGATAAGAGCATACACTACCCAAACCCCGAAACACCCAAGGCAAAAGTGTTCCCCAAACCCCTCGTGGAGTTAATTCCCCTTAGTTTTAGCTTCAAATCCATCGAGTCGCTCCAATTTCGTCCTAAAACAAGACGCTCGCATTTTGGGTTGACACAAAACTTTAAACTTCAAATAACCACTATAATACCATCATCGAGCTTCACGAGGAAGTTCTCAATCAAATCGTCTTCCCGCAAGCTCTAACCCATCTCAAGACCAAACCGCGAGGGCATTTTAGCTTCTGATATACTTTGGCCTACTTCCCTCCAAATCGATCTTATATTCGACAATTGTCCTATTGCTTGATCGAGGCTTCACCTCATCGAAGACCAGTATACAATTAAACCTAAATTTTGCTCGGTCCGGACATTTACGAAGAAGACTATTTCAAACACCTACATCACCGTATAGATGCGATGTCTTCGCATGAAGCTTTAGGAATAAGTTTCTTAAAAATCCATTAAGATTTCACGAGATATTAGGTTTTAAAAATGATTTACGGGTTATACCGCACGGGGGAGATGGTCAGATGTTATTCATTTATGTGTATTGGAAATAAACGGCCGCGATCTAGCCAAACAAATGGATTCGTCCATATGAAACAGATATACACAAATAATGCCAACATTGTGATGTAAACCCCACCAATCAAACGACGCCGCATGTTGCTTTGACAAATCCAAGGATCCATGGAGTACTCGTGTGGATAATCCTTTAAGTAAGGTTTAAATAAATACAAAAAATATATTGAAACTTTAAAAATACATATCTTTGTATAGAAAAATCATAAAAATATGACAAAAATATCCCCGGATTCTGTAAATGAGAAGAAAACTTATGAAAAACAAAATCGTAAATTGATGAATTATAATTTATTTTAATTAATTAAGTACTCTCTTCAAGTAATTTAACTATTAAAAATTAAGTTTAACTCTAAGAATCCCGAATTTTCAGTAGGATCACTCTTCTCACTCTATAAATATTCTCCGATTTTTTGCTATTAGAAAAAATCTCTGAAATCAAACTCACCTATTTTCATCAAATTTTGTAATTATTTTCAAAAATAGTTATAAAAAAATAAAAAATGGAGATTAAAAAAATAATAAAAATGGTTAGAAACTTTAGTGGTACGTATTTTTTTTGAACCCCAAAATGACAATTTCTAACTTCGGGAAAATTTGAAATGACATTTTAAATTTCCATTTAGGTAAAAAATCGTAAAATTGGAAAATTACATTTTAAACCCTAAAAATTTCTATTACTTTGTAAAAAAAAGGATAATTAAGAATAACTAAATCCTAATACCTAGGTTTAAATCAATTTTAAACCTAAGATGAATTCCTAAGTTCTAGTTAAGTTATGTTTTAACATTTACATAAACCTTTAAAATCCTATTTAAGCTTAATCAATCTTCTAACCTTAATTACATTATGATTAAGTCAAATTAAACCCTAATTGTGTCTAACCCTTTATTAAGACGTAGCTTAACCTTCTTAACCTTAATTACATTAGGATTAAGTCAAACTAAACAATAATTATGTCTAACCCCATACACCTAATTAACCTTCTTAAACCTTAATTACATTATATTTAAGTCTTAATTAATATTCTTAAACCTTAATAACATTAGGTTTTAAACAAATTAAACCCTACTCAGTCTAATCCCTATTGTGCCTAATTACTCTTCTTAAACCTTAATTAAATTAAAGTTTAAGTCAAACTAAACAATAATCGTCTAACCCTAATTAGATCTAATTAATCTAATTAAACCTTACTTACATTAGGTTTAATTAAATCATAATTAAAGTATAACCCTAATTGCACCTAATTAATTTAATTTCAACCTACTAACATGAGGTTTAATTTACCCTAAACTATAATTAGATATAACCCTAACTAAGCCTAATTAATTTAATTAAACTTTACTTACATTAAGTTTAATTAACCTCTAAATCATAATTAAATTTCTAATTCTAATTAAACCTAATTAATCTAATTAAATCTTACTTTACATTGGGGTTTAATTAACTCCTAAATCCATAATTAGGTCTAACCCTAATTGCATCTTAATTAATCTAATTAAACCTACTTAATGCTAGTTTAATTAACTCCTATACAATAATTACAGTCTAACCCTAATTTGTCTACAAATCTAATTAAATCTTAATCACATTACCTTTAATTAACCATAAACAATACTCAGTCTAACCCTAATTTGACCTAATTAATCTAATTAAACTCATTTATTTTAGGTTTAATTAACTAAAAAATAATTAGGCCTAACCTTAATTAGAACTAAAGCAAATCTAATTAAACCTAATTACATGTTTAATTAATCTTAAACAATAAATTAGGTTAAACCCTAATTATACCTAACAAATATAATTAAAAATTACTTTACAATAGGTTTAAGTAACCCTAAAATACTAATTAGATATAACCATAATTAGACCAAGCTAATCTAATTAAACTATACTTACATTAGATTTATCAACTCTAAACTATACTATACTTAAATCTAATTAAACACCTAACTAACTTAATTAAGCCTTACTTACATTGTGCTTAAACCTTACTTAAGTTTAACCTAACTTCTAGACTTTTAAATATTTATTAAACATTACTAAAATAAAACAAAACCCATCAATACATAACTTAAAGTTCAACTCACATCAACCAAAATCAACATATACCTTACAGTTCAATCTACATCAACCTAAATTAACATATACCTTAGGTTCAACCAACATTAAACTTAAGTCAACATATACTCCAGTTCAACTCATATTTAACCTAAGTCAACATATACCTCATGTTAAATCTACATCAACCTAAGTCAACATATACCTCAAGTTCAACCTGTCAACCTAAGTCAACAAATTCCTGTGTTCAACGTACATTTAACTCAAGTCAACATATACCTTTGGTTCAATTTACATTGAACTTAAGTCGACATAAAAACTTTGAAGTTCAATCTACATTAACCTATATCAACCTAAACCTTAGGTTCAACTTACAACAACAACAACAACAACAACAAAGCCTTAATCCCACTAAGTGGGGTCGGCTACATGAATCCTTTTTCTCCATTGCAACCTATTAAGTGTCAAATTTTCGTTTAATTCTAATAAATTAAGATCATTTTTTATGCAATAAGCCCAAGTTTTCCAAGGTCTCGTCTCTGCCTTTCTTAACATAAGCTGTTGTATTTAAAACATTCACTCTCCTGGGCCGGACTGACGTGTCGACGTTTAATGTGACCAAACCATCTAAGGCGACTTCTAATTTTATTCTTCACCTAAGTGCAACTCCAACCCCTTTTACGGATATATTCATTTCACATTTTGTCTCTATGTGTAAAGCCGCTTCATCCACCTAATCATTCTCATCTCTAAGAACACTTAACTTAACATTATGCTTCTCTTTTAAAGGCCAACATTTAGCACCATGTATATCAAGGTCTCACCACCATCTTATAAAATTTTCCTTTCGCCTAAGCGGTACTTTTCTATCACACAATAGGCCGTACGCATTCCTCCTACTCAACCAAACCAACCTGAATTCTACTATTAACATCCCCATCTATATCACCATCACTTCTCGAACAATGGACCCGAGATATCTAAATCGGCTCACACACCTTTTAATAATTTGATCACCCAAAGTTACGCCGTCACTAGACCTACTATTATTAAATTACATTCCATGTATTCCGCTTTAGTTCTACCAAACTAAGACCTTTAGACTCCAATGTAGAACTCCATAATTCAAGTTTTTCCCGGACTTTTTCTCTTGTCTCATCCACAAGGAGGATATCATCAGCAAAAGCATACACCCGTGCATACATCCTCTTGTAAATGCCCAAGAAGACCATCCATAAATAAAGCAAAAGATATGGAAGTTTAAAATGACCCGATGTAAACCAACAATTATAAAATACTCGGTCAATCCTTCGGCTTCGAACACATGTAACAAATTTCAAGATACATATCTTTAATGACTCGAATATAAGTCATATCAACACATTTCTTCTCAAGGACTCTCCAAAGAACATCTCTAGGAACCTTTTATCATAAGCTTTTTCTAAATCAATAAAATCAAAATGTAAATCCTCCTTATTATCTCTCGTACTTCTCCATCAAACCTCTCAATAAATGTATAGCTTCCATGGTAAACACTGCCGCATAAATCCAAATTGATTATGAGAAACCTTGGTAATACATCTTAACCTATGTTCAATTTCCCTCTCTCATAATTTTAAAGTATGACACATCAATTTAATTCCTCTATAATTTGCACACTCTTGTGCATCTCCTTTATTCTTAAAAATGGGACCAAAATACTCTTCCTCCACTCCTTAGGCATGTTTTTAGTTTTTAAAATAGTATTAATAAGTTTAGTAAGCTAAGAAACCCCCAAATCACCTAAATATTTCCACACTTCAATTGGGATATCATCAGGTCCTACAGACTTTCCACCCTTGGTTTTCTTTAAAGCCTCCTCAACTTCTTTTCTACTAATGCGACGGTAAAAATGAAAAGTTTTATTATTATTAACGATATTAAGATCACTAAGATCGATCGTATTTTCAGCATCTTCATTAAAAAAATTATCAAAATAACTCACCCACCTATGTTGAATATCTTTTTCTAAGAAAAACACTTTTTGATTTTCATCTTTAATACACTTTACTTGAGTTAAATCTTTACTTTTCTTTTCTTTTTCTTTAGATAGTTTATACATATATTTTCACCCTCCTTAGTATCTAACAAGTTATAAAGATCACTAAAAACAGAATTTTTAGCGTCACAGATTATTCTTTCAGAATCCCTGCGGGCCGTTTTATATTTTTCTTAGTTCTCTACGCTTTTACATTTAAACCAATTTTTATAACATAACTTCTTATATTTTATCTTTTCTTGCACATTATTATTCCACCACCAACTATTTTTATTTATAGAAACTTTTTCTTTTGATTCTCCAAGTACATTTTTAGCCACCTGTTTAATAATATTAGTTAGTTTTTCCCACACAGCATTTGCGTCTTCATAGACATCCTAAATGTTTAAATCTTGAATTTTACTCATAAAAATAATTTTATTTGTGTCTTTTAGGCACCCCCATCTAATTCTACAATGTTGAATCCTAATATTCTTTATTTTACAACCCTTCATCTTAAAATCTAGAACTAATAATGGATGTTGGGTACTTAATTCCTCACTTGGAATGACCTTACAATCCTTACAATCTCGACAATCTCTTCTTCTCATAAGAAAGTAATCAATGTGTTTTATTATATCCATTCTTATAAATAAGAAGATGCTCACCTTTTTTCTTGAATAAAGTATTAGTAATAATCAGATCATACGTTAAATCAAAATTTAAAATGACTCTACCTTTTTCATTAATTGCTCCATAACCGTAACCACCATGAATATTTCTAAAATTTTCTACCACTCTACCGACATGTTCATTTAAATCTCCTCCAATAAAAATTTTTTCTTCAAGATGTATCAAGTGTATTAAGTCTTCTAAATCATTCCAGAATTTATCTTTAGAGCTTATATCTAAAACAAGTTGAGGAGCGTAAGCACTTATAATATTAAAAATCTTAGTATCAATAATAATCTTAAGTGTTATAATTCTATGTCCAACTCTATTAATTTTAACAATATTATCCTTCAAACTCTTATCTATAATTACACCTACACCATTTCTAGTACGAATGTTACCATAATACCATAGTTTAAAACCTAAGTTATTAGTCTTTTTAACTTTTTCTCCAACCCATTTAGTTTCTTGAATACATAAGATATTTATCTTTCTATGATCATAATATCAAGCAATTCCATTAATTTACCATTGAGAGTACCTATATTTCAAAATCTTATCCTAATACTAGTATTATGGACTAACTTATTTACCCGCATTCGTCTGTAATGTGGGAATCCTTGCATACTTGACACTACACCCGGGCTCCAGTGTAGCGGCCCTTGCACACATTCCACTGTATTCAGGCCATACAGTGCGTTTCAGGATACCTTTAATTTAAGAAAAATTATTCGGTTCGACGAATGGACGCAAATTTGCATCTGACCTTTAAGAAAATGCGACACATGTAAATGCTGGTCACACCAATTAACAAACAAAAAAAAATACTTTTTCTGCTGCGCTATCCGGCCCGAATCCCATCCAAGCCTTCAAAAAAGTGCATTGTCATTTTTAGCTCCTACTCAATCCTTCGTAAAAGTGCATTTTGTCATGTTTATGTTTTAGTTTGTCGCGTTGTTCATTTGCGTATCCATTAGCTAGGGTTTTCGTGGCGATGGATGCTCTCTCGACCAGGAAATGATGATAGATTCTCAAAATATTGGCGAGAGCTATGATGGTGAGGTGAATTTAGCTTTGCCCGAATTGGTGTTATTGCGGTAGCAGTATTGGCTTGTTATAATGGTATTAATGCGGTGTTACGATGCATTATCTTGATCTTAATGGTGTGTTATGCTGGTGTTATTATGTTGTGTAATTGTCGTGTTATTATTGTTGTAAAGTTTCTGGTTTTATTGATTTGTTATTGTTTTGTTACAATGGTGTTTACATAGTGGTATTGTGGTGTTATTACGGTATATTGGATGTGTAATATCACATTTTTATTGGAGTTTGCATGTGGTGTGTATTGCAACATTTAATGCTGTGTTTTCCTCGTGTTATTAGAGGTTAGTTGCTTCATTTTATTCCGATGTTATTCTGATGTTATTGTGGTGTTATTTAGGTGTTATTATGGTGTTATATTGGTTTTATTCTGGTGTTATTGCTGTATCATTGGATATGTAATACAGTTTTATTGATGTGCTGATATGGTGTTACTGCGGCATTTTTCAGTTGTTATTCTTGTGTTATTGTTGTGTTTTTCAAGTGTTATTGGAGTTTAATTACTGGTTTTATTGATGTGTTATTTTGGTGTTCTAATGACATTATCTCGATGTTATTTTAGTTTTATTCCAATGTTGTTACTGTGTTATTTGATGTATAACACTAAAATTTTATTGAGGTGAGGATGTGGTGTTATTGCTATGTTTTGCTTGTGTTATTCTGGTGATATTGTGGTGTTAATCCTGTGTTCATTCTGTAATTATGAAGTTCCTAGTGGAATATATTAATTTTATTGAGATTTTACTATTTCATCTTGAACGGCAAGTATACTTGCTTATACGAGTGACTGCGTAATTATTAAATTAATCTTATTGTGAAACTAAACTGAAACTATCACCAAATCAGGCGTCCTCATGGATGCCCTCTTCATGCATTGAGAATGGCTGTAGATCTCCCTTGATGTAATGTTCTTGCCCATCTTTGTAGCACTTGATGCATTGGTGAAGTAATGACGAGACCATATTGTACTCATGAAGCCACAACCATCCAAGCAGGGTGTTAAACGAAGTATCTACATCGATGACATGGAATTTTGTGGATGTTACTAAATTTCCAACTTTCGTTTGCAGTGTTAAAGATCTGAGGGCTCTTTCTCCTTTCTGGTTAAATCCTCTTAGCATCATTTTATCTGTGGAGAGTTCTCATGCGTCAATATCCAAGTATGCTAATGTCAATAAACTCATTATGTTAAGAGACACACCAGGATTTACTAACACTTTGAAGAGCACAAACCTGTCGGTGAAGATGGAAATGTAGAGTAGACGGTTATGGTCAGCGGTACCAAGTAGCAAGTCTTCATTGGTGAAGGTTACACCAGGCTGTGCTCTCAAAGTACAAACTCCATCTAAGGATGTGCTGGCCAACTGCGCTAAGCAAATGTCTGGATCAATTAGGGCTTTGATCGGATATTCCCTCATCTCATTTGATAGGATTAGAGCATCCTAGATGCTTAGTTTGGCAGGCAACTTCCAAAGATGAGCTAGGACATTGTAATCCACTTATTTTTGAGTTTTCAATTTTTCTTGAATTTGGACTTCTTATGTTGCTGGAGGCGCTTCTTCTTGAGTAACTATCTATTTTCCTTTCTCCACTGGACCTATCCCTGGGGGTCGCACCCTTCCACTTCTGAGATTCACTTCCGTGATTTATTCGTCTTCTTCTGGACCCGAAGGTCCTCCTGATGTTGTAGCTGATTCTTCTAGTACCGTTTCTATATCTGAGAAGTCCAGGTTGATGGCAAGTGGAGTTCCTTTGTACTCAAAGATTGGATCCTCACTCCTCGTACTATCATAACCGGTGTTATCGATATCTTCTTCATTTTTGTCAATGTTTTCATCGGGAACTAACATGATTTCAGGATTATTTTGGGAATCGAAATCAGGTTTAGATAGGTTGTGACTAGTTACGTCATCACTAGAGACAGTAAGAACGTAGCCAAAATCATTTCTATTATCATTATGAGACATTGGAGGGGCATAAATTTAATTGTACAAAGTCAAGGGTTCAAGGGTTTTCATTCCCAAATCTGAGACAACCAATCTAACAGGGGTAGCCCCTATCTTATCTCACGCGCTATCATCTTTAATTTCATTCACAATCTCTTTCTTCTTTCTTTCCCGTTGTGGTAGTCTCCTTGATGAAGTCTTCATCTTTGAATGGGCTGGGGGCAAATTCTGAGCAATGACTTACTTTGAAGTAGACTGGAACTGATCTTGGACTCTCTTGAGCTCGTTCCAAATTGTACTCCATCCACCCTTGCTGGCATCTGGGTCAATCAGAGAGATTGGCTTGGCCGAAATAACATTTATAGAACCTCTTTCAGGTTTTTTTAAATATTCTTTCAATATTGTTATATTTCCTTTCTTGTAATTCCTTTTGAGCCAATCCTTAAAACTTAAGCATCCTTATATTGTATGTCCGAGTAACCTGTGGTAGGGACAAAAGTTAGGTTGATCCTTCTTGTTCATCGCTTCCGGCTTCTTTGGCTCGGGCAATCTGAACTCGGGCTTCTTCATTAAGTTCTTAAACATATTTGCTATAGCATCATCCTTGAAGGAGTAGTTTCTGCGCAATCGTTCTGACATTATCGGACCTTATCATCCATCTGTCCTGTATGGCCTCTACTGCTGACCAGACTGATTGTTCTGCTGTGCACGAGGCTGACCATACTGCTGAGACTAACTATACTGAGGAGGCTGGCTGTACTGCTGAGACTGACTGTGCTGCTGAGGCGACTGCTCAGCCAGAATCCTCATCGACTGTTTCCTTTTGTCGACTTTTTCCACTACGCCAGATCTCTTTTTATATTCTTTGGCGGGCCTTTTTTTTTTGCTTTCTCTGCAGGCTCAATTTGCTTGACTTTTTCTTGGTAACTGCTTTCCTTATTGAGTAGTTTCCTTAAAGATTTGATGGTGAGACCCTTAAGCATGAAAGCTACCGGACCGTGGATACTCTTGAGTAGTATCTTGATCACGTGTTGTTCCTGTAATTGAGGCTCGCACTTCATGCTTAAGTTTTTCCATCTCAGGATGTAGCCAACTAGAGTCTTGTCAGGCCTCTGCCATTCCACTATGAGATCTCCTATAGTAAAGTGGTGTTGTGCGCCGGAAAACCTCTTTATGAACATTTTCTCCATTTCTACAAAGATCTTCACTAATCCGTTGGGAAGCTTGGCATACCAATCAAATGTTATCCCTGACAAGTTGCTGACAAACTGTCAGAACAACAATGCTTCAATTCCTTCTATGTTGCAACAACTGGCTCTGAAGTGTGCTACATGCTGACGGGGATTTCCTGTTCCGTCGAACGTCTTGAAAGTTGGGGGGCACAAAGCCTTTGGGGCAAGGCAAGACATCAAATTCCTCCGGGTAGGGTCTACCCTTTAAAACGGATGCTCCTCCTTTGGACTGAGCCAAGGCCTCCCGAACATGTTGTTTGACCATTTTCTTGATATCCTTTTATGGTAGGCTCGGAGTTGGATCCTTCCTTGGTGGTTTTTCTTCATTGGCAGAAGCGACTTCTCTTCTTTTGTCTGTACTATGTATGATTTCGGGCTGGTTAATTTTCGAAGATGCTGCTGGTCGTGACTATGAATATCCGTGGAGTGTAACCATGTCGGCGGTCATCTCCTCCACCTTCTTTTCCAGACAAATAATCTGCTCGTCTCTTGTCAATATGACCCTCTGAAGCTCATCCGCGACGTTCTCCTCACTAGGAGGATTGCGCACAGATAACGTGGACCTGGTCTCAACAATATTAATTTCTACGAACTCTTCTTCCACGTAGTCTAACAGGTAATAATTTTCATCATCAAACTCCATCTCTCATTTTTTTTGCCAATTTTAAAATTTTCGCTCGGAGTTTTCAAACATTATCATCCATTATTTTCTCTTTAATCAATTTCAAATATGTAGGCTTTCCTCGAATGTCGCTCTTCTCTGCGACTGACTCAGAAGCAACGGCGGTAGTGGCAACGGGAACATCAGACTCATGATCCATCTTATGATCTACAAACCTCTCGGAGAGTACTGGTGCAACGACCTTTGGTAACCACACTTTCCTCTTAAAAGTCGGCACCTTGAGATGGAGTGTCTCTGTGGGGACATCAGAGTGGTGAAGGGAAGTGTGCTCCCTAGGGTGTAGACCATATACAGAGGAAAACAACCCTCTCTTATTTTTCCTCTTCTGGGGTTTCTCATAATCATCGGCAGTTGGTACTCTCGGACCCAGCCGAGACTTAATTGATCTGCATACTGCGGTGTCAGAACGGCAGTAGCAACATCTATAGTAGTGGCATCAACATGTCTGCCATAACAGTGTTTGATGGATACTCAGACAAGACTCTCCATCCTCAGAATTTCATTCTTTATTTTGGGGGATATTGAACATCCCATCCTCTTAAAGAGCTTAGCAACAGAACATCCTTCTTTCTCAGCAAATCTTTGAAGAACAGTGTGAACTCGGGTAATGGGTGTGGGTCTCTCGCTCACCTCATTACGACTTTGTGGTGATGGTAGCGTGGCAACAATCCTGTGGAGGCTTCGTCTCCAGTAGTACAAACAAACAGGTGGAACCTACTCCCTTGAAGGAGAGGAGAGGTATCTGGTAAACCCAGTTCCTTCTATTGAGGAATGTCATCAATCATCGGCAGACTTGCAGCTTATGACCTGGAGGACTTGAGAATCCTATTATCGCAATTCCTCCTTTGAGAACTTGTTGGTGGGGGATTTTTGGAACTAGAACCAATCTCGAAAACTGATGGCAGGGCAAGAAAGACATTGTAAGAATCTTCTTAATGCAGAATTTCTTTTCTTTTGGTATACAGGAAAGCAGGTGCGGTGAAGACAAAACCAGTAGCGGTAGGGGTGATAACTCTCTTGGGCACGAAGACGACTCACTTGATGAGGGCAGTAGAAACTTTCACCTTCTTAGCAGAAGGGAAATCCTAGTGGGAGTTTAGGTTGAACTCAATGGACGGTTATCGAACTTCGAGAGTAGCAATTTTTATGACAACGAACGGGGCTTTTCCTAGTACGACCTTGAACTCACTGAAGCAGGTCCTGAACTGGATCATTGGAGCAGCAAGATGGACCTCACAGGAAGTGGGCAAGTTGCAAGAGAAAGTCAGCATAGGAGTTGGCATCTTGACTATTGCAGGAAAAAAATTCTGGAAGTTAGCGAAGGTATAAACCCTTTAATCATAGTGCGAATACTACGAAAAGGAAAGTTGTTCTGTGAGCTGGGCACAATTTCATTTCATTTTAATATTTTATTATTTTTATTTTGCATTTAGATTTTCATATATTCGTTAAAATAAATTTAAGATTTAAGAGGGATTGGTTTGATTTGCCGATAGTAAACTCGAACCCGGGAAGCATTAAGGTAAAGTGAAGTGTGGGACCCCATCCAGGATCCCCTTCACAAAACATATTGCCTTGGCGAAACTTGTTCACCAACACTCATATTGGGAGTCAAACCCCACAGAAATCAAGAAGAAAGCTAAAGATTCCTGAACCCCTCTGCTTAAGGATGGCTAAACAGATGGTTCTAAAATCGAGAAGAGTTTATTTTACTTCCCAAGAAAGAAATGGGTGAAGAATGTCAATGGAAGAATGGTAATTTGGTCCATGAGGGACCTGAACACAGTACCGATGTATGAATATTGTATTTCCCGATCTTAATGAAGAGTGAAACTATTCCCCAACAGAGTCACCATAAAATTGTCAGTGTGCAAGGAGATTGGTTTAGGAATCAAGATTTAATTTAATATATATATATATATATAATTTTCAGAAAATATCATTTTTAATTTGAAAATATGAGATTAAACCAATCTCATATGACACTAGTTTAAATAATCAAGTGCTTCACTACAAGACATGTATCTATCCCAAAGAATAGATACATTACTTGGTGGTGAGGCTTGATCAAATAAACTAAAGAATTCATGACATCCATTTAGTCTGCGAACCATTTATGTTAACCGACAATTTCTCCTGTCTAATATGAAGCAACTAGATAGAGTTTATATTAATCTGAGGTCTTTGAGTTTCCTATAAAGGCAAGCCCCTAAAGTTAATTACATCTTAGATAACCGAAGTTACCTAAGAAAAATCTTGATATAGATTAGGAAATATTTATATTCATGACTTCTAAAAAAGTAGGATTCTTCAAGAAAATGTGATATTAGGAAATTTAATAGGTGAGTGGCTCAAATTTTAGAATATTTATCATGGGAATCCAAAGGAAGAGAAAGTTAGGGGAAGGGCCCCAAGAAGAATCTTGGTGTTCTTTCCTAAACTGTCCTATTGTTTGGATTTAATTTGAGATATTTATTTGATGTATCATCTTATTTATTTTATTATTTAGGGCTTACATTCACTTGATATCGATCATGTGAATAGTTTGGAAGATAGGAGTATTTATGTCATACCCGATGACAACCTCGGAATCTTAAGATGAATTAGGTCTTATATTGTACAAGGTGAAATTGCCTAAAGAGATAAAATGAGGGTTTATGCTGCACTAGGCAAGCTACCTCGAAGTTCTATAGCTCGCTATTTAGTTCTAAAGAGTTTTGCTGTTGAAGATGGCCATGTTGCCCACTATACATGTTTTAAACTCCTCGTCGTAGCAGGTTTAGTTTAAAGAAGTGTCAATTGAAGAGAAAAGAAAAGAGTCATGTTTTGGAAATTTACAAATTGAGATATCTTAGTGTCTTATTAGGGGAATATTTAACTTGATTATAATGACACCGGTTAGATCCCATGGTTCCCTCATTCTGGCACCACTATTTTCTTCAGATTCACTTAGTCCAATTGAATTTACTAAACTAAGCTAAATGAGTTCCATACTTTCATTAGGCCGTGAGAAATCTCTTTAGCAGTCGTAGGTTGCGTCCTCCGAGGTATTCCCATCATCCGATAGAGATATTTTAATTTAGTTGTAATTTTGATTTTTTTGATTTGTCTGTGATTAAATTTTGAGTTGTCTTATATTTTGAATATTGTGGCCGTGAATTTTATCTTGTCTTGTTTTAATTTTTAATTTTGTCTTTGGTTTTGTGACTATCCTAAAACTTTTGGTTTTCATGCAGGGTAACGTTGTTGTTTAACATACAAGCTTATAAGCAAGAAAAGTGCAATAAAGGAAGTACGAAAGGAAGGTACTCTAAACATATAAAAGTGTACCTGGCGAGTGTTCTCGTTCCTCCACCTAAAAATTTAGTATCATTCGCAATAAGCATTTATAATTTGCAGGAAAGTAAAGCTTATAGATAGGTTCATCACAAGCTTTCAAAATGCTATGTCATAACTTGGTGGGTCCTATTTGTTCATTTGAGAGGTCTTTTCATTTAATAAGTGTGATAGGTTCAATAGTCCTACAAGGTGTCCAGAAGACTTGTGAAAAAGGTCCAGAGAGTACCAAGATATCTCACAATCCTTTTGAGCTTCCTTGTGTTCATTTTTCGATTTTTCATATTTATTAAATAATTCATCTATTTCATACCCTTATGCTTAGTGGATTAATGTTTTGATTATCCCTTTAAGTGAGGTAATTATCATTTGTTATTCCATTTAGGAGTTATGTGGGTGAAAGCCTTTTGGGCAAAGTTAATTTATTTAGGAAAGTTAGCCAATTAATTTCAGAATTGGGCTTGTAGTGTTTCCAAGTTTTTGAAGTTTGATTATGTTCACTTTTTTAGACTCCTTTTAACAAAGTTTGATTAGATCTAACTCGCTACTAAGCCCTTAAGATTTAGTGAATAGGTCTGTAATTCTTTTAGGAAAAATAAGTTATATGAGTTTAGTTTTTTTTCTTTTTATCAAAATATTGGATTATTTTTCAAAATGTCATTTACGGGTGTTAAATCAGTGAATTATTAATTTTCAAAGTCAACCCCTGTCTTTAGGATCATTCAGTTTGATTATCTTCTGAATTAAAATAATCAAGGAATTATGCATTTATTTTTGATGTGACAAAGTTGAAGTGGATTTCTACCATTTATTCCCTGATGTTTTAATCATTTAAATGTCATTTAGGATCATTAGTTTCCCATTTTACCCTTTGATTAAGCCTAAATATTAATTAAGGCTAAAATCATAAAATTACAACTTTGCTCCTAGGGATTTATCACCTCATAATTCATCAAATTTAACTTAATTGATTTTTAAATTTTTATGATACCTAACTGATGGGTTAATTAAAATATCAAAGAAGAAAATATGAGTTTTCAAATTTCAACTTAAGTTATACATTTATTTTAATGCAAAATAGGAGTTTTCAATGGAAATTTAATAACTTGACCAAATCAGAATCTATAGCCCTGAAATTTTTGCTGGAGGTAGACTTAGACAAGACGACCACTTGGACAT
The DNA here is from genome assembly GCA_022702705.1 of Papilionanthe hookeriana x Papilionanthe teres. Taxonomy (NCBI): domain Eukaryota; kingdom Viridiplantae; phylum Streptophyta; class Magnoliopsida; order Asparagales; family Orchidaceae; genus Papilionanthe; species Papilionanthe hookeriana x Papilionanthe teres. The sequence goes on along the minus strand of CM040439.1, from coordinate 13,163,398 downwards.
AATTTCTTGACTTTTTTAGCTTTAATTTACTTACTAGAAGTATTTTAATTTCTGGAGTCTTAATTAATTATAAAATATTTTAAAAGTTGAAAGTTAAGTTTTATATTTTTCTTAAATCTCTCTGAAGTCAGAGGACCCAGAAAAACAAAGTTCACATTTTTTTATTTTTATTTTGTTTTTGAATTATTTTAGTGGAAAGTTAAAGAAATTCATTTTTTAGCCTTCAAAACTTAATTTAAGCATTTGAAAGGTAATATATTGACTTAGAGACTTGGAATATTTTTTGGATGGTTTCTAAATGATCAGGAGACCAAATGTGGCAATTTAGTGATTTTTATCATTTTTTAATTATTTTAAATATTTTAAATTCAATTTTAGGCTTAAAAATGAAATATTTGTTTTAATTACCAATTTATTTTCATAAAATTTCATTGGTCATGAGGAACTCCCAAAACTATTTTCATAATTTTTTGACTTGTATTTTATTTATTAAAAATCATTTTAATGTCAAATATGTCACTTAACTTAGGAAATTCAATTAGGTGGTTAAATCAGCTCCGAATGAGTTTAAATTTTTTATGGGGGTTGCTCTAACCCTAAACTACAATGGATAATGATTTTTAAGCTATTTCCATGCATATATAATTCTATTTATTTTTATTTTGATTTAATGAATCGATTCAAGTTAGGGTGATTTTTAATGGGTTAAATCAAATTGGTATTTTTCCTATGGTTCTCTGGTCACAGGGAAGCTACCAAAATATTTTTGAATTTTCTAAGCAATATGCTAGTTTTTATAATTTTTTGTATCCAAACATGCATGATAACTTGAAAAATAGAGATCTCTCCATGGAGGTCTCCTATGACCCTGGAAAAATTAGGGGAGATCCCCCATGACAGATGCTACAAACAACCTAAATGACATGCAATGGTGAAATGTTTAAATACACGGAAAATCAAAAGACCTAAAATAATATTTAATTAATTAAAAGTAAAGTACATATCAAATAGACATCAAACCATTTCCACATTGTTCTCCTCTATCCACTGAGAAAGTGGGTATTTTTCTTTTATTTTGTAAATTTTCTACACCAAGTTATGTATTTTTAAAGTTAGATTGATTTAATTAATTCATTAAATATCCTATTTTTCTCTTTATCCATGTCGGTGCCAACTCATCCTACAACAGATCGAAGCTCCCACGCATCATCCTCTGGTTGGCCAGCGCAATTCGGGGTGGCGGTGCACTCAGAATGTTCTCCTCGTCTGATGCCATCAGAGCCTTCCATTCACGATATGCGCGATCCAACAACCCCAGAGCTTCGTCCCTAATTGGTGTGAGCCCGAGACCTTCCACACTAAAACTCTAATTTCTCGAGCTATACTCAACCAATTAACCTCGAGTTTTTTTCTTATGGACTCGTCTAAGCATGATGAATATATCCATATGATAAACATGCCATGAAATTAACCCTATCTAAATGGAGAATCAACTGAAGCTCAAAGAGGGAGCAAAGTTTATACCTTACTCTGAGAGGGTAGGCCTCAATTAAAGAAGCTCTACGCCTTTGTGGAAGTCCAAGGAGCTCAGAGATGAAGCCTTTCACATTGGTGAATTGCTTAAGCCCAAGTTTGGCCTAGCTCGACTTCGGGTGCTGATGAAAGCCTGGTGCAGAGGTTCTCTGTGATGGGGATTTTATGGGGGATCGTCTTCATTCTCTGTGGGGATGGTGTGGATGCAAGCAATTTGATTTTTATCAAGTGTGGAGTTGTGATGGAGAGTGTCCTATTTCCGGCTGGAATCGAGCTCTGAAATTAAGCTCCGACGATGAGAATTAGGGCAGGGAAGTGGTTGGGTTGTGCTTAGAAGGTCTCAATGAGGCTGTGGGAGTAATTTGGAAAGGTTTCTTATGATAGTTTTAGCACCTGAACTTTGGTCATGAAGAGCGCTATTTAAAGCCATGGCCAGAATTGGGAGCTCAAGGAAAATTGGGGTGCCAATGTGGGTGCTTTAGCTTATTTATAGAGAGTGCTGAGCAGTTCAATTGATCAATGAGGGGATGCCACACTGATAAGGCTTAATTTTTGGTTTAAAGGGGTATGGGGGCGCTCGGGCTCAGCCATCACGGTGGCTAGGTCAGCCGACATGGACATGTAAGGTGGCTAGCAAGCTGATGGGAGGTAAGGGAGGTTTAAATGATGCTTAATTGGCTGCCATGATGAGTAGTTTGCTTGGAGTAATGATTTAGCCAAAAAGAAAAAAGCAAGTTGACTTGGTGAGGGACCTTTGCTCCATAGCTCATTTGGGCTAGTTTTGGTGGGTTTAAAACAGTCCTTGGGGTCCTAAGCTTGGCTGTGGTGGAGTCAATTTGACCAATTTGGCTAAATTTGGTGACATTTGGGTTGTGACTTGATTTGGGTCACTTTGGGTTCAAGTTAGGCTATGTTGGGTTTGAGCTTGGGTTAGACCCAATTGATTGAGCAATTTTGTGTGTATGATTGTCATGAAGAGTCTAAAAAGGATTGGAGTGGTTTTGAATTGATTTTGGGGTTCAATTTGGCTAAATTTGGGATTTTGGTCAATTTGGGACAAGTTACGCTAGCCTGAGTATAGGTTAGGCTAGATTAGGGTTTTGGCCCAATTAATTGTTCAAAAATATCTAGGGGGATGTGTTGAAGAGTTAACAACATAAATTGGGCAACAATTTTAGGGTTAGGGCATTCAATCTGGTGTGATTTGGTCATGTGTCCAATTCAGGGAAAAATTAGGGATTTTGGATTTAGTTTGACTTGGGTGAGACTTGAGCTCAAATTGAAAGCAATTGAATGTTGCGTTTGGCCTAAGGGAGTTTCATGATAAGTTCGAAATTCAAAAAGGGGATATTGATTGACATTTGGTTCAATTTGGGTGAAATGGGTCACTTGGTAAAAATTAAGGAATTTGAGTTTGGGTTGAAATTGGGTCAACATGTGGGTCAAAATGGGTATAAATTTGGTTTAGATTGAGCCTAGGGATGTTTAATTTTGGTTTGGAATTGAAATTGAGCAAAATTGGGGCTAAATGGGTAGATATTGGGGGTGATTTAGGTATTTTGGCCCTTTAAGGGCTTTTTAGTGCTTTTGGTTAAACTGGGAAAATTTGGTCAAATTGGATCAAATTAAGTGGTTTAAATTGAAATTGGATATTTGGAGTTTTGGGAATTTTTAGAAATTTTGGAATTTTTTGGGGCTAGGAGGGGCATTTGGTAATTTTGGGTATTTTAGGGGTATTTTGGTAGTTTGAGGTGTTTTGGGTATTTTGAGTGATGAGGAATGTTTTGGGGTGATTTTTAAAGGAATTTGGCAGTTTTGGTTGATTTTGGGCAAAATTATGGTTTTTGGGTTAATTTAGTCATTTGGTAGAGTTTAGGGCTAAGGAGTAAAAAACTTGAAGTTTTGGTAAAATTTGGAGTTGGGTGAGATTGATAACCCATTTGAGCATGGACCAAGGGAACTCTCCATTTGGATCCTCCATGTGCTGGTACTAGTCAAACCCTAGCATGGGGCTAAGAGCTTTGGGAAAACCACCCACATGAGTTTCCAAAGGACCAGGGATCAAGTGTAGAGAAATTTGGTTTATGGTTGTGAGGTAGTCTGCGAGTGTGAAATTTGCAAGTGTGTGTGTGAGCCTCCCCCAGAGCACCCAAGGTAAGTCCTACGGCCTAACCATCCTATAAGGAACTTATCCTTGAGCTTGCTAATGCTTGGTCTCATCCTCCTAAATACTTAGAGTTTATACTTTAAACTTTTGAAAACTACAAGTGAAGTAAAGAAGTATTTTAATTTTTTTTTTGGGTCAAGGTTCCATTGCTAGTCTTCTAAGATAGTCACTAGGAGAGTCCTATGGCTAGACCCTAGGCTATTCTAAAGAGATACTAGACCTTAACCAAAAGTGAGGTCAACATGTTTTTATTTTTTAGTTTTATTACATTTCCATCTATTCAGTGAGTCCAAAGGTATTTTTATTTTTACTTTTTTATTTTTATTTACTGAAGGTATTATGTATTTTTTATATTTAAATAAATTAGAAATACTCTAACTTCCTTCTTAACCACGTTCTCGTCGCGTCAAGTTAGACTTGTCGAAGCCCCACGCCTCGTCTATTGATTCGCAACACTTTACACCTCAACCACTAAGTCGGCCAACTCCGAGTTATTCTGATATGGATCATTGTGCCATCTAACACATTATGTGTTATCTATTTTAAATACACGGAAATGGATGACATCAGTTCATCATTCCTGCGAGACTATGAACCGAGAACCGTCCACGTTTAACCTAAATTTCTCACTTGGTTCTAAACCAAATCGCAGAAAATTTTTTCCTACACCTTCATCTAAGTGAGATGAACCTATCTATATAGCTAGGTGGACATGAATTGTTGAGTCTCTTCATGAAGGCCCAAACTGAGGCAACATCTAAAGTTTTGAGTCAATACCTTGATCCAAGAGGTAAGCCTCGATTGGAATTGTTGTGAAGCTTACCTTGATGTCACACACACCCTCTTTGCTCCAATTTTTGCTGAAATCTGTCCTAGGTATGAATTCAACCAAATGGTGACTCGGGCTTATTCTAGGACTACGTCAGAGGCCACAAGAGAGAGGAGTTTTGGTTAGGGAAGTGGTTTTTCACTCTGGTGAAACATTTGGAAGTTTTAAAAGGTGATTTTGGTGAATTTTATGTCAAGTAGTGAGATGTCTTGAATTTTAGAGTTGAAATTCAGGCCCTATGGAGGTGAGGAAGGCTCAAGAATGGTTGGAGCTGGCCGGTAAGGTTTGTGAGAAGAGTTTGGAGCAGTTTTTTAAGGGCTTCTCCATGATTGTGCACCTCTTCCTTTCGGTCGTGAGCATACCTTAATTATATGCTCAACCATGGGAGATAATTAGAGCTCCAATTGGCTGGCCCAAGGCTTCAAACGGTTGCTTATGTGGAGCTCTAACAAAGGACATTAACTAGTGAGGGTGAGCCAAGTAGGATGGACTCAATTTTGGGCTTTCACTCCATGAGTAGCTCTCAGGTTTGGTCTCACCGCCGATAATGGTGGCTGGCAAGGGCTTGTGCAGTCATTATATTACTGGTGGTGATCAGTGGTGGAGAGTAGTGAGGCCAATGGAGGTGATCCATGGGTATATGGGTTTGATTTAAAAGGAAAGGGGGTAAATTGATTTTTGTGCTTTTAGGTCCAAGTCATGCAGGTGGGTTATTGATGCACCAAAAATATGTTTGATTTTACACCTATATTTATACTCATTTTTGGTGATATTGCACTTTAAGGAAGGGATTTTCATATTTTGTTGCTGATATGTTAATTTTTGGCATTATGAGCAAAAGGAAGCAAAGGAGAAAATTTGGAGTTAAATAAGGAAACTTTTAGAAATTGTGCTTTGAGTGCCGACAACGTCAGGATGGGCGTAAACATGCCATTTAATAGAGCCTTGGAGCCAACGTCACCCAAGACTGTTACACACAAATCTTTTGTAGATTCAACGTATTTGGATGACTTTTGGAAGGTTTCTTGAGGCATTTCTTGGGAAATTCGTCCATACAATATATTAGAGTGTTTTAATGCCAGAAAAGGGTTTGGGTGGGGTGTGTGAGAGAGTTTGGAGAGTTTTTCTATAGGAGTCGATGGAGTTGTGTGCTTGAAATAAAAAGAGGGAATTATCTAGAGTTGTAGGAGAGGAAAGAAATTGAGAGATTTCTTCTTCCTTACTTTTTTATAAGAGAATTGAGTGTTATTGTAAAAAGAGAAAGAGATTCAAAGGAACTTCAAGGGATTTGTTTGGGGGAAGAGTTTCAGATAAGCTGTGTTTGTTAATTGTTGTTTGTATGAACTTTCTTTTGTATAAAAAATCTGTGTTTTGTTGTATCTTTCTCATGAATTATGAGAAGATTTTTTTGTATTTTACATTGCAATGAGATTTGGTGAAATGAAGAGAGAGATTCAATATGCGAATTGATCTACCTAAAAAAAATCCATTTTTATGCCTTATTTATGATTCAATTCTTAAGGATATTATGCTTTAATGAAAGGTATTTTCATGTTTTTGGATGTAGATGATTAAAAAGAGTTCAAGAAAGAAAAAGAAGGAAAAAGGAGCAAAAAGGAGCTAGGCGCCAGTTCGATACAGACGGTCTTAAGTTTTTTTTGATGACTTTGGGCAGTTATTTTAATGGTGTTAAGCGGTTATTGGAGCTTCTAGAAGACTGGAAGTTACTCCTAATATATAGGACATGTGATACAATGTATTTGGACACAAGGAAACGGTCTGGATCATGAAGAGGTGCGACCTAAAGTGAAGAGGTGCGAAAGACCTGGTCACGGAGTCCGACGCCTAGGCACCAGATCCCGGCGCCTAGGCGCGACAGTTACCTTCTAGAAGATACATTGAATTTATATGAATTTTGAAGAGGTGCCTTAAGTAACCCCTGGCCAAATTCAGAGCTCTATAAATAGGAGCCCATTCTACAGAGAAAATCGCACCAAAACCCCCTCTCTTAGTACACATACCCATTTTAGCATATTCTTTCTCATCTCTAGTTTAATTTAGTCTCTTCCATACTTAGGGTGCCACTTTATTTTGTATTTAGTGAGTTTATTTTGAGTGTTTATTGTGTGTAATTGCTGTTGGAGTCTTTTATCATTGCTTTGGAGTCAGTAGAAGTCATCGGAGATCTTGAAGGAACACTTCAGATAAGTATTTGTACTTTGGTTCAAAGTTTTATAAATATGTTTTATTGTGTTATTTTAATGAGTTCTGAGTTGTTAGTTATTTTTCTCCTTTCAACTATGAAAAGATTATAAATTAATTAAATTTCATAGGAAAATTAAATATAAAATATTTTAAAATATTGTGATGATATTAATACTTGATCTTAGTTTACTTTTTAAATTGGCCATTTAATTTGTTAAAACATGTTGAAGAATTTTGAGACCTATCCGGAGATAAATTCTTAACTAGTAGATATCACATGAATCCTTAGGTAATCACAGACTATATGCAGATTGTTTAAGGTGAAGTGCAAATAAATAGGAAGATATTATTTATTGGGCAAATTAATTATTTATTCTTTGTTATAGCCTATTATTTGTCTCCAATCCCATAGAAACACTAATTTCGACCAGAGCAATTCATTTTGGAGGAGTTAGGAAGGATTTGGAGGCCATGGATAGAGGAAATCATGGAAATGAGGTAAGAGACAAATCTCCTAAAGATTCTCAGCCTTATTTTAATGGTTTTATTGTTGTTAGTTTGGAGAAGATGTTTAGTCGAATGGATAAGATTGAAGCGGAACTTCAAAGTATTGGTAATCGTCTCCATGAGATGTATCTCCAATAGAACATTTAGAATGTCAAACCAAACTTCAATTTGATCACATGGCTGCCTATCATGACGCTCAAGTAGAAATGTACGCGAAGAACAAATGGATTGATGATGAGACGACTTTGGAATATCCAAAGGCGTTGGTGTTCTATCTCTTCGGTCCTAGCGAACTTCATTACGAAAGAGATGGAAATTGAAGAACGGTGTTAAATAGATTCTATATGTGTTTTAGGTGTGATTGAGTCTTGTTTTAGTGTCTTGAATATCTTATTTGTGTATTTGCTTAAATTGTTCAATGTGTGTTGTTGGATTTGAATGTTTGCTTTGTTGTTGTTTGTGTTATTTATAAAATGATGAACCTTGATACAAGTCTTGTACTAAAGATTGTTGAATTTGGAATGGATATTAGGATTTTGAATTGAAGAATTTGGATACATTTATGTGGATCTATACTATCATTTTAAATTGATTGTGAAAATATTTGGAGGTTATAAAATGGATTAATACTCTCATAAGAGTAATTAGGAGTCATATTTGATAAGATTTGGTGGAAAATATTTAATTTAAATCGAATTTTTGGAAAGGTGAGTCTGACGCTTAGGCGCCAGAATTCGGCGTCTAAGCGCCTGAAAACTCATCTTCTTAAACCCCCCCACGCCATTTGTGACGCCTAAGCTTCCTTTGACCTCGATCCACGGACAACGCAGTAATTTATGCTTTCAAAAATATGTTATAGCCAATACTTTGACCCAAATAATAATAGCGGCTAGTGTATATAAATATAATTTTATAGAAAATATTGTACACACTAGAGGTACTACGCAAGTATACGTATCGTTTCAAGTAATATAGGGCTTTAAATAAAGACCCCAGTATCGATCCCACGAAGAGGTTTATAGATTTTTAAAGATTTTAATTTTATTTTTATGTATTTCTTTTAAAGTTATAAATTTAATATTTAATTTACTAAATGCAGAATTAAAGCAATAATAAAATAATGAGTGACGTAAATAATAATAAGGAAACAACTTTCTTCCTTTCAATTAATCCAAGACTTTTTAGATAATATAATATTCGTGGAGAATATAAATTTATGGTATTGTGCCAAATAGAAGCATTCCTATTCTTTACCTTCACTCGATAGTATAAAGAACATTGGCTAATCTATAGATCAGGTCTGGATGTATTATTAGTAGAATGGGTTAATCTAGGATCACACTACTTAGATGTCGAGGGTGGCTATGGTCGGCCCTACTAGTGACCCGTTCCCTCTCTATAAAACAAATTACAAGAATTTAGTCTGTCACTCTAAAAACTTATCAATTCTACGCCCATTGAATAATATTTTCCTATTTATTTGCACTTCACCTTGAATAACCCGCACAAGGCCTTTGACTACCCAAGGATTCATGTGATATCTACTAGTTAAGAATTCATCTCCTTCTAGGTCTCAAAATTCTTCAACAGATTTTAACAATTTAAATGGCCAATTTAAATAGTAAATTAAGATCCGGTATTAATATCATCACAATATTTAAACATATTTTAGTTTTTAATTCTTTAACAAATTTTATATTATCTTATTTATCTTTTCATTATTGAAAGGAGAAAGTAAAGTAACTACTCAGAATACATTGAATCTAAATAACAAAACATATAAACAAAACTTTGAATCAAATTACAAATACTTATCTCAAGTGTTTCTCCAACCGAACCTCTGATTCCTTCTGACTCCAAAGCGAAATATACTTCAAAAGCACCAACTCTTTCAAACTCTCAATACAAACTCTAAATAAAATAAACTCACTAATTTATGAAAGAAAGTAAACTACAATTGTGGCCCTTAAAATTATCTCTCTAATTCTCTCTCTGATTGGAGCAGACTAGGGCGGGGTTCTTATTGAGCATTTTTCTCTGTAGAAATGGCCTCCTATTTATAGGCTTCAAGGGTTGCCTAAAGCATCTCTTCAAAATATGTCCAAGTTCAATGAATCTTTTAGAAAGTGTGTCTGGCGCCTAGGCGCCGGACTCCGCATCCAGTTCTTCGCACCTCTTCGCGATCCAAACCGTTTCCAAGCGTCTAGATACAATGTATCACATGTCCTATAATCCAGGAATAACTGCCAATCTTCTAGATGGTCCAATAACCGCTCTAACCATCAAAATAACCACCCAAAGTAGTTACAAAAATCGTCACAGATTTGGTATCGAGCCGGTGCTTAGTTGCCGGATTCTGGCGCCTAGGCGCCAGGCCCATTATTTTGGCAATTTTGCATTTTGACTCCATTTTTGCTCCTTTTTTATCCTTTTTCATCCTTTTTTCCTTTTTGAACATTTTTGCATCACCTACATCCAAAAACACAAAAATACCTTTCATTAAAGAATAATATCCTTAAAAATTTGATAAAAATCAAGGCATAAAAGCGGGTATTTTTTTCGTGGATCATCCTTCTCCACAGTATTTCGTGAAAATACCACCTAGAGATCCCATTTAGAGCTGAATTTTCAAGTTTCAAGGCTTGAAATCACCCGATTTCTTCATCTCAAGGTCAGATCTACATTCTAAACTCATTATTTTTTATTTTCACCATGGATTTTTCTCTCATCTTGAAAAACTGAAATTTTAAGAAATTTTTTTGATTTTTTTATGGTTAAATCCATGGTTGTTTAAGCTATTTCAAGTTTGAAAAGCTTAAATTAGTTTATTTTCCTAGATCCGTTGAATTTATTTCGCGTTTTTCTTTCACGTTTAGATGAAACCCAAATCTAAGCGAGGAAAGGAATGAGAAAACTTTGATCATAGCAAGTTTGTCACTACTACTGCACACTTTCGATACAATGATTTTGCTACGACTCGGAAGTTTATCTCAGAGCAAAGTTTATATAATCCTGGAGGAAGAATTGAGGAGACAATCGTTGCGCTCAACTGGCAACGATTTTGCCATTTCACTGCTGTTGCTGTTATCCTGGTGGTTAGAGAATTTTATGATAATTTCATGGATACGGAGGAATACGAGATTTTCGTTCGAGGAGTTGGAGTAGGATTCACTCTTGAACGCAACAACATTTTCTATGGCCTGCCGCCAAACATTGAATGTTATTACTCAGTTTTATCTCCATCTGAGGAAGATTTGGACATGATCATTGCCTACCTTACTGATAATACTGGAGCCTGGAAGACTCGGAATGGAAAAAGGGTAAATTTTTCATCTTCTAAGCTTAATGGTGTTTCCAAGGCATGACACTACTTTATTTTTGCTCGTCTCCTTCCATCCAATCATCTGAGTGAAGTCACCAGAGATAGAGTTATTCTAAACTACTGCATTCAAGAGAAGAAGTCTATTGATGTAGGGAGCATTATTTATGATTTTGTAGAGGCTACTGCTCGTTCTAGCACATCTATTGGACTTGGTTTTCCATCACTGATCTATTCTCTATGTCGAAGTCTTTGGAGTAGTTGCTTGAGCTTTACGAGGAAAAGCTCGAGTAGACGAAGCTTATAGGAAGAGAAAGCGTCGGCATTTATGATCACTTGCGAGGTAAGAGTTCTACCGCACTCGTCGGTTCATTACCTACTTCAGGTAGAGCTTCTACTTCTAGACCATCTACTTCTGTTGAGCCATCATCTACATTTTAGGAAACCATGCATGATCAGTTCATAGAGCAGCAGCATGAGTTATTCTTAACTCACTACAGAGTAGATACCATAGACAAGAAGATTGATCACCTTTCTGAGTATACACAAAGAAAGAGTAATTATGATGCTGAGTATTCAGAGTCTTTTGTAAGATTTCTGAAGGGAGAGCATGATGTTTAGTTCCCTACCTGTCCCAGATTTTCACCCTATGTTAATCCTAAGGATACGGAGTTCTCTTTTGGTGATGATGATGATGAAGCTATAAACAGTGATTAGTAGCTTGACTTATCTCTCGAGATTATTGATTCTATTTTTATGATGTTATTTGCTATGGTGTTTTCTTATTTCTTGTGTTGTTTATTATGATGTTATTTGTTAGAGTTGTTGTGAACTTTTTTTTTTATGTTAAAACTGTTTCTCCGCTTGTCTGATATGTGTTTAAGACTAAGTTGTGAATGAATTTCTATAAAAGTTTATTTCTGCTTCAGCCTATTGTTTAGTGTTCATGAATAATTAGTAAATTTGCATGTTTAAAAAAATAATAATAATTTTTTTTGTAAATTAACACCCGCTCTACAAAACTTTTCTATATATGCTTAATCATTTCTGTTATATACATATTGAAGCATGTGTAGAAGTAGAAGTTAGTTTTTCCTTACTACATCATTGTTATACTTCGATTAATTCCTGTTTATATCTTTCTCTCATGCTTTAGAAAATTTTATAATTCATATTTATACTAAAGCTGAAGTTTGGGGGAGGGAAAAACATCTATCAAATTTAAATATTATTTGTCCTTAAATAGCTAATATTTTCTTTAAAAATATATTAACATAACATAAGGAATGAAAAATTTGTTTAAGATTACCTGAAGTTTTGAATTTATAAAAAATTTAGTAAACTTAACTAAAATTTCAAAAATTTTGGTTGATTTTAAGAATAGAATTATTTAGCTTAAGGAATAATAAGATGAAATTTTTTTTATTTATAGTAAAGAGAATTGTGTTTTTGAAATACTAAGGAATCAAGATTATTGCTTGAAAAAGAAAAGATTGAAATAATTTTTGAAAAATAATAAATTATTAATGTCATATTTATTAAGTAAGAATGTATAAGTTTTTGAAAATAAGTTAAGGATAGTGAAGTTCAAAATCATTAATAGGCTATCCAAAAATAATAATCCTCACTTAAAAAAAAGGGATTGAAAAAAAATCCAGAAAAAAAAAAGAAGTGAGGAGAAGCTTGAGGAAATGTCTAATAAAAAATTGGCTTCACTTGAATTATCTCATAGGAAGAAAACTGATTACATTTTTAACTTAATTTTTATGTACATGTATTTTTACTAAAAAAATATTTCATGAAAATCTTTTTCTTGCAAATATTCTATGTGACCTTGATATGATAAACTACAGTTATTCTTGAAATAAATGAAAAATTAGAAGTCTTATAGTTTGGCGGTTAAATATTCTTTAATTCTTAAAATTAAACTTAATTTGTGAATTTTGGTTAATGATTTGCTAAAGCATTTATAAAACAAAAAATTATAAGGAATCTTAAATATTTTAACTTCATTCCAAATGTTATCTATTTTATGTAATTAAAAGGGTTGCTTGAGGACAGGTAACGTTTAAGTTTGGGAGAATTTGATCTATCTAAAAAAATACCCATTTTTATACCTTATTTATGATTCAATTCTTAAGGATATTATGCTTTAATGAAAGGTATTTTCATGTTTTTGGATGTAGATGATTAAATAGAGTTCAAGAAAGAAAAAGAAGGAAAAAGGAGCAAAAGGAGGAAAAATGGAGCTTATGGAGCAAATTTTGGAATTATTGGCCTGACGCATAGGCGCTAGAGTACGGCGCCTAAGCGCCAGTTCGATACAGACGCTGTTAAGTTTTTTTTTGATGACTTTGGGCAGTTATTTTGACGGTGTTAAGTAGTTATTGGAGCTTCTAGAAGACTGGAAGTTACTCCTAATATATAAGACATGTGATATAATGTATTTGGACACAAGGAAATGGTCTGGATCGCGAAGAGGTGCGACCCAAAGTGAAGAGGTGCGAAAGACCTGATCACGGAGTCCGGCGCCTAGGCGCGACGGTTACCTTCTAGAAGATACATTGAATTTGGACGAATTTTGAAGTGGTGCCTTAAGCAACCCCTGGCCAAATTCATAGCTCTATAAATAGGAGCCCATTCTACAGAGAAAATCGCACCAAACCCCCCCTCTAAGTACACATACCCATTTTAGCATATTCTCTCTCATCTCTAGTTTAATTTAGTCTCTTCCATACTTAGGGTGCCACTTTATTTTGTATCTATTGAGTTTATTTTGAGTGTTTATTGTTTGTAATTGCTGTTGGAGTCTTTCATCATTGCTTTGAAGTCAGTAGAAGTCAGCAGAGCTCTTGAAGGAACACTTCGGATAAGTATTTGTACTTTGGTTCAAAGTTTTATAAATATGTTTTGTTGTGTTATTTTAATGAGTTCGAGTAGTTAGTTATCTTTCTCCTTTCAACTATGAAAAGATTATAAATTAATTAAATTTCATAGGAGAATTAAATATAAAATATTTTAAAATATTGTCATGATATTAATACCTGATCTCAGTTTACTTTTTAAATTGGTCATTTAATTTGTTAAAAACTGTTGAAGAATTTTGAGACCTATCCCGAGATAAATTCTTAACTAGTAGATATCACATGAATCGTTAGGTAATCGCAGGCTATACGCGGATTGTTTAAGGTGAAGTGCAAATAAATAGGAAGATATTATTTATTGGGCGTAGAATTAATTAGTTTTTAGAGTGACAGACTAATTTCTAATAATTTGGTTTATAGAAAGGTAACGGGTCACTGGTAGGGCCAACCATAGCCACCCTTGGACATCTAGTAGTGTGAGCCTAGATTAACCCATTCTACTAATAAAACATCCTGAGCCTAACTATAGATTAGTCAATGTTCTTTGCACCTGGACCAAAGGGTAAAGAATATGAATGCTTCTATTTGGCACAATACTATAATCTTAATTCCCTACAAATAATAATTAATCTATAATTCTTGGATTAGTTGAAAAAGGAGAAAGTCGTTTTTATACTTGCATATAATTTTAATTACTGCTTATTTTAATTTACTGCTTACTGCTTCCTTTATTTTAGCAAAAAATATTATTTGAATATATATAAAATAAGAGTATATATAATTTGCATAAGAAAATTTCAAAATATTATTTATATATTTTACTTTTTATTTCACTATCCTTGTGGGATCAATAACTAGGACTCCACTAGAGCCATGCATTACTTGAACGATATGTATACTTGAGTTGAAAATTGTGACTTTTACAATAATTAAATCTAAATATAAAATTATAAAAGTAAACATCACATCAAGTTTTTGGCGCTATTTGCTGGAGGTTAAATCTTCTAAAATGTGGTATCAAATTCTTGTATTTTAAAGCATATTTAAAGTCGCATCGCATCACTAATTAAATGTTAGATATTTGTGATGATTTTACACTTTGTACTTCATTTACTTTTTGATCTGACCAATTGAAATGTTAAAATTTGTTTTGAAACATATGATCCGAGAGGAGTATGAGTTCTACAATAAAGTGAGAATCACATTCAATTCCATGGATGAGAATGTAGTCCATGTGGTGGAGCACAAAAAAAAAGAAAATATACTTTGTTGGGCATTGATTTAGAGATTTTTAGAGTGACAGAATAAAATCCCCAATTCGGTCCTAGTGTTTAGAAACTAAAGCAAGAGTTAGCCCTCAGACGAGGGGAAATTGGGAACTCTAGAGTGAGAGCCAGTATCATCCCGAACTAACCACAGATTTAGGGACTAAACCTAGGATTAGCCAATGTTCTTTATGCACTTGGAAGAGGGTAAAGAATATGAATGCTCCTATTTGGCACAATACAATTTCCAACAATCTAGATCTTTCATTAACCATAACCTCATTGCAAGTGGAAGAATACTTTCTCCAATTTGAACCTTTCATTACAAAATAGTAAAACTTTATTTAGAATTAGTAATTTTACTATGAAGTTTAGAGACTAGTTTGGTAGGTTAGTTCTATTAGCATAATTAAATATTATCAACTTGTGCTTTTCACTTGTAAGTTTTATATAGTTTGAACATTTTGTTTCAGTGCTACTATCATAATTTACACCCTCTCTGTAGGATTGATAACGAGGACTCTATTAGAGCCCTATATTATTTGAACGATATGTATACTTGCGTTTGTATTCTGGCGACTAAAAGAAAATATATTGAAATAAAAAAACTCTGCATCAGTTGTACTCACCCATCATGAAGGTTAGGCTTGGTGTTTTGCATTGGGGCTTGGATGGACAAGTCTAGTCATGGGAGATGGGCTAGTCTTAAGTTTAAGTGAGTCATTAGAGTGGATAATCACCTTTTTGGTAAATTCAAAAGAGTGGTCTTATTTAGCTATAAGTAGTTTGGTGGCTTGCATATGGCTTGGGCATGGCTTGGTGGCTTGCATGTTGTCATGATAAAGGATTTTGATGATTTTAGATTTCTTTAGGTGACTTGTTTATGGGTCTCACTTTGGGTATTTTTTTATTAAGACATGTCACACCTTGGTCTTAATTGATATTTAATGTCATGGGGCTTGATTTATATCATGAGGGCCCTTTAATTTAATTTAATTTAATTTGGATTTTTTGTTGGGTGCGCTTGTGCTTGGTTTTGGTGGACTTGTGCTTTATTTTTTAATTCACGGTGATAGAGTCTTGCGAATTTTTTAAATTGCCAAAATTTATGAACTCATATATATATATATATATATATATATATATATATATATATATATATTGATTTAGTTTTCTATTGAGTCAGACAATTAAACACAAGTATACGTATCACTCAAGTAATACAAGGCTCTAATGGAGTCCTGTTTATCAATCCCACGAGGAAGTGAGTAATTAGATCATGTAGCACAGAAATCACTTCACGAATCACAGCACAATTGCAGGTAATAACTAATAATAAAAGATGAATAAACAGTTGTAATTAATAATTCTACTAAAGTACGTTCTAACTTAAGGTTAACTAAAACAAGACTAAATTTATAACAAAAGTTCAATGCAAGAAAGAATCTTCCTCCTCTCCAATAATAATGTGATGATTTAGTGACATAGATCAGTGATGCAAATATATTGTGCTAAATAGGAGCATTTCTATTGACCCTCTTCCAAGCGCATAAAGAACATTGGCTAATCCTATGTTCAGTCTCCAAATCCGTGGTTAGGCTGGGAGGATACTGACTCTCACTCCAGAGCTCCCACTTTCCTTTGCCTGAAGGCTAACTCTCGCTCTGGTTTCAAAACCTTAGGACCAAATTGGAGATTTCAGCCTCTCACTCTAAAATCTCTAATTCTACGCCCATCAAAATATATTTCCCTATTTATTTGCACTCAACACCCATGAACTACGTCACTCATTTATGGACATTGAATGTGACCTTCACTTTTATTGTGGAACTCATAATCCTTTCGAAACATATGTTTCTGTCGGCATATTTTTAGGTCGGTGTGTTGTGTTTTGAAGAGGGGTCGCCTACAGAAATTGTCGGCGAATTCTTAATTTAGTTTAAATAAATAATTTTGGAAAGTAGTATTTGATTTTGAAAATAATTTTAAATTTGAAGATTTTAAGATATGAGATTAAACCGATCTCACATCCCAAATAGCTTATATAAACGAGCACCGCACCACAAACCGTGTATCTATCCCTAAAGATAGACACACGCTTGACGGTGGGGCTCGATTAAATAAACTAGAAGATTTGTGACATCCGTTTGGTACGCGAACCAATTTTATAAGCCGACAAAATTCCCCTGCTTAATATGAAAACATTAAACGGGGTTTATATTACTCAGGTTCTTTAAAATTCCCTATAAGGGCAAGCCCTTATAGTTAATTACATCTTAAGTGACGGGAATCACCTAAGAAAACTCTCGATAATAATCAATAATTCTGCTCTCAAGGATTTCAAAGTTTAAGTTTTCAAGGGATTGAATTTTGGAATTTCAATAGGGAATGGATCAAGTTTGGAACATTTTGTTTTGGGAATCCAAAGGAAGAAAAGGAGGAGAAATCACAGATTCGAAGCAAACTTCGGTAATTTCCCGACTATCCTATTGTTTGGCTTGGATTTAGGAAAGTTTTCTTTGAAGTAGACTCGGTGTTTTGTAGATGACGATGGCCGTCGTCGCCCACCATGCTCCGAGCTCCTTGTTGTTGCGAGAGGTTTAGTTTTAGAAGTCATAAATCAGGGGGTGAGAAAAGTGTTTTGGTTTAGAGAAAATCTTAATTTCCAGGTGTTTTCAATATTTTAATTAAAACAAATCTTAAAGTTGATTGTAACGACACCGGTTAAGATCCCACGGTTCCATCCTTCGGCATCATTATTTTTATCGGATTCACTTAGTCCGGATGAATTTGCTAAACTCAATTGAATGAGTTCCACACTTTCATTTAGACCGTGGGAAATCCCGTTAGCAACACGTAGGTTACATCATCCGAGGTATTCCCGATCATCCAACGGGACGTTTTAATTTAGTTGTAATTGTAGTTTTGTGTTACGTTTGTGATTAAATTTTGAGTTGTTTTATATTTTGAAATGTTGTGGCGGTGAATTTTATCTTGCAATGACTTTTAACTTAGTTTTGGTTTCGGTTTTAGGGTCTATCCTAAAGGTGTGGGTTTTCATGCAACGGTTGTTTATCATGCAGAAAAGTAAGTGCAATGCGGTAAAATAAATTGCGATAATGTAAATTGCAAGAAAGTAAATTGCAATAAAATAAAAGCGTACACGGAGGGTCTTCCCGTCATCCCAAGCTGCACTTAAAACACAATTAGAATATTTAAGCAAGTTCCTAGGTAAAGCTAAGGTAAGGGTTATGGTTTTCTACCAAGTTCCTAATCATATAGCTAGTCATTTCCTATGACGTCTAGATTCTTTGTGTTTTTGTTTGAAGACAATTTTCTTCATCAAAGAATAATTAAATTCAATTATTCTTATAAATGTCCTATCATATTGAGGAAGTGCTTAAGAAGAATCTTAAACATCTTTTCAATATTTCTAGGATTGTTTTAAGTCCAAATGGGTTTAATTATACAAATGAATTAATCGTCCGAGAATTCAAGTTTTGTTGTTATCTTGCTTCGAGTGAACTAGGACATTTGAATATCCTATAAGTGAAGTAACATTTCATTTAATGTTACGTTTAGGAGTTATGATAACTAAAACTTTCGAGGGTAAATTGGTATTCAAATGATTTGATTTAAGTTAAAGGGTTTAAATTTGGAATAATGTTGAGTTGCTTTATATTTAATTTCTTTCTGTTTTAGGTGTTGTTATTCAATTTAATTTAATTTAATTTAATTTAATTTAATTGAGTTTTAATTTTAATTTAATTTAATTCAATTTAGTTTGATTTGATGTTAAATTAATTTAATTTGATTTGATTTAATTTTAATTTAATTTGATTTAATTTAATTTAATTTAATTTAATTTAATTTAATTTAATTTAATTTTAATTCATTTGATTTGATTTAATTTAGTTTAATTTAATTTGATTTAATTTATTTCATTAATTTAATTTAATTTGATTTAATTTAATTTAATTTAATTTAATTTAATTTAATTTAATTTAATTTAATTTAATTTACTTAATTTAATTTAATTTTTAATTTAATTTTATTTTTTAATTTTAATTGAAATTTTTAAAAGAGTTTAATAATTTAATTTTAGTTTAATGATTAAGTCTTTTAATGTTTTGAATTTGAGTTATCATTTTAATTAAGAATTGAATATTAATGAGATGATTAATTTAGGGATTTTTTTTAAATTAAAGAATAAATCTCTTCCTAATAATATCCCTATTTTAATAATTCCAATTTTATTATTCTTCCAAATTTAATCAATTATTTAATTAAAGTTTAATCATTTTAAAATTGTTTAATGGGTTTCTACCCTTTAATTATTTAAATTTCAATCATCCAAATCAAAAGAGGATCAAATATTTTACTTGTTAATTTTTTATTAAACCTAAAAGTTTTAATTAAGGATTAAAGATTTTAATTACCATTTTACCCTTTAAGCTTAATAATTTCATAACTCACTAAATTGAACTCAAATGAACTTGAAATTTTTATGTGACTTCACTCATATGTCAATAAAGACATGAGAGGAGAAAATATGATTTTTATGTATTTAATTTATTTATATAATTATTTTTGGTGGAAAATAGAGATTTCCAAGGAAAATTTAATAACATGACCAAGGGAAAGTTTCTGTCCTTAAGAAAATTAGGGGACATTTCTAATGACCAGAGGACCACTTGAACCAATTTTGGTGATTTTTTGAATTATATTATTTTTATTATAATTATTTTAAATTTTGGAGTGTTAATTAATTTAAAAAATAAAATAAATGTTGAAAAATGAATTTTATATTTTTCAAAAATCTCTCTGATATCAAGGAAATCAGAGAATCAAATTTTGCAATTTTCTGATTTTTTATGATTTATTATAATTATTTTAGTGAAAATGCTAGAAAATACATTTTTTTTT
Organism: Papilionanthe hookeriana x Papilionanthe teres; assembly: GCA_022702705.1. Taxonomy (NCBI): domain Eukaryota; kingdom Viridiplantae; phylum Streptophyta; class Magnoliopsida; order Asparagales; family Orchidaceae; genus Papilionanthe; species Papilionanthe hookeriana x Papilionanthe teres. Next base: position 13,143,783 of record CM040439.1, on the reverse strand, counting down.
AATTTTAAAATTACCCTAGGGCTTTAAAATTTAATATTTCACTAAATAGACCTAAGAAAAATGTGGGGTTTGTTCCTAAGTGATTAAAATTCAAAATGTGACATTTTGGTGAATTTTATTATTTTTGTGATTTTTATTATTTTTTAATTATTAAAAATATTAAAATATTATTAAAAATCAACTTTTTTAGAAAATTGAAATTTTAATTTTCTTAAATTCTCCTGATATCAAAGAGGCTCCAAAACCAATTTGGTGAATTTTTGAAAAGTATTTTGAAAGTTATGAATTTTTAAAGTTTAAAATGACTAAGTGGCTTAATCAACCCAATTAGTGGGACTAACCAAGTCCAATTGACCTCAAATTTTTATGGTGGGTTCTTCTAATCCTAAAGGTCAGTGGAGAATTGATTTAAAGTCAATTTGATGCATGGTTAACTTTAATTAATTAGAGACCTATTTTGGGTGTTTAAGCCAATTAGGATTGTTTTAAATGAACTAACTCAAAACCTATTTTTCCTAGGGTTCTCTGGTCATAAGGAACATCATCAAATTTTCCTAGAATTTATTTCACAACATGCTATTTATTGGAATTAAAATACTCAAAACAGCAACATGAATTTGAAAAATCAATAACTCTTCATAGGGATGGCCTCGACTTTGGAAAATTCGGGGAATGTTCCCAAATTCGGAGGCTTCAAAGCCCTATGGTCTCATGCCATGGTGAATTGTATACATGCATGGAGAATTAAAAGTATGCAGAGAGTAAATAAATTATAAAAAATAAAATACTTGATGAAATTAAATGATTTCTTTTCCACATTATTCTCCTCTGTTCATCTGAGCAGAGGGTATTTTTATTTTATTTTTTCGATTTTCCTACACAAAGTTATGAATTTTTGAAGTTTAGGGAATTAAATAAATCAAAAAATACCCTAATTTTCTATTTATCCACGCGGCGCCAACTCATCCTCGGCATCTCCGAAACGCCGCGTGTCGCTCTCCCATTCGACGCTGCCATCCGAGTCGGCGCTTCGGGGCCCGTTTGTATCGCTCCGTCTCTCGGTCCAGACGCCATCCGAGCCGTCCGCCCGCGCGTGTATTGAATGGACGGCATCCGTTCATCGTCCCCGAGCGTCCTCGCCCGAGAGCCGTCCACACTAAATCCACAAGATCTCGCTCGATACTCAATGGATTTTCATGTTCTTATGCTCTATGGATTCGTCTTGAAGAGACGAACACATCTATACGGTTATCATGCATTGAAATTAAAGCATTCGAAATGGAGAATCTCCAGAAGCTCGGGATGAAGAATTAGTTCATACCTTTGCTCAGAGAAGTGTGGCTTCAATCCGAGAGTTGTTGCACCTTCGATTGGATCCCATCGAGCTCCGAGATGAAGTCTCTGGATGCAGTGAATTGTCTAGATGTGATTTCGACCAAGCCCGATCACAAAGCTTGGAGGCTGGAGCAACTAGGTGGCCTGGAGATGGGGCTTTTGCTTGGTGGACACCTTCCCTTGGTACGGTGAAGGTGTAGAACCAATCGATTTGGGGATTGGCTCAGCGTGGAGAAGTGTCCTGGTTTTGGGTGGAATTTCGACTACGAAATTGAGCTCGCGAGAGAAGAAATGGCGGGGGATCTCACTTGGGATCAAGTGCTGCGTGTATGGGGAGGAGTACGGAACAATTTTGGCGAGTTTCCTTAAGGTTTGTTTTCGGCACCTCTCATGGCCGAGAGGGGTGGTGTTTAAATAGGAGAGGGTGGAGGGCCTCCCGGGGAGAGTTAGGGCTTGGGGATCAGGCTGCTCTTGGCAAGAGAAGAATAGCTCCAATGGCCACTGGGGATGGGGCGGCTCGGCGGGTGAGAATTTCAAGTTGGGCTCACATGTGAGCTCTCGGCCATGGTGTTTTCCGGCGGCTCGGTAGGCGGCCGGCCGGGCATTGGTCACCATCCTGTTCGGGTGGGTCGAGTGGGGTTTGGTGCATTCAATTGAGGTTTGACATGTGTAAAGTGGTTGAATCAAAGTAGAAAGGGGAAGGGGTCATTTTGGCTCATTTTGGTCAACCCATGCAAATGGGTTGGGTGCACCTTCCCATGGCTAGCTTGAGCTGAAGATAAAGTGGTTTAGGTCGGCTTAATTAGTGGGGAAGGGTCACCATCCAAGTACGATTAAGCTTAAGCATGGTTTAGTGGAGTCATGAAAGTGGCTAAATCACCCTTAAGGGAATCATTAAAGGACTCCCTCCTTTTGCCAAAAATGACATGGTGATGTGTAAAGTGGCTGCCATGGCTTGCATATGGCTTGTGCATGGCTTCATGGCTCCATTTGGCTTGGGAAAAGGTTGGGTCGATTTCATAAAAATGGGTTTTAAGAATTTTGGATATTTTGGTGAAAATTTGCATGAAGCTTGATTTGGAATGGTTTAATTGATGATTTTGAAACTTAGGGGTGATTTTGATTAAATGGATGATGAGGGAAAGTGCCATGTGGGCTTTGGATGGATTTGGGCTTTTGAATGTGGTGAAGTGGGCTTTTAGGAAAGTTTAAGGGGAATGGGCTTTTTGATTTTAGGATGGGCATTTGGGTGAAGATTTTGTGAAGGACTTTGTCAAATAAATGTCATAATTGGTTTAGGGATGTTCTATGAAGGGCTTGGAGTCAATTTGGTGTGATTTGGAGTTGAATTGGTTTGAATTTGGGTTTATTTGGTAAGTGGGCCTATATGGGTCAAAGTGGGCCAAGTTGGGCCAATGTTGGGCTAGGGTTGAAATTGATGCTGAATTTTCTTCATCTTCAATTTCTTCTTCAAATATATTTTCATATTCCACTTCTTTTCAAATAAATTCTCAAAATGATCGTTTCTCAAATGTTCCGCGTACCTCCATCCTAAAACATTCATTATCTTTTTTCATTCAGGGATACTTCATAGATTTTAAAGTATTAAAGGTCACCTCTTGATCATTAACTCTCATGGTTAATTCTCCTTATCAACATCAATCATCGCTCTTCCAAACGCAGGTATGAATGGTTCTCCCAAAATGATCGGAATTTCTTTATCTTCCTCCATATAAAGTATAATAAAATCCATAGGAAAGATAAATTTATCCACTTTCACTTAACACATCTTCCACCACTCCTTTAGGGTAAGTAATGGAACGATCAGCCAATCAGGAGTCATAGATAGGAGAATTTCTCCTATTCCCAACTCGAAAGTCGATAAAGGCATAAGATTAATACTAGCTCCCGCATCACATAAGGCTTTTCCAAAATTTTTTCACCTATAGCACACGACATAGTGAAACTACCAGGATCTTTAAGTTTTTCCGAAGCTTCTTCTGAATAATTGCACTACACTCTCGCTAAGTGTAACCGTTTTATGATTCGTAAACTTTCTTTTCTTTTCTCAGATATCCTTCATAAACTTGGCATAGTCGTGCATCTATTCTAATGCTTCAACAAAATGAATATTTATCATTAATTTCTTATGATCTCCAAAAAATTTTCCAAATATGTTATCCCTATTTTGTTTCTTCAATCTTTGAGGAAATGGAGGTGGTGGTTTTTCAACAAGCATCTTCTTCGTCTTCAAGAGGATAATCCAAGTCTCGGATAAATCTTATTTTAACCTTTTTCAATTTCCACCTTTTCCTTTTCTCGTTTCAATTTCTTTTTGCACTGTAGTTTCCAATTCTTGTCCACTTCTTAATTGAATAGCCTAAGTTGTTCCTTGTTTTGATCTTTAGATTGATCTCAACATTACTTCGAAGTTTTCTAGAATTTTTATTATTAAGTGCATTTCGAAAATATGTCCGACCGATATTCAATATTTTTCATAGTAACACCTTGAGCTTGTAATCGATTTCCCATATTCAGAATCATTTTTTCAGTAGACAACTTCTTATTTTTAAATATACGGGTTACTATTAAATTAAGGAGGATAAGTTGGTCTAAAATTGGTATTTCGATTGCTCAATTTCTAATCGATTTATGTAACCGTTACCCCAATGCGGTTAACATTTACATTGCTATTATTCCAATTGAAGTTTGGGTGATTCTTCCAACCAGGATTATAATAATTTTGAATAAGGATTGTTAGGTCTATTAATAACATTTAAAGTCTCATAAGGTGTTTCCGAGATTCTCAAGAAGTCCGTCCAAATGAATCTCTTCCTCCAACACTTAAGGTGGTCGAGAATAATTCATTCCATATTGATCTATTTTCTTTGAAAGGGTTACAATTTGAGAAACTGCCATAGTCATCATATCTGAATCATGAACACTAGCGTTCTCTTAAGATTTACCCGTTTAGAGGCCAATAAAATTATTAACGTAGCCATTTCTTTAATTAATGCGCATGCTTCATCAAAAGGTTTTGACATTAACGATCCACCACCAACAAAGCATCTATAATAGATCTCAATGATCCCACTAATCCATTACAAAATGTTTAAATTATTAACCAATCCGGTAAAGCATGATGTGGGCACTTCCTAGCAAGCATCTTTAAATCTCTCCCAACCATATCGACTTCCTTCAAACTCGACAAAAAGGATGTAATATCATTTCTTTGTTTAGCGCTCTTGATGGAGGTAAATATTTCGATAGAAATTTCCAGATAATTCTCCCCAAGTTCTAATAGATCCAAAAGGCTAACGAGTTTAACCACGCCTTAGCTTTATCCCTTAATGAAAAAGAAAAAAGTCTAAGTCCGACAACCGTCACTAGACACTCCGTCATACTTAAAAGTAGCACACAGTTCTAGAAAACTAGCGAGATATAAATTTGGATCCTCATTAGGTGTTCATCCAAATTGATTATTTTGTACCATTTGATAATTGAGGTGTTTAAGTTCAAATGAATAGCAACATCGTATTTCAATAGTTATGTGAATTTCATATGCCGTTGGGTTAGCATAATCTCTTAAAGGTCTTGGCAATTTCCAATATCATTTCTCTGATTATCTTGATTATTCATAATTTCACAAGGATTTTCAATTTGTTTCGCTGTTTTTTAATTTTTCCGATAAGACGCTTTAACTTCGAATCGTAAGGCACTAAACCTATAGATCCACTACGATGCATATACAATCACACAAATACTTTTAAAAAGTAAACAAACACACAATTACACACTACAAAGTAAAGGTTTTCTCGTTATCATATTATCAATAAATACTGTTTATATTTCCTTCCTTAGTTAGTTACTCCATTACCTTCCCGACAACGGCGCCAAAACTTTCGACCGGCGGACTTTATATATGCAAGAATGTATGAACTCAAATTTATATATGTTTATAATAATTTTGTAAAGTCCGAACACTCAACGCAAGTAAACGTATCGTATCAAGTAACAGCTGCGGCTCTAATGCAGTCCCGGTTATCGATCCTACGAGAGGTACGAAGTGTAAGAAAGTGTTTCACAATATATATAATAGCAAAGACTGAAATCCGATACTCAAATTGCACTTAAAGTTTACTACTTCTACTACTACTATGCAGAAAACAGTAACAATTAATTAAAATACAATTACTTCTAACAACTTTGAAAACAAAATTAACTAAAGGCATACACTAAACTATGTATTTTGGAAGGCTTCGATAGTATGCGAGAAAAATATCTTTCCTCTGCAGAATGAGAATATGATGTTGTTATGTGTTTTGAAAAGGGGGTCACTTATAGAAATCGTCAAGTAATCTTGGATTTTAAATTTAATTTAAATATAAATACAATTTAAAAGTAAAGATTTGATTTTTGAAAATAATTTTAAGTTTCGAAAATTTTAAGATATGAAATTAAACCGATCTCACATTCCAAATAAGTTTATATAAACGAGCACCGCATCACAAACCGTGTATTTATCCCGAAGAATAGACACATCGCTTGATGATGGGGCTCGATTAAATAAACTAAAAGATTTGTGACATCCGTTTGGTCTCGCGAACCAATTTTATAAGCCGACAAGTTCCCCTCGCTTAATATGTTTAATTAAGCATGGTTTATATAACTCGGATTCTTAAAGTTCCTTATAAGGGCAAGCCCCTATAGTTAATTACATTTTAAATGACGAGAATCATTTAAGAAAACTCTATAATGAATTAGTGGTTTTGCTCTCAAGTATTTCAAATTTTTAGGTTTCAAACAAATCGATTTCTAAAATTTCCAAAGGGATTGAATTTCAAATTAGAACAGCTTTATTTTGAGAGTCCAAAGGAAGAAGGGATGTCACTAATTCGAAGTGAACTTCGGTTACTTCCCGACTATCCTATTGTTTGGCTTCAATTTGAGAGTTTATTTAATGTTCCACTCGCCAATTTTAGTCGTATTAAGACTTATATTTATATGACATAATCATACAAATAAAATTTCTGAAGATGTGAGGGTTTATGTCAATTAAACGACTACCTTGGAGTTCTAAAACCGGTTAGGGCTTAATTTGCATAACATGATTATGCAAATGCCTAATGAAAGGCCGAGGAATTATGCTGCACCAGGTAAACTACCTAGAATCCTATGGCTTTCATATTTAATCTGTGAAAGGTTTAGAATATGTAGTCACAAGTTTTAGTCGACGAAGATGCCCATGCCGCCCATCGTGCTCTAAGCTCCTTGTTGTTGTAGAGGTTTAGTTTTAGAAGGTGAAAATCAGGAGATGAGAGAAGTGTTTTGGCTTAGAGAGTCTTTAAGGTTCATATGTCTTAATGTTTTAATTAAAGAAATCTAAAGTTGACAAGCGAACCAATACATCCCACGGTTCCGTCATCCCGGCACCGCTATTTTCATCGATTCACTTATTCCAAATGAATTTACTAAACTCAACCGAATGAGTTCCACAATTTCATTTTGACCATGAGAAATCTCATTAAGAATACGCTGGTTACTTCATCCGAGGGATTCCCCGATCATCCAACGAGACGTTTTAATTTAATTGTAGTTGTAGTTTTGTCGTTTTATTTCAGGATTAAATTTTCGAGTTGTTTTATCTTTCAATGTTGTGGCGGTGAATTTTATCTTGTATCGATTTTTAATTTAGTTTTGGGTTTCATTGTGGCTATCCTAAAAGTTTCGGTTTTCATGCTGGGTGACATTCTTGTTTAACATGCAAATTTTACAAGAAAGAAAGTACGGTGTAGGTAAATAAATTGCAATAAAATAAAAGTGTACCCGACGGTCTTCTCGTCATTCTAGGCCGCACCTAAAACACACGTCGTGGCATTCAAATACTTACAAGAAATACTCAGTAAAGCTAAGGGAAGGTTCTCCAAGTTGTCTACTAAGATCCTAATCCTATTGCTAGTTAATTCCTATGACGTCTAGGTTCTTGTGTTTTCATATGATGATTTTTTCTTTCACCAAAGAACAATTAAGTTCAATTGTTCTTCTAAAACATCCCATCGGTATCAACAGAAAGTGTTTAGGATGAGCCCCGAACATCTTTTTAATACTTCTGAGATTATTTCAGTCAAAATGAGTTTTATCAGACAGTGAGTTAATCATCCAAGAATTTAGTTAAGTTTTGTTTCTTACCAAGAACTCGGGACATTTGATTATCCTGACATTAGTAAAGTGACATTTCACTTGACGCTTCATTTAAAGGTTATAAATGTGAGCATTTAGTAAGCAGATTAGTTTATCGAAGGATCTAACCATTAAAGCCTGTGTCGATGATTTAAAACTATTCGATTTGATACATGTTTCGCATTGATTCTTAAATGTTTTAAAATCATTTAGGTTGGAAGAGGTGTTTAAATCATTTAATTTCATTAAATTTTGACAATTTAATTTGAATTAATTATAGTACTTTAGGCTTGGGCTTTTAATCGGTTTAATTTTCACATTTTAATTATGAATTGTTTCTAGATTATTTAATGTTTCAAATTTGTTTTAAGTTTGTTCTTAAGTGTTTTCAAATTAGTTTTAAATTTTTAAAATTTATTTTAATTTGATTATTAAATCATTTAATGTTTTAAGCTTTAATTTAATTAGAGATTATTTCCTTTTTTAATTATTAATTTCAGTCATCATCATTTCAATTAATTAAGGATCAATACTACTCTATCATTTCAATTAGGGACTTTAAAATTAAAGAATTGGTATCTTCAGGTCATATCCCTAATCTTCATAATCCAAAATTTTAATTATTTCTTCCAAAATTTAAATGATTTAATTAATTAAAGTTTCATTTTGATATTTTCAAAGTGATTAATGGGTTTCTACCCTTTATTCCTAAATTTCAATCATCCAAGAGAAATTTAAAACAAATATTTTTACTCCTCCTCAATGTGTGCCTAAAATATTAATTAGGGTTAAAATCCCTTAATTACCTTTATGCCCTCTCTTAAGCACATTCACTTCATAACTCACTAAATCAGGCTCAAACGAACTTAAAATTTTTATATCACCTTACTCACATGTCAATTAAGACATTATAGGAGAAAATGTGATTTTTCCATTTTTAATTTAATTTATAATTATTTTAATGAAAATGGGGATTTTCAATGAAAATTCAATAACATGACCAAGGTAAGGTTTCGTCCTTAGTATTAGTGGTATTATTAATTATAAAATACAATTAAAGTCAAAATTAAGTTTTATATTTTTCAAAATCCTCTAAGGTCGTAGGAACTCCAAGAAAGTAAGTTTTATATTTTTCTGATTTTTGGTTGATTTATTGGAATTATTTTAGTGAAAAGTTAAGAAAAACCATTTTTTAAATATCAAAAACTACCCTAAGCCTTTAAAAAATTATTATCTTAACTTGTAGACTTAAAGAAAATTGCAGGAATGGTTCCTAAATGATTAGGAGACCAAATGTGACATTTTTATGATTTTAATATTTTTGTGATTTTTATAATTTTTTAACTATTAAAATATTCAAAAATGAGTTAAAAATAAAATTTTAAAAAATTTCAATTTTTAATTTTCTTAGACTTCTTTAATACCGTAGAGGCCTCAAATTGATTCGTGATATCGAGGTGTATTTTGGACTTTATGAATTTTTTAAATTTTAGAATAACTATGTCACTTAATTAATTCATTAATGGGTTAAATTAATTCCACCGGAATGAAATTTTATTTGAGGTTCTCTCGTATCCTAAGTGACAACCAAGAATTAATTTCATCTCGTTTTAATGTGTGGTTACTCCTAATTAATTAAAAATTCAGTTTTAAGTGTTTAGGCTAATTACGGTTATTTATGGAGTTAAATCAAACTCGTTATTTTCCTAGGGTCGTTCCTGGTCATAAGATACCTCCCCTAATTTTTCTAGATTTTTATAATCAATATAAAAATTATTGGAATTAAAATGCTAAAACAGAAAAAAAAATTTAGAAAATTGATAACTTGTCATAGAGATGGCCTCTGGTCTGGAAAATTCAGGGAATGCTCCCAAGGTCGTAGGCTACAAAAGCCCTATGGTCTCATGCCATGGTGAATTATGTAAGTAAATGGAGAATTAAAACATCATAGAGAGTATTTAAATCATTAAAAATCATAGTCTTAACAAATTAACTTAATTCTTTTTCCACATTACTTCCTCTGTTCAGTGAGCAAGAGGTATTTTTCTTTTATTTTTATGATTTTTCTATCCAAAGTTATGCATTTTTAAAGTTTGTCAATTAATTAAATGTAAAAATACCCTATTTTTCTAATTATCCAAATAACATGGCGCTGAGTCATCCTAGGCGGCCCGAAGTTGGACTCCGTCGCTCCGCCATTTGACGCCACCATCCGATCGGGATGCCACGTCGGCCCGCCGTTCCGCCTCCGTCTCCTCGTCCGCGCGATCCCGCCTCGTTCACCCGATAAACAAAGTTCATCCAACGCGTCCCGCCATCATTTACGACCGGTGTGTCCCGAGAGCCGTCCACCTTCTAACCCTAAGATCTCGTTCATTTCTAAATCAAATTACATGAATATTGATCCTATGCGTTCATCTAAACGAGAACTACAAATCCATATCAAGCACAAAGCCTTCAAATCAAGTAAAGCAAAAGAGGGAATTCGTCGGAAGCTCTCGTGCTAAGAAGAAGTCTCCATACCTTGGTCCTAGAGGTGAAGCCTCGATTGGATGTGCTTGTTGACCTCATTTTTGGTGAGGTCTTCTCTTCTTCTCTTTAGTACTTAGGATCTAGCCTGTGCTTTTCCTCTTCGACTATCCTGTGAGGATTGTGAATAGTGGACCCACCACTTAGAAATTCAAACCACTTCCTAATCCCTGCAAACTCCACAAACTTGATTGTAGACCCCTAATCACCTATAGAGGGTTGAAATCAAATGTAGTTTATAGGATGAGTTCCCATAGGACTCTGCCTTAGGACTGCCTCAGTGGCCTGTCCGGTGAAGGGGCTGACTTACACACACACTACACCTATACATCACACTACACTTTCACACACCTCTTAAAACCACACCCATACCCAATTTGACCTCCTAACTCATGAGGGTGATTCACATGGATGGTCCTAACCCCTAAGCCCCTTGCCAAGAGGGTTAGAACATACTGATGCCTCACCGAGTCCCTTCATGGCTCATGCGGGTTTGATGCGGCTTCATGGCTCAACCAAAATGATTTCATTCCACTTACATTCACCCACTTTTCAATTTTCCAAAAATCAATTTTTGACCCCCGGGACCCTACACCCGCTTAGCCTACCCAAAACCCTCAAACCACCCAAAATTCGCAAAATCACCCAAATTACCCAAAATTCTCCAAAATCAATCCTAAACATTTCCTCACCACTCAAATTGATCATCCACACCCAAAAATACCAAAAATTCCAAAAATACCTCCCAATACCCTCCAAATACCCAAAATGCCCTCTTAGCCAAAAATCCAAAATTTAAAAATTCCCTAAAAACTTAAAATCCCAAATATTCCCAATTTCATTTTATTCAACTACACCACGGGCCAATTTTGTCAATTTACCCCACTTTTGTCAAAATCCCTAATTTGACCCATTTTAGCCCAAAATGAACCCAATGTCAAACCAAACCAACCCAATTGACCCAAATTCTGGTCCAATTCAATTCTAAATTTCAATTCAACATCACCTTCAACACCAATCTGTACCTCAAATCCAAGTTCAATTTGATTGACATTTTGATCCAATTTCACTTTTGGCCTTAAAGCCCAATTTGGACCCATGACCCAAACTTAGCCCAAACTCATCCAATTCAACTCCAATTAACCCTAAATCTTTTCTAAACCTTCCTCAACATCCCCATAAACAAAACACTAACATGATTTCCGCCCCAAAATTTAATCTAAACCCCACTCAAATTCAATCCAAAATCAAAAGCCCAATTTTGACCTAAACCCAAACCTAACCCAAATAAACCCAAACCTCAAAATCAAAAACCCAACCAAAGCCAAAACCTCTTTGAAACACTCCCATAAACATTTCCCAACATTTATTTTACATCAATTTCAACCCTAGCCCAACATCTGCCCAAGTTAGCCCAATTTGACCTATATTGGCCCATTCACCAAAAAAGCCCAAATCCAACCCAATTCAAACCCAAACCACCCCAAATTTGCTCCAAATCACTCATGACCCATCCATGAGCTAAAACCAACATTTGTTCGGCCCAATTCTTCACAAAAATTCCCATCCATGAACTCATTCTTAAAACCTAAAGGCCCACTTCCTTAAACCACTTTAAAAAGTCCACCCAAGACCATTTACCAAAAGCCCAAGTTTTTAATCCAAAGCCCACATGACATTTACCCACATCATCCATTTAATCAAAATCACCCCTAAGTTTTAAAATCATCATTAAGCCATTCCAAATCAAGCTTCATGAAAATTCTCCACCAAAATACCAAAATTCCTAAATTCTATTTCCATGAAGTTGACTAAACTTTTTCCCAAGCGAAATGGAGCCATGAACAAGCCATTCTCAAGCCACATGAAGCCATGAGGGCTTTGACTTGTCATTGCACCATTTATGGCAAGAGATCTCTTTCTTAAACCCTTTTAAACCCTTTTTTTACCTTAATCATGTCACACACTAAACCATGCTTAGCCACCTCACCATGGATGGAGACTTCACCACTCCTTCTCAGCTGACCCAACTGATTCTCCCAAACAAAATCAGAGTTTGGAAGGGTGCACCAAGCCCAAAATGGTGGGTTGACCCAAACCAAGCCAAAGTGACCTTATCCCCATTCCATTCTAATCCAACACCTTTACACATGTCCAAGCCCAATTGCCTTCACCAACTTCAAGCCTTGACCCACCTGACCTTGAGGGTGACCTGACCCCTGCCGGCCACCACCACAAGCCATCGGAAACCACTGTGGCCGAGCTCACATGTGAGCCCAAACTTGGAATTCTCACCTCGCCGAGTCGCCCCATGCCTGCACGTCATCATGGCTGTTCTTCTCTTGCCAAGAGCAGCTGATCCCAAGCCTTAACTCCCCGGGAGAGCCTCCAGCCCATGCCTATTTAAACACCACCCCTTCTCGGCCATGGGAGGTGCCGAACCAAACCTTAAGGAAGCTCGTCAAAATCATTCCGCATCACTCTCCACACATAGAGCACTTCGATCCCCACCGAATTCCACCTAATTCCTCCAACCCGAGCTCAATTTCGAGCTCAAATTTTAGCCAAAAAACCAGGACACTTCTTCACGTAGATCAATCTTCAAATTGGATCGGTCCTACACCTTCACCAAACACCAAAAGGAGAAGTTTCCGACCGAAAGCCCCATCCCCAAAGCCACCCATTGTTCCAAACACTTTGTGATCGACTGTGGTCACTTTCATAGCTAGACAATTCACTGTGCCAAGGGACTTCATCCGGAGCTTACTGACCCAATCGAAGGTGACACAACTCGATCGAAGCTTCACTTCTCCGAGCAAAGCTCGGGATGACGCGGAAGACCCTCCAAAATGCACGCTTTTATTTTATCGTTAATTTACTCTATTGCAATTTATTTAATCGCATCGCACTTACTTTTCTTGCATGATAAACAACTCGTTGCATGAAAACCTACACCTTTAGGATAGTCCCTAAAACTCAAACCAAAACTAAATTAAAAGTCATTACAAGATAAAATTCACCGCCACAACATTTCAAAATATAAGACAACTCAAAATTTAATCACAAACGAACAACAAAACTACAACTACAACTAAATGAAAACGTCTTCGTTAGATGATCTAAGAACATTCTCGATGATGTAACCTACGTGTTGCTAACGGATTTCCCACTCGGCCTAAATGAAAGTGTGGAACTCATTCGCCGAGTTTAGCAAATTCATCTCGACTAAGTGAATTCGATAAAAATAACGATGCCGAAGGATGGAATCATGATCTAACCTAAGTGTTGTTATAATCAACTTTAAGATTTGTTTAATTAAAAATTTAAAAACACTCGGGATTTTAAGATTTTCTCTAAACCAAAACACCTTTCTCATCTCCTGATTTATGACTTCTAAAACTAAACCTCTGCAACAACAAGGAGCTTCCTGAGTACAGTGGGCAAGACGCCATCGTCATCAAGAAAACCCTCGAGTTCATCAAAGAAAACATTCCTAGAATTAAACAACAAAACCATAGGACTTCGAGGTAGTTTGCCTAGTGCAACATAAATCCTCAACCTTTTGTTGCATTTGCATCGCAAATTAAGCCCTAACCTATTTTGTGACTCCGAGGCATTTCGTTCGCACAACATAAACCCTCACATCTTTCGAGGCTATTCAGAGGTGATTTGTCATACAATATAAGTCCAAATTAATTAAAATCGCGCATCAAAATATTAAATAAACATTGTGACTTTCCTAAATTCAAACGTCATCAGATAATGAAATACCGAAGTTCGCTTCGGATCCGTGATTTCTCCTACCTTTCTTCCTCAATTCCCAAAATAAAATGTTCCAAATTTGATCCATTCCTATCGAAATTCCAAAATTCAACTCTCGAAAACTTAAACTTTCAAAATTTTCGAGAGCGTAACTACCGATTATTATCGAGAGTTTTCAGTGATTCCCGTCACTTAAGATGTAATTAACCATAGGCTCGTCTCTTATACGGAATTTTAAGAACCTTAAAAAATATAAAACCCCGTTTAATGCTTTCATATTAGACAGGGGAACTTTATTTGGCTTATAAAATTGGTTACACCAAATCGTATGTCACAAATCTTCTAGTTTATTTAATCGAGCCCAATCATCAGCAATGTGTTCAATTTTCTAGATGTATACATGGTTTGCGGTGCTAGTGCTCGTTTATACAAACTATTCTGGATGTGAGATCGTTTCGATTTCATATCTTAAAATTTTCAAATTTAAAATTATTTTCAAATCAAATATTAATTTTCAAAATTATTTATTTAAATTCAACCTAAAATAAGCCGCACAATTTCTGTAGGCTAATCTCTTTCAAACCAAAACACCAAAACCTAAAATAATGCCGACAATTTCGGCGACTACGTGGGGAAAATTCCTCTCTCCATTTTTAATCAAATAGTTCTCGTTTTCAAAATCGTGTATCCATGTCCCTAATGGATCAAACTACCCTTCTTTCCGTTTCGAATACCATGTTCATTTCTACCGAATGAGTATAGCCAACATTCTCTCTCGGATTTAGGAGCCACCGTTGTATTGACCCCTAAACAGAGGTTCCGAGATCCTTTTACCTCATTTCGAGGTGGGGTGGACCCCGAATAAAAAGTTAGTTTAGGGAGGATCCTTCGAGTCGAGAAGTATTGCATAAGACTTTCTTTTCCTTTCCACTCGAACTGGATCGTTGTCTTCTCTACACTCAACATTCCGTTCTAAATAAACAAACCCTCTAATGAATGACTCTTTTAACAAATATACATGAACAAGAATGTGTTCGACTCCCTCAATTCCTTTCTTTTCGTCCTGATGAGAAGAAGCATAACTCGGGACCGACAATCGAATCTACCTCAGAAATGGAAGCCCCAAATCGATTTTCTCCTTCACCAATGGACCGGACTGCTTACAAGGATGAGCCGCCCGGGACACGGGATCATCCGGTTCGACAAGGATTCCAGAACACAAATGTCAAGATAGCCTTGACGTTACCCTTTTCGCACCGATGGACAAAGTGCCGAAACCGAGAGGGGTCCCATGATCAGTTCAACTCAAGTCAACTCAAGAGTTTCCTCCTCTCGCAAAGGGTTCCCGGCCGAGAGGAGTACCGCCGTCCAACAAGAGGGACCGTTATCTCTACCCCCATCGGTCTAGTCGTTCCCCCGCACCGACCCCGGGCCTCCCGCCAACCGAAGGGGCGAGTTCAAATTTGTAACGAGCATGTTACCGTGGAGGGTGCGCGTATTTCCGTGCAAGACCTTCTCGTCTCAAATTGGGTCTCGCCTCAAGGGTTCCACCCCTAACACGGACTCGCAGGAGAAACAGAGTAAGGTGAAGACCGCGTAGCGTCGCAGCGTCGAAGTCACTTTCCTAGAAGAAATCCTGAGTACACACCACTACCTGAATACATACCATTGTCTCGAGTATACACCTCTTGGAAGGAAGATTCCATCCCCTTTCCGCCGTTGTACCGACGAGGAAAATGTCCGCAGGATTGCTTCTACATTACCTCAACCCGCATACTATAGCGACAACAGAAGAAAGGCTAGGGTTACACCACTGCTCCGACTACGACCGTGGATTTCGAGAAGTTAGGCAAAGAAAGAAAAATGCCCCGTATCGGAAATTTTAAGAAGGACAGACGGGTGCCGCCAAATCCCGTCTCGGGCCACGGTAGCAGAATCGCTATCGCTCGCATGAGCCTAATGCGAAGATGAAGGTTAGTCCACCTCCGTTGTTGTTTCGTGTTTGGCTGCATCGTGTGAGGATACCACCTTCCGCATTCGACTACGTACCATCCGTGGGCCTGGGGGCCTTCTACCGCGAAGGATGGTATGGCGTCCCACTACCTACTAATTAAGACCAAACAACAACGGAAAGGAAAGTTCACAGAGACTCGAGTCCGAGTGGTGCTACCGCAAGAAAGGGGACTCATGAGAAAGAAACTCGACAATTGTCACATGACAACCGCAAGGATGTGCATGTAAAAGACCACTCGAAGATGCTAGCGGAAAAGCTAAGAACTCGATATTCGACGACTAGCAAGGGAAAGAGAAGAAAAGTTCGGAGATGAAGTTGACTCGTCGTAGTTCACATGAAGAATATGCAATTAACATGGTTGAAACACGAGCCACAATACAAGGTGCTCGGCAGCTCGCGTAAAGAGAGGAGCCGTGTATAATGAGAAGGCAGTCAAGAGAAAGATGATACGATCGCTCAAATGGCAGCAAGGATGGAAGAGATGGCCGTAGCCCTAGCCACTCTCCCGCAGTCGTGTTCAACCCCAAAGAGAAAACACCCCGTGTTATTCACATCAAGAGACTAGAGGAAAGGAGATTACATCCGTCAACGGGGATGATCAATAAAGAAGATAAACACAAAGTATGATCTTAAAGGATATCAAGAGCTTGGTGGAACAGCAAAAGAGAAGCCTTGGCACAACTAAAGAAATGGGACATATTCGCACGGGTGAAATCTTACCTCAAGAATTCGACGCTGTCCAATATCCGAAAGACTTCACTCACCTCTCGTTCAAGACTCGATGGAACCGAAACCCTCAAGAAGATGTTGCACATTTTCGTGCCGCTTTATCAGAATGCTTCATGAAGTGATGTTTACTCTTCCGACAATTTGTCAGAAGGTACTGCCGTGATTGCCTTCGATTGGTATGCGGAATTACCAAACGGTTCGTGAAGACATTTTCGTAATTAGAGAACCCTTCATCAAGCGATTTGCTGAGGCCTTCAAGACTACATCACTATATGATTTAAGAGCAGCAATGGCTTCAATAAACCTGCAAGGGACGATACTGGCGAGAACCTATATGAAGGCACACAGCAGAACATCACAAATAAGATTACAAAAAACATCCATACAAATCTGAAAGGACTTCTCCGATGGACACACAGACTTTGAAGTGACATGCGCCTGGTGTTTGAAGAGGTGCAGCAATCTGCTCACCGAGACAAATGATGTTCAATTCAACTTTGAAAAGAAGTCCGGGATCGTCGCAAATAGCCGACAAAGGTACAACGATACAAATATAGTCGAACGACAACAACAACCTCAACAGAATTACCAGCAACCCCGACCCAGCTATCAACATCTCAACAAGATGAACAACCGCCTCGTCCACAACGTACGTTTGGTGGAGTCTGAAAGGTGGAGTATCCGTTCAAGAATGAGGCAAGGCCGAAAATGTTCCGCAGCCCGATGAAGACTCCGCATTTCCAACCGCGCAGCCTAAAAGACCAGAAGAAGTCGACAAGAAAGGTGATCCTAACTTTTGCCCTTACCAACGGGATGCGTTCGGGCACAAGATAGAAGATTGTATTACCTTCAAAAAGTTGCTCAACGACAATCTTCGGAAAGGGAATATAACGATCCCGAAAGAATACATGAAGGAACCCCAGAAAGGAGGTTCCGTCAATGTTATCTCGACGGATTTCATTGTTCCGATAGATCCCTATGCGACCGATGATGGATGGACTACCGCTTGGACAAAGTCTTTGAAGAAGGTTTTGGATCAGCATCCAAAACCGCTTTCGGTGCGAGCTTCAATTCGTAGTTCGAAAACCGTCAAGTCGGCGCTATCACTCGCGATAAGAACCACCTCAACAAGAGACAATCGAAGAAAAGAAGAAAATCGACAAAGAAGAGAAGACCGAGGCACCTAAAGCGACTAATGTGGGCTGCTTATCCTAGGATAGTTGTTTCCATTCGGGGGAGAAATCCTCGAACTCGACTCGTATGATTATCTCATTTACCCGGTGGGATCTTATAATGATGAGGGTTATGGCGTTGGCTACGTTTTCGATCGTTTCTAACGATTACGTAACTAGCGACAATCAACCTAATCCGGACGCTTTCATTCCGATACAAATGACAATTCTCAAATCATACACAATCTCGACGATCATAATGATGAAGAAGACATCCACTAGAGGGTACGAGAGTTCAACAAGCAATCTAATCTATTTGTGAATTTCGAGGGAGCTCCAATCACAATGTAGAGTTAGAGCTCAGACTCCGAAGCCAATCCCGAAGAACTTGTCATTCCAATTCAGTAGGAGACACTAGCAAACTCAATGCTAAACTTAGAAGAAATCACTATTTAAGTCAACTTAAGAAGTGGAAGAGTTTTACCTCCGAGAATGGGTCCAAAGGACAAAGGAAAGGTGTGGTTGCTCCAGAAGAAACCAACCCCCGAAGAAATACCCATCCGAGAAGAAAACTATGCACATGAAAACAAAAGTAATTACAACGTGCTAGCCCATCTTAGGAAATCACTGTACCAAACTCGAGCATCTATGACGCTCTCATCTTATCAAAGGAGATGAGAGAAGCTCGATCAAGGCCTTACTGGATCCAGAATTTGCTTAGCTCAAATGGAGATTCCTTAGATGAGGTTTGCTCGTTAAAGGAACAATGGGGTGTTACCTTCAGCGTACAATGACCTACTACTTGGGATAGTATCACAACCGACCGTTGTACATTTCAAATACAATTGGGAAGTTTACACTCTCCAGAAAAGGCCAGGATCCAGAGCATCAATCAATATAATGAATCTTCGAACGCCAGCATACTTTGAAATTCGATGCTCGCGAACTCGAAGCGGACAAAATGTTATTAAGAGGATTCAACTTCGTAAAGGAGAAAGAGCCCTGGACATCAATAACACTCGCTAATGAAGACCGGTGACTTAACAAAGAAAACCGCGAAATTTCACATAATTGATTCAAACATCGTTCAACGCTCTATCGGGCCGACCATGGATACATGAAAACCGGATGGTACCATCATCTCTACATCAATGCATTAAATACTACGATGGAGGGGAACAACAGGCTAAAGGTGACTTACAACCGTTCTCCGTACATGAAATCGTAATCCATGAAGATGCAACATTATGCACCTCGAAGAAAACAATCTTCTCCTGCAGATACCATAACAAATGAAGCAAAGGAAATTGGGACGACGAAGAACCTGAAATTCTAGTCCACCGCTCACTCACCACTCCCTTACGGCGAGATGGTGAAGGTTTCTCCACAACTCGCATCCGAGGTCGAGGGCTTGGGACGAGGTCAAGTGCAGATGTTAGGACGATCGATTGCAGGAAACCAGCCATCAATGCTGATTTGGGAAGATAGTTCTAAAGAAGAAAAAGAAATCAAACAAGAAGTAGCCACAATAAGTCGGAAGAAGCCGCAATTCGAATCCCTCTCAAAAAGATGAAAGAAACGAAGAATATAAATCGATGTACGAGAAGATTAACCACTATGTACATACTATGACCCTGACCCCGATCCATTCTAATAAGATCGAGGGCATGGAGGTCAAAGAGGTACGTATGCGGCAAAGCCCATCAACCCTACCGTGGTGCTCCTTCCTCCAAAAACTGAAAATAATGTACAATTTGAAGATGCTACTTCACTCGAATTAATGGAATTGCCTTTGGAGTGGTACTCTCCCCGTGTTCAAAATTCTAATTCAAATATGGAGCCACTCGACAATGGACAAAGGGTCGATCACAACATTTTGAAAATTTATGGAATAACTCCGGTCGTCCACCCAATTCAAAACATGGTCTCGGATTCGGCACAGAGGGATCACGGACGATAATTGACTTGCTTGGTCGTCACCTCGCGAGTCTAATGAAAACCGCATGGAACCACAGAAGAACTTAAGATTTACAAATCGAGATGTTCCAATTTGTTCAAGAAGAGATCAAATCTACAATATGAGTTAACGGAAGAATTCAGGTACTAGCGAAGAACCTAGACCTACCTTGTTAGTCTTTACCTTCAATAAAGAAGACTCCAAAGAAATAATCAAGTTATTAATGGAATTTAATCGTTTTGCTTGATACGATGAGATGCTGTGTTTACCCGAGGTTGCACCATAAGCTGTAGGATCCCGTCACCTACTTCGTACAAGGTCCTTAAGAATGCGTCTAGAAATTGAACAACAAGTCATAGCCACAAAGCTAATAGACGCTAACCGTCCATAAGAACAATAATTCCGACTGCTAGCCAACGTGGTACCGCCGGGGAAGAAGAATGGTCGATCGAATTTGTGTGGATTTCTAGATTTAAACAAGCAGCATGTCCAAAAGATGAATTTCCCTCTACCGATCCCGTGATTAATGATTGACATCGCTTCAAACACATGAAATATTCTCATTCATGGATGGATCTTCAGATACAACCACAAAAATGGCTCCGTAAGATGAAAACTGACATTCAACGCCGATCGGGAGTATATTGCTACACAGTTGATGCCATTCGGACCGAAGAACGCAGGAGCAACCTACCAGAGAGCGATGACAAGAATTTTTGATGATCTCATCCACAATCAAGTCGAATGCTACGTGGATGATGTGTCATCAAAAGCAAAGTAAAGGAAAACCACCCGTATAATTTGAGAATTGTTTTCGAACGATTAAGACAATGAATCTTAAGATGAATCCCTTAAAATGAGCTTCTTCGCGTCACCTCCGGGAAATTCTTAGATTCGTTGTCCGACATCGTGGAATCGAAATCGACCTCGAAAGATTAAAGTTATCTTAGAAATGCCGCCTCCCAAAACCTTAAAACAACTACGATTTTTCAAGGGAAGCCGGCATATCTTCGACGCTTTATCTCAAACTTGTCGTAGTAGTGTCACTTTTCTCGCACTAGTTAAAAAGGACGCTAAATTTATTCGGGGAAGAGATGCCGCAGGGCTCTCGAAGACATTAAACAATATTTAATGACACCTCCTCGTCTTATGTACTGGCCTTGTGTAGACCGCCGATACTTTATACCGCGGCTTAGACGACTTCTCTCGAGCTCCACTTGTGTCAATGATGAGGGTAAAGAAAATGCTCTTGCTACCTAAGCCGTCGTTACTCCGACGGAAATAAGGTATCCCGCAATTGAAAAGCATTGTTTGGCCCCCGATTCTCGCTCAAAAGCTCAGTGCATTACATGCTTTCATAAGGTCAACTCGATTTCAAAATTTAATCCATTGCAATACTCGATGACCTCGTCCAACGCTTTCCGTTAATTTGCCAGATGGTCAATGATATTATCACCCGATATAACTAGTGCCTCTTCGTGCCGTAAAAGGACAAGTCCTAGCAGACTTCCTCGCAGCACACCCTTTGCCTACAGCACTTCCTCTCAATGACGACTTGCCGCATGAACAAATAATGAACCTAGAAGACCCTCGATGATCGACGCAATTTGTATTTCACCTTTGAGCATCTCGCACATAAAGACGAAGAATCGCAAGTGATAAAGGTTCTGCATAAGGTGGATCGACTAATCTTTATAACACCGAGCTGGGGATGTTAAGATACTCCTACCACTACTGCAGCCGTGTACAAATAACAAAGCGTAATACGAAGCCCTCATAACAGATCGGGAATTAACTATTCAAATGGGTATAACACATGAACATCTACGACGATTCGCAAGCATCATTCATCGTATCGCCGAACAATACAATTTTAAAACTGTGACTCGAGCAATACTTCCAAGATGCCATACCTGTCGGAATGCATTCCGAATGTGACAATCTACAAAATTCCTGTGAAAGAAAACGCTTTGTGCGCATGCGTTAGGCCTCGCCGCAAAAGAATTCCGCCCCGTTTGCAAGATGAATCGTTGAAGTGTCGGCTCACCTGGACGTCAGTCCTATCACAACTCGACATAGACACAATACACAAATCGAAAAGGAAAAAGGATCAATCGTGTACAGCTGACAAACAAAACATTTAAGACGTTTGCATGCCCATTAATAGATTACCCGCAAATCAGAAAACTACCGTACGATAGTCATTACCTATCGTATCAAGAAAAGAACTCGTCCTACGCATTAATAAACAATACATTATACCGCAGGTCTTTTGATCGATGCGGTTAAGGTGCCTAAGCGGGTCCGAGCCCGTGAAATTGTTAAAGTGAGGTGCATTCAGGACTCGTGGCGCTCACCAAATACGGTCCAAAGATGAAAATGGAAAATTAAAAAGACTAGGGTACTACCGGCCCTCGATGATGACCGACCGCATGAAAATCGCCAAGAGCCGTCACCATACAAGTGCACGGAAAGTGGTTCTACACCAACCTCCAAATGTGCTACATCCGACAATTGCGTCGTGGCCATTTGAATGTTGGGGCACTGACATAGTGGGTCCAATAGAACCACCATCTTCAAAAGGACATCGCTTCATTCTCGCGGCTGCATCACTTCTTCTAACGTGCGCAGGCAGCTCCACTTAGAGAAGTAAAGCACACCACGTGCTACAATTTTTCAAGAATCAAGTTGTCTACCGTTTCGGAGTGCCGCGCAGATCATCTCGTATAACGGGTCGCGCATTCGAAGCACGCAAATCAACAATTTTGTCGTGAGACACTCGAATCGACTGGCCGTATTCAACAATTTACTACCCGAGAGCAAACGGCTCCGTCGAGGTTTTTGAATAAAACTCTCGTTCAAATTTTAAAGAACACCTCGGACGATAATAAGAGAAATTGGCACGAGAAATTGTTAGAAGCCTTATGGGCCTACCGTGACAACCTTCGTAACTCCTACTCAAGCTGCCACCTTACGCCTCCGGTGTATGGGTCCGAGGCATCCTGTTACCTTTAAGTCCAAACTCTTCCTTCACTTAGGATTGCAACGCTTGCAAACAAAATCACGACAGAATAGAATGCCAAATTACGACTAGAGGAATTGAAAGCCCGGAAGGAAAAGACTCGTTAGCCACAGCAGAATTTAGAACTATACCAAGCTAAGATGGTTCAAGCCCATGATAATCGGTCCGCCCAAGAACCTTCAAAGTTGGTGATTTGGCTTCTCGTTCAAAAGACCTATTCTTGCACACCGAAGATAGGAGGAAAATTTGAACCCCACTGGGAGAATCAAGCTTGTAGTCGAGGCAACACTGTGAGGCTCCTACCAGCCTAGTGAACTGCCAAGGAGAACGCATATGCTTCCGATCAATGGACGATACTAAAAAGTATTACGCTACTCCGATGTTTCGAAGGAATGAATTTTCCATCCCTAGAAGCATGGGTGAAGTAATTACTTATGACCGGGTCCGAACCCAAAAGAATAAAAAAAATGTGCTAAAATAAATAAAATCATGATAATAAAGTTTTCCTCGTTTCCTCTTCCATATCAAAATCTCTTTCCCCGATCTTTTCCCACTTCATTTCGAAGTAAATTGAAAAATATAAAAATAAAAAAAAAAATTGTCTTTGACAAACATTTTCTTAATGTTCTTGTTTTAGTACAGCCCCTGATCCTTTTCCTCTGTTCTTTTCATTAGGAAATGTCGAACTAAGGTTGGTCTCGAACTTTAGAAATGGCGTAAGCCTCGTACCTCGACGAAAAGAGGGTAGAAAGATGGAGTTACACAGAGATTGACTCGTACTCCTCGCACCACAGTTCGCAACACGAGGAAAGGATCGGGGTCCCAATTGACCGAGAAGAACCGCCCGCCGACAAGAATGAAAGTGGGTGGCCCAAGCCACCAATCCAGCAGCAAGCAAAGAAAAACAAACACCGAAGAAGACAGAATTGCAACTTCGTAGTCGCGCGCGAGGGCGGTGTTTGCCGCCGCGCCTACGTAAATTCGTGAAATACGAAGAGCTACTCTCACAAAGAACTCAACGAAGAAATAAAAATCTCACGTATCCTCAAGATGTTAACTAAATTAGCAAATGACCAGCGCGACGAGACAAATACCGCCTGTGCATATACTTCAAGGATACCGGTTCGCTGCAACTCGAAGGAAGGAGGCCACCTCCGAGGATAACAAGAAACCAGGGAAATCTCAAGAAGAACAAGAAAGAAGGCTACTAAGGCTACTACGCTCACCGATAAAGCCTTCTCCACCGCAATGCATGACCTTGTCGGGCAGGCTAACCCCGTGAGGATGTCCCGACGGACATCATCCCCGAGGAGCCGAGGTGATGCGAGAGAACGTGAAGGGTGTGATCGAGCCATATATCCTTGCCGCACGTCACCAGCTCTCGCCATTTGCAAATTATTCCAGAATACGAGCTAGAAAGAATACAGAATGTCGAGAAGAAAACTTTTGAATACTTCGAGAGAATCGCAGGCAGGAGGATCAATATACTAAGGCCTCGAGTTACATACGTACGTGTTCTCGAATACGAACAACAAATCGTGGACCGCATCCTGATTTGAAAAAGATGGGCCGAGCGGTGTCGCTTAAGAGAAACACTTACTCGAACCCCGGAGATGGATGCCAGCAGGGAGGACGGAAGGCACGTATACGTTACAACTTCTCGCGTAAGACAGAAGGGAACCCACCGGATACTCCGTCATGGCCAGTGGATCCAATGCCATTAGTCATTAAAAGGATGGTAAAAAGAATGATGTATGGAGGGTGCTGCCACAGATTGCATACCCAACAGTTGCATCATTAATATTTACAAGAAGGGTGACCGTATACCCCCGCACATGCATCACCACGACTTCGTCGCACCTTTCGCACGCTTTCTTTTCCGAATGAGTAATATCATGTTCGGACCGACCTCCGGACACAGGCCTGTGTGAGTTCCGAGGGCCAGTAAAGATACCATTACCGATAGGTTCCGTCATGATACCGAAGGGCAACGGAGCAGATGTCGCTAAACATTGCATACCGGAGTACCATGAAGCGGATCTCGCTTACTTTCGAAGGATGGATGACAGAAAGCACCTACCACTTCCAGCCGTACCCCGGGAGTTAGAGAGCCTCCGACCTTACGAGCTGTGAGCGCATGGAAAATATCACACCTCCAACGTACATCCATACGATCACTGCCAAGGATGGCTTGGAGCAGAAGGCACACCATGCACCTCACTGCTCGTACATGGATTTTTGACAAGACACCTTTGGATGGATCGACGAAGATCATACATAGTCCGTTTTGAGTCTTATATGGATTGTATGAGATGTATTCCGCATCGACCGTATGATATATTTTCAACATGATCGGAATGAAAGTGATGATGTCACATTTTTGGCCTTCACCCTTTTTGTGCAAATTGACTAGGAAACGCCATTAAAGTTAAACGAACTTCGAACAAAGAACAGAAAAGAAAATAAAAAATAATAATAAAAATAAAAATAAAAAAAAGAAAATAAAAATATAAATAATAATGAGAATTATTTTTCCTTAAAAATCCAAACATAAAATAACTTCAAAATCCACGCGAACGCTAAATAAAATTCACATGAACATTAAACACACGCCTAAAAATTTTGGAAAGTTAAAGGACAAACAGAATGAAAATGAATCTCAAATCGGATCCCACTCTAAATTCATCTTTTCAAACATTTCAAATCAACTCCAAATCGAACTTATCTCAAGAAGCTTTTTGAAATTCTCTCATTTTACAACTCTTTCCCTCACAAGAGACCCACACTTCAATTTCGTAACCCTAAACCTTTTTTCGTCACATCGAAATCATTTCGACTTTTTGTGGCCTACCTTTTCTTTCTCGTATGGAGATCGACTGTGCTCCATTGACACGGAGCAATGAGTTTGTCCGATTTGGTTCGATGGCATGAGATCGGGTCCCTCTTCACACAAATAAACTTCCGAGATTGGAATCCATTTCCAATTCTCATTAAACTTCCTAGATCGGAATCCATTTCCAATTATCATTAAACTTCTCGAGATTGGAATCCATTTCCAATTAAACTTCCGAGATTGGAACCTCGTCTAATCATTAACTTTCGAGATTGGAATCCATTTCCACTCATTAAACTTTCGAGATTGGAATCCATTTCCAATTCTCATTAAACCTTCGAGATCGGAACTCCATTTCCAATTCTCATTAATCTTTCTGGAGATTGAATCCATTTCCAATTCTCTTTTAGATTCCGAGATTGGAACCAACATTTCTTTAGACCTTTAGATTGGAACCAGTTTCCATTTCTCTTTAATTCCTTCGAGATCGGGAACCAGCTTCCAATATTAAACCTCGAGATCGGGAACTAGTTTCCACTCATTGGGCTCTTCGAGATCGGGAACCGCCCATTTCTCTTTAGACCTTCGAGATTGGAACCGCTTCCATTTCTCTTTAAACCTTGAGATCGGGAAAACCGCCTTCCATTTCTCTTTAGACCTTCTAGATTGGAACCAGCTTTCCATTTCTCTTGACCTTCGAGATTGGAACCGCTTTCCATTTCTCTTTAAACCTTCGAGATTGGAACCAGCTTTCCATTTCTCTTTAAACTCGAGACCGGAACCGGATTCAGTTCTCTTTAAACCTTCGAGACTAGAAACCGATTCCAGCTTCTCTTTAAACTTTCGAGATCAAGACGAAATCCCGATTCTCCTAACCCCTTCAATCAACACTTAAACTCCGATTCTCACTCCGAAGTCACATAAATTCTAGTTTTCCCGCAATCCCGAGGTCAAACTAGGTTTCAATTCTCATTTCAAATCCAAATTTTCTCAAATTGATTTTAAACCAAACTTCAATCTAAATTAAAACTCAAAATCTAAACTTACACATCATGACTCGAACATGAATGAAACAAAAATCTAAAGCGAAATTCCCGCATCATGTGATTTGGGACTCACCTCCTTTTCCCTTCCCGTAAAAGAGTTCAGAATTCCCGCCTTAGAGATATACTTGACACTCCCTGCCGGAAATTCTTCTACTTCGTCCTAAGTTTGTCACTTGGACATCTATGTTGGTTTTGTTGATCTTTTCGTCAACGCCAATACGCGCGGTGTGCTCGGGTTAGCACACCACACCTATCGGGGGTCCATTCGCTTTCGACCTCATTTTTTGGTGAGGTCTTCTCTTCTTCTTTAGTACTTAGATCTACTTTAGGCTTTTCCTTTTGACTATCCTAGAGGATTAGAATTGGGACCCACCACTTAGAAATTCAAACCACTTCCTAACTCCCCGCAAACTCCACAAACTCGATCGTAGACCCCTAATCACCTGTGAGGGTCAAATCAAATGTGGAAGTTTATGATGAGTTCCCATAGACTCTTCGCCTTAGGACTGCCCTGGGTGGCCTGGTCTGGTGAAGGGGCTGACTTACACACACACTACACCTATACACTACACTTTCACACACCTCTTAAAACCACACCCATACCCAAGTCGACCTCCTAACTCACAGGGTGATTCACATGGATGGCTCTAACCCCTAAGCCCTCGCTAAGAGGGTTAAAGAACAACATAAGGGATGCCTCAAATGAGTCCCTTCATGGCTCATGGGCTTGATGTGGCTTCATGGCTCAACCAAAATGATTTCATTCCACTTACATTCACTCATTCTTCTCAATTTTCCAAATTTTCAATTTTTGACCCCCGGACCCTACACCCGCTAAATTCTACCCAAAACCCTCGAAACCACCCAAAATTTGCAAAATCACCTAAATTACCCAAAATTCTCCAAAATCAATCCTAAACATTTCCTCCTCACCACTCAAATTGATCATCCACACCCAAAAATACCAAAAATTCCAAAAATACCTCCCAATACCCTCCAAATACCAAAAATGCCCCTACCAAAATCCAAAATTCAGAAAATTCCCAGAAAATTCCAGAAAATCCTAAATATTCCCAATTTCATTTTATTCAACTACACCATAGGCCAATTTTGTCAATTTACCCCACTTTTGTCAAAATCCCCACTCAATTCATTTTAACCCAAAATGAACCCAATGTCAACCAAACCAACCCAATTGACCCAAATTCTTGTCCAATTCAATTCTAAACTTCAATTCAACATCCCCAACACCAATCTAGACCAAATCCAAGTTCAATTTGATTGACATTTGGATCCACTCTTTACCTTTTGGCCTTAAAGCCCAATTTGGACCCATGACCCAAACTTAGCCCAAACTCATCCAATTCAACTCCAATTAACCCAAAATCTTTTCTAAACCTTCCTCAACATCCCCATAAACAAAAAACTAACATGATTTGCCCAAAATTTAGACCCAAAACCCCACTCAAATTCAACCCAAAAATCAAAAAGCCCAATTTTGACCTAAACCCAAACCTAACCCAAATAAACCCAAACCTCAAAATCAAAACCCAACTAAAGCCAAAACCTCTTTGAAACACTCCCATAAACATTTCCCAACATTTATTTTACATCAATTTCAACCCCTAGCCCAACATTGGCCCAAGTTAGCCCACTCACCTATATCAGCCCATTCACCAAAAAGCCCAAATCCAACCCAATTCAAACCCAAACCACCCCAAATTTGCTCCAAATCACTCATGACCCATCCATGAGCTAAAACCAACATTTGTTGGCCCAATCCTTCAAAGCAAAATTCTATCCATGAACCTATTCTTAAACCTAAAGGCACACTTCCTTAAACCACTTTAAAAGTCCACCCAAGACCATTTACCAAAAGCCCAAGTTTTTAATCCAAAGCCCACATGACATTTACCCACATCATCCATTTAATCAAAATCACCCCTAAGTTTTAAAATCATCATTAAGCCATTCCAAATCAAGCTTCATGAAAATTCTCCACCAAAATACCAAAATTCCTAAATTCTATTTCCATGAAGTTGACTAAACTTTTCCCAAGCGAAATGGAGCCATGAACAAGCCATTCTCAAGCCACATGAAGCCATGAGGGTTGACTTGTCATTAGTCCATTTATGGCAAGAGAGGGGATCTCTCTTTCTTAAACCCTTTTAACCCTTACCTTAATCATGTCACACACTAAACCATGCTTAGCCACCTCACCATGGATGGAGACTTCACCACTCCTTCTCAGCTGACCCCACTGATCCTCCCAGCCCAAAATCAGAGCT
This sequence comes from Papilionanthe hookeriana x Papilionanthe teres, assembly GCA_022702705.1. NCBI lineage: Eukaryota > Viridiplantae > Streptophyta > Magnoliopsida > Asparagales > Orchidaceae > Papilionanthe > Papilionanthe hookeriana x Papilionanthe teres. Next base: position 13,114,916 of record CM040439.1, on the reverse strand, counting down.
TGGAAGGGTGCACCAAGCCCAAAATGGTGGGTTGACCCAAACCAAGCCAAAGTGACCTTATCCCCATTCCATTCTAATCCAACACCTTTACACATGTCCAAGCCCACCAGCCTTCACCAACTTCAAGCCTTGACCCACCTGACCTTGAAGGTGACCCGACCCTGGCCGGCCAGCCACCACAGCCGCCGGAAACCACCAGCCGAGAGCTCACATGTGAGCCCAAACTTGGAATTCTCACTCAGCCGAGCCGCCCCATGCCCGCGTCATCGTGGTCGTTCTCTCTTCTCTTGCCAAGAGCAAGCTCTGATCCCAAGCCCTAACTCCCCCCCCGGGAGAGCCTCCAGCCATGCCTATTTAAACACCACCCCTTCTCGCCATGGGAGGTGCCGAACCAAAACCTTAAAGAAACTCGCCAAAATCATTTCGCATCACTCTCCACACATAGAGCACTTGATCCCCACCGAATTCCAGCCCCCCAATTCCCTCCACTCGAGCTCAATTTCGAGCTCAAATTTTAGCCCAAAAACCAGACACTTCTTCACAGTAGATCAATCTTCAAATTGACTGGTCCTACACCTTCACCAGACCAAGAGGGAGAAGTTTCCACCGAAAGCCCCATCCCTGTGCCACCCAAATAAGTTCCAAACCTCTCCAAGCTTTGTGACCTACCGTGGTCACTTTCATAGCTAGACACCTCACCAAAGCCAAGGGACTTCATCTGAGCTTACTTGGACCCAACTGAAGGTGACACAACTCTCAGATCGAAGCTTCACTTCTCTGAGCAAAGCTTGGGATGACGGGAAGACCTCCAGTACGTTTATTTTATTGCAATTTACTCTTATTGCAATTTATTTAATCGCAGCGCACTTACTTTTCTTGCATGATAAACAACTGTTGCATGAAAACCTACACCTTTAGGATAGTCCCTAAAACTGAAACCAAAACTAAATTAAAAGTCATTACAAGATAAAATCTGACGCCACAACATTTCAAAATATAAGACAACTCAAAATTTAATCACAAACAACAACAAAACTACAACTACAACTAAATGAAAACGTCTTGTTGGATGATCGGGAATACCTCGGATGATGTAACCTACGTGTTGCTAACGGGATTTCCCACGGTCTAAATGAAAGTGTGGAACTCATCTCGCCTGAGTTTAGCAAATTCATCCGGACTAAGTGGTCCGATAAAAATAACGACGTCGGAAGGATGGAACCGGGATCTTAACCGGTGTTGTTATAATCAACTTTAAGATTTGTTTAATTAAAATATTAAAAACACATGGATTTTAAGATTTTCTCTAAACCAAAAACCTTTCTCATCTCCCTGATTTATGACTTCTAAAACTAAACTCGCAACAACAAGGAGCTCGGGAGGCATTAAGGGGCAAAGACGGCCCATCGTCATAAGCAAACCTGAGTCTACTTCAGCAAAACATTCCGAGAATTAAACAACAAAACCATAGGACTTCGGAGGTAGTTTGCCTAGTGCAAACATAAATCCTCAACCTTTTGTTGTGCATTTGCATCAAGTAAATTAAGCCCTAATCGGTCTTAGACTCCGATATAGCCGGCTCGTACGACATAAACCCTCACATCTGAGGATATTTCTGTATGGGATTTTATCATACAAATATAAGTCCAAATTAATTAAAACGGCAAGATCAAAATATTAAATAAACATTAGGACTTTCCTAAATTCAAACCAAACAACAGGATAATCGGGAAATTACCGAAGTTCGCTTCGGATCCGTGATTTCTCCTACCTTTCTTTCCTTTGAATTCCTAAAATAAAATGTTCCAAATTTGATCCATTCCTATCAAATTCCAAAATTCAACTCTCGAAAACTTAAACTTCTGAATTTCGAGAGCAGAATCCATCGATTATTATCGAGAGTTCTCTTAGGTGATTCGTCACTTAAGATGTAATTAACTATAGTGGCTTGCCCTTATAGGGAATTTTAAGAACCTGTGTAATATAAACCCTGTTTAATGTTTTCATATTAGACAGGAACTTGTCGGCTTATAAAATTGGCTCATGGCATCAAACAGATATGTCACAAATTCTAGTTTATTTAATCGAGCCCCATCATCAAGCAATGTGTCTATTCTTCGGGATAGATACATGGTTTGTGGTGCGGTGCTCGTTTATACAAACTATTCGGGATGTGAGATCGCCTTTGTGGCCCCGTAACCACCAAACCTACCAAATACCCTCGAAATGACTCAAAATTCCTCAGTACCGCTAAATTACCCAAGGTCCCTCAAAATCAATCCTAAACACTTCCCACCACTCAAATCTGATCATCTTCGGGCCAAAAATACCAAACTTTCCAAAATACCCCTAACCCCCCCCAAAATTACCAAAATACCCTTTCGCCCCAAAAATCCAAAAATTTAGAAAATTCCCAAAAAAACTCCAGAAAATTCCAAATATTCCTAATGTCATTTTGTTCAACTACACCATAGGCCAATTTTGCCAATTTACCCCACTTTTACCAAACCCCCAATTCGACCCATTTTTAACCCAAGCGAACCCAATGTCAAACCAAACCACCCCAATTGGCCTCAATTTTGGTCCAATTCAATTCTAAACTTCAATTAAATATCCTCAATATCAATTTAGACCAAATACAAGTCCAATTTGATTGACTTGAGCCCAATTTCAATTTGAAGCCTAAGGCCCAATTTTCGCCCATGACCTAAACCTAGCTTAAACCAACCCAATTCAACTCAAATTGGCCCCAAATCTTTTCTAAAGCCTTCCTAACATCCCCATAAACAAAACACTAACTGATTTGCCCAAAATTTGAACCTAAACTCCACCCAAACCTAACCCAAAACCAAACCCCACCGATCTAAAACCCAAAACTAACCCAAATGGGCCCAAATCCCAAAATCAAAGCCCAACCAAAGTTGAAAACTCTTTGTGACACTCCCATAAACATTTCTCAACATTAATTTTACATCAAATCCAAGCTTACTCAACCTTAAACCAAGTTAGCCCAATTTAACCCACATTAAACCCAATTTACCCAAAATCACTTCAAATTTGTTCCAAATCACTCACGACACATCCTCAAACTAAATGCAACATTTATTTGGCATGGTCCTTCACAAAACTTTCATCCAAAAGCCCATTTTAAAATCTAAAAAGCCCACTTCCATAAAGCCTTTTAAAAGCCCATTTTCACCAAAATTCAAAAGGCCTAAAACCTATTTCAAAACCCATATGACATCTTCATTGGTCATCCATTTGATAAAATCCCCCCCTAAGTTTTATTTCATCATTTAAACAAACCAAATGTGGCCCCATGAAAATTTTCCATCAAAATGTCTAAAAATTCAAAAACCCTTTTTCATGCACTCGACCAAACTTTCGCTCAAGCCACGGAGCCATGCAGCCATGCATAAGCCATATGCAAGCCTGAAGCCACTTTCCACATCACCAAACCATTTATGGCTAGAGAGGGAACCCCTTTCCAAAATCCTTCTTAAGCCTTTTTAACCACTTTTATGTCACACTCTAACCCATGCTTAATCAAAAATTCCTTTGGGATGAGACTTCTCCACCTAAAGTCGTTCGAGCCAAATGAATCATTTCTGTACCTCAAATCAAACTCTTGGAGGGTGAACCCAATCCATTTCCATGGCTTGACCAAATTAAGCTCAAAATAACTCTTCCCCCTTACCACTTAAATCAAACTCCTTTACACATGTGAAGCCTCACCGACTGCACCACTGCCAACCCCCGACTCTTCCGAGCCGCATGGTGACCTAACCCACGGCCAAACGCGCTCCTGCCTAGAACGCTACGGGCCGAGAGCTCCATGTGAGCCAAATTTTCAATTCTTCCTTACCGAGTTGTCCTGGCCCAATTGAACACCACGGTCGTTTCTTCTCTTGCATGTGAGTACCGATCCTATGCATTAAACCCCCCGGGAAGCCCTCCACCATTGCCTATTTAAACCCACCACCCTCTCGCCAAATGAGGTGATGAAACAGACCTTAAGGAAACTCTGCCAAATTGCTCCCGAACCTTCTCCTAACCTGCAGCGCTGATCCCCAAGGTTCCTTCGCCCTAAACCCCATTAACGAGCTCACTTCTCGAGTCAAAATCCACCTCCAAAAACAGACACTTCACCACAAGAGCCAATCTTCAAATTGATTGACCCTACACCTTCACCAGACCAAGAGGAGAAGTTCCCCAGCAAAAGCCCCCTCACCAGGCCAGCCATTGATTCCAGCCTCCAAGCCATGGACGTGGCCTTGGTCACTTTCATACTTAGAAAATTCCCTGTAGCCAGAGACTTCATATGGAGCTTCGGTTGACTCAATCGAAGGTGACACAATCCTCAAATCGAAGCTTCACTTCTCTGAGCAAAGGTATGAACTCATTCTTCCTCCCGAGCTTCCAAAGAATTCTCCATTTTATTTCCGTTAATTTCATGCCTATAAACCGATTACGGATGCGTTTTGCCTTCAAGATGAATCGACAGAGTATAAGAACTCGAAAATCCATTGAGAATCGAGAAAGATATTAGGGTTTGAGTGTGGACGGTCACGGGTGCACACCAAGCCATAGACGATGACCAGAGCCGCCGTGATCACGCGTGTATCGAGCGGACGGTCAAGATCAAGCCGGACAATGGAATGTTAGCTGAACCGCGGGCCCTCGGAGCACTGAGTCGATGGCGGTGTCGAATCACGTGAGCGACGCGTGGGCTTTCGATCCACCGTAGGATGACGCGGCGCCGAGCTCCGACAGAAAATTGCATTTTTTGAATTATTTAAATATCGTAACTTCAAAAATTCATATCTTCGCATAGAAAAATCACAAAATAAAATAAAAATACCCTCTTGCTCAGTGAACAGAGTGGAGAATAATGTGGAAAAGAAATCAAGTTAATTGATGAGTATTTTATTTTTAATAATTTATTTACTATTTCCAATGCTTCGATTCTCTATTCGTGTTCACCATACGAGACCAGTGCTTGGAGTTTCCCGATCTGGAACATTCCCTAAATTCTTTGGGTTCGCAGGCCATCTCTGTGAAAAGTTATTGATTTTTCAAGTTCATGTCACTGTTTTAGGTATTTTAATTTCAATAATTAGCATGTTAAAATAAATTCTAGAAAATTCTAAGATATTTCTTAAAGACCAAAGGACCCTATGAAAACATATTTTGAGTTAATTCATTCATAATAATCCTAATTAAATTCTTAAACCCTTAAAATTGAATTTGAATTAATTAGGTTAACCACACATCAAATTGACTAAAACAATTCTCCATTACCTTTATAGTCGTATAACCTTACATAAAATTTAAATCAATCGAACTGACACCACCAAATGGATCGATTAAGCTTCATAAACAAAATGGAACTTTAATAATTCATAACTCCAAAAATACTTTTCAAAAATTCACAAAAGTGGTTTTGGAGCTTTTCTCATATTAAGGGAGTTCAGAAAATTAAAATCGAATTTTTCAAAAGTTGATTTTTCACAATATTTTAATATTTTAATAATTAAAAAATAATAAAAATCATAAAAATGTCAAATTTTGATTCCTAATAATTTAGGCAGAAACCAAATATTTTTCCTAAGTCCCTAGCAGATATTGAATTTTAAATGCTTAATGTAATTTTTAATATTAAAAAAAGAATTTTTAACCTCTTCACTAAAATAATTCTAATAAATCAAAGAAAAATCAGAAAAATTATAAAATTTGTTTCTCTGGACTCGAGGTCAAAAAAATTAAAAAAATATAAAATCTATTTTTTAACTTTTATTTTATTTTAAAATTAATTAATACTTTAAAACTCAAAATAATTATAAGCAAAATATAATTCAAAAATCACAAAAATTGGTCCAAGTGGTCCTCTAGTCATTAGAACATTCCATAATTTTCTTAAGGACAGACACTTCATCTGGTCATGCTGTTGAATTTTCTTTAAAACCCCTATTTTCTACTAAAAATAATTATATAAATAAATTAATTCAGAAAAATCACATTTTCTCCTCTAAAGTATTAATTGACATGTGAGTGAGGTGAGATAAAATTTTAAATTCTTTCAAGCTCAATTCTAGTGAGTTATGAAATAAATAAGCCTAAAAGGGCATAAAGGTAATTAAAAATTTTTAACCCTTAATTAAAACTTTGGTTTAATCAAAATAGAGGGTAAAATATTTGATTTTAACTTTCTCTTGGATGATTGAAACTTTACTGAAATTAAAAGGGTAGAAACCTATTAAACACTTTGAAAATATCAAAATGAAACTCTAATTAATTAAATAATTTATATTTTGGAAAGAATATATTTAAAATTCGATTATTAAAATAGTGGATATTATTAAGAGCATATTTATTCTTTAATTTAAAAATCCCTAAATAAGTCACTTTAACAATATTTAGTTCTTAATTAAAAATTAAAATAATAATCTAAATTAAATAAATTAAAATTAAAAGAAGATAACCTTTAAACAAAATTAAAGCTTAAAATGTTAAATGGTTTAATAATCAAAAATCAAATTTAAAATCTTGGAATTAAGTTAAATTGCATTAAATTGGGTTAAGTCGTTTAAATTAAATTAAATTAACACCTTAACAATTAAATTAAATTAAAATTAAATTGAAACTAAAATAAATTAAATTAAATTAAAATTAAATTAAAATTAAAATTAAACTAAAATTAAAATTAAATTAAAAATTAAATTAAATAATATTAAATTAAATTAAAATAAATTAAAATCAAATTGAATTAAATTAAATTAAAATCATTTAACAACAAACCTAAATGAAATCATTAAGAGTTAAATCAAAATATATCAATAATTTCAATATCTCCTTCTATCTAAGTAAATTTAAAAAAAATACGAATATCAATCAAATACTAAGATAAGTGAAAGTGTAAAGATTTAAATTAAATCTAAAATAATTTGAACACTATTCCAAACTTAAAATTATTAATTAAAACCTCATAATTAAATTAAATCACTTTAAATCATTAACTCAAAATTTTAAATTAAGGATGATTAAAATTTCAATAAACTCAACTCGCTCTCAGCGCTTTAATTATTATAACTCTTAAATAAACAGTATTAAGTGAGATGTCACTTCATTCATCAGGTAATCAAATACCCAAGTTCACCGAGCAAGAGACAAAGTTTAACTAAACTCCCGGATGATTAATTCATATGTGCAACTAAATTTACTGACTCAAAATAATCCCGTAAGTATCAAAAAGATGTTTAGGACTCAGCTTCCTAAGCACTTCCTCAATATGACAAGATGTTTTAGAAGAACAATTGAATTTAATTGTTCTTTGATGAAGAAAATCATCCTTAAACCAAACCAACAACCTAGACGTCATAGGAAATAACTAGTTATGTGGATTAGGAATTCCGTACAACCAAAACCCTTTCCCTTAAATTTCTTTACCGTATTTCGCAAAATATATTTAAATGCTCTAACATGTGTTTTAAGTGCAGCTTGGCATGACGGGAAGACCCTCCAGGTACGCTATTTTATTGCAATTTACTTTATTGAAATTTACTTACATGCATTGCGCTTTACTTTTTTCTTGCATTCTTGCATGGTAAATAAGACCTGCTGCATGAAAACCAAACCCAGATAGCCCCCGAATTGAAACCAAAACTAAATTAAAAGTCATTGCAAGATAAAATTCACCGCCACGACATTCTAAAATATAAAACAACTCAAAATTTAATCACAAACCGTAACGACAAAACTACAATTGTAACTAAATTAAAACGTCTCGTTGAATGATCCGGAATAATTCGATGACAACTCCATGGTTGCTAACGAGATTTCACGGTCTAAATGAAAGTGTGGAACTCATTCAGTCGAGTTTAGCAAATTCATCCGACTAAGTGAATTCGATGAAAATGGACCAAGTGCCGGGATGACTCGAACCGGATCTTTAAATCGGCTCATGAACAACTTTAAGATTGTTTTAATTAAAATATTAAAAATATTTGGACTTTAAGATTTCTAAACCAAAACACTTCTCTCATCTCCTAATTTATGACTTCTAATACTAAACCTCTCGCAACAACAAGTAGCTCGCAGCATGGTGGGTGCCTCTGCCATCGGGGCTATCAAGAAAACTCGGGTCTACTTCAAGAAACTTTCTTAGAATTAAATAACCAAGCCATAGGACTTCTAGGTAGTTTCGTCTAGTACAACATAAATCCTCAACCTTCGTTGTAGCATTCGTACGATCATGTCATGTAAATTAAGTCCTAACCGGCCTTAGATTCCGAGGTAGTCGTTTAGTACGACATAAACCTCATTTCTTCTGTGCCGTTTGTATGATCATGTCATACAAATATAAGTCCTAATTAAATAAAATCGGCAAGATTGTAACATCAAATAAACTCCCAAATCTAAGCCAAACAATAGGATATTTCTTTTGGGAAGTTGCCAAGACTTTTCTTGATCCTCGAAATCCCTTCTCCTACTTTCTTCTTCCTTTGAACTCCCGAAATTAATCGTTCCAAATTCGATCCATTCCCTATCAAATTCCAAAATCTAATCCTAAACTTCAAACTTCGAGAGCAAACCACCGATCATTATCGAGAGTTTTCTAAATGATCTCAGCCATTTAAGATGTACTAACTATGTGGCTTCGTCTTTATAAAGGAACTTTAAGAACCTGTGTAATATAAACCCCGCTTAATTCATTTATATGCTGCTGTGGAACTTGTCGGCTTATAAAATTGGTTCGCAGTAAATGATGTCACAAATCTCCTAGCGCATTTAATCGAGCCCTATCATCAAGCAAAGGCGTTCATTCTTCGATAGATACACGATTTGTGTTGTGGTGCTCGTTTATATAAACTATTTCCGGGATGTGAGATCTATTGATTTCATATCTTAAAATCTTCAAATTTAAAAATTATTTATTTAAAAAAATCAAATGCTACTTTCTAAATTATATATATTTAAATTAAATTTAAAATTTAAAATTCGCCGACAACTTCCGTAAATGACCGCTTTTCAAATTACAAACCTAAAAATATGCCGACAACATCTCAAGTACCCGCCGGGGAGTAGTTCCTCTCTCCATTTTTTGATTAGATGGTTTCACTTTCATAAATCGATAGTGAGTCCATATCCCTAAGGGACCAAACTACCATTCTTCCGTTGGAATACCCCGTTCATTTCTGCCTTGAACGAGTATAGCCAACTCCTCTCGGATTTAGGAGCCACCGTTTAGACACCTCTAACCGAGAGGTTTCGAGATCCTTTACCTCTTTTCTGAGGTGGGACCCCCACGTCAGGGTGTTAGTTTAGAGCGGTCCTTCGAGCTCAGAAGTCTTCGTATAAGACTTTCTCTTCCTTTCCAATTCTAAATCGGGCTCCCCTTACCTTTTCTATAACCTTTTTCCTTTAATCGTTTTGTTTCTAACAAACAAACCTGCTAATAAACAACCTCCTAATAAACAATATCTTTTAAAATTCCCAAATACACTAAGATAAACGAAAATGTGTTCGGACTTTTCTTTTTTCTTAAACTTTACGATGAAAAGAAGCATAATTCGAGACTGACATTCGGAATCCGCCTCGCGTAAAATGACTGCCCCAAAGTTAATCTTTTCCTTCACCAATGGAATGGACTTCGCCGTTTACAAGGATGAGCCGCCCGACAATGGAATCATCTCGTTTCGACAAGGATTCTGTGAATACGATGTCAAGTTCGCCGACGTCACTCTCTTCACACTAATGGGCAAAGTGTCGTAAACCGAAGAGCTCCGTGATTGAGTTCAACCTCGAAATCGACTCAAGAATTCCCTCCCCTACAAAGCGGGTTCCAAATAAAGAAGTACTACCGTTCGTAGAGGACTCCAAGTGTCTCTACCCCAATTCCGTCTAGTCATCTCTCGCACGTCCACTTCTCTCGCCAAACCGAAGGGGAAGGAAATCCAAGTCTCGTGATGAGCCCGTCACCATGGAGAGTACATATTTTGCTACAATACCATCTGTTTTGACGTCCAAACTTCAAGAGTTGCACCCCTAACTCGGATTCAAAGGAGAAATAGAAGGTAAAGATCGCCAAGATCGAGAAAGCCGCAGCTGCTGAAGTTCGTTTTCTAGAAGAAATTCTGAAGAAAGAGTAGAACTGCCCGAGTATATACTCGTTGGAAGGGAGTGTGCTTCACCCTCTCTCTCGCCGCATCGCATGAAGAGAATGTCTGTAGGGATCACCGCCGCATTACCCCGACCTCGCGTACTACAACAATTACAAGAGGAAAAGGGATAAGACTACGCCATCGTCTCGACCGTAAGCTGTGATAGAAAGATTGGAAAAGAAAGAAAGATGCCTCGTGTCGAAATCTTAAGAAGGATAGGACAAAAGCAACAACCTACTTCTGACCGTGAGTGAGCCTCAAGGCCGCCACAGAGAAACCAAAGAATAAGATAAAAGCGCCCACCCGTCGTCGTATCGGGTTCACAAATTCGTGGAGGATACCACCTTCCAGCATATAACCGGATGTGATCATCCGGTCCTAGGCTTCCGGCTGCAAGAAGGATGGTATGGCGACCTACTACCGGTGAGCCAAGACCAAAACAATGTCCCGAGAAGAAAAGTCTCGTCGTGAGACTCAACCGAAGAAAGTGCTACCGAAATAAAGGAGACTCCCCGAAAGGAAGTTCAACAATCGTCACGAGACAACTGCGAGACCGTGCGGAAAGACCACTGTGAGGATGCCATGGACAAGTTAAGGACCGACATCCGAATACGTTTAGCAAAAGAAAGAGAAGAAAACTAGAGGATGAAGTCGACTCATCGCAGTTCAGCGGATGAGGAGTATGCCAAGATCAACATGGTCAAGACACGAGCATCATCCCCTTCACAAGGTGCTCCAGCAAATGCAGAAGAGATGAACCCGAAGTGATGAGGGCACAACTTCGGAAAGAGATGACACAATTTTCCAGATGGCAAAGAGAATGGAAGAGATGGATGCCGCCTTAGCCACTTCCGCAGTCGTGTACAACCTCGAAAGAGACACCCCGTAAATTATCCATATTACGTATGGAGGAAAAGAGATCGCATCCGTCAACGAAGACGAACAACTAAAGAACAATCCCGCACAAAGCATGATTCCAGAAAAGGACATTAAGAACATGAACAACAGAAAAAGCAGAAGCCCTAGCACAATCTAAGAGTGGAGCATCTATTCAGACGGTAGACCTCACCGTAAGAGTTCGATGGCCCAATACCCGAAAGGTCGGCATCACCCTCTCGCGCACTTCATGGGACAGAAACCCTGCTAAAGACGTTGCACATTTTCGCCGTGCTAGTTCCCGCAATGCCGTGGGAGCGACGCTACTCTTCCGACAAAGCTCGTCACCGCTTGTCGTGATCGCTCAATCGGTACGCAAAATTGCCGAACGGTTCAAGAAAGACCTTTTTCGTAACTAGATAAATCTCGTTGCGGCTCGTCGTGGCTCAACACCACATCACTATCTATGATCTAGTGGTGGAGCAACAAAAGCCGAACGAGACTTGCGATTACATACTTCGCCGAGAAACTTAAACATGAAGTGTGAACCACGCTAAGAACAACATGCAGTCGCATCCTACTTAAAGTATCCATGGCCCGATAGCACCTCCTTAAAGGATTTACAATCAAGACTTTCGAGAAGTTGTTGAAGGCCGGAGCTTGCAAGAGGAAGAAATAAATGTTTCGTGGACAAGAACGATAAGTTAAGCCCGTGAAAACATTCGAAAAGTTGCAACTGAATCGTTTGTGGGCAGATAAGGCAAGCGCCCACAGATACAATGAGCGGCCACAGCCTAGTTATCAACCACCGCAACGGACTTATCGGCAACCTCAAATAAAGGCTATCAACAACCTCGCCAGGCTATCAACAACCTCGTCCGAGCTATCAACAGCGCATTATGAACAACCGCCTCGTTCATCGCGTACCTTAAGAGAACTTCTATATAGAGAATATCCATTCAAAACTGAAGCAACAGCGAAGATGTTTCGCAGCTTAATGAAGACACCGGATTTTCACTGCTAGAGCCCAAGAAGCCGGAGGAAGTCAATAAGAAAGATCATCGTAACTATCGTCTCTACCACCAGGTGCTCTGACACAAGATAGAGGATTGCATCACTTTCAAGAGTTGGCTTGATGACAATCTTGGGAGGGAACACAACGTTCCCAAAGGAATACATGAAGGAACCCCTTTAAAGGAGGTTCCGTCACTATTTCAACGGATCCCATTGTTCCGATGTAATCTCACACAACTAATGATGGATGGAGTACCGTCCGGACAAGATCATCGAAAAATTTTGGATCACATCCGTATCGCTTCGTACACGCTTCAACTTAGAGTTTGAAACCCGTCAAGCCGGCACTATCACTCTGCGATCAAAGAACCGCCCCGAAGGAGGAGAGGATCGTGGAAGAAAAGAAGACCGAGGCTTCGGCAAGTGTAATTGTGGGCCGCTTATCCTAGGATGGTTGTTTCCCATTCGGGGGAGAAATCCCTCGAACTCCCGACTCGTATGATTATCTCGCTTTGCCCCGACGGGATCTTATAATGACAAGGGTTATGGCGTCGGCTACGTTTTCGACCGTTTCTAACGATTACGTAACTAAGCCGATAACCGGCTTAATCCGGATCTCGATTCCAATACAAATAATGATTCTCAAATCATATACAACCTCGATGACCACGACAAAGAAGATGTTCAAAGGAGGCTACGAAAGCTCGACAAGCAACGAGTCCATTTATGAATTCCAGGAGCTCCGATCACGATGGGGACTAGGAACCATCAGACACCGAAGCAACTTCGAAGAGCCGCTGACCCGATTCGAGAGGAGACACCGGTAAATTTAGAAGAGATAACTGAAGTCAACCTAAGAAGCCGAAAAGTTCTACCCCCGAGAATGGGTCCAAAGGATAAAGGAAAGGTGTGGCTGCTCGCAAGGGTGAGCCAACCCCAACAAAGAAACTCATTTATTCTAGAAGAAAATGAAGAACATGGTAATAAAGTGGACTATAACGTGCTAGCCCATCTTAGGAAGCTACCGCCCAAACTAAGCATATAACACGCCCGATCCCGTCAAAGGAGATGAGAGAAGCTCGATCAAGGCTTTACTTGATCCAGATTTCCGTTTAACTCGTATGGCCAAGAATTCCTTCGACGAGGTTTGCTCGTTAAGAGAACAACAAATGTTACCTTCACGGACAATGATCTATTACCTGGAACAGCTGATCACAACCGACCATTATACATTTCGGTCACTATTGGAAAGTTTACGCTTCTTTCCAGAGTGTTGATTAATCCGGGAGCATCAATCAACATAATGAATCTCGTACGTCAGCATATTTGGAAATCGATGCTCGCGAGCTTGAAGCCGACAAGATGTTATTAAGAGGCTTCAATCAAAAATGAGAAAGATTTGGATCGATAACACTACTAATGAAGACCGGTGATTCAAGAAAGATAACCGCAAAATTTCGATAATTGATTCTCAAATATCGTTCAACGCTCTACCGAGTCGGCCATGGATCCAAGAAAATCGATGGTACCGTCGTCTCGCACCCGTTGCATAAAGTATTATGAAGGAGGGAACAAGGCATCAAAGGTGATTTGCAACTGTTCTCTCAACAAATTGGAATTATGAAGATGCGTCTACTACGCGCCCACGAAGAAAACAATCTTTTCCCGTAAAATACCATACCAAATGAAGCAAAAAGAACAGATGATGAAGAACTCCGGTTCTAGTCCAACAGCTACTCACCACTCCCTTACGGCGAGATGGTGAAGATTTCTCCAGAACTCGCACCCGAGGTCGAGGCCGGGGACGAGGACGGAAGAAACGTTGGAACAAATTTCGACGAAGAAACCGGTCATCGATGTCGATTTGGGAGAACGTCCAAGAAGAAGAAGAAATCGAGAAAGAAGCGGGGCCGACAATAAGTCGAAGGAACCACAATTCAAGATCTTTCTTGAAGATGAACAATAAAGAATATAAATCAATGTATGAGAAGATTAACCATTATGTACATACTATGACCCCGACCCCCGATCCATTCTAATAAGATCGAGTGGTATGGCATTAAGGAAGTGCATGGCAGTGGTACTAAACCAATCAAGTTTTACCGTGGTGCTTCTTCTTCCAATACTGAAAAAGATGTACAATTTGAAGATGTTACTTCATCTGAATTAATGGAACTACCTTTTGAAAGTGGTACCCTCCCCGTGTTCAAAAATTAATTCAATGTGGTGTCTACTCGACACTTGACAAAAGGCCAACCACAACACTTTCGAAAAATTATGGAATAATGCGGTCAGCCTCCCAATTCAAAACATGGCCTCTGAATTCGGCACAGTAGATCAGTTGATGATACGGGATTTGCTTGGTTGTCGCTTGCGAACCTAATAAAGAGTGTTTCGGAAGCTTCGAAGATCTCGAGGATCTACCACCTACGACGCTCCACCAGACTTGAGGAAGAAATAAAATTCATTAGCAGAATTTAGCACCTAAAGTTAACTTATGTAGTAGCGAAGAGCTCAGGCCTACCTTTGTTAGCTCCTTACTCAATAAAGCAAGACTCCAAGACATAATCAAGCTACTAATGGAATTCAAAGATCGTTTTGCTTCGGAGTTACGATGAAATGCCGTGATTAGCCCCGAAGTCATAGTTCACAAGTTAGGAGTAGATCCCACCGTCGTTCCAGCCGACAAGCCCCCAGAAGAATGCGTCTAGAAATTGAGCAACAAGTAATAGTCGGGTTAAGAAGCTAATAGAGACGCTAAATTTGTCCGCGAAGAACAATACCCAACTTGGAGCAACGAACGTGGTACCGCCGTAAAGAAGAATGGTCAATGGGACCACAAAGGATTTTAGGATTCGAATAAAGCATGTCCCAAGGATGAATTTCCACTACCAATCCCGGAATTGATGATCGACATCGCTTCGACGCATGAAATCTTCTCATTTATGGATGGATCGTCGGATACAAACTTTCAGATAAAGATGGCACTGTGAAGACGAAAAGCTCACGACATTCGTAACGCCGATCGTGAGTGTATTGCTACACAAAGAATGCCATTCGACTAAGGAATGCAGGAGCAATATACCAAAGAGCGATGACGAAGATTTTTGATGATCTCTTTCACAACCAAGTCGAGTGCTAAATTTACGATGTGGTCATCAAAAGAAACTTAAGGAAGATCACCTTTATGATTCGAGAATCGTTTTCGAGCGACTAAGACAATACCACCTTAGGATGAATCCTCAAATGCGCTTTCGGCCTCACCTCGTGAAATTCTGCAGATTTGTTGTCCGACATCGCCGGATCGTAATCGATCCAAAGATTAAAGCATTTCGAGAAATGCCTCCTCCCAAAACTTTGAAACAACTACGATCCTTTCAAGGGAAGCTGCAGATTTTCGACGTTTATCTCGAACTTGTCGCTTAGGTGTCGCCCTTCGCATCAAGCTAAAAAGGATGCCAAATTGCTTACGAGAAATAAGGGCGGCTTAGACGTTAAGCAATATTTAATGACACCTCCTCGTCCTAGCAAATTTTTGCCTACAGTAGACTATTGATACTTTATACCACGGCTTAGATATTCGGAGCCCCGCTAGCCTGTGTCAACGACGAGGGAAAGAAATGCCTTCTACTACTTCTAAGCCGCCGTCTAATTTCGACGGAAGTAAAGGATCTCACTACATTGTTTCACTCGATTTTCACGGCCAAAAGTCATGGCCGCATGCTTTCTCATAAAGTCAACCTTATTTCGAGGAGCACCGTTGCAAATACTCGATGACCCGACTGACGCTTCGGCAGACTTGCCAGGTGGCCGGGATGATACTATTGCAATTCGACATACTTTGTTCCTCTTCGCGCGTAAAGGACAAGTCCTAAATAGACCTCTCGCAAAGACACTCCTTTCGTCGCGTACTCCGCCTCTCGACGTCGATTTCCGTCTACGAGCGTATAATGAGCCTAGAAGACTCTAATAATCAACGTTGGGAACTGTACTTTGACGGTGAGTCCTCACAGAAGAACAAAGAATTGCAAAGATAAAGGCCCAAGAAGGGGCAGAATCGACTAATCATTATAACACCGTGAGTTTAGGGATGTTAAGATACTCCTACCACTTACCGTAACCGTGTACAAACAACGAGGCGTAATACAAAGCCCTTATAACCGGATTAGAATTAACCATTCGGGGACGCGGAATAACGGACATCAACATCTATGAGAATCTCGCCGATCATTCAATGTGTCGCCTGGACAAGACAAAATTTTAAAGCCAAGACTCGAGCAACACTTTCGCATGCCATGAAACCGTTTGAGCAAATTCCAAATGTAACAATCTACAAGATTCCCAGAAAGAAAATGTTCTCGCCGATGCGTTAGCCCGCCTTGCAAAGGAATTTGGCTCGCCGCTGCGGTGATGAGTCACAGGGGCGGCCGGGGCTCAAGGACGACAAGTCCTATCACAGCCGACATGGATACAATACACAAATCAGAAAGCAAAAGAAACAATTGCAGCAGTGACAGAAAATACAAAAGATTTGCGGCAACACACAGATTACTTGCAAACAAAATGAAACCTACCGACGCATAAGTCGATAGCCCCTCAAATCAAGAAAAGAACTCGTCTTACGCATTAATAAACAATACATTATATAGAAGGTCTTTCGATCAGATGTGGCTAAGATGCTCGAGCGGGTCCGAGGCTCGTGAAATCATTAAAGAAGTAAATTCGTGACTTTGTGGCGCTCATCGGCCGGTCCGAAAATGAAAATGAAGATTATTTCAGGGTACTACCGTCCTCAATGATGACCGACTGTATGAAAGCTGCTGCAAGCGGTCACCAGTGCCAAGTGCACGTAGTGGTTCTACACCAACCTCCAAATGTGCTACATCCACAATCACGTAGTGGCCATTCGAGTGTTGGGGCACAGATATAATGGGTCCGATAGAACCACCTTCAAGAGGACATCGCTTCATTCTTGCAGCTACAAACTACTTTTCTAAATGGGCAAAAGCTATACCACTCGTAGAAGTGAAGGCACACCATGTGCTACAAGCCAAGAACCAAGTCGTCTACGTTTTCAAGTACCGCGTGTGATCATTTCAGAGCACGGTCCGCATTCAAGAGTACAAAGATCAACAATTTTGTCAGAAGACACGGGATCGATCCGGCGATACTCAACGATCTACTACCCAAGAGTAACGGCTCGGGCCGAGGCTTTTAATAAAACCTCGTTCAAATTTTAAAGAAAACTTTGGACGAAAACAAGAGAAATTGGCTCGAGAAGTTGTTAGAAGCCTTATGGGCCCACATGACGACTTTTAGGACCCCTACGCAGTCTACGCCTTACGCGAGTGTACGGGTCCGAGGCCGTTCTCGCCCCCCGGAAGTTCCGCCCATCACTCCGACCAGGCGAAAAGATCACAGAAGAAAATGCCAGACCGCGACCGGAAGAATTGGAAAGCTTAAGGAAAAGACTTTCCGCACAACAGAATTTGGAACTCAGATTGCCAAGATGATCCGTGCCCATGATAAATCGGTCCGCCCAAGAACTTTCAAAATCGGTGACTTAGTTCTTGTTCTCGAAGACCAATTTCGCACATCGCAAGATGAGGTAAATTTGAACCAACATGGGAAGGGCCATTCGTGGTCGAGACAAACTTTACTCAGAGGTTCCTACCAGCTTTTAAATCGTCGTGGAGAGCGACCTATGCTTCCAATAAATGGACGGTATTTAAAGAAGTATTACGCAACCCGATGTTTCAAGGCGGCCTCTAAAGCGTAATCTTATCCCTAGAAACACGGGTGAAGTAATCACTTTGTGACTGGGTCCGAACCCAAAACAAAATAAAATGGATGATAAAAAATCTCATCAACGAAAAATGTTAAAAAGAAAACATGGGAAATCATAATAATAAAATGTCAATCTTTCCTTTTTAAATCCGTTCATTCCCGATATTTTCTCATCTCTTCCTACTTCCTTTAAATTTAAAAGAAGTGAATATGATTTTAAGTGTTTTTTCTTATTGTTCTTGTTCTTAGTACAGCCCCGATCATTTCCTTGTTTTTTGCAGGGAAATGTCGAACTGGCTAGTTGGTTCTAAACTTTAGAAATGGCGTGAGTCTAGCACTTGATGAAAAGAGGGTGAGGGATGGAGCAAAGATAGAGATTGACTCGTACTACACTACCGGCTTACAATACAAAGAACATGATTGACTGGGCTGCATTGATCGAGAAGCACTTTACAAATACGTACAATGATGAAATGGGTGGCCTGCCACCAATCCAAAGAACAAGAAAAGAAAGTATAAATGTCGCACATACAACCCTGTGTGAGAAGATAAGAAAATTAAGTCCGTGTCGCCATTATCGTGTTGCAGGCTTGTCGCTGCCACGCCCGCAGAAATTCAAGTGGTAAGGAGAGCTACCTCACTCGCTACCCAACTAAGAAATAAGAATCATCGCATTCGCAAAATGTTGACCAAGTTAGCAGAAGATCAACATAAACGTACAAGGATACCGTTAGTGCAAATGCTCCAAGGAGACCGGTTTGTCGTGAACCAGAAAGAAGAAAGTCAAATACAAGAAAGTCGGAACGTATGAAAGAAATACCAAGAAAGCAGACAGAGCTCTGCACTTCGACGCCGAGCATGTGTACCGGGTATGAAGAGTCTGTTGCGAAAGCAACCCTTGAGGATGTCCCTATTGCAGAGACTATCCCCGAGGAGCCAAGACATGTTAAGAACGTGCCGGTGGTTGAGCCATACATCCCACAAGATGTTACTAGACACCGAGGACTTCGTATAATCCCGGAATACGGAAAGGTGAGAAAATGCAACTAGCCGAGAAGAAAACCTTCAATACTTTCAAAGAATTGGAGACAAGAGGGTCAACATCTTGGAAGACTCGAGTCGCATGGCGATGTATTCTCGCATTATGAGCAACAATTGTAGACCGCATCCTCGAATTAAAATGGGTCGAGCCGGCCGCCTGAGAGAAAAGACATATTCGAACCCCGAAGATGGACATGCCAAGAAAGGAAGAGTTACAATCCAATGCGGATGTTGCTACAATTTTGCCATAGATAGAAAAGGAAATCCACCAGGGATACTCCGTCGTGCTGAGGTGGATCCGATGCCAAGAATCATCAAGAGAATGGTGAAAAGGATGATAACATGGAGGGTACGCTCTGCAAATTGCATACCCAAATGCCGCATTATTAACATCTACAAGGAAGGCGACCGCATACCGCCGCATATAGACTATCATGACTTTGTTAGACCCCTTCCCGCACAGTATCATTCGTCAACCAGTGCAACATCATGTTCAGATCTAACCTCCAGATTGCGGGCCCCGGTGAGTTTCGAGGGGCTCTGAGCATACCATCACCGTAGGTTCCGTCCTAGTGTTAAAAGAAAAACGGAAAGCAACATGTTGTGAAGTACTGCATTCCAGAGTGCCCGTGGAACGGATCTCGGCTTACTTTTAGAAGAATGGACGACAGAAAAATGCCTTACCACTTTTAACTAGATCCAGAATTGGAGAGTCTCGGCCTACGTAGCCGTGAGTTACATGGGAAATAAAGACTCCTCCAATGCACATCCATGCGCACTCCCCGCCAAGGGTGGCTTGGAAGGTGATGTTATTGCCCATGTTTCTTACTATTCAGACATGGATTTATTGACAGCTTTTGAATGGATCAACAAGAAGTTTACACAGTCCGTTTTGGATTTACATAGATTCTATGAGGCATTAAATTTATGCAGGAAAATGTCACTACGACGTATCAAGTCGTATGCTGTACTTTCAGCAAATTAGAATGAAAACGACTACGTCATATTTTACCTTCACCTCTTTTTGTGCAAATTGACTGGAAATGCCATTAGAGTTAAATGAACTTTGAACAAAGAACGTAAAAGAAAAGAAAATAAATGAGAAATTTTCCCTAAAAATCTGAATATTAAAATGAACTTCAAATTCACATGAACACTAAATAAATAACAAAAATAAAAAAAAATGAGATCGTTAAAGGACAAAACAAAACGAATCTAAATCTCAAATTGAATTCCGATCCGAATTCTCCGGACTCGAACCTTTCGCCCTTTCCTCAATTGAAATCTCGTTTCGAAACTCTTTGAAATTCGAATATTCTCTTCGACTTGTCGTTAGGTCAAGTCTTTTCAGCCTGGTACACTTACCAGCCTTTCAATTCTCTCTTGCTGCTGTGTCTTAGAGGATCGACTGGGCCTCTATTGACACGGAGCCACAAACTTTGTTCGATTTGGTTCTCGATGGCATGGGATTGGGTCCCTTCTTCATACGTATGTTCCGAGATTGGAACTAGTTTCTATTTCTCATTAAATTTCCGAGACTGGTACCTAAATTCCAGTTCTCTCCTTCCGAGATCGATACCAAAATTTCGATTCTCTTCGAGGTTGATACCCCCCAAATTTCAATCTCAAATTTCGAGATCGGTACCTAAATTCCGCCTTCCCTTTCCGGTATCGATACTCTAAATTTTATTCTCTTTCGAGGTCGATACCTAAATTTCAATCCTCTAAATTTTCGAGACCGGTACCTAAATTCCAGCTTTCCTTCCGAGATCGATACCCCAAATTTCGATTCTCTTTCAAGGTTGATACCTAAATTTCAATCCTCTAAATTTTCGAGACCCGCACCCACCCGCCTTTCCTTCCGAGATCGATACCTAAATTTCGATTCTCTTCGAGGCCGATACCATCAATTCTAATTTCGAGACCGGTACCTCAATTCCAGCTTCTCTTCCTTCGAGAAGTCGGTACCTAAATTCCCGACTTTAATTCGAGATCGATATCTAAATTTCACTTTCGAATTGATACCTAAATTTCAATTCTAAATTCCGAGATCGGTACCTAAATTCCAGCTTCACTTCCTTCGAGGTCGGTACCTAAATTCCGACTCCTGCCCGAGATCGATACCTAAATTTTGATTCTCTTCGAATTGATACCTAAATTTCAATTTAAATTCCGAGATCGGTACCTAAAGCTTCTCTTCCTTTCGAGGTCGGTACCTAAATTCCGACTCTCATTCGAGATCGATTCATTCGAGATCGATACCTAAATTCGATTCTCGAATCGATACCTAAATTTCAATTTAAATTCCAAGATCGGTACCTAAATTCCAGTTCTCTCCTTGAGGTTGGTACCTAAATTCCACTTCATCCGAGATCGATACCCAAATTTCGATTCTCTTCGGTGTTTGATACTTAAATTTCAAATCTCACTCTCTCGAGATCGCACCTAAATTTCCGATTCTCATCCTTTTTCCGTCGATACTTAAATCCTGATTCTCACTCCGAGGCTGGTACCCAAATCTACTTTCGCAATCCCGAGGTTGAAACCCAGGTTTTAATTATTTTCAAATCCAAATTTCAAATTCAAAATTTCCTTAAATCGTATTTTAAAATTAAACTTCAATCGAAATCGAGACTCGTAACAAATCAAAATCCAAACTCACACTTTCAAAACTCGAAATTTAAAAGTAACCGAAATCTAAATCAATTCCCCAAATCTTGTGATTTGGAGTTCACCTCCTTTTCCATTCCCCAAATGAGAGTTCATGAATCTCTAGTCTTCGAAATATACCCGATACTCCCCGGGGCCGAAATTTTTCTCTACTTCGTCCAAGCTCGTCACTGGACATCTATGTTGGTTTTGTTGATCTCTTCGGTCAACGCTTAATACACGCTATGTGATTGGTTAGCACACCACACCTATTGGGGTCCATTTGTTGATCTCATTTTTAGTGAGGTCTAATCTCTCACCTCTAGCGTTTAGGATCTAGCTCAGGGCTTTCCCGACTATCTTAGAGGACTAGAAAATGAGCTCACCACTTAGAAATTCAAACACCTCTTAACTCCCCGCAAACCCCATAAGCTTGATTGTAGACCCCTAATCACCTAGAGGGTCAAATCAATGCGAGGTTTAAAGGACGAGTTCCCTATAGACTCTTTCGCCTTAGGAATACCCCGCGGCCCTGTCCAGGCGAGGGCCGCACTCACATACACTACACTATCACACACATTCCAAGTCCTAAAACCACACTCTCACCCAACTCGACTTCCCCGACTCATGTAGGTAATTCATATGGATGGTCCATAACCCCTAAGCCCCCGGCTAAGAGGGTTAGGAACAACATGGGGAATGCCCCAAATGAGTCCTCTCATGGCTCATATGGGCTTAATATGGCTTCATGGCTCAACCAAAGTGATCCCATTTCACTCACATTTGATCAATCTTCCTTTTTTCAAAATTTCAATTTTCGACCCCCGAGGCCCCGGGACCCACCAAACCTACCAAATAATTCTTTAAAATGACCCAAAATTTGCAAAATTACCTAGATTACCCAAGGTCCCTCAAAATCAATCCTAAACACTTCCCACTTAAATCGAATTTATCTTTGGCCAAAAATACCAAAATTTAAAAAATACCCCCCAACCCCCCCCCAAAATTACCAAAATACTCGCCCCAAAATCCAAAAATCAGAAAATTCCCAAAAACTCCAAAAAATCCCAAATATTTCCAATTCCATTTGTTCAACTACACCATGGGCCAATTTTGCCAATTTACCCCACTTTTACCAAAAACACCCAATTTGACCCATTTTTAACCCAAGTGAACCCAATGTCAAACCAAACCAACCCACCGACCTCAATTTTGGTCCAATTCAATTCTAAAGTTCAATTCAATATCCTCAATATCAATTTAGACCAAATCCAAGTCCAATTTTATCGACATTTGAGCCCAATTTCAATTTGAAGCCTAAGACCTAATTTGGCCCATGACCTAAACCTAGCTCAAACCAACCCAATTCAACTCCACCGGCCCCAAATCCTTTCTCTAGCCTTCCTAACATCCCCATAAACAAAAACAACTCGATTTGCCCAAAATTCAACCCTAAACTCCACCCAATCCTAACCCAAAACCAAAATCCCTTAAATCGATCTAAACCCAAACCTAACCCAAATGGGCCCAAATCCCAAAATCAAAGCCCAAATAAAGTTAAAAACTCTTTGTGACACTCCCATAAACATTTCTCAAAATTAATTTTACATCAAATCTAACCTTAGCCTACCTAAGCCAAGTTAGCCCAATTCTCAACCTACATTAAACCCAATATAATTCAAAATCACTTCAAATTCTCATTCAATCACTCATGACACATCCCTAAACTAAACCCAACATTTATTCTGGCATGGTCCTTCACAAAACTTTCATCCAAAAGCCCATTTTAAATCTAAAAGCCCACTTCCATAAAGCCTTTAAAAGCCCATTTTCACCGAAATTCAAAAGGCCCAAAACCTATTTCAAAACCCATATGACATCTTCGTTGGTCATCCATTTGATAAAATCACCCCTAAGTTTTATTTCATCATTTAAACAAACCAAATGTGGCCCCATGAAAATTTTCCATCAAAATGTCTAAAAATTCAAACCCTTTTTCATGCAATCGACCAAGCTTTGCCCCAAGCCACATGGAGCCATGGAGCCATGCATAAGCTATATGCAAGCCTTGGAAGCCACTTTCCACATCACCAAACCATTTATGGCTAGAGAGGGAACTCCTTTCCAAACTCCTTCTTAAGCCTTTTTAACCCCTTTTATGTCACACTCTAACCTACGATTAATCAAAATTCTTTGATGTAGACTTCTCCACCTAAAGGCAAATGGAGCCAACCGATTCATTTTAGCCTAAATCAAACTTCTTGAGGTGAACCCAACCCATTTCCATGGCTCGACCAAATTAAGCTCAAAATGACTCTTCCCTTACCACTTAAATCAAACTCCTTTACACATGTCAAGCCTCACCGAATGCACCATTGCCAACCCCCGACCCTTCGAGCCGCATGGTGACCTAACCCCGCCGGCTGCACTGGTTGCCGGAAAACGCCATACGAGAGCTCCATGAGCCAAAATTTCTAAATTTTCCGCCGAGTTGTCCCAAGCCCACCGAACACCAATACTGCTCTAGTCTTCGCGAGAAAGTACTCGATCCCAAGCATCAAAACCCCCCCCGGGAAGCCCTCCGCCCATGTCTATTTAAACCCCACTACCCTCTCGGCCGTATGAGGTTATGAAACACCTTAAGGAAACTCGCCAAAATTTTCCTAAGACCTTCTCCCAACCTGCAGAAGTTGATCCCTAAAGGTTCCTTTCGCTTCCAACCCCATTAACAGTGCCTCAAATTTCGAGTTGAAAATCCACCCAAAAAATAGGACACTTCACCACAAAGGATTAATCTTCAAATTGATCGACCCTACACCTTCACCGTACCAAGAGGAGAAGTTCCCCACAAAAGCCCCCTCACTGTGCCGCCCACGGCTCACCTCCAAGCCAGGATCTACTTCTGGTCACTTTCATACTTGCACAATTCCCTAGAGCCGAGAATTCATCCGAGCTTGCTCGGACTCAATCAAAGGTGACAATAACTCTCGCATCGAAGCTTCACTTCTCCGAGCAAAGGTATGAACTCATTATTCCTCCCGAGCTTCCAAAAATTCTCCATTTTGTTCGGGTTAATTTCGTAGCCTATAAACCGTATGGATGCGTTCGTCTCTTCAAGACTAATCGATAGAGAAGAACTGAAATCCACGAGAATCAAGAGAGATATTGTGGTTCGCCCCGTGGACGGTCACGGGTGCACACCAAGCCGTAGACGATGACCAGAGCCGTTGGATCGCGTGTATCGAGCGGACGGTCGAGATCAAGCCTGGACAGCGGAATGTTACGTGAACCGCGGGCCCCTGGAGCGCTGAGTTAGATGGCAGCGCTCGAATCACGTAGCCGACGCGGTTTCTGACCCACCGTTGGATGACGCGGCGCCGAGTCGGATAAGTAGAAAATTAGGTATTTTTTGAATTATTTAAATATCAGACCTTTGAAAATTACATTCGCATACAAAAATCACAAAAATAAAATAAAAATACCCTCTTGCTCGCTGAACAAGAGGAGAATAATGTGAAAAAGAAATCAAGTTAATTGGATGAGTATTTTATTTTAAAATTTATTTACTGTTTCAATGTTTGATTCTCTATTTGCATAGACAATCTACCATGACATGAGACTATAGTTGTTAAGCCTCTGATCTTGGAACATTCCCTGAATTTTTCAAGGTCAGAGGCTATATCTGTGAAAAGTTATTGATTTTTCAAGTTCATGTCACCGTTTTAGGTATTTTAACTTAAATAATTAGCATGTTAAAATAAATTTTAGAAAAATTTATTTTACATTTCTGCATAGGACCCTATGAAAAATATATCTGGAAGACTCATTCAAGGGTTGTCCTTAATTGGCCTAAACCCCTAAAATTGAATTTAAATTAATTAGGGTTAACCACACATCAAATTGACTTGAAAACAATTCTCCATTACTCTTTAGAGTCGAGGAACCTTACATAAAATTTGAAATCAATCGACTCGATTAACCTCACCAAATGGATCGATTAAGCTTCATGTTTTAATGAAACTTTAAAAATTCATAACTCCAAAATAATTTTCAAAAATTCACAAAAATGGATTTGGAGCTTCTCTGATATTAGAGGAGTTTAGGAAAATTAAAATTGGAATTTTCTACAAGTTAATTTTTCACAATATTTTAATATTTTAATAATTAAAAGTAATAAAAATCATTTAAATATTAAAATCTATAAAAATGTCACATTTTAACTTCTAATCATTTAGGCACAAACCAAATATTTTCCCTTAAGTCCCTAGGATGAGATATTGAATTCTTAAAGGCTTAATGTAATTTTTAATATTTAAAAAATGAATTTTTAACCCGTTCACTAAAATAATTCTAATAATCAAAGAAAAATCAAAAATTATTAAATTTGTTTTCTGGACTCCTCGAGGTTAGAGAAATTTAAAAAAAAAAAAAAAAAAATATAAAATCTATTTTTCAACTTTTATTTTGTTTTAAAATTAATTAAATACTCTAAAATTCAAAATAATTATAATAAGTAAAATATAATTCAAAAATCACAAAAATTGGTCCAAGTATCCTCTCATTATTGTGAACATCCCATAATTTTCTTAAGGATAGAAACTTTACCTATCATGTTGTTGAATTTTCTTGAAAATCCCTAATTTCTACGAAAAATAATTATATAAATAAATTAAAATCAGAAAAATCACATTTTCTCCTCTAAAGTCTTAATTGACATGTGAGTGAGGTGACATAAAAATTCTCAAATTCATTCGAGCTAATTTAGTGAGTTATGAAATAAATAAGCCTAAAAGGGCTTAAAGGTAATTAAAATTTTTAACCCTTAATTAAAACTTTAGGTTTAATCAAAATGGAGGGAAAAATATTTGATTTTAACTTTCTCTTGAATGATTGAAACTTAGGGAAATTAAAAGGGTAGAAATCCCATTAAACACTTTGAAAATATCAAAGTGAAACTCTAATTAATTAAATAATTTAAATTTTGGAAAGAATATATTTAAAATTTGGATTATTAAAATAAGGATATTATTAAGAGGATATTTATTCTTTAATTTAAAAATCCCTAAATAAGTCACTTTAACAATATTAAGTTCTTAATTAAAAATTAAAATAATAATCCAAATTAAATAAATTAAAATTAAAAGAAGATAACCTTTAAAACGAATTAAAAGCTTAAAATATTAAATAAGCCTAATAATCAAAAATCAAATTTAAAATCTTGGAATTAAGTTAAATTAAATTAAATTAAGTTAAGTCAAAGTTTAAATTAAATTAAATTAACACCTTAACAATTAAATTAAATTAAAATTAAATTAAGTTCAAAATTAAATTAAATTAAATTAAAAATTAAATTAAAATTAAAATTAAACTAAAATTAAAATTAAATTAAAATTAAATTAAATTAAATAAAATAAAATAAAATTAAATTAAAATCAAATTGAATTAAATTAAATTAAAATCATTTAATAACAAACCTAAATGAAATCATTAAGAGTTAAATCAAAATATATCTAATTTTAATATCTTCTTCTATCTAAGAATTTAAAATTACGAACATCAATCTGAAATACTAAGATAATTGAAAGTGTAAAGATTTAACAAATCTAAAATAATTAACACTATTCCAAACTTAAAATTATTATATAAAACCTCATAATTAAATTAAATCACTTTAAATCATTAACTCAAAATTTTAAATTAAGGATGATTAAAATTCTCAATAAACCAACTCGCCCCTTAAAGGTTTTAATTATTATAACTCTTAAATAAAGTATTAAGTGAGATGCCACTTCATTCATCGTGTAATCAAATACCCAAGTTCACCGAGCAAGAGACAAAGTTTAACTAAACTCCCGGATAATTAATTCATATGTGCAACTAAATTTACTGGGACTCAAAATAATCCCGAAGTATTGAAAAGATGTTTAGGACTCGTCCTGCCACTTCCTCAATATGACGGGATGTTTTAGAAGAACAATTGAATTTAATTTTTCTTTGATGAAGAAAATCATCCTTAAACCAAACCAACAACCTACCATAGAAAATGACTAGCTATAGATTAGAATTTGGTAGACAACCAAAAACCCTTTCCCTTAGCTTTACCTAGGTATTTCTTGCAAAATATGTTTAAATGCTCTAACATGTGTTTTAAGTGCAGTTTGGGGTGACGGGAAGACCCCTCCATGTACGCTTTTATTTTATTGCAATTTACTATTAAAACTTACTTACATGCATCGCGCTACTTTTTCTATTCTTGCATGATAAATAAGACCGTTGCATGAAACCAAAACCTTAGGATAGCCCCTGAACTGAAACCAAAACTAAATTAAAATTCATTGCAAGATAAAATTCACCGCCACGACATTCCAAAATATAAAACAACTCAAAATTTAATCACAAAATGTTAACAACAAAACTACAATTGCAACTAAATTAAAACGTCTATTAATGACGGAATACTGATATAACCCAGGTGTTACACGAGATTTCCCACGAAGCTCAAATGTGCGGAACTCATTCAACAGTTTAGCAAATTCATCCGACTAAGCGAATTCGATGAAAATAATATGTCGGACACGGAATCCATGATCTTGACTCCGTTCGTTTAAACAACTTTTAAGATTTGTTTTAGTTGAAATATTAATAATATTTGGACTTTAAGATTTCTAAACCAAAACACTTCTCTCATCTCCTGATTTATGACTTCTAAAAACTAAACCTCTACAACAACAAGGAGCTCGCAGCACTCGTGCGAGCTTCTGGCCATCGTCATCAGCGCAAACTCGGGTCTACTTTAACAAAACTTTCTTAGAATTAAATAACCAAGCCATAGACTTCGAGGTAGTTTGCCTAGAACAACATAAATCCTCAACTCTTTGTTAGGCATTCGTACACTGCAAACAAGTGTAAATTAAGCCCTAACCGGCCTTAGATTCCGAGGCAAGCCGTTTAGTACGACATAAACCCTCATATCTTCAAAGCTCGTTTCGTATGATCATGTCATACAAATATAAGTCCTAATTAAATAAAATTGGCAGGATTGCAACATCAAATAAACTCCCAATCTAAGCCAAACAATAAAAGGATAGTTCTTGGGAAGTTACCAAGACTCTTCTTGATCCTCGCTTCTCCTACTTCTTCTTCCCTTCAACTCTTGAAATTAATTGTTCCAATTTGATCCATTCCCCATTAAAATTCCAAAATCCATTCCTTTGAAAACCTTAAACTTTGAAATCCTTGAGAGAAAAACCACTGATCAATATTTCCAGAGTTTTCTAAATGATTCCCGTCATTTAAGATGTAATTAATTATAGGGCTTCGTCTCTTATAGGGAACTTTAAGAACCCAGGTAATATAAACCCTGCTTAATTCATTTTTATTAAGTAGGGGAACTTGTCGGCTTATAAAACTGGTTCGCGTACTAAAACGGATGCTCTGTTGAAATCTCCTAGTTTATTATTCGAGTCTCATCATCAAGCAAAATATGGTCTATTATTACTTCGTTCAGTTACGTATTGCTAGATTCTTAGATATATAAGTATATTTAAAATCGTGGATCAAGTTTTTGGCACCGTTGTCGGAGAATATGTTATTTGTTATAGGAATATAACATAATTAGAGTAACGGACAACAATTTATGACTGTTAGAAAACCTTTATAGAATTGCAACTTATTTAGTAAATTTTTTTATTATGTATTGTATTGATTTCGATTGTATGCGCAAATTTGGTTATGAAAATCTTATACCCTATGATTTGGAATTAGAAAGCACTGTTATGAGAATTAGAAAACTAAGAAAAGAACCTATAAATTCAGAAACAATGGAAAATAACGTAAACAACCAAAGAATAGAAAATGAACATCAAACTAGACATTTTAGAGATTACGCTAACCCTACATTAGATGAAATTCACTTAACTATCCAAAATCCTGATGTAGCCGCTAATTCATTTGAGCTTAAACCTGCAATTATCCAAATTATACAAAATAATCAATTTGGTGGAACTTCAAATGAAGATCCTCATTTAAATCTTACAAGTTTCTTAGAACTTTATGCTACTTTTAAGTACGAAAGAGTGTCTGATGATGTTGTCAGACTTAGACTCTTTCCTTTTTCGTTAGGGGATAAGGCTAAGGCTTGGTTAAATTCGTTAGCACCTGGATCTATTAGAACTTGGGGAGTGATTTCACAAAAATTCTTATCGAAATATTTTCCACCGTCTAAGGCTGCTAAGCTTATGAACGATATCACATCTTTCAGTCAGTATGAGGGAGAATTGATATATGAATCTTGGGAAAGATTTAAAGAACTTCTTAGGAAATGTCAACATCATGCTTTACCAGATTGGTTAATTATTCAAACATTTTATAATGGATTAGTAGGATCTCTTAGATCTATAATAGATCATTCTTCTTGGTGGATCACTAATGTCTAAACCTTTTGAAGAAGTCTATGCGTTAATAGAAGAAATGGATACCAATAATTTTCGATGGCTGCTGAAAGGGTAAATCCTAAGAGAGTAGCCAGTATTCATGACTATGATGTTTTAACTATGATAGTTTCTCAAATTGCTGCTCTTTTAAAGAAAATAGATCAATACTGAATGAATCATTCTTAAACACCTCCAGTGTTAGAAGAAAATTCATTATGACAAATCATAGATGCTCAATCTTCATATGAAACTATAAATGTAATAAATAATAGACAAAATAATCCTTATTCAAACTATTATAATCATAGTTGGAAGAATCATCCAAACTTTAATTGGAATAATCAAAATAATAATGTTAATCCTCAGTGGGGGAACAATCTTGTAAACCCATTAGGAAATATAAACAATCAAGGTAATTCCAATTATAGACCTTCTAATCCACCAGGTTTTTATAAGAATTCACAATTCAAGGAAAAGAAGTTGTCTATGGAAGAATTAGTTTTGAATATGGGTAATCAATTACAAAATCAAGGAAAAGCTATAAAAACATAGAAAACCAATTAGGGTAAATTGCTTCTGCATTGAGGAATAGACCTGTTGAAACTTTACTTAGTAATGTTGAAGTAAATCCTAAAGATCAAGGAAAATAACAAATCAAAGCTATTCAATTAAGAAGTGGAAAAGAGTTGGAAAAAAGAGTTCAAAAAGAAACTGTAGTTGAAAAGGAAAAAGAAGAAACTGAATAAGAAAATGAAAGTTTGTATCCTGATTTTCCTCTAAAACCTATGAAAATTACTTTTGAAAAACCACCTCCACCATTTCCTCAAAAACTAAAGAAACAAGATAAAGGAAAAAATATTTGCTAAATTCTTAGACATTTTGAAAAATTTGTCAATAAATATTCCTTTTGTTGAAGCTTTACAACAAATGTCTAATTATGTTAATTTTATGAAGGATATACTCAACAAAAAGAGGAAGTTACTAGATCATGAGACTGTTGCACTTATTGAAGAGTGTAGTGCTATAATTCAGAGAAAACTTCCGAAAAACTTAAAGATCTACGGTAGTTTCACTATCTCGTGTCTTATTGGTGAAAAATTTTATGAGCGAGCATTATGTGATTTGGGAGTTAGCATAAATTAGATGCCTCTATCAACTTTTAAAAGATTAGAAATTGGAGAGATATCACCAACTTACGTAACTCTGCAGTTAGGCGATCGATCAATTACACATCTAAGGGAGTTGTAGAAGATGTTTTGGTCAAGATTGATAAGTTTATTTTTCATGTGGACTTTATCATTCCAGATATGGAAGAAGATAAAGAAATTCTAATTATTTAAGGAAGACCATTCCTAGCTACAGGAAGAGCTATGATAGACGTTCAAAAAAAGCAATTGACTATGAGAATAAATGATCAAGAAGTAACCTTTAACATCTCAAAATCAATGAAATATCCATCAATAGAAAAAGATGATGAATGTTTTAGAATGGATAGATGTGATTATTTAAGAAAAGAATATTTCAAATAAAATTATGAAGAAAAAGAAGATGTAGAAAAAAAATAATTATGAAGAAATTGAAAGTGAAGAAGTTGATTAAATTTAGGAAAAATATGAAACGCTCAATTCAACAGCACCAGAAAATGAAACATTAATTTCATCTGTTGTAAAACACCTTGAACTTGAATTAAAGAATCTTCCAAATCATTTGAAGTATGTATTTCTAAGAGAGTTTTCAACATTACCAGTAATTGTATCCTCAGACTTAAATGAAATTCAAGAACAAAAATTAATGGATACATTAAAAAATACAAAAGAGCTTTTGGTTGGACTCTAGCTGATATTAAAGGAATTAGTCCTTCGATTTATATGCACAGAATTTTATTAAATGAAAAACATGAAACAAGAATTGACCCTCAAAGGAGACTGAACCCTATAATGAAAGAAGTAGTTAAAAAAGAAATTTTAAAATGGTTAGATGTTGGAATTATATATCCTATTTCGGATAGTACTTGGGTAAGTCCAATTCATTGTGCTCCCAAGAAAGGAGGAATAATTATTGAAGAAATGAAAATAATGAATTAATACCTATCAGATAAGTATCTTGATGGTGTATTTGTATTGACTATCAAAAATTAAATGCCGCCACTCGGAAAGATCACTTTCCTCTTCCTTTCCTAGATCAAATGTTAGATAGACTTGTCGGACACAAGTACTACTATTTTTTGGATGGATATACTAGTTATCATCAAATACCCATTGCTCCTGAGGATCAAGAGAAAATAACTTTTATTAGTCCTTATGGAAATTTTGCTTTCAAAAGAATGCCTTTCGGACTATGTAATGCACCTGCAACATTCCAGAGATGTATGATGTCTATTTTTAGTAAATTAATAGACAATGGAATAGAAGTATTTATGGATGATTTCTCTATGTTTGGAACATCATTTGATGCATGATTAAATCATCTCGAAAAAGTTTTTAAGCTATGAGAAAAAACTTATTTCTAAATTGGGAGAAATGTCAATTTATGGTTGCAGGAGGAATTGTATTAGGAAATAAAATTTCATAAAATGGCATGAAAGTAGACCATTCAAAAATTCAAGTAATAGCTAAATTACCACCTCCTACTACAATGAGAGGGGTAAGAAGTTTTCTTGGACATCTTTGGTTTCTACGAGCGCTATATTAAAGATTTTTCAAAAATCACCAAACCTCTATGCCAACTTTTAAAAAAAGATAAGAAATTTGAATTTACGAAGACTGCTTAAATGCTTTTGAATTATTAAAGGAAAAACTAATCACAACACCTGTAATAGTTTCACCAGACTGAGAGAAACCATTTGAATTAATGTGTGATGCTAGTGATTATGCTATTGGAGCTATTCTTGGTCAAAGATATGACAAAGTTTTTAAGGTTATATACTACGCTAGTAGAACTCTTAATGATGCTCAAATTAACTATACAGTTACTGAACAAGAGTTACTGGCTATTGTGTATGCTTTTGATAAATTTAGATCATATTTAATTGGAACTAAATATATTATTCATACTGATCGTTCAGCTATTAAATATCTGATGCAAAAGAAGGATACTAAATCAGGATTAATTAGATGGGTACATTTAATGCAAGAATTCGATTTTGTGGTGATTGATAGAAAAGGAACCGAAAATCAGTGGAAAATACCTTGGTATGCAGATAAAGAAAATTATTTAGTAAGTGATATTTTACCACCCATGCTAATATTGCAGCAATAAAAAAAAATTTGTTCATGATTCAAAATCATTTTATTGGGATGAAGCATATTTATATAAACAATGTAATGATCTTATTATTAGGAGATGTGTGCCTTTTGAAGAAACTGAACAGATTATTCAAAAATGTCATGATTCTGATTTTAGAGGACATTTTGGGATTGATAAACTGCATATAAAATTTTACAAGCGGGATTTTATTGGCCTACTCTTTTTAGAGATGTTTACAGATATATCAAAACATGTGATAGATGCCAATGAGTAGGTAATATATCTAGAAGAAACGAAATACCTCTAAATTTCATATTAGAAGTTGAGATTTTTAATGTTTGGGGATTAGATTTCATGGGACCATTTATTCCTTCTTTTAGGAACTTATATATTTTGATTGCGGTTGATTATGTATCAAAGTGGATTGAAGCACAAGCTTTACCTCGTTGTGATGCTAAAAGTGTTTTAAGATTCTTAATGAAAAACATTTTCACAAGATACGGAATGCCGAGAGTGATTATCACTGACGGAGGATCCCATTTTAGGAATAAATACATTTAAAGATTGGCAGAAAAGTTTAGTATTATTCATAAATTCTCTACTGCCTATCATCCTCAAACTAGTGGTTTAGCTAAAGTTTCTAATCGTGAGATCAAACAGATTTTAGAAAAGACTGTAAATCCTAATAGAGTAGATTGGTCCGCGAGACTAGATACTGCATTATGGGCATACAGGACTGCTTATAAAACTCCTATTGGTATGACTCCTTACAGGCTTATATATAAAAAAAATTGTCATTTACCAGTAGAATTAGAGCATAAAGCATTTTAGGTGATTAAAGAATTCAATTATAATTTGAAAAATGCTAGTGAGAAGAGAATGTTGCAATTGAATGAATTAGAAGAATTGAGAAATGAATCTTACAATAACAACATAATTTATAAGGAAAAACTAAAGTTAAGACCTGATCGGAAGGTTAAACAAAAGAACTTTGAACAAGGACAAGAAGTTTTGCTTTATAATACAAGGATGAAATTATTCCCTGGGAAATTGAAGTCTTGTTGGTTAGGACCCTTTACTGTGACTCAAGTTTTTACTTATGGAGTAGTTGAAATAGAAGATCCTAAGATTAGGAATAGATTTAAAGTAAATGGACATAGATTAAAACCATATTTTGAAGGTAAAAGACCAAATTTTAAAGAGGTTTTAATGCTCAATCAACCTGAATAACACTTGAATAGGTCTGGCTGACGATGTTAAACCAGGCGCTTTAAGGGAGGCAAGCTATAGTTATCTTTAATAGTTGTGTATTTGTTTGAAATTATTGTTAATTTGTAGTAATATTAAGTCCTACTACTTATATTTACCCTTTGATATTCATAGAATTTGAATTCATAGAGAAACTTTGGAACGTATTGGACCATGGGATTTTTGTGCAAATTTTTGCCTAGGGCGCCGACGGTGCGCTCGACGCTGTCGACGGCAATTTTTTTCAAGAGCTCTGATATTTAATTACATAAGGCTCGCTGACGGTGCCTTCGAGGCTGCCGACAGTAGGATTGGTGAGTGGGCAGTTATTCGTGTTCAAAATGACGGTTTTTGGCGATTTTTAGCTAATTTGTCTTCTATAAACTCCTATGGACAGTTCCTAAACACTCCAAACTCCCAAAAATGAATGGATACTCTCTCAAATTTCTCTCAAATGGCTTCCAATTCGATCGATAACCCAAGATTTTGAGTGTACAACCGGAGAAAGTTCGTCGGTGCGGAAGCGCAGCGACTTTTCAACAGGTAATATTGAAGAAAAGATTGATTAAAGAAAGAGGATGTGTCAATAGAGGACAAAGAAATCCTTCGTCACCAATTGAAGAAATGATTGTGCGGAGAAGATGGGAAGTGTTTTGTTATACTACGGTCACGGTAGTCGTTCCTGTGGTTAAAGAATTCTACGCCAATTTACATGGAATCAACCAAGGAAGCGTCTATGTGCGAGGTAGGTGGATTACATTCAATTCTGGAAGAATTAATGAGTTATATATGCTTAAGAATGTTCCAGTCTGTTATTATTTGAATTTCGTGTCGACGAGAGAAAAGATGAATGAAATATACCAATATTTGACGGACGAAACCGATGACTGGGAAGTTAGAGAGAACGGGTATGTCAGTTTCTCTGCAACACATTTAAATCCTATTTCGAAACATTGGTATTTTTTCATCTCTGTGAAGTTATTGCCGACGATGAAAATTGGCAAGGTCACGAAAGAAAGTGTAATTTTGAATTACTGCATTCAAATTGGATGGCTCGTTGATATTGGATCGATTATTGTGAAGTCTGTTTTTGGCCTGATCATTCCAGGATCGTCCCAAGGGCTTTGACATCCTTCCACAATTTTCTTGATTTGCAGTTTGTTTCAAGTGTCATGCGAAGTTTGGGAGAAGATACTGCTACCCTGGAAACCCTTAGACCCAACTCAAATGTTCCCAGCCAATGATAGAGAGAGTGATATAGGCTTGATTGTGGATCAAGCATCACAGAATTTTGTTCCAGTTCAACCTTTAGTAGCAGACAAGACACCGATGCTCTTGCATAAAATCAAGAATCTGGAGAATCGGGTACAAAACTTAATGAGTACAGTTAGCAACATGTCTGATTTCTTTGATCACATCGATTGGAGAATGAAAGAACATTTTGATCATATTGGGCAATTCGAAGCGAGCTTGGTGCGATTGATGAGAAAGATGGGATTAATCGAAGAAGATTCAACTGAAGAATTCCTATTTCGACCTTTTTACAACATGTTCGTCCATGTTCAAGCAATGGGAGATATTAGAGGAGAGACTAGCACTAGTTCTGAAGAGTAGTAGACTTGATTATGTTGTGTTTGATTTGAACAATGTTTGAATTTTTGTGTGTGTGTTTGATTTCTTTAGTTTGCTTTTTTTTAATCTCAGTATAGATGAGATTAAGTTTGAAATATTTGTTTTCAGCATTTTGAGTGTTGTGGTTTGGATTGCGACGCTGATTAGATGGTTTAGGTTGAAAGAATACCTACTTATGTGTGTTATGTATTGTGTGTTGCAAACAACTGGATTTAATATATAAATGTGAAGTTTTGTTGTGTGAATGTTTATTTGTGTTAATACATCACTTAATCACTTAAAATATATGATAAAAAGGATCGAACGGATGACGAAGAGGCTTAAAATTGATCGAAATAGCAAAAATTTGAAAATGATCAATTTTTTAGAATCTCGTCGACGGCGCGCTCAAGACCACCGACGGCGCGATTTTCCCGAGAAGAATAGGAATTAATTCAATAGAGCCCGCCGATTGCGCGATTGAAAAGAATACTTATTTACCGTGATTTTGATCGATCAAATGTCACTATTCTTCATCTTCTTCCCCTTTTTACCCAAAAAGTCGACTTAGGGCTTGAGAGATCTTGGATTTAGAGCAATTTCAACAAAATCTAACAAAGGATTTCATCTTCCCTTAGTAAGAGCTTCACTCCTATGTAGAAATTTTTTATTTTCACCATGAATTTCTTCCACATTAAGAAATTTTGGAAAAAGTGAAAATGTGGAGAAAAAACTTGGAAGGGATTCATGGAAATTGATTTAGATTGTTTTAAACCACCTTTAGAGGTTATTGTATTGTTATTTTGGAGATTAGTTTGTAATTTTTGTGATTTGATAGATCAACTATGGATCCAAGACAAAAGAGAAGACTCGAATTTGACGAAACTCGATTTGTTAATGCGAAGGCACAATCGAAGTACGATTCAGTCTACCAAAGTAAAAAGTGTATACAATATAGAGTTTTCGAGAATCCTGGATGAGAGGTAGAAAGAGTAATCAAAGAGAGAGGATGGGAGAACTTCTACTATACAAACAACAAGGCTGCTATTGAAGTTGTTAGAGAGTTCTACTCGATCCGACTCGACTCGAGGATGTACTTAGTCCGAGTAAGGGGATTTTCTGACGAATTTAGTGCTAATCGCATTAACACTTTTTACGAGCTTCACGACTATTTTTCTAGCGAGTTTGAAACATTTGGAACAATGGAAGGTCCTTTGAACGATTGTATCGACTTTCTCACTGATGGGAAAGGTGTTTAGAAGATTAAAAATCGTGAATGGATTAACTTTCCATTGTCCATGATGAATGCCGCTGCTAAGGCATGGCATTATTTCATCTGTTCGACTCTGCTATCGACTTACCATCATAATGAAGTCTCTAGAGACAGAGTTGTTCTGAATTTCTGTATTCAGAACAACATAAGCATTAACGTGGGGAGAATAATCTATAAGAATATTATGACTACTACGAAGAGTGAGACATGTGGATATTTAGGGTATCCTAGCCTCATTTGTGCACTTTGTCAACTATTTGGAGTTAAAGCAAGAGATAATGATAACTGGGACCCATTACTAAAGGAAATATTAAGAATAATGCATCCCATGAGGAATGGAGAACAGGGAGCAGGAGCAAAAAACCTTCAACTAGTAGAGATATTCCTTCTACTAGCTATGACCCTCCTGCCTCTAGTTCCCCTACTTTGTATGATTTGATGAATGTCATGACCCTGTAGAGAAAATTTTTTTAATAGTTGGATGAAAATATGGATAGAATTGATCACATGATTGAAGGGCTAGAGAGACGACATAACCATGATAATGAGTACTTCAGAGGCATTCAGATTTTGAGATGGCTTATTACGATGCTCAGGCTAGATACTACCGAGGAGAGCCAGACGTGACTTTTCCAGAGTGCCCCAGGTATACTCAGTATCAGCCCAATCCTCATGCTAACCGGGGTGATGAGGACATTGTATGGGAATTTGATGATTGAGATTTTAGATGTGATGTGATGTATTTGTTTGTTTCTAGTTTTGTTTGATGAACTGTGA
The DNA here is from genome assembly GCA_022702705.1 of Papilionanthe hookeriana x Papilionanthe teres. NCBI lineage: Eukaryota > Viridiplantae > Streptophyta > Magnoliopsida > Asparagales > Orchidaceae > Papilionanthe > Papilionanthe hookeriana x Papilionanthe teres. Next base: position 13,076,802 of record CM040439.1, on the reverse strand, counting down.
TATGTATTGTATATTGTCGACTATGCTTTATTTTTTGTGATATGTGTTAGTTTGGTAGTTTACATTTTTATTTCTGGATGTTTGTGATATCTGTGATAGTAATTGTAATTGTGAATTGTTTAGTTTAAATTAGTAAATTGTTTGTTCTGTGTTGTGAAATGCATTTGTTCTGTGTAGTGTAGTTAGTTGTTTTTGTTTGATGTTTAGTTTTATACACTTTTTTTAAAATTTCATTACCCCAGCAAATTCTAAATTGTTGTGTGTAGAAAGGACTTTAATATTATTACAGGACAGTTAAAGATAGAAATTTTGAGAAGAACCTTCAATTTTCAAAAAGACAAAATTGCTTAAAGTGCAAAGGTATGAATTTTATATTTAGAATTTTTCCTTCCACCATTTACTATCTCTATTTATAGAAAACTTTAAGTTTGGGGGAGGAAGAAAAATCTTAACTATTATATGTTCTCAAATAACATGTTTTCAAAAATTATTAATATGATTTTTGTGATAAAATTTAATTCTGATAACTAAATTTAGATTTTATCTAAATATTGTAAAAGATTCAAAGAAATATTTTTGATAATAAAAATTAATTTTGTAGATTAAGATCATTAGTATAGAAGGATAAGACTATAGTGAGTTATTTAAAGTGAGGAAAACTATATTTTAAAATATTAAGAATCTTAAGAATTCAGTTGAGAAAGAAAAGATTGGGATTCAATAATGTAAAAAACTATGAAGTACATATAAGGTAAAGAATGTTAGAAAGTTTCAAATTTAGTAAAAGAAGAGTAAAGTTCAAAATAATTAACAGGCTATCCAGATATAGTAATCCTTACTTGAAAAAGAAAAAGAAAGAAAAAGAAAAAGGATTGAAAAACAATCCCTAAAAAGAAAAGAAAAAAAAAGAAAATAAGTGAGGAGAAGCTTGAGGATATGCCTTATCAAAAATTGGCTTCACTTGAATCAACCTTAAAGGAAAACTAAAAGCATTTCTAAACTTATATTTATGATTAGTTTCTTACTTATAGTTTCTTCATGAATTTCCTATCTTTTGAATACTCTGAGTGAATTAATATTGCAACATATAGTCATTCTTGAAATGAATAGAAAACTAGAACTCTTAAACTTAATGACTAGATAGCCTTATTACCTGCAGAATTAATTTAATTATTTAAAAATCATTCTAAGAATTCTTACTATAATATTTATTTAAATCAAAATTATAGTATTTCTAAGTTAAAACCTTACCACAATTAATCATAACTTTTATGTAGTACTAAGGATTACTTGAGGGTAAGTAATACTTAAGTTTGGGGGATTTTGACCCAAGGAAAAAAATTTAAGATTTTTATGCCTATTTTATACTGATTTTGATGATATTACACTTTAAAGAAATGTAGTTTTGGTGTTTTTCTGCAGGTATGAAGATTTAAGGACAATGGAACAAAAATATGCAAAAAGGAGCGAATTTGGAGCAAAAGGACCAAATTATGAAAAATTGACCTAGGGCACCGACGGTGAGGTTAATGGCACCGACGGCATGATTTTCCCGAGAGTTCAGAATTAATTCCAAGGAAGGCTGACGACGGTGGAGATAGAGGCCGCCGACGACGAGCTCGAGACTGCCAACGGCAGGATCGACGATTCTTTCCAGAAATACGTCGAATGTGGACGATTTTTGAAGGGGTGCCTTCAAAACCCTTAGAGACTCTTCTACAACTTTAAAAAGAACAAAATTAGGCCAAAAAAGTGGTCTCTTACGTGATTACTAGTGAGTACAAAGTGTTCTAAAGAGTCTATTAGTGAGTCATTAGTGTTGTTATTTAGTGAGTAGTAAGTTCAAATAGAGATTTTGTGAGGAATTTTTCGAGGGATTGTAAGAGTTGAAGGGAAGTGAGAGATCTCTTTTGTATTGCCATTTCGAAAGAGAATTCCACGTGCTGTAAAGAAAAGAAGAGATTCAGAAGAACTTCAAGGAGTATGCTTGGGAAGGAATTTGAGATAAGTTGTATTTACTTACTATAGTTTGTAGAAGTTTACTTTATTATATGAAATCTAAATTTTATTGCATCATTTCCATTAATTCTGAGTAGTTGTTCTGTCTTTCTCCTTGTTTTGATGTTTTTGTGAAATGATTATATGAATTAGTCTATTAAACAAATTATAAAGAAGTTGTGATGATACTATACCTAAACTTACTTTACTATATGAATTGACCATTTGTATTGTTAAAATCTTTGAAAATTTCTTAAGATCTGACCGTGGGCTAAGAATTCTTAACTAGTATGTATCACATTTCTCTTTAAAAGGTAGACGGGTAAATCCTTGAAAGTAGAAGTTCATATAAATAGGGAAATAATATTAATCGGGCGTAGAATTAGAGATTTTAGAGTGACAGGCTAAAATCCTCAATTCGGTCCTATCGTTTGGGTGTTGAGGTGTAGATTGTTAGCCCTCAGGCGAGGGGAACGTGGGAGCTCCGAAGTGAGAGCCGGTATCTTCCCAGCCTAACTGCAGATTCAGTAACCAAACATAGGATTAGTCAATGTTTTTTATACCTGGACCAAAGGGTAAAGAATAGGTATGCTCCTATTTGGCACAACACATATAAAAACTAATTCTAATTATCACTTCACTTAAATATCTTAGCAAAGGAGAAAGAATCTTGCTATTGTATATTTGAATTTAATTTTAGTAGTATTAGTAAATTGTTAGTAAAACTAGTTTAAATACAAATTTTATATTGTTGTCGATTGCGTATTAGTGGCAGATAGACAATTTGATTTAGTGGTGATTCTGAATTGGTTTATATAATCATAGTCCGTAGGCTTTAACATATTCACTGTCGGATCGAGATATCCAAGACTCCAATAGAGCCATGTATTACTTGAGCGATAAGTATACTTGCGTTTAAAGGTAACTCTGCGATCAAAAGATTATAATATTTAATTGTTACTAAAATTAAAATTACGCTCCTGATCAAGTTTTTGGCACTATTGCTGAGGATTTATATCTTTTAATAGTGGTGTCGAATTCTTAGATATATAAGTATATTTAAAATCATGGATCATCTATCCATCTATCATTTGTCTATTGATCTCTCTCTGCTTATCTTTCTCTCTATCTGTCTGTCTATCTCTCTCTATATCTGTCTGTCTCTGTCTATCTATTTATCTATCTATCTATCTCTATCTATCTGTCTGTCTTTCTATCTATCTGTCTCTCTCTCTCTGTATATATATTTGTCTGTCTATCTATCTGTTGATATACATAAAATATATAGTGTTTTAAGCACATTTTTATACCTATTTTTAATGATATTGCACTCTAATGGAAGGTATTTTTATGTTTTTCTTGCTGGTATAATTAAAATGGGTTATTATGATGAATTTATTTAAATTTGGCGCAAATTTGAAGGGGTATTTCAAGCATCCTTTGGTTTAAACTTCACTAACTTCCCATCAGCACCAAATTTGAACGGATGGATGCATTCTTGGTAGATACATTGAATTTGGACATATTTTGAAGAGACAACAAGGCACCTTTTGGAAAATTTTAAAAAGAATACTTCAAGATCAGAAAAATGGGTTGTTGAAGGGTGTGATTAGTGTTAAGAGTCAAGTTTATGTTAGAGACTTATTAAGAGTACACATTTCCACTTCATCCACTTTTATTATCACTTGTATCTAGTTTTTATTAAGAGTATAATAGAGATTTGGAGTCAACAGAGTTGGGCGCCAACCTCTATTGTGTCTTGTAAAGCGAAAGCAAAGTTTCAAAAAAACTTCAAGAGTCTTGTGGAGAGGATTTTCAGATAAGTGTTTAACTTTATTTTACATTTAGTTTTTAAGTAAAACTTGTTGGGTTTTCACTGTGATTTCTACTTTCAAATCAAGTTGTGATTGTGTTTTCTCCATAGATTCTGAATAGTTTTATTTATCTTTTTCCTTTTAAATGATGAAGTAATTAAATTATGGAAGGAAGTTGTGTGAAGTATACGATTTCAATGTTGGAAGAAGTTGTGATGATTCACTACCTTGCACTTCATTTACTTCTTGATTTGTCCAATTAAGATGTTAAAATTTATTTGGAGATTATGTAATATCCATTACGGTATTGTCTCAATCAACAATTGGAAAGAATCACATGTAATTGTATGGATGAGAATTGTAGTCCATATGGTTGGGTGCAAATAAATAGGAAGATATGCTTATAATGAGGAGTAAAATTAGAGGATTTTAGAGTGACAGGCTAAAGCCCCATAATTTGGTTTAATGTGAAAATTTTTGTTATGAGATGTTAGCCCCCGGGTGGAGGGGATCGAGAGAACTCTAGAGTGAGAGCTATTATCTTTCCTCCCTAACTCATATACAAGATTTCAAATCATCAAATTAACCAATGTTCTTTATATAACCAAGTAAAGGTAAAGAATATAATTGCTTCTATTTGGCACAGCACATTTTAGATACTTCTACAACGAAATTCCATAATTATTACTGATTCATTGAAATAGGAAAAAGATATTTATTCTCGTTTATTTTCATACTATTTTAAATTTGTGTTAACTTTAGTTATTTGCTTTATTTTTTATTCAGAAAATACCAAAAATAAATTTGAAATAATTTATATCTTAAAACATACTTTATAAAATCATTTTAAAAAGTAAAAAGTTATTTTTCTAATTTCTTTAAATTTTTAAACATTTTCCCGTGTGTTCGATATCCCGGGGCTTAATCAAAAAGTCTTATATTACTTGATAAACAATACATATACTTGCATAGTATCTCATTTTATAAATAATTAAAGTATAATTTCATATCTAAATCATAAGCATAAATATTTGGCGAAGTCAAATTTTTGGCACCCGTTGCCGGGTAAGGGATAATATAAATTGAAAAACATAGGGATAAATATTTAGGGATCATCTGTCTATCTCTATGTTTATCTGTCTCTCTATCTATCTATATGTCTGTCTGTCTCTTTGTCTGTCTATCTGTCTCTCTGTTTGTCTGTCTATCTATCTATTTGTCATTCAATCCATCTATCGATCTCTCTATATATCTATCTGTCTATCTATCTATCTGTTTGTCTATCTATTTGTCTATCTATCTGTCTATATATTTATATGCTTATCTATCTATTTATCTATATGTATATCTATCTATCTGTTTATCTATCTATCTATCTTTCTATCTGTCTATCTATATCTTTCTATCAATCTCTATATCTATCTCTCTATCTGTCTATCTATCCATCTCTATATGTATGTCTGTCTCTCTCTCTCTCTCTCTCTCTGTCGGATTGTCTCTTTGTCTCTCTATGTTTGTCTGTCTGTCTCTCTCTCCCTCTCTCTCTTTCATTGTCTATCTGTATGTCTATGTGTCTCTCTCTCTTTCTATCTATCTCTCTATCTGCATGTCTGTCTGTCTCTCTGTCTATTTATCTCTCTATCTATCAATCTATATGTCTGTTTGTCTGTCTATCTCTCTATCTATCTCTCTCTCTATCTCTCTATCTCTCTATCTATCTCTCTATTTGTCCATCTCTATCTCTCTATCTCTTTATTTCTCTATCTATCTATTGCTCTTTCTATCTATCTATCTATCTCTAAATCCCTCTATCTATCTATCTATCTCTCGATTTCCCTATCTCTCTCTATCTCTCTATCTATCTATTTATCAATCTCTCTATCTCTGCGACATCTATATCTCTATCTATCCATCTCTCTATCTCTCTATCTCTCTATCTCTCTATCTATCTATGTCTCTATCTATCTCTATCTATCTATCTCTCTATCTATCAATCTATCTCTCTATCTATCTCTCTATCTATCTATCTCGCTATCTCTATCTATCTCTCTATCTCTCTCTATATATCTATCTATCTGTCTATCTATCTCTCTATCTCTCTATCTCTCTATCTCTCTATCTATCTCTCTCTCTATCTATCTTTCTATATCTCTATCTCTCTCTGCCTCTCTCTATCTCTATCTCTCTATCTATCTCTCTATCTATCTCTCTCTCTATCTCTCTATCTCACTATCTCTCTCTCTCTCTCTCTCTCTCTCTCTCTCTCTCTCTCTATTTCTCTCTATATCTATCGATCTCTCTCTCTCTCTATCTATCTATCGATCTCTCTATCTATCTATCTATCGATCTATCTATTTATCTATCTATCTCTCTCTCTTTGTCTCTCTATTTATATATCTCTCTATCTCTCTCTCTGTCTATCTGTATGTTTATTTATCTGTCTGTCTATCTCTGTCACTGTCCGTTTCTCTGTCTGTCTAAACCCTCTATCTCTCGCTCTATCTATCTATTACACACACCCTCTCTCTCTCTCTTTCTATCTCTATCTCTCTCTGTCTCTCTCTATGTCCGTCTGTTTCTCTGTCTCTGTCTGTCTCTCTCTCTCTATATATATGTAATGTGTGTGTGTGTGTGTGTGTTAAAAGGTGATATTTGTAAAATATTATTGCAACTGCCCAGAAATAAATTATCTAATTACTTCCAAAATTGCACACAATACTTCAACACTAAACATAGGCTGCTCTCTCAACATCCGAGTGGCAATAGGAGCATGAAGTAACAACAAATAAACTAGTTTGCTTTTCAACTTGCGAGAAACATCTCAACATCGATCCACCATGCACAACCATCATCCATAATGTCTTCATCCTGCAAAAATGCACTGAAACCAGACATATTTCTTATATTCCTAATATATTCAGTAAAACCCATAGCTTCAAGCCACCAGCTCATGTCTTCAACAATCTGCTAACAACTGCTCATTATCAAAGGCATCCATGTTGTAGTGCCCCACTGAAGATCAATATTTATATTGTAATTTTCTATTTGAGTTGAATTTGATAATGCAGAACTGTCAGGAAACACATCCCATGTTTATGGACGTGAAGGAGAACGATACAGATCATGACATTTCTGGCGGTAGCCAGCTCTATGGAAGTCTACCGCATACAGTACATGATTACTTTTATGTTCTCTTCCTATGCGTTCACAGTATCTATTTCTAGACAAGTTGTAGACCATTAAGCCATATACTGAGAACCAATACCAGCTTTGGATTTTCCTTGAAGCATTTCCAATTGACGCAAGGGATTCCACAAATGCGTCCAAAACAGGAAATGGTGATCTCCCGGAAACGTAACTGCTGGTAGTATCACTTCCATGACGATGGGAATCAACATCCCCAGAAAATTTGTGATGTTGTGCATGAACCTCAATATCAAAAGAAAGAGCTTTCATGCAATCTAGATCCATTTTGCATGTTAGAAGTTGCTCACAATCATGGTCCACTCTGCATATAAGAGATTCCAAAAACACTTGTTGTTTACTCTTGTTGTTACATTTGAAGCGTCCAGTGGGAACCAGAACAGAGCTTTCCCAGACTTATATGAGAATGGTAGACGAATATAGCGGTTTCAGAAATAGACAGCAGTATCAAAAAGAAGATTGTCGGCTAAATCAGTACAACATGAATTTTCTTAATATATAATTTGTTAACTCGTTCAATTTCCCTCAAACTAGTAATTTGCGAGCAAATCACAAAAACAAAAACACCATGTGAGTTATTTTTTAAAGCAGCCTTCAGATGACCAATGAACGTGAGAATTTTTCTTCAGTAAATGAATCGAGGTCTAGAACACATTCTGATTTGCTTGAATAGAATATTTCTCAGATATAGGAATTGAAGTGACCGATTTCAAAATGTGTACCATCTCATCTACATTTCTGCCAATAATGAGTTGTGTACGTAAACCGTATGCAGGAGCTGCATGCGGAATAGGGTACACGGAGGTTACAATCGGGTTACAAGCGAGCTGTAACTCATTTGTACCCTCCATGTAACTCAATTAGTAACCTCGCGCGCTCATATCAGTAACCTTTGTAACCTACAACTAGATGAAATAGAAGCGCGCGATGAGAATACGTGAAGTTACAATCGAGTTACAATCGGGTTACAATCGGGTTACAAGCGAGTTAGTAACCCATTTCGTACTCTCCATATAACTCACTTCGTAACTCGCGCGCTCATATTGTAACCTTTGTAAAATAGGAGCGCGCAGGTTACAAGTGAGTTACATGACTCGCTTGTAACCAGTTTGTAACCCGATTGTAACCTTCGTGTACCCCATTCCGCACGCAGCTCCTGGGTACGATTTACGTATGCAATTTTTTTCCCCCATATTGACCCGCTTAAATAACTTCATAATGATGTCGTAATTTGAAATCCATACTTTCATACCTTTTTGAAAGCTCACATAGGTAGTAGACACAAGAAATCATCTTTTTCCCGTCAAATGATGTTGATAACTGAACACAGTGTACTGGCAAATCTGACGACCTCTTCTTGTCTAGGGAATGAAGCCCAAATACCATCCCTAGAGATCAAAGCATTCTCTTCCCTATGATCAACACGAATTTCCTTAATGGCCTTTTATCAGGGACACTGCGTGCAGATCCAACTGGAGAGATCTGCTTGCCACTTTAAATTTTACTGCAGCAGTAATTGATGAACCACACTTCTGCCCCTCTATGGCATTATCTTCCACTTGCTTGAAACCGCTAGGCGTTTCTTTCTCATCAGTCATAGGAGATCCCCTTTTTGACTATTTGGTAGGCCTCCACGCATTGCTTTTCCTATCTGCTGATGGGGGAGCGAGACTCCGCATTTAAAGCAAGCAAAGAGCCTATCGATGTCATCTTTGTGATCTTCCGCCATTGTAGGCAATCTCCTTGCTCTCTTCCAGCACTGGAATGAGATACAGTAAGAGCAAAAATCCTCTGAACCCTTTTTTTTTCCCATAAAAAGATATGACCTCGATTCATCAATGTTCTATTTTTAACCATCTCCATAATATACATAATTATGGCAAATGAGATGCGTTCAAAGCATATCTTGGCCAAGCAGAGATCAGAAATCCAATAGCAAACTAATTTTTCGTGACAACTTTGCAAATCCTTAAAGAAACACAAATTGAATAAACTAGAAAGATTCATAGATTGAACTTGTCAGCTACAAATGCAAGATCGGAGCACCAAATCTCTATTATGCGGGCAATACCATCATCCTGCGATATTCATTGGTTTCTTGTAGGTGAACCATTTTGCAATCAGAAGATACACCAAAAAGTACATCAGGCTGAGAATGGCAAAGAGCCAGTAGAAGTAATCCAAGTCACCTCTGTTTAGATTATTTGCTATCCAGCCAAGCTGCCCATTTCTTCTTGTGATCTTAGTGACAATGGTGACAAGAAAAGTGCTCAGGTACTTTCCCAATGCGATGATGGTCAACACAAGTGCAGAGCGCATGCTCCTCATTGCATCTGGCGCTTGGTCGTATAAAAATTCTAATTAACCAATGAAAGTGAAGACCTCCGCCACACCAACGATGAAGTACTGAGGCACCTGCCACAATATTGACAAGGGCAAGCAGCCATCATGATCATGAAGATTGAGTCTTGCTACCATCTGAAGCCTGACGACCTCCAAAACACCTGTAGCCACCATGGCGAAGATGGAGATGATGAGGCCAATGCCCATGCAAGTGAGCTGTGTGAAGCCACGCTCATTTCCGTTAATTCAAGCAATGGGGACGATTATGCGATAATAGATCAGAGATTGGCACCTAAGTGATGACACCAATAGTGCCAAAGATGGTGAGGGAAGCTGCAGGGATTTTAAAGTTGGGACCAAGAGGGGGGGTCCATGGTGTCTCCTTGAAGAACAAGCAAGGTGGTCATCTTGCCAAATACCGTTAAGAAGATGATGCTGCTTGCCCAGATGAGCAGGAGGCGTACGAGGCTTTTGAGCTCTTCTAATTGAGTGGCAGTGCAGAGCTTCCATGAATCTTCAGTGCTTACAATCTTCTCATCTCGAGTATGCACAGCTGCTTTATCAAAGAACTTGAATTGCTCGGTGTGCTCAAGCTTGCGGCTTCCTTCTATAGAAGATTTTTTGTCTGAAACTTCATACAATAGAGATTTGTGATTGGGCACCTTCGCTCCAGACTTCCTTGATGAAGCAACAAAAACCTGAGCTATTCATTTGAAGGAATGCCTTTAGGTTTCTGGTGCCTATATGATGGTTTGCCAAAGAAGAAGCACACAACAGCAATTGCCATAGCTACCACTGGAATACTGAAAACCAAACCCCAACCCACATCTCTATTCATATCTGGACTGATGATTTAATCATGACACCAATATTGATCGAGAGGTAGAACCAATTAAAGAAAGAGAACTTCCATTCTTCTCAGATTCATCTAAATCATAAACCTGGTCAGCAACAAATGAGAACATGCATGGCTTAATACCGCCAGTTCCAAGAGCAATGAGATAGAATGCTACAAACAACTGCAGAATGTGCTGATGTGGGGTTGCAGACTTCATTATCTCAAACAAGCACTAATCCTTTCAGAGGCAGCAATTGTAATCAGTGAGAGACCAATAATGTAATTTATCATAAAAGTAGCAATGGTTCAATATCTTCGAAGTATGCATCAACTAAAAATGCTCCTAGTAGTGGTGTGGCATAGCAAGTTCCAGACCACTTGGAGACATTGTGGGCTACTACAGCATTTGTTTGGTTGAGTATGTCCTTCATGTAGTTCCCAAGATTGCTGCTCATTCCATAGTATGCCAATCTTTCGAAACATTCATTTGCAAGAATGTATGGGCAAGCACTCCAATTGCCAGTTTCATTCTTGATGGCAGGGTTCCCTTTGAGATCTGTAGTTCCATCTTTTTGTATGCTTATCCTCAATTACCTCCATCAATGCTTGAGAACTTCTCTTTCTCTAGAGAGAGAAAGAGAGGAGAGATGAATACAGGTGCATGTATTTTACAAAGCAGGGCCGGATTTTTTGTGGGAAAACATTAAAAATTTATTTTGGGAATAAGGTTGGCTTATCTAAGGGAAAAGAGTTTGATGACTTTGTTATAGTTATACTCAATATTTATTTATTTTAAAACTTGGAAAATTGTGATTATTTGTTAATTTCATTTTTTATTTGTAATATTTAGGTCATATTTAATTTTTTTTTATATTTATTATCATCTGGTCCAACCCCAGTAAATCAATAAACCTTGAACATTTTCTTCTTCCAATTTGATGTCCAGTCTAATTTTTAAAACTTTGGTTTTTAATAACTTGGGACAAAGGATTCATGAAATCTTGATTGAATATCTCTAACTAATTTGGCTTCCTTACCTAGCCTTTAGACACCCACTTTGGGCCCCTTCTCTATTCATTTGTTGCGTCCTTGTCGTCATTCTGTAGACCCTCCCTGCAAAGTGGTGGCTATCCGTCAAGTTACATTTACTCACCCTCTGCCTTATAGCCTAACAAAGATTTGATAGCGGGAGGTTTCTCCTACCAGAATAATAAAACCTTCCTTTCCCATTTTTCTTGGGATCTCTTAACAAGCACAACACCTATTATCGGGAGTTTTCATGGGTAATTCCCATGATGTAATTGACCAAGAAGATGCATGTGGTTCTGAGAGATCTCTTGTAAATTCTCTCTTGGAGAGCACAGTCCAATCTATTTCAACTGCTCTCTTCGATTTGTGTTATGAGGATTGCTTTATGAAATATATTTGTATTCACTCTTTTAGTGCATTTTTATGTTCACCTACTTTAGTCTTTCTTCTCTCACTCTACTCCTTCGAAATAGAGAGGTTGTGCGAGAAGTGAAATCTAAGAGGGACACACATAAAAAAAAATATGATTCAGTCCTTCTATAAGAGGTTGAAGCCTGAGAAAAGTTTCTCCTTCCCTTAAAAAGGGGATTGCCTCTTTCTCTCCACAAAAAAGGGGGCCGAACATGTGCATTAATTCATGTATCATCTACATATATTAATGAGTTTCATTAATTACTTGCAGCCATGATGAATTATCCATATTCCATTAATTTATTAATTATTTAATCACTAAAATATAACTTCATATGATTTACTCTTTTTTGAACATTTTTAATTTGAATATTCTCTCCTCTTAATAATTCAAAAATAATTATATCATGAAAATTGTTATATGGCTAAAATATATATGCCACCTTATCATGATTTTTTTAAAAAAATTTAACTAATTTTATGTCATGTGAATTTTAAAATTATGCACATAATTCAAATGTAATTTTCTTTTAATTATTTCACTTCAATATTCACAATATCTTGCCAAAAATGATAAATATATCTTTAGAAAGTATTCATGTTAATTTTAAAGTATTTTCAAACAAACATCTATTTTGAATTTTAAATCAAATACTTTTTAGTTAAAAAACTCCATATCATTAAACCCATAGTGAGGAAGAATGCACCTCACCCATTCATCTTAAATTAATTAATTCAATTTTAAAAATCATATTAACTGTTTGAAATTCAAACACTTTTAGTTTAATTTCCCAGCCAGTTTTTAATTGGATTTAAAATATTTTCTAAAAGAAAATCAATCCAATTATTCAAATTGAATTTAAAATGAACACTCATTGTTTTCCAAATAAAATTATTCACATGACTCCATTGCTTAGACTGGGGTTTAATTATTTTCAAACTAATATTATGATCGATACTCAAAAAAAAAATCTCGAATTAAATTTTCCTCCAAAGCCCTTAATTCCAAAATCCTTAGTTAATTCTTTTTGGCTAAAATTGTCAAGTGCTCTCCTTCCCTTAGCCAATCTCTCTCTCTCTCTCTCTCTCTCTCTCTCTCTCTCTCTTACTTGCACATCTTTTCTCTTGAGGGAAAATATAATGAGTCTTCATAATTTTTCTCTTACTTGGCCAGCCTAAGAAATCATCAAATTCTTAAGGCATCAAGGCAAGCTCTTCCTCATCTTAAAAATCAACATTGCCTTGGAGGAAGAAGAAATGTGTTATATGTTAGCTCAAGTCATGGAAGCATGAGTTCATTTCTTCAAGTGAGATATTTCTAAAAACTCATTTTCACATATTACCAGGACTCTTGAACTTAATTTAGTCTAAGTTCCTGATTTTATCGTCATTTGCTCATAAAATTCATGCTTTTCTGAATTTTGTTTTGGATAAAGATTACATAAGTCACTTTGCATTTCACTATATATATATATATATATATATATATATATATATAATCCAAAGCCCAAGGGCCTATTTCATTAAAATAAAAAGGTTACAAAATAGTTGAGGATAGGGCCCAATAAATGAAGCCCTACACTACCATACACATCAAACAAAGGATACAAAAGACAGAAAAGAAACATGCAAATAACAGTGTCTAAGAGAGAAGTCGCCAATGCAGTTTTCTTGAACTGGTTCGTGGCGATCCACAAAGTAATCTTCTAAGTGCTAATACATTTCTGGGGGTAACCGTGATATCATCAATTAATTCTCCAAATGCCCTTCCCGGCTTCTTCTTCCATCGAGAAGTGTAACTTCCCAACCTTTCTCTTATTCTTCTTCTTCTTTTGTTTATTCATCTTCTAAGGGCTGATCCTTCGGATTCATAGAAGGAACAGTAGATGCAGCAATGGGTATCACTTGGGGGTTTCTTCGTTTTCTGCTAAATTTTTTAAAATACCTGTCAAACACCACAGGTTTTGTGGCCACAGAAACAACAAGAGGAGAAAAAGGAGGAGGAGCATCCTTTTCTATCTCTGAGGATCTATCCACCAGAGTAATCTCAATTCGCTCCACCTCCCGAGCAGGTGAATCAGAAGAGGATGAAGGGGTAACAATATTAACCCGTTCATTAACCTGTCTAAGACGAACGTCATCATCATGTTCCTGTTCTTCAAGTGATGTAGATGGGGGGGGCAGTGTCAGCCAGATCATTGGCCTTCTGATCCATAGAAGTCCTAACATTTCCTCTCTTAGATGGGGGATAGAGTCTATAACACCTATCCCTGGTGTGCCTAAACATTTTGCAGTGAGGACAGTAATAAGGCTTGTGCTTCATAACCACCTCCTGCCAAACAGCGTTCTGATCAGAGCCCACCCAAATTTGATGGACATCTGAGAGAGTAATATCTCTCTCAATGAGAAGCCTAGCAGCATCAGGTGTAGTCCTGTTATAAGTGGTAGCATCCATTTGCAATGACATACCAAGGGCTCTGCCAATTTGAAACAGAACATTCTGATTGAAATATCAATATGGGAGGTCTGGAAACTTGAACCAAATAGGAACCACAGGATGTTCCTTAGAGAGGTCAAAATCTGGAGACCACTTTATAATCTTCATTTTAGTCCCTGCGATGAAAACAGACTGCTTGGCGAACAACCTAGCATAGTCCTCCTCCACCGTTAAATGAATCAATAGATGTCTACCATCCAACAGTCCCATCTTCCAAGCTCCAATGAAGTGTAGTGAGTCAAAGAAATTCCTCACCAACTCCATTTTAGGATGTCCCAAAGCAAACTTACCAATAAGGGTAAATTTCACCTCATTCAAAGCATTTAACTCAGTCTCAGAAAAAATAATGGCATGAGAGCCATCTTTCTCCCCAATAGGGTGAATAAAAGGACAAGAACCTTTTCCTGCCGCAAATATTCAGGGCCTTTGCGAGTAGCCCTACCTTTTCCCACCACCCCAGCAAAGGTGGCCGGCGCCATGGAAACCGAGGAACAACAAGCAAAAAAAACAGTAGAAACCCTTCAACAAGCTAACGAAGAGCAGACGACTCTGTTCGAGCGGGGACCTTCAATCAGCAGCGCAACCATTCGCTGCGAGCACGACTAAGGACCCGAGCCAGAAAGAAGCCATGAACCCCTTCACGCAGGGTGAGTCGATCGACGCTGTTTCGCTAGACGACGAGGGAGTAGACGCAAACCCCTTCTTCGACGCGAGCAGAAAGCCGATTGACGCTGGACATCGCGAGCAGAAAGCCGATCGATGGACAAAGCACAGACGACGAAGACGACCAACCTTCCTCTCGTGCTTGACGAAGCCGAAGACGACCAAGACGAAGACTACCAACCTTCGTCACGTGCTCAATGAAGCCGAAGCAAGAATCATCGGGAATCGTCATGGCGAAACTCCAGAGCTCGGGACGCCGTCATGCATGGCGAGATTATATATATATATATATATATATATATATATATATATATATATATATATATATATATATATTAGAATGCTTAATGATGCAATTCATTTTATTCTCCCACGACACTTTCTCCCTCCATGATCTCATTTGACAACATAAAAAAAAACATTTTCCAATGTCAATCTTTTTTTCCTTCACAGAACACAAACCGATCGAATTAACACTAAAGCTTCGAACTTTTGTTTCACAGCTTCCAGAAGAACAGACTTTGGTTTCAACCACATTTTTTGTTTCAGTAAAACAAATCTAACTTAGATTTTAACTAAAAAAGAGGAAAACTTAGAAAATTATGGCATCGTCCAGATTCCACCATCGCCATAAAGATGGAGGTTTAGTTACGACGACTCTGATCACCTACGGCAGCCGCAGCAATCTGATTAGGGCTGGTACCTTTCTTTGCCTTGGCGTATAGCGTAAAATAGGCGATACCGGCAACGATGGCAAAGCCACCGATAGCCATCACCAAAGGGTTCTGCGGCAACCGCGAGCGCTAATAAAGCACCTCACTAAAACCGTAAGAAGGCCTCATCAACTCATCTACACCCCCCAATTTGTTCTCCAGACACGTCGTTATATATATATATATATATATATATATATATATATATATATATATATATATATATATATATATGTATAAGTTTTTGTTTTTATTATTATATAGCCTGGTTGTGATTATATGAGTGATATATGTTTATCTTTTGTAATAGATAATTGTTTTTTTCTTCTTTTTTTATCCTTTATGATGAATCTCGTGTGTAAAGTCTTATGCTCAGTCATGAAAAGTTATTATTTTGGAGGTATTTTGCTCACCTGTACAGAGTATTATTTGTAAAAGTTTTATGTTCACCCAAAAAGAATGCATGTTTAGTGGAGAATCCAAGCCAGAGATTAGTTAGACATGGATATAGGATGAGGGTGGGCTGAACCACATAAAATTCTTGCGCTTCTATTTATTACTTTTTTTTGTACACTTGTAGTGATTAATTTTTCTAATTATTACAATTCATTAATAATATAAATTTTATATAGTAGAAAAATAATTAAGTTTTTAATTAAAGATCATATTTGTGCACATCTAATTCACTTTCTCATCTTTTATATGTCATAGTAACCTTTAGTGATTTCATTCATAGTCGACAACATAGCCTACTCAGTAGAAAGCCCAACTTCTTGGATTGCCTCTCGGCTCCTGAGGGCTCAATCTCCTTAGCTCTAGATGGCTCAACTTCTTCCATCACCATCTATTGACTGACTTCTTAGTCGCCACCATATTAATCACCTTTACTTCACAACCTAAAAAATGTTTCCTCAAAATGATTGTGAGTTCATTAGTTCCCTATTTCTAAAGAATTGCCTCACAAAGAATGTAGAAGCCTAGAACTTAGGCATACATGAATGATTAAGCTTTCTTACTCCAACTTCAATACCTGCCTAATAAAACTACTAAATAAATAGCATAGTTCAAGAGATATCATGAACAATAACACAGACATATCTGGTACTGACTTTCCCTGGCACCCATAACAACTAGTCACTCTCACTCAGAAGTAACACATCGTCATCATCCTCAGGTCACCATATAAATAAGCTATTAAAGAAGGCTTTAGAAAACTACCAAATACATGGGAATACATTCACCATTACCAAACCGATTTAAAAAAAAAATAGTTGAGAAAATTACTTATGGGTAAGATTTTCACAACAAAGACATAATACCATGAAGTTTTAAAATTAAGAATGGTATATTTCAACAACGTGGATCTCAACTCCTCCTTTGGTGTCATTTAGTATTTGGTCCTAACAAGATTTTATGGCTAAGAGCAAGTTCTAATCGACCAACTTTTCATAGAGGAGGCATAAAAAGACCTCCATTTTCAGTCCTTCATTTTATTCTCTAGGTTAGACACCTTGAACATTATTTTAGTTAATTGAACAAATCATTCATTATATGCATTTATAGCGAGAAGACACAAAAGAAGCTAATTTTTTTGCGAGACCTTTGTTTTCCTCATAAATAGTATCGTTGTAGTGATACCCCCGAATGAATTCAACATAACCTATGCTGGAATAATGCTAAAATGATTGAAAATATTGAACAACTTGGTTCAATGAGTAACCTACACCCAAATCGAAACTAATCGTAATAACAAGACTTCATCATTATAGGATTTATTTGGAGTCTCTCATTTTCTCTACTATCTTAGATGAAGAGACAAGCTGAACATAAATTCGTGATGCACCAAATCCACCTCCTCATCAAACATCATTGATTTGCCTGATAACTTGCCACCATGAGCGTCTTGTGACTAGCACGAAGCGTAACAACCATGATGAAGATCAAAAAAAGAGAGAAATGAAGAAAAATTTACTTATCATTGGTCGAATAAGTTGTAAAAACTACTGCAAACAGCCTTATATTATTGGAGGGAGAATATGATCACGACAGGGTAAAAGCGTGGAGGTAAATTCATTCATTTTGACTGTTGTAAAATCACAAGTAATTAAAACAATTAAATTAACAAATTAAGGAGACAAGTAAATCTTTCATTCATTCGACAAAAAAAATTTATTATTATGCCAACTAAATAAAGAAAAAATTACTCGACCTATCAAAAGTGAATACCATAGAATACACACCCACACAGATAAACAAAGAATTTAAAGTTTGAAATGTGATATCTGCATACACTCGATTAGTTTATAAAAGTCACTTAAGCACAAATTCAACAGGGTTGGTTGATATTTGAGTCTAATAATTTTTCTCTTTTTCTATCAGATCCCTGGCCCCCCTTAGAAGTGCTTAAGTCACATAATTTAGGGAAAAGTAAGAGAACCAACTTATAACTTGGATTATTACCCAACTTAACCTCAAGTTCTTCTTCTGTCTTCTTCAATAATTTTTCTTTTCTTTGTCGCAAGTTTATTTTTAGAATTTTTTTTTTCTTTTCTTTTCTTTTCTTAAGCCCTTTCACATCTTTTCTTCCATTATTACAAAAGAATTATTATATTTGGTTAAGCGTCGTTTAAAGAGTTCTAGGTTTTTAGTTCTCCCTAAGTTGTATGTCTCAATTACCTCTTAGTGTTATGTTTTAGGATCCTAGAAATCAATTCAAAAATCAAATATTCATCGTATTATTTTGATTTAAGATTTAAGACTTAAATGCCTTTGATTAATTTCTTCTCTTTCTAGGCACACCTTTTTCAAATTTTTTGAGAAATTCAAGTTAGGAAGGTAGGTAATTAAAGTCGATTATTAGCTTATTATTTAAAAACTCAAATTCAAACTTGTACATGGATTTTGTAATATTTTAAAGATTTTTACCTCCCATCATTTATTTGTAAGGATTCCATACAAATTTGCTTATTAAATACCTGGGCAGAGCAGTGGACTTATTTTAAGGCGTGCACACCAAATTTGATTGCCATCCTACCCTCAACCCATAGCAAATACAAGAGGAAAGACATGGAATAGTAAATAAATAGGAAGACTGCTATCACAGACATATAAAAGTAATAGTAAAGCAAGACGCTATCTTACAAGAGTTCAGAACAATTAATAAACATGGAGTAAGAATCTCAGGTCAGCGCAAATCATAGGGAACAGTAAACAGTAGTAAGTGGAAGTAACATGCCAAGTGCAACTCTAACAAATATAAAAATCCATATACCAGCACAAGCATATCAATTTAGCAAATAAATAATAACATAGTATGCACAACACTGCTAGAAAACATCACATACATCTAAAGCGCTGTCAATTAACAAATATAGTCATAAATCCAGCATAAGATATGCACAGTATCCCACAGGAAACACGAGTCAAACAAATCAAGAAAAGGCTCCAAGGCACTGACGCTAGCTCAACTCTCTTCTCCAGCATCCTCCTCCTCCTCATCAACCTCCATTGTCACAGCATCATAGCTGAACATTTGAAATGATGAGGGTATTGAGAAAATGATTGGATCTCGACTGATATTCCTCCCCTCATGTCGATACAACTTTTGCTCCATGGTAATGAACTAGTGCTATCTTCGTATTATTGCTGGTGTTTCCCTACATACAAGTGTTAACTCTTGTAGAGAACATTTAGCTCTCACTGCATGACCCCAAAATTAGTAAACAAGCCCTCGAGACACTCAGCTAAGGCAAATACTAACAAGTGAGGCCTCAACTTGGATGGCTATGGTCACAAGCAGCTATCCCATTCTAATGTGTCAACGTCAGCCCATAGAACAAGATAATTGACTTGATGAACAGCTTCAAAGGATTCAACTCCTCCTCCCATCTCTCCCCAACCAAACCACTGTGGACGCATAGTGCGGTGGCTATAGTGTCGGTGACCCAATCCCACAGTAGTTTCACCTTTGATAACATGGCTAAGAGAGAGATATAGAATTGAGCTGACATCCAATGACATATTGGTCTGAATACAAAATGCTGGGTGGCTCGATCCTTCATGACCTCTGTCAAGTTGGTAGTAGGCATCATATAGAAGAAATAATATAGTGTCAATCCTTGAACTCCACTGCCTTCTATGCGCTTGGGAAATTAACAATTTTCTCATCTTGCATACGCCACTGGCAATGTACCTGGTGATAAAATTAAAAATTTTATATAATCTACAGCCATGAAATTAGAAAACTCTTAATCGGGGATGTCATTCAGATCTAAAAGGGAATTCATAGTGATGGCGTCAAAGTCCACCCCTTTCACTGGCAAGAAGACCTGTACATTCACAGGTTCATTCACTTTCATGAAGAAATCACAAACAGAGGGAGACTATGGTAAGAGAAATAGTGCATAAAAAATGCTCCCAATTTCAACTGACAATTGGTCTCTCCACCTGATCTCCGGATTCAAGGAGCACCTATTCAGGAATCAATCTTTTGATATTAGAAAGTCATTATAATGATTCAACGTCTTTAAACTCACAAAATTCCTATTATCAAACGTAATCCCTTTCCTACCCTTAGTTTTACGTTCCACAAAATGGAGAGTAGATCTACATAAATGCAAGTAAATCAGAGAAGTTCTCGATAACTACCTTCAACAGAACAGAACAACTAGCCCTCAATCTCTTCTTCTCTATGCGAATGGAACATCGTGGTAGCTTCTTCTCATGCGACAGAAGCTTCAAGTGTCGTCTAGGGAAAAGGTGATTCGCGAGATGAACGGAAGGAAAATGTCATGAATATATAGCAATGAGCATGGTGCACCTGCGCATTAGTGCGGGTACACTAGGGTGTCAGGCATGGTACGGCCGCCCTAAACATGACTGCAGGTGCGTTCATACCTACTATGCTCATCAAAAGTGCGCTAAGAGTAGGGCGCAAGTGCGTTTGGGTAAGCAAACATGGCACGGATGCATCCAGATCAGACGTGATTATGTTGGTCGCTTTATCTCTCTGAGAGGAAGAAATATTATATCAGGACTCCGCACGTAGAGGAACGTGCGGAGGCCTATCAAATGGCGCCACCTGTTTCCTCGCCCCGTCAGCAGCCACGTCAGCTCTCCTGTAAATGGCGTGACCCGGCCCGACCGAAACCTGACTCGCTTTAAAAAAAAACGTTTTCAAAAATACAAAACGTTTCATATTATTAATACGAAACGTTTCGTATTTAGTAATACAAAGTGTTTCGTAGTTCTTCACCGGCAATATTAATTAGTCGGAGAAACCCTATCCTTCTGCGAAATCTACTTCCGGCACTAGCTTCCTTCCTCTGAGGAACCCTATCTTTGTCCGGCACGCAAGAGAGACGAGAATGGCGTCCAAAGGCTCGGTTAAATCAAGGTATGATGGTATCTTTCATTTTAGTTTGAAATTAGGTTTCTTCAGTCCAAATAATTCCCAAGGCAAATTTTTGGAAACTAGAATAACAAAAGTCACCTTAAATTTTAAAAACACAGATAAAAATGTCTTATTCTTGTATTATTTATGTATTATTCTTGTGTTATTCTTGTGTTATTCTTGTGTTACCTTATCTAATGTTTATTACATTGTTATTCATGTTGATTATTGTTGGGTTAACTTAATTGATGAGTTTACTGTGTTATTCTTGTGTTATTCTTGTGTTATTCTTGCATTACTCTTGTGTTACCTTATCTAATGTTTATTACATTGTTATTCATGTTGATTATTGTTGGGTTAACTTAATTGATGAGTTTACTTGTAATGTGTTATTGGTGTGTTATTCATGTATTATTCCTGTGTTATTCCTGTGTTATTCATTTTTTATTGATTTGTTATAGTTGCTGATGGATTTGTCCTTTGGTTTTTTTGTTAGTGTCGTGTTATTGCTTTGATATTAATGTTTTATCCTTGTGTTATTGTTTAGTTACCTTAGTTGATGTGAATAACACTTAAATATTACAACAATAACACGTCAATAGCACATGTATAACAGTTTTTTGACGTACTACCTTTTTTTTTAATTGTTTTATTACTGTGTTATTGAATTTTAAATTTTGATTAATTTGCGATTTTATATCTATTTTGCAGGAGTAATACAACAGTAATACATGAATAACACACCAATAACACATCTAACACAGTTTTAATGTGTTATGGATTGATGTGTTATTGCTGTATTATTCCTTGGTATTTGTTTGTTATTCCCGTGTATTTGTTGTATAATGTTCTTCATTGATTATAGCTTCACATGGGTACTGATACTGCGCTATTGTCTCTTCAACTTGCAGGATTATGAGTGCAAGGACATTCAACTGTAGATGTCGTCCATCCGCAGTGAGGGGAGTACTGGATGGAGTGAGAGATCTCATCTCAGAGGAGACAATGAACAATCTTAGGGAGTTGAGGATGTTCACTTTCTTTGACATGCCACCATATCCCCAGGATAATGTATTGACTTTGCATATTCTAAGATGCTGGGACAACAGGAGGAAAGTCTTCAGAATGGGTGGTAAGGAGTTGAGATTAAACGCTGACCATGTCGCTCTGTTGATTGGCATGCCGAACAGAGGACAACCTGTTGTATGGGGGAAAGGTCAACTATACCGCTCCAGTGCACGACAAATAAAGGATCAAATGACAAATTTTTTTGGAGAAAGAGCCCCTAATCTTCCATTTGAACAGTTGTACTTGCAATTTATACTGACTAACTTATTGTTGCCCACAAGTAATTTCAATGTCCATGCAGACCTTGTTGCTTATACTTTGGATGCAGAAGCTTTTCCCTCATATAACTGGCCTGCTGCCATATGTGACATGGTAATCGACCAAGTCAGCACAGCATACACAAAATTGAGGGAGGACAAATCATTGGGCTACATTAAAGGCTTTGTATTTCTTTTAACGGTACGTAGTTTTACAATACATTACAACACATTATAAGTAGTTTTATTTTGATTGTGCTTGCTAATTCTGCATGATTTAATCTGTTGTTTGAAATCCTTAGTTATGGTTTTACGAGCACACGTCCCTGGTAACTCCAACTGCCCCTGATGCTCGACCTCGCATTTTGAGGTGGCCTACAAATCATGGCCGAAGTGGGCAACAGATTCACGAGGCCTTCAGGATGCTTGATCATGCTCAGGTAACTTGTTCATTGAATGAAGATAATATCTCCCGAATGCTGACACGTTCAAGTTTTCTGTAGGTTAATGACAGCTTTGTGGATTTGAGGGACGATGAAATGCAGCTGCTCGCAGATCCAAATCACGGACCACCCAGTCCTGCAAGGCCTCAACCACACCAGGATATGCCGACAGGACCATCATATGCCAGGCGTACAGCTGTGTCAAGCGAGATTACCACGGTACCTGGGCATACTACCGGAGGTGTTAGTTTAGAAGCTTTATATGACATTGTGGTTAGAACGGATGAAAAGATGGATACTGTGGTGAACACATTAGCCACCCTAACAGCAGTTGTACAGAAGTTAGTTGAAAGAAGTAACGAGAAGGTGGTCGAAAAGGAGAAGTCCAATGTCAGTGGACAGAAGAGGACATTCAACATACCCGAAACTCACCACCACTTTAAACGGTGACCTAGGGTTGTAGATACAGATTATCCTGCACAGATAGATGATCCTTTACAGGCTGCTACTGCTATAGATACAGAAGAACCTGTTTATGTTGTACATATGGAGGACCCCGTTGATATTGTACATATGGAGGACCTCGTTGATATTGGACATATGGAGGACCCCATTGATATTGTTCATATGGAGGACCCAGTTGATACTGTTCATATGGAGGACCCCGTTGATACTGTTCATATGGAGGACCCCATTGATCTCCTACATACTACTGATTTTGTTGATACTGTACATACAGAAGCGCCTGTTGATATTATACATACGGAGACACCTGTTGATGATATTGAGCAGACCCAAGAAGTCGTAGAAACAATAAGGGAGGAGCACGACGAAAATGTTGATGATAAGACAATTGATGAAGACCCTGCGAAAGTAGAAAGGGCAATAAAGGGTGTTCTGGATTCTCTATCCCTTTCGGTGAGCATGACATTCTTTTATTTACACATTGCTATACAATTATATTTTGTTCCCTCACAGTTATTACATATTGTTATTTTAATTTGCAGGCTCGTCCGGTCACATCCGATGTAAATATGGATAGTGCAGAGGGTGCTGCCCAAGAGGCCCATTTTGATGAAAAAGCATTGGCTGTAGTTGAAGAAGCATCTGCAGAAGCGATTTCTAGTTCTAGCTCTGATGGAAACGAATATGCGATTGTCGTAAATGCTTAATCACTCTAGCCAGACTTTAAAATGTATTATATAATGTTCTTACATTATTAACATGTTTTATTATGCAGCCTCGCCAAATGGGAACAATCATTGATTATCCATCTAAATCACTGATACCACTTCAAATGCAGGAAGCAATAGATCGCGTCTACTGCGAGATACGGCGCCTCGTAAGTACATCTCCATTGTCTACTTAAATATTGACAGTTTTGTTGTAATTAATATAAAATATTTATCATCTACGCAGTAGTGACGTTGTTCTTCATAAAGAAGGTATTGTAATTGAAAGAAAGGCCTTCAAAGATGTTCTGCTCAATAAGTGGTTTGGAAACGAACACGTCTACATTTTTGCTGCCTTATTGCGCGAAAGAACTTTGAGGGCACCTCATTTATACCGGCCTTATCACTATGTTTCGGCATATTATCTGATAATTTTTCTGTACTACTTAGCCATTACCGTTTCCTATTCGATATTCGGTTCACACTCAACGTAATAATTTTATGCGGATGCATAAGCCATATGGAAACAGCAATATGTTTGTTAGGCACATCACCAAACAAAGCATTCATGAGGTAAAGACCATTTTTTTCCCAATCATTATGAATGAACATTGGATTTTGTTGGTCTTAGATTTAAAAGCAAGAAATTGGAGAATATACGACTCACTGCCAAACCCCATCCACAAGTCTTACGCTCAAGAAGTCGTAAGTGCATCGAACATTCTTATTGTTATATATCCTAAATGTATATGCGTACCACTCCATTAACAATAGACTGTTGCATCTTGCCAGATCGATATGTTTGCTACAGATCGTAACAATTTATTCAAAGCCAATATCAAGGGTTGGGGCGTATCAATTGTTAAGAATGTACCATCTCAGAGGAACAGTTTTGATTGCGGCATGTTCGTGTGCAAGTACTTGGAGACGCTTGCACAGTCCGCAAAAGTAAACTGGCATCAGCATATGCGTTGGCAGGATGAAATGGAACGATTTCGAGCGAATTTGCATATAACATTTGTGTATTGTCGAATAATTGATTTTTGAATACTGTTTATTTTATTTATTTATATGTTAATAAGGTTTTTCTTTTTTTCTATTCGTTTTGAGTTGATATATATAGGGAAGGTAGCACATGCATATAAGTTACAATAATTATTTTACATTATATATAGGGAATGTAGCATATACATATAAGTTAATAACACGAGTAAATATATCATATTTTAATAATACTGTTTATTTTAAATATTATAATACAAAGAATACCACCGAGTAACACGGTGGGTAAACAACAATAACACTGGAATAATACAGGATAACACAAAAAAAATACCGAATAACACCGAATAACACCTAAATTTCAACCACAATACAACGAGAATAACACATTATTACGTTATAACATCTCGCGTTACCAACGAGAGTAACACAGTACTACAACGCGAATAACACCTAATTATAACAAGAATAACACATAAATCCCGCGGAATAACACCGATTTTTATCCTCGGTAACGCGAGTAAATGGATAGTAACACAGGAATATTCCTTTGTGCCGCGGAATAACACCGATTATTTGATCGGTAACGCGCGGAACTGAAGTAACAATGGAATATTCCTTTGCGCAGCGGAATAACTCCTATTATTTGATTATTGTATTATTCGAGTGTTATTCCTATGTTATTCCCATCTTAAATAAATGTTATTAACATGTTATTTTTACATATGTTAATTAAGATTATTACATGTAAAACAACGTAGACTTTTCGTGTTATTGAGTGACTATTTCTGGGCTATTTTGTTTACCTATTCAGGGAAATTTTATTCGTATTATTAACGTGTTATTGTTGTATTATTCATGTGTTATTTCTGTGTTATTCCGGTCTTAATTTTGTGTTATTAACATCTCATGTTGATATGATGTAAATTAAATTATTATATGTAAAAACAACGTAGACTTTACGTGTTATTGAGTGAATATTCTGGGCTATTTTTTGGCCTATTCAGGGGAATTTTTTTCGTATTATTAACGTGTTATTGTTGTATTATTGAAGTGTTATTTGTGTGTTATTCCCGTCTTAATTTTGTGTTATTAACATCTCATGTTGATATGATGTAAATTAAATTATTATATGTAAAAACAACCTAGACTTTACGTGTTATTGAGTGAATATTCTGGGCTATTTTTTGGCCTATTCAGGGAAATTTTTTTCGTATTGTTAACGTGTTATTGTTGTATTATTCAAGTGTTATTTCTGTGTTATTCCCGTCTTAATTTTGTGTTATTAACATCTCATGTTGATATGATGTAAATTAAATTATTATATGTAAAAACAACCTAGACTTTACGTGTTATTTAGTGAATATTCTGGGCTATTTTTTTGACCTATTCAAGGGAATTTTTTTCTTATTGTTAACGTGTTATTATTGTATTATTGAAGTGTAATCACAACGAAAACAGAATTAAAGAATGATAAACTATAACATTACATTTAATGCAAGAACTTCGTCATTTTAAATTGACAAAAAAGTACCAGAGAATAATAAATTATCACCATCGTATATGTTATAATAAAAACAGTTCATTTATCACTCAATTATAGAATCCAATAACATCTCAGTATATGTTCCGCTTAGTTGGGTAGCATAGTATTCCTGCAAAGGGTTAGAAAGACAGTATCAATTTAGTAACAAAGCTTAATAACAAACATTCAAATCAGACAAAATATTATTAACATACTTGGGTCAGACAGGCTGCCAAACTTTCATCGTCCAGATTAGCAACGTCATTGCTACTTGATGCTAGTTTAGTTTCTGAATGCAATGTTGTTTTGTGAGGAATATTCTATTCTATTTACAAGTAATGAAAGGAATATTAAATATATAAGAACTTACTTTTAGGTTTCTTATTTTTTTCCCAGCAGCCTTTCAATCTGGATGTAGATATCTCTTTCGGTCTCATCTTTGCTGGATCCTTCACGCTGCACTCGATATTTCCAAGTTTTTTCTTCTGTGATGTTTTCTTAACTTGGGGCATTCTCCCTGCTATAACACCATCAAGATCTATAGATAGTTTTTTAAATGTGTCCCACAAGCATTCCTCTGCTTTATCATTTCCTTTCGCTTTATTAATGAGTTGATATGCAAATTTATGATCGCATGAGAGGAATAAAAGTCCACTCGAGGAAACATGATCCAACCTGGAGTCCTTGAGATCTCTACAACCAACTCGTTATAGATGTCCCTTTTAGCATGCATGGACCACCGCATTAAGAAATACTTTTCCGGAATCAACTTTATTTTGGCTACATTAAGAACAAATAGGGAATGGGAGCACAACATCCCCATCATTTCAAATTTTTTGCAAGAACATGTCACCTCACAGTTAGCTTTGTCAACTAAGACGGTCCATGGTTGCCTTGTTCCCTCATCGTCCAAGCTCATCACATTATATTTATACTCACACCCTCGGCTAATTCAATCGTGAGCCCACATAAGCCATTCAATAGTTCTTGCTGAAACATTTAGTAAAGCTTTTGTGTATAGAATGATGCAGCTTGCCTTAGCACTGGATTGTTTTTAACCATGGGCGTTGTGGCAGACTGCCCACATTTGAAATCTTCGTCCTTCTCGTTCCAGCGCCACGATTTCATTATGTTTTCAATTCCAAGAAAGCAATCCGTCAGAGAGTTAGTAGGCTTTGTAACATTATGACAGATATTATTGGTGGACTCACTTCTCTGAGTTGATAAGATTCACATTCCAAATATATCTTTATTATATGTTGTTGACCATTTGTGCCTTATACGGTATATGTCATCTAACCAGACATTGCTTTCTAAGTCACCCACCTCTATCATTAAAGACCAAGTTTCTTCAAACTCCTCTTCAGAATCACACTTATTCATACATTTATAAAACATCCCACTTACACTCTTCATACGAACTCCACAATGCACTTTTGTGGACAGTTTCTTGTAGATATGCCATTGACATAATCTATGACGCGTCTGTGGGAGGCATTCTGCAATGGCTTTTGTCATCTCTTGATCCTGGTCGGTGAAAATAGTTATCGGATGTTTGTCTCCCATTATTCGTATGAATGATTTGAATAGCCAACTAAACGATTTAGCAGTCTCATCGGACAAAAATCCAACTCCAAAAAGGACGTTCTGCCAGTGGTGGTTAACCCCCACAAAAGGTGCACAACATAAGTTATACTTATTTAATCTGTAACTTGTATCAAAAATTATCACATCACCAAAACAGTCATAATCCAACCTGGATAACCCATCACTCCAGAAAATACTTGTTAACCGGCCAGATTCATCAGTTTGGAAATCCCAAGCGAACATGGTATCCATAGCTTGCCTCTCCATGAACAATTACAGCAGAGCATTGATGTCTCCTTGTTCAATTCTCTCTCTTCTTTCTCTTTGAATGAAATTAAATGCATCTCTCTTAGTGCATTCCAAATTCTCTACACCACCGACCTCTGTGGCACTGAATTGGTATGCATCTTTTGCTCTGATCCCTGCTGCTGTCATTGATCTTAACACGCCTGCATTTATCTCACTTATCCTTCTGCTTGACCGAAGAAGATGTTTATCTCCATTTTCGGCCAAAGGATGATTGTGATTTTCAATGAATTTCACCACACTCCAATTGCCTTCGAGATCAATAGCATATCGAACCATAGCCTTGCAGCCACTCCTCGTGTCTGATTTCTTGAACTTCAATTTATCCATGCTGGTATGTTCTTTCTTGTACCCAGCTTTTCCGCAAATAAAATCTTTGCTCTTCAGTTTTCTGGAGTTCGGCCAGTAGCTAGTGTGATCCTTCCGCACAGAAAATCCTATATGATGTGCATACGCAAGATAGCTTTCATATGCTTCTTGCTCATTCTGGACAGAGCTGCTAAGAAACCACTCTTTAATTTGTTCATTGTCATCATGTCTTTGCTCACATGACTGCAAATTACAACATATTTAGAAAAAAAATTATTCAATAACACTGGAGTAACACTGGAGTAACACTGGAGTAACACCAAAATAATGCAAACTTGACACCATTGATAAAACCTCAATAACACAATTAGAATAAAGATGGAATAACTCAACAAATTAGAGCCACTAAAACAACAAATATTACGCCATAATATCATCCAGAATTGTTCCTAAAAGTAACTACACTACATAAAATGATCACACAATCTAGACTTCATGATAAATCCTCAATAACACCGCAATAACACCATGATAACACCTCCAAAATACAATTAGAATGAAGGTGAAATAACACAACAAATATTGCACCTACATTACATGTAATGATCAAGAAATCAGAACATGATAAAACCTCAATAACACTGCAATAACACCATGATAACACCTCAATAACACAATTAGAATGAAAATGAAATACCACAAGATTGTTAGCATTGTAACCAGTAAAACAATGTATATTACACCATAACATCAACATGAATTGTATCTACAAATAACTACAGCACATATTATGATAATACTAGCAAAACATTATGATAACACCTCAATAACACAATAATAATACCTGAATAACACCACTGTACAACAGTCAATATGAGTACATCAACACCCAATATAACTACACCAGACAAAGCCAACTACTATACCACTCCAGAAAGCCACATAACACCGGAGTAACACCATAAAAACAGTAGAAAGATCAATTTCTTACGACAATAAAACCAGTAAACTACAATGTTAACATTCGAAACAAAACATGAGACTTACTTCTTCTTCAAAGTTCAAGGAGAACAACGGGTTAAGGTCATCCGTCATTTCAACAACATTCAAGGAACTGTCCATAGAAGCTTTGTTGTTGTAGGTCGAATCCCTAGCTGCTTGTATTTCTTCAGCTGTCGGCGGTTTCTTCAGCTGCTCCAAATTTCTTCGGCTGTAGGCGGTTTCTTCAGCTGCTCCAAATTTCTTCGGCTGTAGGCGAAACACTAGCTCCCGGTTTTTCTCCTAGCTGCCTGGTAACTCCAGCTGGAAGCAATAGAACAGTAGGGGAAGAAAATAGCGGGAAGTCCCGCTCGATTTTTAGATTCTTATTAGTGGGAAGCGAGCCGGGTTTCGGTCGGGCCGGGTCACGCCATTTACAGGAGAGCTGACGTGGCTGCTGACGGGGCAAGGAAATAGGTGGCGCCATTTGATAGGCCTCTGTACGTTCCTCTACGTGTGGAGTCCTGATGTAATATTTCTTCCTCTGAGAGAGTGGACGTGAAGCCAGTGCGGTGTGTTAGAGGAGGGCACGGGGATGCCACGCAACACGGGCCACCATGTATAGGTTGCAGGAGTGCCTAGTGCGAAGGTGACCCTCATGCGGCTGTGCTAGGGTCAGGTGGATTTGTGTCATGTCTAAATATTCTTATTTATAGATTTTATGCCTTTACTAAATCTCTCAAACTTTTTCTATTACTTTCCCTTAATTAATCTCATCAATTTGCTCGAATCTAATAAAATAAGTGTTGACAAATTTTTATGGAGTTCACTTGCTTTTTAGAAAATGTTAAGTATGAATCAAAAATTTTTTGTTATTTCCATTCTCGGCTTGAATTTTTGTAAATCTCTAATGATCTTATACCATTTTTATTCAACTTTTTTCAAGCATATGGCTTTTCAATCCATTTTATTAAGAGTGGTTAAATTTTGTTTCATTAGTTCAATATGATTAAATAACTTAATTCCTATTCAAAAAACAGGTGTCCGCTTATTACCTGAAGTGCTTAATTCAAATAAGTTAAGGAGTGCCAGAACCTAGAAGTTGGATTATAACTTTGCTTAACCTCAAGCTTCTTCTCCTATATCTTTTTCAATAATTTTTTTTTCGCAAACATATTTTTGGAGTAGTTCTTTTATTGTTTATTTGTTAAGACCTTTCAATTCTTTCATCCATTATCTATTAGAATTATTATATGTGTTAATCATGAATTTAAAGAGTTCTGGGTTTCTAGTTCTCCTGAAGTCATGTCTTAGTTACCTCTCACTGTAACATTTTAGGATCCTATAAATCAATTCAAAAATCAAATTTTTATCATATTATTTTGAAGTAAAATTAAGACTTAAATATTTTGATAAATTCGGGTTAGGAAGGTTGGTGATTAAAGTTGAGTATTAGCTTATTATTGAAAAGCTCAAATTTAAACTTGTAGAAGGATTTTATAATATTTAAAAGATTTTTACCTCCCATTATGAATTAACAAGGATTTCAAACATATTTGCTTATAAAATGCAATTTGAGCAGAGCAGTGGACTTATTATAAGGCATGTGCATGTGTGCATTTCCTTCCTTTAAACTTGATACCTTCACCCCAAAGTAAATGCAAGAAGAATGACATGGAATAGTAAAAAAAAATAGGAAGTACACTGTCATAGACATGTACAAGTAATAATAAAGGACTTTATATCAGAGGAGTTCATAACAAGTACGAAATAGGGAGTAATCATCTCAATTTAATGCACATCACAGGGAATAGTAAGTAGTAACAAGTGTAAGTAAAGTAAACATGTCAAGTGCGACTCTCAACAAATGTAATAATCCGTATGCATGCACATCCATCTCAAACCAGAAAATCAATAATAATATAGTCTGCACAACACTGCTAGAAAATAGCCCACAAATCCAAAGCACTTTCAACCAATAAGCATAATTGAAAATCTGATAGAACACATGCATAGTATCCCACAACAAACGTGTGTCATCAATTCAAGAAAAGACCACGAGGCACCGTTGCTAGCTCAACTCTCTGCTCGTCAACTTCATTGGCCTCCATCAACACAACATCATAGGTGAACATTTGAAATGGTGAGGGAATCAAGAAAATGATTGGATTTGGGTGAGTATTTTTCCCCTCGTGCTGAAGCAGTTTCTACTCTGCAGCAAAATACTGTTGCAAGTAGTCGTATTGTTGTTCGTGTTGCCCTACATAAAAGTGCATCCATTAGTGGAGATCATGTCAGCATGGCTAATAATCATAAACATGAAGCACAATGTAGCAATATCATAGAGAGATTCAAAAGTGTCTCATAGGAAAAATATAGCAGTATAACATATTTAAATCACATGAGAGTTTGCATCACATTGCATCAAATATAATGCTCTAAACATGGAGTTTGATCATGAAATTGACATCAATCCACAATATATCATGGTATCATAGCCAGTCTCACACAACACAATATGAAAATGTCAATATAATATGTATCATGACAACATACATCACTAACATCTATCTACCAAAATCAACAACCACTGGACTCAAGCTCCTAGTGCTCAAGTCTTTATGTCATATTCCTCCTCCTTCTCATTCTCCTCCATATCCTTTGTCACCTTATAGTGGAGTTGGAAACTGGACCGTGTCTGGTCCAATAAAGCCTTGATGTTAGATCCACTCCTTCCAAGTGACTAAATAATGGTAAAAGAATCCAAAATTTTGTTGCATTTGCATAGCATATAAGTAGACTTGTCTGTGTATGTCATTAGCCTCTCACTATATCTGCTCATTCTTTTGGATAAGTCATTCTGGGGCATGCAGTCAAATATTGTCACATTAGGGCTGACCCATAATATGGTGTGTGAGACCTAGAAGATCTCTCTCCTCTCTCATGAGTTAAAATGGAGTTCTTTTCATAGGAAAAAAATTATACATTTGATTATGAGTTTAGGTTCTTCAGATGTGGGATCTAACTCTAAGCAGCTAGTCTTCAACCTAGAACTATCTTCAACCTCCTTCCCTTTAGTTCCTCCTATGGTTGGTTCTACAGGCTTAAGTTATTTGTGTTGCCCTTAATCCCAGCTATCTCTCTAACTACTCTAGGGGTCAACTCAAAAAGAAGAGAAGATTCTTCCTTAATCAATGTCCAACAAATATCCATTACAGCACGATCTTCGGGGTCCAATTTTTTAGATTCAAAAACTCAGTCATCAACTATCCTTGTCACAATATCTACACATCTACTTGCTCCTCACCTCCTTTGGCAGGATTCACTTTGATATAACTGGGCAATAATTCCTTAGATCCAATGCATAAAAGGTCAGTTAAGTACCCAATTTGATTCTTTATGGTTCTCATAGTTGTAGCCTGGTTTTGTAATTGATTTTCCATATTTACTACCAATTTTTCCAAAGATAAGCTCTCCTTTTTCAATTAATGTTTAGAAGTGAATCCACATGGGCGAGTTGGTCTAAGGTAGACACTGCATTGATTGTTTGAATTCTCTATAGGATTTGCTTTGGTGCTCCTCCACTACTAATTTTATACACTTAGGTTATTACGGTTCTAATTAAAGTTTGGGTGGGTCATCCAATTTGAGTTGCAGGTCTAGGAATGAAGGTGATAAAGCCTAGTTCCTATGAAATCCAAGGAAGAGGTGCTAGAATCACTTATTAGTCCATAACCTATCTTGTCACTGTGTATGGATCCTTATACAAAATTAACTCCTAGATTTTCTACTCTCATTGACACATCATCAAATTGTGAGGCAATAACGGTTAACACAGCTTTTTGTTCTTTTTAGCCTCAAAGTTGTCAGCTTATGTATTTACTTTTGTTGTATGATTCCCCTATTTGAATAAATCTCCCTCCCATATTGTATAAACGAACTAAAGAGGAGAAGAACTGAAGGGATGAGATATACAATAAAAAAGATAAATGAAAAAAGAAACATGGAGGGCTTATATAGAGGTAATCCCATGTGATAGGTCAAGAATATACGTCTGAATAAGATCAGGTCAAAATACCTTAAATCTAATATTCACAAAAAATATCCCTATATAAGCCACCCAAACCAAAGAACCAAAAAGAGCACTCCCAAAGGAATGTATCCCTTTAGTTAATTGCATCTCAAGGAATAATCGAGAATACTCTCGATCAAGGAGTTTTTTTTTACTTTATAGTGACTACAGGTAGTTGGGTCAAAGAATGGTTATCTCAACTAGGGGAATCTCACTGCCTCGAGAGCTTATACTAAGCCAACTTAGAGAGGTCGAGCCCCTCAAATCCACAAGTGGTTGGAGGCATGCTGATAAGTGAGATCTGGTGAAATAACCAAGTAAACTCAACAGGAAACTCCATATGCTTCAAGGCTCATCGAGTAATAAGGATAGATGATGACTTGTCGTATCCTAGAAAGGTGGCTTACCTATCAGTACTAGAGGCTATTAAGAATATATCAACGAAGTCACGAAAGGATGACATAGCTCAAAAGGTATCAACAAAAGAAGGCTGAGAGATCCCTAAAATGGTGGAGGCAGTTGAGTTAGAATGCTACAGATCTGTTATCCCAAGATGTGGGGACATTAAGTCTACTTGGCTATAAAGGTAGTTGAACCAACATAATTGAAGATTCCACATTAGCAATCTGTGGGTTGCCTCATCCAAGGGTATCTCGGTAGCCTTAAGTTCACGGGATTGAAACTCTATCCTATAACTATAAAATGGAGCTCCCAAAAGTGAGACTTACAGCTGCCAAACAAATGGCAGAGATGCCACTACAAAGAAGAGAATTGGGAAGTCCAACTACAATGCTAAAGACGCTCTTCACAAAGGACTTACATCTAACCTGGGTATGGGGGCCTTCTAACGACCTAAGTGTTCTAGTCAAACCTCCTATGTAGAAAGAGTATACTTGACATGTGAGGCATATGAAAATACGCATCATGCAAAGCATACATAATGATGCTATGTATGACATGCTAGGCATACACAAATGTTCCAAATTTGACATGCTAAGCACCCACAAAGGTTCTGATTACAACATTCTAAACACATACAAATATGATTAGAGTAATATGGCAAAGCACATAAAGGTGTGCGTCATACATTGTGCAAGATGAAATGAACATGATGAGTGCAACACACGTCATATGAGACATAAATGGTTGGCCCATGTGATGTCATACGTAGGCCGACTGGCATTGGTAGACCAATCAAATCATCCAGTAACTGATGATCAGTTGAATCAGAAGATAATTGTTAGCGGTCAAAACAATCCGTAGCTGGTAGCTATATCATATAGCTTACAAAATTATCTGTTTAATTGCTTACATATCAACACATGAATGAAATATATTTTCAAGTTTGATGTCAAATCAAAATGCACCTAACGACCTTTCTTAGGTTCTAGGGTTCAAAATATGGATTTGCGGCATAGCCGCCTCCGACTTAAGTGAGAGATGTGGGGAATTGACCCTCGATCCGGAGCAATGCACCAAAAACTTGGTTTGCAATCGCCAAACAATGCAGTAATTTATGCTATCAAAAATATGTTATAGCCAATACTTTAACTTAAATAATAATAGCGGCTAGTGTATATAAATATAATTTTATGGAAAATATTTTACACACTAGGTGTACTACGCAAGTATATGTATCGCTTCAAGTAATATAGGGCTTTAAATAAAGACCCCAGTATCGATCCCACGAGGAGGATTATAGATTTTTCTTTTAAATATTTTGATTTTATTTTTATGTATTTCTTTTAAAGTTAAAAAGTTGATATTTAATTTACTAGATGCAGAAATAAAGCAGTAATAAAGTAATGATTAATGTAAATAAAAATAAGCAAACAACTTTCTTCCTTTCAATTAATCCAAGAATTTTTTTAGATAATATAATATTAGCGAAGAATATAAATTTATGGTATTGTGCCAAATAGAAGCATTCACATTCTTTACCTTTGCTCGATAGTATAAAGAACATTGGCTAATCTATAGATCAGGTCTGGATGTATTGTTAGTAGAATGGGTTAATCTAGGCTCACACTACTAGATGTCCAAGGGTGGCTATGGTCGGCCCTACTAGTGACTCTTTCCTTCTCTAATAATCAAATTACAAGAATTTAGCCTGTCACTCTAAAAACTTATCAATTCTATGCCCATTAAATATTATCTTCCTGTTTATTTGCACTTCACCTTGAATAACCCGCGCAAGGCATTCGACTACCCAAGGATTCATGTGATATCTACTAGTTAAGAATTCATCTCCTTCTAGGTATCAAAACTCTTCAACAGATTTTAATAATTTAAATGACCAATTTAAATAGTAAATTAAGATCTGGTAGTAATATCATCACAATGTTTAAAATATAGATATATAGTTTTTAATTCTCCAACGAATTTTATATTATCTTATTTATCTTTTCATAATTGAAAGGAGAAAGTAAAGTAACTGCTCATAACACATTGAATTTAAACAACAAAACATATAAATAAAACTTTGAATCAAAATACAAATACTTATCTCAAGTGTTTCTCCAGCTGAACCTTTGAATCCTTCTGACTCCAAAGTAAATAGACTTCAAAAGCACCGACTCTTCAAATACTCTCAATACAAACTCTAAATAAACTCACTAATTAATAAAAGAAACTATAAATATGGCCCTTAAAATATTTCTCTAATTTCTCTCTATAAATGGAACTATGGGGCTAGGGGACTAGGTTGGGTGTCTCTCTAATTTTTGGGCAATTTTGTAGCCTCCTATTTATAGGCTTCAAGGGTTGCCTTGAGGCATCTCTTCAAAATGTGTCCAGGTTTTATGAATCTTCTAGAAGGTGTGTCTGGTGCCTAGACGCCAGAATTTAGCACCTAGGCACCGGACTCCACGTCCAGTTCTTCGTACCCCTTCACTTTGGATCGCACCTCTTCGCGATCATATCCGTTTCCAAGCGTCCAAATACAATGTATCACATGTCTTATAATCCAGGAATAACTGCTAATCTTCTAGATGGTCCAATAACCGTTCACACCGTCAAAATAACTGTCCGAAAGTCATAAAAAATCTGACAGAATTCTGTACCGAACTGGCGCTTAGGCGCCAGATTCTGGCGCCAGGCCAATTATTTTGACAATTTTGCATTTTGGCTCCATTTTTGCTCCTTTTTCATCTTTTTTTTTCTTTCTTGAACATTTTTGCATCACCTACATCCAAAACACAAAAATAATTTTCATTAAAGCATAATATCCTTAAGAATTTGATAAAAATCAAGGCATAAAAATAGGTATTTTTTTCATGGATCAAAATCCCCAAACATAAACGTTACTTGTCCTCAAGTAACCCTTTTTACTATATAAAATGTATAACAATTGGAATAAAAGGTAAATATTTAAGATTTCTTATAATTTTTGATTTCATAAAGGTTTTAGTAAATCATTAACCAAATTTTACTAACTAAGTTTAATTTTAAGAATTTAAAGAATATTTAACTACCAAATCATAAGATTTCAAAAATTTTTCATTCACTTCGAAAATAATTGTAGTATATTATATTAAGATCACATAAATTATTTACAAGAAAAAGATCTTCATGAAAATCTTTTCTAATAAAGATACATGCATAAAAATTAAGTAAAATATGTAATCAGTTTTTTTCTTATAAGCTAGTTCAAGTGAATCGAATTTTTGATTAGGCATCTCCTCAAGCTTCTCCTCTCTTTTTCTTCTTTTTTTATTTTTTTATTTTTTTACAGAGAGGATTACTATATCTGGATATCCTGTTAATGGTTTTGAACTTCGCTATCCTTAACTTATATTTTCAAACTTATACATTTTCACTTAATTACTATAACATGAATAGATTTCAAAAAGAATTTCAATATTTTCTTTTTCAAGTTATAATTTTTTTTCTTAATACTTCTAAAATTCAATTATTTCTACTATGAATAAAAAAATTTCTTAATCTTACTCTTCTTTAAGTTCAATAATTCTATTCTTAAAATCAATCAAAGTTATTAAAATTTTGGTTAAGTCTACTAAATTATTTATAACTTCAAAAATTTAAATGATCTTAAATAGATTCTTCATTCCTTATGTTATGTTAATATTTTTTTTAGAAAATATTAGTTCATTAAGGACAAATTAAATTTAAATTTGCATGTATTTTCCCTTCCCCCCAAACTTAAGGTTTGGTATATCATGAAAAAAATTTAAAGTATGAGAGAAAGAAAGGTATAATTTAAAAAGGAATTTTTATAAGTATGTAAAAATAGTCTAAAAAGAAAAATTTACTTCTACACATGTTTTTTATGAATATTACTGAAATAACAAAGCATATATAAAAGTAAGCAGACTCATCAATTTTTTTTATATCAGTAGCTGAATTAAATGACTATACTACTCATAGTAACAGAAACAAAACAATATTACTAACTATTTAAGAATACTATACAGTAGGCTGAAACAAAAAGAAACATTAATTCATACAAATTTCAGTGTTCAACACAATACACTAAATATCTAAAACAGTTGTTTTCGCCATTCTTTTCTCTTTTTTATTTTAAAAGGAGTCGCCAGCTTGTCAGTCGTTGTATACTTTCATTATTCGAATAAACCTCCCTCCCGAATCAAATAAGTGATTCGAAGAGGAGAGGAACCGATTAAGAAGGGACATACGACAAAGTGACAAACAAGAGAAAAGAAAAACATGGAGAGTCTACGTGCGATAAACCTCACAAGGATAAGTCAAGCATATCCGCCAAAACAAGATCGGGCAGAGACACCTTGAACCAATATCCGCGAAAGAAGTATCTACATAGACTACCCATAACCAGAGAGTCAAGTGTATGTACCTGTTCTGGGGTCAAGAGCACTCCCAGAGGAACGTATTCCTACTGGTTAATTACATCTTGGGGGATACCCAAGAATACTCTCAATAAAAGGAGTTTCACTTTATATTATCATAGACCTGGGGTATAGGCAATCAAAGGGAGATTATTCCGTGTGGGAAAGTCTCGACGCTTCAAAGCTCTCGCTAAGCCAATAGGCAGAGAGTGAGTCTCTCACATCCCAAATGGGGTAGCGGCTCATCAGCATACGAAACCCACAGAATAACCTAAATCATCTTGACGGGGTATCCCAACACGTCGAAGCACGTCCGGGCCATAAGGGCGAGAGGACAAATCGTCGTATCCCAAACGGGCGGCGGCTTATCGGCATCGAGCCATCAAAATGATATCAACGAAGTCAAGGAGCGAAAGGGCTCAACAGGGGTAGTTAAAGGAAGGAAGGAGTAATCCTAAAGGGGTAGAGGTAGCCAAGTCAGGGTATCACAAACCCGTCATCCAAAGCAGTAGGACCCTAAGTCTACCCGAACGTGAAGGTAGTCGACCCAACACGTCCTGAGATCCCCGGTCAGCAATCCGAGAATTGCAATATCCATGGGGACCTCGGTAGCCCTAAGGTCAAAGGAAGGAAACTCTATCCTATGACTATAAGCTGGAGCTCCAAGAGGTGGGTCTTACACCTGCCAAAGTGACAAGATGCCTCAGGAAAGGAAGAGAAATGGAGGTTCAGCTACAAAGCTGCAAACGCTCCAAACAAAAGGACTTACACCCCGTCTGGGTCGGGGAGCCTTCTAACACCCTAGGCGCACTAGACAACCACCTATAAAGGTATGCTGGGCCAGTCAGATTAGAGAAGCACGGGGACTCCTCCTCGAGACATGCAAATATGAATGCAGTTATCTAGAGCGATCCTTAAGTAATGTGGAGGCCCTATTAGTATAACTTGGTTGATAGCCGTGCAATGCAAACCATTTAAAATCCGGTCCGAAGGCCATGCAAGAAAATAAAAGTGCATATTTTAAAATCTTGAATATTTTAATCCTAAACTTCATTTATCTTGAATATTTTATTAGGATTTTTAATATATAAAGTTTACAATTTTAGGGTCCTTAAAGAGCCTAAATGATATCGTGAAATCCCAGATCACATAAAGAAACAAGGAAAACACATGCAGGCATGCAAATATGCAATAAAAGCAAGAAAGAAAGCACTCCATAATAAAATAAAAGAGGCCAAAATGCCGCTAGACCGGCAACATAATCCGAGAAAAAGAAAAATGCGGCCGGACTCCGCATATACATGCCCGGTCCTAATTCTATACATCAATATAAAAATGCAGAATTAAGATATGGGGCACGAGCATCTGCTCCTAGTCCCCTCCACGTGGTTCCCGTGCAAAACGCCTCGGAACCCGTGCCCGTATCTTATTTCTGCTACAGGACTCTCCTTGACTCTAAAAGTACAAAGGAAAATAAAAAGACTCAATCCTGCATGAAAACAAGTGTTAGCGGGAAAGCTCACATGCAAATGACTTATAATGAGCCATGCTTTATAAATGGGGGAGCTAATAGCACCTGCAAACAAAAATGTCAGAAATCATCACTTGCTCCCCCCATAGCGGTACCTGTGTGTGTGTGTATAAATAAGCATGGCTCCCTGCAAAAAGCGCCCTAACACACTACCATACATATGCAGCATGCAATCACATCAGAGGCAAAGTGCAGAAGAAAGATACCTGGCTAAGGCAACCAATCCATCAAAGAACAATAGCCAGGCATCAAAAAGCCTACCTAGCAACCTAAGTCCTAGCCTAGCACACCATCTAACGAAAGTGCACAAACCTAGTGCCTATGTGTAGGGTAAGTCTGGGTATAGTATGACTTTGACGGGGTCGCCATACCGGCCCCGACTTAAAGATCCGAATGATCTAAAGGGCGTCACGAAGAGGGGTGACACAAGTTAGATCCAATGGATCCTTAGCACAATCATACTTGTGCCGATCCCAATGACTTAACTAGCATTGCTCATTGGGATCAACCCAGCAAGCAATGCTCGTTAAGGCATCGCGACCGACACGGGGTCACTCTCCTAACGAGTAGGACAAGCCATCGAGGAATGGGTAAGCAAACAGTCATGCAAGAAGCTCACATTGTGATCGCTCGACCGAAGTACGAAACAATCACAACGGGCGCCCAAAAAGGGCAAGCACACACATCATGCAAAATGCAAGGATGCTACATGCAAAGAGGATGCACCAAAGTGGTGAGGGTGAGTATACCGTGAAGGCAGTGACTCAGAAAGAGCGGGCATACCGTAGCGGCAGCGGCCCAAAGGATGGGTATGCCAAGGAGGCGATGACCCGAAGGTGGGCATGCCGTAGTGGCGGCGGCCGGAGGTGGCCATGTCGTAGCGACGAGCGGCCCGAGCAAATGAGTATGCCGAGGAGGCAGTGACTCGGAGGTGGAATAATTCTCACTAGGGAGAATCATAAAAGTGCGGTGCAAATGCAATTGCAAATGCAAATGCAAAAAAAACAGAATAAGGTGCAACATGCAACCAGACCAACATGCACATGCCAGAAAACATGCAATAAAATGCAAAAAGCATACAAACATGAGTGATCGGTCGACCGGACCGTGGTGGCTGGTCAGACCAAAGAAATGGGTGGATTAGTTTGGGGTAACCAATCCGACCCTGAAGGATAGGTGATCGACTTGGGACAGTCGATCGAACCTAACTGAGGATAGGGGATCGGCCCAGGACAGCCGATCAACCCGAAGTGCTCATGCGAACATGCATACAATGCAACAAATGACCACATGCAAAAATACAACAAGATGATCCATGCACATGCAATGAAACCCAAACGGTCGACGACACGTCGAACTCGTCCTAACAACCTTACATAGGTACCTAGGGTGGACGCACTTGGATCTGCGGCATTGCCGCCTCCAGTTTTGGCATGGCTATGTAGAGGGTTTCCCGCTCAGATTTCTCGCAGGGGAAACTCTCCACCGTTAGTAGGGCGGACTAGCTACAAAGCTTTTTCCGCTCTACGAACACCCCGATCTTATAGGACGGACTAGCTACAAAGCTTTTCCCGTCCTCTAAGATCGAACTCAACTAATCCCTCCAAGGGAGATTAGGAGCGCCAAAACCGTGGGAAATTAGGATTCCAACCCAGCAGGACTAAAGCCTAAGGCTTACAACAGGAAATCGCTCGGCTACGAATAGGACTGGCCAACGCATATGATTCCTAACCTACGGCTCACTCTAGGTAAATCAACGATCCATCACATAGGCACGTCGACACGCCAACTTACACTGGCGCACGCACCCCGTGTGGGCAATCGAACCCACACGCCTAGACCGGACTAAACCTAGGGTCGGCTAAGGGATAGAGAAATCTCACCACCGTGACGGTTGAAGACGCGTTCTCTTTATGCTGAAGAAGAGCCCTCGATTCCGGCGAACCGCCGGTGTTCGGTTCGTGCGCCAACGCACCTCATAATAAATCATGCAACGAGGAAAATACGACGCAATGAGGTATGCAAAGTATCAAAATAAATAAATTTGAGCATAATAAAATGCATCGAAATATATACCTTAGCGGGAGGGGTCTCCCAACGACGGCAAAAGAGGGGAAACCACGAGGTGAAAGACGCTTGCACCTCCTCGAACAGCGACGACGTTCGCTGTCCTGCAATGCCGAGGT
This sequence comes from Papilionanthe hookeriana x Papilionanthe teres, assembly GCA_022702705.1. Lineage (NCBI taxonomy): Eukaryota > Viridiplantae > Streptophyta > Magnoliopsida > Asparagales > Orchidaceae > Papilionanthe > Papilionanthe hookeriana x Papilionanthe teres. Next base: position 13,034,641 of record CM040439.1, on the reverse strand, counting down.
GCTCCGGCAGAGTATCCGGTCGCCGGGAGGATAGGACGGCGAGGTTAAGGGGTTAACTCGTCGACGGTGTACACCGGGAGTGAAGAAAAATGCAGAGAAGAGCCCAAAAATTCGACGCTCTCCTCTCTGATTTTTCTCCTGCATAAATGCAATGCCGGCGAGGAACTGGTGGTGGTGGCGGCCTTTGTTTTTCGGCGAAGAAGTGGCAGCGAGGAAGGAGGCGACGCAACACCCAAATAAGAGGCTCGCGGGTAGGTGCTCCGGCCGGAAAAGGAGGCGGTGGGGAGAGGTGTTGGGGGCGACGCCGGTGTGGAGGAAGGTCCCGGCGAGGCTCGCCGGCCTGAGAGGAGGCGGCTGTCGGTGAATCCGAGCAAAACGGCGAACTCGGGGCTAGGGTTAGCGAATCGGGTCGGCGGCTGAGAGGAATCGTGAGAGATCGTGAGGGGAGGCCGGCGAGCTTGCCGGCGGCGTCGCCGGTGCTAGATCGGCGACAAGGAGGTAGGTTTTTTTTGCGAATGGGGGCTGCGGCTGCGAGGGTTTCGCGATGGAGAGGGCTGGGTTGCGACAGATAAGAGGGAGAGAGGGTTTTGCGTGGGATTTTTTATAAGATAATATATAATATATATTATATTTATATTATATAATATGAAAAATAATATTATAATTATCCTCCGCAAATTTTCAGCATGCATACGTTCTCGCAGCGAAATGAACGTCCCACTTGACTAAAATCGACGTTCCTGACGCAATGGTGCAGTCCGTTTCGCCATCCGGTGTCGTTCGGGCCATTTTCTGAGCGATTTGGCAAAAAAGGATAATTTGCATATTTTAAGCCCGTTTGCGATGTCGTAGCAAAATGAACATCCTCCGTAGGTCAAATCGACGTCCCTGACACAATCGTGTGATATGTTTCGTCATCCGAAGTCGTTCGACTAACTCTCTGACGATTGGACTAAAAATGATAATTTGCACAATTTTTACCCCTGCCTCGAAGCTGTGGCAAATAGACGTCCTTCCTAGCTAATATCGATGTTTCGGACACACTCGCGTGATCCGTTTCATCGTTCGAGGTCATCTGAACAAGCTCGCCGGTGGATGGGCCAATTTAAGTTAATTTTGCCCGCGACGCGTCAAGTAACACTTGTCGGCCCGACCAAAACCATCTGACGTACAAAATATTGACCGGCCTTCGCTTAAGCGAAAGCCAAAGTCTAAAAGAATGACCCGGTTGTGTGCCCCTCAATACACACTGAAAGGTCACAAATGGATGTCTGGAGCTACGGGTGACTTATTTGCGTAAAGTACGATCCTGATGCGCTCGAGCGGACCTCCCACACATGTGATATATAAAATAATAAAAAAAATGATGCCAACAAAGGACCCCCAACAAGTGCGGTGTACCGCTGAGGCATAGTGCACTTGTTGGAAGCATCCTTAAAAGAGAGCATCTCTTTGTATTTGATGTGACATCCCAAGAAAAGAGTACAAGAAAACTCGACCAGGCCAGATAGACTGGACATGGTATGGTCGAGGGTGTGGCTAACCTGTCGTGACTGATCAATCACCAAAAATAGGTTTAGAGGCCGTAAAGGCATAACCAAAAAGGGTGGTTCAGATGCCGTAAAGGCATAACCACAAAAATAGGTTCAGAGGCCGTAGAGGCATAACCTAGGGGGGTGGTTCAGAGGCCGTAGAGGCATAACCACAAAGGATCCCAACCAGGCCAGAAAAACTGGGCAAGGTATGGCCAGGGGTGGTGGTCAGCAGTCGAAGCTAACTGTCCACCGAAGAGCTCAGCCAGGCCAGATAAACTAGACATGGTATAGCTGAGAAAAGATTTGCCTGACCTCATTAGAAACGGCAATGTCGATCTGTCTGACCTCATTCGAAATAACAGAATCAATGAAAATCTCGTACCTGACCACATTCGAAACGGTAGGAGAGAAGGACCCGACCGAGCCGGATAAACTGGACATGTTTGGCTGGGGTTTTGCCTGACCTTATTCGAAACGGAAATATCAATCTGTTTGACCTCATTCGAAACAACAGAGTCGATGAAAATCCCATACCTGACCACATTCGAAACAGTAGGGGAGAAGGACCCAGCCAGGCTAGATAAACTGGACATGTTTGGCTGGGGTTTTGCCTGACCTTATTCGAAACGGCAATATCAATCTGTTTGACCTCATTCGAAACAACAGAATCGATGAAAACCCCATACCGACCGCATTCGAAACGATAGGGAGAAAACTCGGTCATCTCCCGTGACCAAATCTCCTGTTATGTTTCCTCCGAAAGAGACCCCGATTGCGAGTCTATTGATCTCCTTGAGGCGAAACACCCATCACTTTAATCAGGTGGCTATAAAGCACAACATATCCTGATCAGAGGTGGCGATCAAACCAATGAGTATAAAGTATGGTTGACCCAAAAGAAAAAAAGAGAGGTGGTTCAGAGGCCATGAAGGCATGACTGAACATAGTGGTTCAGGGGCCATAAAGGCATAACCACAAAAATAGGTTCAGAGGCCTTAAAGGCATAACCTAGGGGTGGGTTCAGTGGCCGTAGAGGCATGACCCAAGGAAAGTCTGAAGAAGGAATACTCTCGTAAATGAACCGGCCCAAAAGGGACATGTGGTCCGAGAAGTATCGAAAGGCTAATGAGCCGGATACGACAATATGTCCTCATAAAAGAGCTGACTAGAACGTCATATAGCTCGAGAGGTGTCGTATCAAACGACTATGGGGCCAAAATGTCAAAGGATGAGATGACCTCGTTACAGAGCTGACTACAGTGTCAAATGGCTCGAGGAACATGGCTAGAAAGCCAACAGTGTCCAAAGACGGATGTTCCCATAAGGAAGCCGACTAAAGTGTCGCATGGCTCGAGAAACATCAGGGTATATGGCTATGTGAAGCCGAAAAATGCTCTCATAAGAGAACCGACCGAAATAGGCATGCGTTTCGAGAGACCTCAAAGCCAAATGGCTACGAAACCCGACGTGCCTCATAATAAGGTCTTATCATCAAGGGTCGGCCAAGTGAAGGAAATAGTGTTGTTGATCGGAACATCAAATGATCAGGAAGGTATATATCCCGATCGAGGTAGTCTAGGAGATATGTATCCTGACTACACATCAAGTAGAGTAGGAGGTATGTATCCTACTTCTCATATCAAATGGTACAGGAAGTATGTATCCCGACCAAACATATCAAATAACACAGGAGGTATGTATTCTGGTTGAATGTATCAGATGACACAGGAGGTATGTGACCTGGTCAAATACTAAAAAGGACAAGAGCTATGTGTCTTGCCTACACGTCAAATGAGCATCCATAAGGTGAAACAACATGAGGCAAGATGCTCAAAGTATAGTCGGATGTCAAATTACTCCGACAGAACATGGATCGGTGGTAAGACCAATACGGCATGTCACTCGACATGGCGGATAGAACCAACCAAAGTAGTCGAAAATATCAAATAGGACGGGGGAGGTATCCTCGCCTATGCATCAAATGAGCGACCATATGGCTAAAATAGCCTGAGTTATCGTGCTCAAAGTATATGCTGGATGCATGGAGCGATCCAACTAAACATGGATCGGTGATAAGGCCGATGCAACATGTTACTCGATGTGACAGACAAAACTAACCAAATAATCAAAAAAATTAACGGGGTTAGCTAACTGAAATGGTCTAACCAATAAAGTGCTTTTATGTAAGCACTAGCGAGACAAATCTCGCAGGGGATTCTCCTATTTAGCAAATAATTATGCTGGGAGGCATCAAATATCCCAGTGTATACATGGATCAACTGAGCGACTGATACAACATGTCATTCGATGGGGCGGACCAAACCAACCAAGTCAATCAAAATATCATCGAGGTGGACTCGCAAGTCCAAATGTAGAGTGCTTTAAGCAAGCACTAGCGAAATAAGTCTCGCTAAAGTGGCCCTCAAAACTAGCGAAGTAGTTGTCGCTGAGGAGAGCTCAACAGATATTTCCTGCAAGAACTGGCTAAGGCAATTCATTCCGGGGAAAATATCGGGTCAAATGTCATGCATCAAAAATGCAACTGACTAGGGACATGGATCAGATAGATAATAAACGAAGTCTAAAATCGATACAACATGCCGCTCCAACAAGGCAATGAAAATTGACCGAGTCATGCATATCAAAGAGTGTGGATGGTTAGAACATACCAACCTTATATGCGATAATACTATCAGAGAATTTGGTATAAAGAATTCTGCTTGGAAATTACCGCAGTATCTAAGAATGGTTGGTCAAAGTATAATATTCCAACCACAATGGTATATGGCTCTCATGCTAACCCAAAAACATCCTTCTAAGAGGGAAAATGCCACAATCATTTGAAATGAGTAGGAGACTCTAATTAGGACCCACACGGGGTGCTCAACCGAATAAAGGTGTCGAGGAAAGAAGCATGGCTTTCCCACACAAAAGAGGCATCAATCGAACTTGACCTCAGTCAGTCGAGACACCTTAGAAAGGTTGGGCAAAAAAGAGCGAACCAACCAAATGATATTTAGTCGGAAGACCAAAACATATCTCTTAAGAGGGAATACACCACACTCATCTGAAGTGAGTGGGCCCAAGCATATCCGTAAAAAGGTGCTCAGTTCGGACCCTATGTAGAATGGATAACCGAACAAGAATGCTAGGAAAGGGCATGACTTTCCTGCATAAGGCAAATATCAATCGAAATTAACTGTCAATCGAGATATTGTGAAGGTTAGCTTAGCAAGGTATGATAACCATAACTGCTTAATCATAAAGCTAGGCTCAAATCCTCCAAAAGAGGGTATCTTCCACTCTCACTCGTGACGAGAGGGACAAATGTATCTACCACACTCATTTATGATGGGTGGGACACACTTGCTCGAACCCACTCAAAGCGAGGAGCCAAAGAGTAAAGATAAGAGAAGTACTTGGCTTCTCTTACATCGGTCATCGGTTGCACCGGTATAAGCCGCTCGTAAGACTTCCACTTTATCTGTTTAGCAACTCAGCAATCAGTTTTAAGAGATGCACGAGACCTCTCTTACTTACAGTGAAGCAAAGGAATGGGTGGGTGTACAGTGTCGTACAACATACCCACAAAGAATGCTAGTCAACTTCCGGAGGAAGGACTTCCAGGAACCTGAAGGTCAACACATAAAGTGTACAAGAAGGTGGGTAAAAAGCCCACAAGATGGCAAGCCTTTCTTCCGAAGGAAGGGCCACCGGACCCAGAGGGTCGCCACATAGTACGTAAGGGTGGTGGGTGAAGAGTTCACACACAAGAAGGAGAGTCAACTTCCAAGGAAGGACTGCCAGACCCAGAGGGTCAACGCATCAAGCGTGATATAATGTGGGTCAACGGTATGTCGTACAACATGCCCACAAAGCTATTGAGAGTCTTCCATGCCATTTATATTTTTTCATTGGCATTAAATATTATTATTTTCTTTTTTATTCCCAACATAAGTCGTTATGGGGAACGATTTGGCGTGACATGCCAACTCAATCTGGTAAGTGGAGCTCTCAAGTAAGCATCCTAGATTCATGAACAGATATACCATGAGATTTGCAAAATTCAGGTCTAGGTGGGATTTTCCTTAAGTACTCTTCCCTAGCCCTTGTCCTTTAATTATTTTCACCCTTAGCCTGGATAGGCCTCGTCGTTCGTATCCGGGTGTAAAGAAATGTTTTCATTTTGGAGATGTCTTTAAATCAATTACTAATTTATCAGTCATCCCAATGTCACTTAAGCAATTATCTGAACCTTAATATTCTAGGATCTTACCAGGAGAATTTTGAAATCAAAAGGTTCTTTATATCGAAATTTTCGATTTCCCACTCACCTCAAGCTTCTTCTCAGGAGTGTTGATCATTATTTTTTTTCAATCTTTTTTCTTTCTCTCTCTTTTTTTATTTTGAAGCCTTTCACACTTTTTTTATCTCTCCCGAGAATTACTATATCCGGTGAGCTTCTTTTTGTTATAAAGTAATTTATTCGACTCAAAAATCTCCCGAAGAAAGATTCTTAGAATTTTATGGTACATTACTTGTCAAGCTTCCATCGGTCTAGTCGAATGGAAAAGTAAGAGATCTAAATAGTCTGCGAAACTACTCACATCTCAATGACACCCATCTAGTCACTCTGAGGTGTTCTCAGGACTTAGGTGAAATTTCATTAAAGTAAGGGATTCGGTCATCAAGACATAATTCGAATCCCCCGAACCATAAAGATCAGCAAATCCTAAGAAGGTGCATACATGGTCTGGCTTAAACCCATCCTCAGGATCTATCATAGATTCAACCTCAAGAAACATCGAAGGGAAATCCAAGATAAGATCAACTAAGGAGCACAGTTCCTTTCGGAAGCGTCTCAACGGCCTCTGTAAATGGAGCCGAAATATCAAGAGGTACAGGGGATAAGAAGCCACTCGCCTCTTGGTCAAGGTATATCTCGGTTAGATAAGCAGCGAGGTCTAACCGGTAGTGTCGGATATCAAGGTATCCCGACGAGTCATGGACTGATTTATCATGACAATGTGTTTTAATCAGTTCAACATGAACATTAACATGGTGATAAGAATCAACCAAGTCAAACAAAATATCCATGAGGTTGGATATATGAGATGAATCCATCCCACAGTGATGCTTTCTCACCAAGAACAGACTAAAAAGTCAGTAAGATTCTAGATAGGTGAGGCACTAAATCCTAGTCAGGTTCAAAGTAGGCTGACTAAATAAAATGCTAGACAAATAAGTTGGTCTTAGCAAAGAAATGCTCTCATCAAGAGCTTAGCCAAAAGGCAAACATAGCTTAAATCAAATGAGGCACTCTCAAACGACTCGGGAGATGTGCATCCCAACTAAACATGGATCGACTAAGGCTAGCAAAATGGACTAGTCAATACAACATGTTATCAACAAAAAATTTTTTTGGGGTGTCCCCCAATCGAAGTATAAAAATTCAACTATAGCCTTTCTTAATAAATGAAAGAGGTCGAATAAAGCACTCTTCAAAGCAAAGGCAAGTAAACTCCTCGCTGTCAAATGTGGAAAGTCATTCTACATGTAGCGTCGGAATATCAAGAGACATGGTGGCAAGAATTTGCCTAACCCAATGAGTATTCGCCGAAGTACGACGATCAACTTATGTCCTCAAATAAGGAGGGAATCGACGGGGTATGCCCCGGATCTCCCTTTGTCGACATAGGACAAATTCATCTAGCGCGATGAAGAGGAAGCCACAAAATTTTTCTCATGATTTCAGGAAAGAGTTAGCACATCATGTATGGGCTAAAGCCGCTCCAACAGGATCATCAATGATACCTGGCACAACATCTGGTAAGTGGCACTAAATACCATGCCAAGGGTTCCATGCAACACATCGGCGGGTCTCATGGCCTGCACAACAGATGCCAAACATCCAGATCTTGTAGTGGACTGAGAAGTATATCTCGGTCTCCTACTATAAGGATCGTGGGGTATGGTAAGTAGAGGAGTTCTTACACAACATGCTTAGATATTTCAGAGATCTATGCAAGGAACTCATCTCTAGAAATAGGACTCTGCCCTCTCAAAGAGGAAACTAGAGTCTCAACAGGTAAAGAGACCCGTGGTCGAATCGACCACTATGGTTGCAGCAATGCCGTTCCTATTCTTCTGGACACCCTTGCCTAATGTAGGGACAGGCGAGACCTCAGAGAAACCAGAACAACTGGGGCTGAGACAATCGTCAAACCAGCAAAAACATTTCCCCTCAAAGAGGAAGATGCTCCTACGATCTTCTAAGTCAGAGAACTCGTGGTAGCAACAACAATACGGACTGCAAGGTGAGAATGACTTGCATCCGAAGGATGGAAGAATCCCAAGCAAACCTGACTGGAGTGTAGTCCACATAAGCAGACATAGGAGAGAAGATGATTTTTAGCTAATGGAATTTGGGCGTTATCCTGTGCTGAATCGGAAACAAGTCATGGCGGGGACATGGTCCACATCGCCAGAAGATGAAGAGGTGATTCTCAGCCGACGGGATTTAGCACTATTCCGGTCAGAACCAAAACAAGCCATGACGTCGGCATGGTCCACAACGTCGGAGGACGATAAATGTGATTCTCAACCTTTAAGATTTAAGTATAAATCTTGGGCCGGAACCAAAACAAATCATGGCGGGGACCCGGTCCACACCGCCAGATGACGACACCATAACAGGTAACTCTACCACTCTTACATAATGCAACATCCGTGAGGATGGAAGTCCTAAACATATGGAAGGACTAAAATAGAGGCTAGTAAGCAGGAAAGAGCATTATAGCGTATCGCTATCTGGCACTAGTCCTTTCCTCGAGGGAAAAGTAATACCAATATGAGTTGCTACAATGAAAGTAGTACCGCATGCACAACTCATTTTCAAAGGAGGGCATGTAGCAAATATCCAATAAGGACGTGGTCCGCGCAACGGGGACCATAGCAAAAATGACTCAAAACGGGGGCCGAAGGCCCCTCCTAAACGGGAGTCAAAATAGGTATAGAAACCTGATACAAGCAATGCTGCTAAATTTGCAGCAATCTATTCCTAGTCCTCCTGGCCTTCCTGCCTAATCGAGGGACGAGTGGATCCTCGGGGAAAACTCGGAACAGAAAGAGAGTTGGGACAAATGTCACAACGACGACAGTAGTGACAAACCTACTGCTAAAAGAAAACTCACCTGTCTATGGCAAGGAGACACGTGAGAACACAGAGGGACAAGTCTAAAAAAGACCGTCAGGTGCGGCGGCGCATCGCTATTGAGCGTCGTCATCTTTTTGCAAAAGAAGCGAACGCGACTCGAGCCACCACAACAAAAACAGCTAAATGTGTACGACTCCCCTTTAAAGGGGGAGGACATAGAGCAAAACGTCTGAGAGAGCGTAATAACAACTCAATATGCACGTCTTCACTTTTAAAAGGGAGGGCATAGAGCAAAACGTCTGAGAGAGCGTAATAACAACTCAATATGCACGTCTCCACTTTTAAGGGGGAGGGCATAGAGAAAATGCCTTAAATGGCATATGAAAGACTCAATGTGCACGTCTCTCCTTTTAAGGGGGAGGGCACAGAGCAACATGTCTCAAAGGGCGTAGGATTACGTAAGGTAACCCCACAGGGGTGCTCGAAAGAACTGAAGGTTATGACACCCTCAGGAGCACAGAAACGCTTGAGGAGAGGGGAAAGAGCTCTCCCTGGCGGCAACGATCATATCCATCTTTCTGCTCTTCCGCTTAGCGGGGCAAAAAGGGACAATGATCAAAAATAAGGAAAGGTCAAGAAACCAATCACAAAACTACAACGACATCGATGCATGCGATAATGCTGCAACCGAAATGTCGAGGGTGAGAGAAGGGATAGAATGCATCGAGTTGCTACCCCTAGCAACTGACACATTGACTGAAAACCAAGGTCTCACAAAAGGCTCAACTGTGACTCGAATGAAGAGAACCAGGTCACGATAATATGAGCGAAACTCCAAGTATGAAGAGAGGCTATAACCCCAGAAAAAGTGAAGCTCCAAGTATGGAGAGAGAGACTCATCCCCGACGGAGTCGCCACTTTGCGAATACGGCGGGATCCACAAGACTCATAAGCGAAAACTCCAAGTATGGAGAGAGAGACTCATCCCCAGCGGAGTTGCCAGTTTTGTTTTCGCCATTCTTTTCTCTTTTTTATTTTAAAAGGAGTCGCCAGCTTGTCAGTCGTCGTATACTTTCATTATTCGAATAAATCTCCCTCCCGAATCAAATAAGTGATTCGAAGAGGAGAGGAACCGATTAAGAAGGGACATACGACAAAGTGACAAATAAGAGAAAAGAAAAACATGGAGAGTCTACGTGCGATAAACCTCGCAAGGATAAGTCAAGCATATCCGCCCAAACAAGATCAGGCGAGAGGCACCTCGAACCAATATCCGCGAAAGAAGTATCTACGTAGACTACCCATAACCGGAGAGTCAAGTGTATGTACACGTTGCGGGGTCAAGAGCACTCCCAGAGGAACGTATTCCTACTGGTTAATTACATCTTGGGGGATACCCAAGAATACTCTCGATAAAAGGAGTTTCGCTTTATATTATCATAGACCTGGGGTATAGGCAATCAAAGGGAGATTATTCCATGTGGGAAAGTCTCGACGCTTCAAAGCTCTCGCTAAGCCATTGGGCAGAGAGTGAGTCTCTCATATCCCAAATGGGGTAGCGGCTCATCAGCATACGAAACCCACAGAATAACCTAAATCATCTTGACGGGGGTATCCCAACACGTCGAAGCACGTTCGGGCCATAAGGGCAGAGGACAAATCGTCGTATCCCAAACGGGCGGCAGCTTATCGGCATCAGGCCGTCAAAATGATATCAACGAAGTCAAGGAGCGAAAGGGCTCAACAGGGGTAGTTAAAGGAAGGAAGGAGTAATCCTAAAGGGGTAGAGGTAGCCAAGTCAGGGTATCACAAACCCGTCATCCAAAGCGATGAGGACCCTAAGTCTACCCGAACGTGAAGGTAGTCGACCCAACACGTCCTGAGATCCCCGGTCAGCAATCCGAGAATTGCAATATCCACGGGGACCTCGGTAGCCCTAAGGTCAATGGAAGGAAACTCTATCCTATGACTATAAGCTGGAGCTCCAAGAGGTGGGTCTTACACCTGCCAAAGTGATAAGATGCCTCAGGAAAGGAAGAGAAAGGGAGGTTCAGCTACAAAGCTGCAAACGCTCCAAACAAAAGGACTTACACCCCGTCTGGGTCGGGGAGCCTTCTAACACCCTATGCGCACTAGACAACCACCTATAAAGGTATGCTGAGCCAGTCAGATTGGAGAAGCACGGGGACTCCTCCTCGGGACATGCAAATATGAATGCAGTTATCTAGAGCGGTCCTTAAGTAATGTGGAGGCCCTATTAGTATGACTTGGGTGATAGCCATGCAATGCAACCCATTTAAAATCCGGCCCGAAGGCCATGCAAGAAAGAAAAAGTGCATATTTTAAAATATTGAATATTTTAATCCTAAACTTCATTTATCTTGAATATTTTATTAGGATTTTTAATATATAAAGTTTACAATTTTAGGGTCCTTAAAGAGCCTAAATGATACCGTGAAATCCCAGATCACAGAAAGAAACAAGGAAAACACATGCAGGCATGCAAATATGCAATAAAAGCAAGAAAGAAAGCACTCCATAATAAAATAAAAGAGGCCAAAATGCCGCTCGGACCGGCAACATAATCCAGAAAAAGAAAATGCAGTCGGACTCCGCATATACATGCCCGGTCCTAATTCTATACATCAATATAAAAATGCGAGAATTAAGATACGGGGCACGAGCATCTGCTCCTAGTCCCCTCCACGTGGTTCCCGCGCAAAACGCCTCGGAACCCGTGCCCGTATCTTATTTCTGCTATAGGACTCTCCTAGACTCTAAAAGTACAAAGGAAAATAAAAAGACTCAATCCTGCATAAAAACAAGTGTTAGCGGGAAAGCTCACATGCAAATGACGTACAATGAGCCATGCTTTAAAAATGGGGGAGTTAATAGCACCTGCAAACAAAAATGTCAGAAATCATCACTTGCTCCCCCCATAGCGGTACCTGTGTGTGTGTGTATAAATAAGCATGGCTCCCTGCAAAAAGCGCCCTAACACACTACCATACATATGCAGCATGCAATCACATCGGAGGCAAAGTGCGAAGAAAGATACTCGGCTGGGGCAACCAATCCATCAAAGAACAATAGCCGGGCATCAAAAAGACTACCTAGCAACCTAAGTCGTAGCACTAGCACACCATCTAACGAAAGTGCACAAACCTAGTGCCTAAGTGCAGGGTAAGTCTGGGTATAGTATGACTTTGACGGGGTCGCCATACCGGCCCCGACCTAAAGATCCGAAGGATCTAAAGGGCGTCACGAAGAGGGGTGACACAAGTTAGATCCAATGGATTGTTGACCTCATTTTTGATGAGGTCTTCCTTTTCTTCTTTTTAGTGCTTAGGATCTAGCCTTAGGCCTTTCCTTTGACTATCTTAGAGGACTAGAATTGGGACCCGCCTTTTAGAAATTCAAACCACTTCTAAACTCCCTGCAAACTCCACAAACTTGACTATAGACCCCTAATCACCTAGAGGGTTGAAATCAAATATGGAAGTTTAAAGGATGAGTTCCTATAGGACTCTTTGGCCTTAGGACTGCCCTGGGTGGCCTGGTCTGGTGAAAGGGCTGACATACACTACACTTACACACTACATTTCCACACACTTCCTAAAACCACACCCATACCCAACTTGACCTCCTGACTCATGTAGGTGATTCACATGGATGGTCCTTAACCCCTAAGCCCTCGGCTAAGAGGGTTAGGAACAACATAGTGAATGCCTCAAATGAGTCCTTTCATGGCTCATATGGGCTTGAAATGGCTTCATGGCTCAACCAAAATGATTTCACCCCACCCAAATTCACCCAATCTTCAATTTCCCAAATTTTCAATTTTTGACCCCGGGACCCTACACCTACTAAACCTACCCAAAACCCTCGAATTACCCAAATTTTTGCAAAATCTCCAAATTACCTAAAATTTTCCAAAATCAATCCCAAACACCTCCACATCACTCAAATTGATCATCCATACCCAAAAATACCAAAAATTCCAAGAAAACCCCCCAATACCCTCCAAATACCCAAAATACCCTTCTTGGCCTAAAAATCCAAAAATTCAGAAAATTCCCAGAAAATTCCAGAAAATCCCAAATATTCCCAATTTCATTTTGTCCAACTACACCATGGGCCAATTTTGTCAATTTACCCTACTTTTGTCAAAACCCCCAAATTGACCCATTTTAACCCAAAGTGGACCCAATGTCAAACCAAACATACCCAATTGACCTCAATTTTGGTCCAATTCAATTCTAAACTTCAATTCAACATTCCCAATACCAATTTAGACCAAATCCAAGTCCAATTTGATTGACATTTGGATCCAATTTCACTTTGGGCCTTAAAGCCCAAATTTGGACCCATGACCCAAACTTAGCCCAAACTAACCCAATTCAACTCCAATTAACCCCAAATCTTTTCTAAACCTTCCTTAACATCCTCATAAACAAAACACTAACATGATTTGCCCAAGATTTTGACCCAAACCCCACTCAAATTCAACCCAAAATCAAAAAGCCCAATTTTGACCTAAACCCAAATCTAACCCAAATAGGCCCAAACCTCAAAATTAAAACCCAACCAAAGCCAAAACCTCTTTGAAACACTCCCATAAACATTTCTTAATATTTATTTTACATCAATTTCAACCCTAGCCCAACATTGGCCCAAGTTAGCCCAATTTGACCTACATTGGCCCATTCACCAAAAGAATTCAAATCCAACCCAATTCAAGTCCAAACTACCCCAAATTTGCTTCAAGTCACTCATGACACATCCATGAGCTAAACCCAATAATTATTTGGCCCAACCTCTTTACAAAATTTCATCCCAAAATCCATTTTAAAATTCAAGAGCCCACTTTCCTAATCTATCTTAAAAGCCCATCTAAAACCCTTTCAAAAAAGCCCAAAATTCTTCCAAGGCCCATATGACGTTTCCCCTCATCATACTTTCAATTAAAATCATCCCTAAGTCCTAAATTCATCATCAAATAATTCCAAATCAAGCCTCATGCCAAATCACCCCTAAATACCAAAATTTTCCTTAAATCCATTTCCATGAAATTGACTTTACTTTTCCCAAGCCAAATGGAGCCATGGAGCCATGCATAAGCCATATGCAAGCCATGAGAGCCTCTTTACATGTCACCATGCCATTTTGGGCAAAAGGAGGAGGCTCTTTCCTTAACTCCTAAAGGTGGTTAACCACTTACATGATTCCACTAAACCATGCTTAAGCCTAATTGTACTTGGATTGTGACTTGACCCCACTAATCAAGCCGATCCAAATCACTTTCTCCTCAGCTCTAAACCAGGCCTTGGGTGGTGCACCTAGCCCAAATGGGTGGGTTGACCCATTTAGGTCCAAATCTAGCCATGCCCCATTCCACTTTGGATCAAAGCCTTTACACATGTCCATGGCCGATTGATTGCACAAACCTCCAACCCCGACCCACCCGACCTTGAGGGTGACCCATGCTCGGCCGGCCGGCCACCAGGCCGCCGGAAAACACCATGGCCGAGAGCTCACATGTGAGCCAACATTGAAATTCTCACTTGCTGAGTCGCCCCATCCCTAGTGGTCACCATGGCCGATCTTCTCCTCACCAGAGCAGGTCGATCCCAAGCCCTAACTCTCCCCGGAGGCCCCCGACCAGCTCTATTTAAACTCCACCCCTCTCGGCCATGAAGGGAGCCAAGCACAAACCTTGCCGAAACTCGCCAAAATTGTTCCAAACCCTTCACCATCCTTAGAGCGGTTGATCCCAGAGTGTCGATTTGCCCTAATCCCCACCAACGAGCCCGATTTCTCAACCGAAATTCCACCCAAAACCAGGACACTTTGCCACGGTGAGCCAATCCTCAAATTGATTGGCTCTACACCTTCACCGGACCAAGGGAAGGTGTCCACCATCAAAAGCCCCATCTCCGAGGCCACCCAGTTGCTCCGACCTCCAAGCTTTGTGATCGGGCTTGGTCGAAATCATATCCGGACAATTCACTGGACCAGGAGACTTCATCCGGAGCTTCGCTAGGACCCAATCGAAGGTGCAACAACTCTCGGATTGAAGCCACACTTCTCCGAGCCAAGGTATGAGTTAACTATTCATCCCGAGCTTCGGAGATTCTCCATTTCAAATGCCTTAGTTTCAATGCATGTTAGCCGTATAGATGTGTTCGTCTCTTCAAGACGAATCCATAGAGCATAAGAACATGAAAATCCATCGAGAATCGAGTGAGATCTTAGGGATTTAGTGTGGACGGCTCTCGGGTGAGAACACTTGGGGACGATGAACGGATGCCGTCCATTCGATACACGCGCGCACGGACGGCCGGGATTGCGTCGGACCGGGAGACGGTACGAGAACCGCGGGGCCCGGCCGCTGACTCAGGTGGCGGCGTCGAATGGGAGCGCGACGCGTGTGCGTTCGGAGCTGCCGAGGTTGACGCGGCGCCGCGTGGATAAATAGAAAATTAGGGTATTTTTCTATTTATTTAAATTCCCTAAACTTCAAAAATTCATATCTCTGTGTAGAAAAATCACAAAAATAAAATAAAAATACCCTCTTGCTCAGTGAACAGAGGAGAATAATGTGGAAAAGAAATCATTTAATTTAATTAAGTATTTTATTTTTTATGATTTATTTACTCTCTGCATACATTTAATTCTCCATGCATGTATACAATTCACCATGGCATGAGACCATAGGGCTTTTGAAGCCTCTGAACTTGGGAACATTCCCCGAATTTTCCAAGGTCAGAGGCCATCTCTGTGAAAAGTTATTTATTTTTCAAATGCATGTTGCTGTTTTGAGTATTTTAATTCCAAAAATTAGCATGTTGTGAAATAAATTCTAGAAATATTTGGTGATGTTCCTTATGACCAGAGAACTCTAGGAAAAATAGGACTTGAGTTAATTCACTCGCATTAACCCTAATTGGCTTAAACACCTAAAATAGGTCTTTAATTAATTAGAGTTAACCAGGCATCAAATTGACTTGAAATCAATTCTCCACTGACCTTTAGGATCAGAGGAATCCACCATAAAAATTTGAAGTCAATTGGACTTGGTTAGCCCCACTAATTGGGTTGATTAAGCCACTTAGCCATTTTAAACTTTAAAAATTCATAACTTTTAAAATACTTTTTAAAAATTCACCAAATTGGTTTTGGAGCCTCTCTGATATCAGGAGAACCTAAGAAAATTAAAATTTCAATTTTCTAAAAAAGTTGATTTTTAATAATATTTTAATATTTTTAATAATTAAAAAATAATAAAAATCACAAAAATAATAAAATTCACCAAAATGTCACATTTTGAATTTTAATCACTTAGGAACAAATCCCACATTTTTCCTAAATCTATTTAGTGAGATATTAAATTTTAAAGCCCTAGGGTAATTTTAAAATTAAAAAAAATGTATTTTCTAGCATTTTCACTAAAATAATTATTATAAATCATAGAAAAATCAGAAAATTGCAAAATTTGTTTCTCTGGTTTCCTTGATATTAGAGAGATTTTTGAAAAATATAAAATCCATTTTTCAACATTTATTTTATTTTTAAATTAATTAACACTCCAAAACTCAAAATAATTATAATAAAAATAATATAATTCAAAAAATCACCAAAATTGGTCCAAGTGCTTCTCTGGTCATTAGGAATGTCCCCTAATTTTCTTAAGGACAGAAACTTTCCCTTGGTCATGTTATCAAATTTTCCTTGAAAATCTCTATTTTCCACCAAAAATAATTATATAAATAAATCAAATACAGAAAAATCACATTTTCTCCTCTCATGTCTTTATTGACATATGAGTGAAGTCACATAAAAATTTCAAGTTCATTTGAGTTCAATTTAGTGAGTTATGAAATTATTAAGCTTAAAGGGTAAAATGGTAATTAAAATCTTTAATCCTTAATTAAAACTTTAGGTTTAATAAAAAATCAACAAGTAAAATATTTGATCCTAATCTGATTTGGATGATTGAAATTTAAATAATTAAAGGGTAGAAACCCATTAAATAATTTTAAAATGATTAAACTTTAATTAAATAATAGATTAAATTTGGGAGAATAATAAAATTGGAATTATTAAAATAAGGGATCTTTATTAGGAAGAGATTTATTCTTTAATTTAAAAATCCCTAAATTAATTATATCAACTAATACTCAATTTTTAATTAAAATGATAACTCAAATTTAAAATATTAAAAGACTTAATTAAATTATTAAAATCTTTTGAAATTTCAATTAAAATTAAAAATAAAGTAAATTAAAGATAAATTAAATTAAGATTAAATTAAATTTAATAATTAAATTAAATTAAATTAAACAATTAAATTAAATAAATTAAAATTAAATTAAATTAAATTAAACAATTAAATTAAATTAAATTAAATAATTAAATTAAATTAAATTAAATAATTAAATTAAATTAAATTAAAAAATTAAATTAAATTAAATAATTAAATTAAATTAAATTAAATTAAATTAAATTAAATAATTAAATTAAATTAAATCAAATCAAATTAATTAAACACCAAGTCAAATTAAATTGAACTATGTTAAACTAAATTAAAACTCAATTAAATTAAGTTAAATTAAATATAACATCACCTAAGACATAAAAGAAATTAAATAGAAAACAACTTGAACACTATTCCAAATTTAAATTCTTTAACTTAAACCAAATCATTTGAATACTAACTTACCCTCGAAAGCTTTAGTTATTATAGCTCCTAAATAAAACATTGAATGAAGTGTCACTTCACTCATAGGATATTCAAATGTCCTAGTTCATCGAGCAAATTAACAAAACTTGAAAACCTCGGACGATCGATTCATTTATATAATTAAATTCATTTGGACTTAAAACAATCCTGGAAATATTGAAAAGATGTTTAAGATTCTTCTTAAGCACTTCCTCAATATGATAGGATATTTATAAGAACAATTGGACTTAATTGTCCTTTGATGAAGAAAATCGTCCTCAAACAAAAACACAAAGAACCTAGACGTCATAGGAGTTGACTAGCTATAGGATTAGGAATTTGGTAGAAAACCATAACCTTTCCCCTAGCTTTACCTAGGAACTTGCTTAAATATTCTAATTGTGTTTTAAGTGCAGCTTGGGATGACGGGAAGACCCTCCGAGTACGCTTTTATTGCAATTTACTTTCTTGCAATTTACTTTATTGCAAATGCATTTTACTTTTCTTGCATGATAAAACAACCGTTGCATGAAAACCCACACCTTTAGGATAGTCCCTAAAACTAAAACCAAAATTAAGTTAAAAGTCATTGCAAGATAAAATTCACCGCCACAACATTTCAAAAGATAAAACAACTCAAAATTTAATCACAAACAGAACACAAAACTACAATTGCAACTAAATTAAAACGTCCCGTTGGATGATCGGGAATACCTCGGATGATGTAACCTACGTGTTGCTAACGGGATTTCCCACGGTCTAAATGAAAGTGTGGAACTCATTCGGTTGAGTTTAGCAAATTCATCCGGACTAAGTGAATCCGATAAAAATAATGATGCCGGAAGGATGGAACCGTGGGATCTTAACCGGTGTCGTTATAATCAACTTTAAGATTTGTTTTAAATAAAACATAAAAAACACCCGGAAATTAAGATTTTCTCTAAACCAAAACACTTTTCTCAACTCCCGATTTATGGTTTCTAAAACTAAACCTCTGCAACAACAAGGAGCTCGGAGCATGGTGGGCGAGCACGACCATCGTCATCAGCAAAACCCGAGTCTACTTCAACAAAACTTTCCTAGAATTAAAACAACCAAGCCATAGGACTTCGAGGTGGCTTGCACAGTGCAACATAAATCCTCAACTCTTCGTTAGGCATTTGCATTGCAAATTAAGCCCTAACCGGTCTTAGGATTCCGAGGTAGTCGTCCGATACGACAATAAACCCTCACATCTTCTAGGCTATTTGTTTGATTTTATCATACAAATATAAGCCATAATTAATTGAAATTGGCAAGATTGAAATATCAAATAAACATTAGGACTTTCCTAAATTCAAGCCAAACGATAGGATAGTCGGGAAATTATCGAAGTTCACTTCGAATCAGTGATTTCTCCTACCTTTCTTCCTTTGGATTCACAAAACAAAATGTTCCAAAATTTGATCCATTCCCTATTGAAATTCCAAAATTCAATCTTTGAAAACCTTAAACTTTGAAATTCTTGAAAGCAAGTTATTGATTATTATCGAGAGTTTTCTTAGGTGATTCCCGTCACTTAAGATGTAATTAACTATAGGGGCTTGCCCTTATAGGGAATTTTAAAGAACCCGAGTAATATAAACCCCTGTTTGATACTTTCATATTAAGCGAGGGAATTTGTCGGCTTATAAAATTGGTTCGCAAACCAAACGGATGTCACAAAACTTACGGTTTATTTGATCGAGCCCCACCATCAAGTAGTGTGTCTATCCTTAGGGATAGATACACGGTTTGTGGTGCGGTGCTCGTTTATATAAACTATTTGGGATGTGAGATCGGTTTAATCTCATATCTTAAAACTTTCAAATTTAAAAATTATTTTCAAAATCAAATACTACTTTCTAAATTATATATATTTAAATCAAATTTAAAATAAAAATTCGCCGCACAACTTCTGTTGGGCGACCACTTTTCAAAATACAACACAAACCTAAAATAATGCCGACATGGATCCTTAGCACAATCATACTTGTGCCGATCCCGATGACTTAACTAGCATTGCTCATTGGGATCAACCCAGCAAGCAATGCTCGTTAAGGCATCGCGACCGACACGGGGTCACTCTCCTAACGAGTAGGACAAGCCATCGAGGAATGGGTAAGCAAACAGTCATGCAAGAAGTCCACATTGTGACTGCTCGACCGAAGTACGAAACAATCACAATGGGCACCCAAAAGGGCAAGCACACACATCATGCAAAATGCAAAGATGCTACATGCAAAGAGGATGCACCAAAGTGGTGAGGGTGAGTATACCGTGAAAGCAGTGACTCGAAAGAGCGGGCATGTCGTAGCGGCGGCGGCCCAAAGGATGGGTATGCCAAGGAGGCAGGTGACCCGAAGGTGGGCATGTCGTAGTGGCGGCGGCCCGGAGGTGGGCATGTCGTAGCGGCAGCGACCCGAGCAAATGAGTATGCCGAGGAGGCAGTGACTCGAAGGTGGAATAATTCTCACTAGGGAGAATCATAAAAGTGCGGTGCAAATGCAATTGCAAATGTAAATGCAAAAAAAAACAGAATAAGGTGCAACATGCAACCAGACCAACATGCACATGCCAAAAAGCATGCAATAAAATGCAAAAAGCATACAAACATGAGTGATTGGTCGACCGGACCGTGGTGGCTGGTCAGACCAAAGAAATGGGTGGATTAGTTCGGGGTAACCAATCCGACCCTGAACGATAGGTGATCGACTTGGGACAGTCGATCGAACCTAACTGAGGATCGGGGATCGGCCCAGGACAGCCGATCAACCCGAAGTGCTCATGCGAATATGCATACAATGCAACAAATGACCACATGCAAAAATACAACAAGATGATCCATGCACATGCGATGAAACCCAAACAGTCGACGACACGTCGAACTCGTCCTAACGACCTCACATAGGTACCAAGGGTTAACGCACTTGGATCTGCGGCATTGCCGCCTCCAGTTTTGGCATGGCTATGTAGAGGGTTTCCCGCACCGATTTCTCGCAGGGGAAACTCTCCACTGTTAGTAGGGCGGACTAGCTACAAAGCTTTTTCCGCTCTACGAACACCCCGATCTTATAGGACGGACTAGCTACAAAGCTTTTCCCGTCCTCTAAGATCGAACTCAACTAATCCCTCCAAGGGAGATTAGGAGCGCCAAAACCGTGGGAAATTGGGATTCCAACCCAGCGGGACTAAAGCCTAAGGCTTACAACAGGAAATCGCTCGGCTACGAATAGGACTGGCCAACGCATATGATTCCTAACCTACGGCTCACTCTAGGTAAATCAACGATCCATCACATAGACATGTCGACAAGCCAACTCACGCTGGTGCACGCACCCCGTGTGGGCGATCGAACCCACACGCCTAGACCGGACTAAACCTAGGGTCGGCTAAGGGATAGAGAAATCTCACCACCATGACGGTTGAAGACGCGTTCTCTTTATGCTGAAGAAGAGCCCTCGATTCCGGCGAACCGCCGGTGTTCGGTCCGTGCGCCAACGCACCTTGCAATAAATCATGCAACGAGGAAAATACGACGCAATGAGGTATGCAAAGTATCAAAATAAATAAATTTGAGCATAATAAAATGCATCGAAATATATACCTTAGCGAGAGGGGTCTTCCGACGACGGCAAAAAAGGGGAAATCACGAGGTGAAAGACGCTCGCACCTCCTCGAACAGCGATGACGTTCGCTGTCCCGCAATGCCGAGGTGCTCCGGCAGAGTATCCGGTCGCCGGGAGGATAGGACGGCGAGGTTGAGGGGTTAACTCGTCGACGGTGTACACCGGGAGCGAAGAAAATTGCGGAGAAGAGCCCAAAAATTCGACGCTCTCCTCGCTGATTTTTCTCCAGCATAAATGCAATGCCGGCGAGGAACTGGTGGTGGTGGCGGCCTTTGTTTTTAGGCAAAGAAGTGGTAGCGAGGAAGGAGGCGATGCAACACCCAAATAAGAGGCTCGCGGGTAGGTGCTCCGGCCGGAAAAGGAGGCGGCGGGGAGAGGTGTTGGGGGCGACGCCGGTGTAGAGGAAGGTCCCGGCGAGGCTCGCCGGCCTGAGAGGAGGCGGCTGTCGGTGAATCCGAGCAAAACGGCGAACTCGGGGCTAGGGTTAGCGAATCGGGTCGGCGGCTGAGAGGAATCGTGAGGGGAGGCCGGCGAGCTTGCCGGCGGCGTCGCCGGTGCAAGATCGGCGACGAGGAGGTAGGTTTTTTTTGCGAATGGGGGCTGCGGCTACGAGGGTTTCGCGATGGAGAGGGCTGGGTTGCGACAGATAAGAGGGAGAGAGGGTTTTGCGTGGGATTTTTTATAAGATAATATATAATATATATTATATTTATATTATATAATATGAAAAATAATATTATAATTATCCTCCACAAATTTTCAGCATGCATACGTCCTCGCAGCGAAATGAACGTCCCACTTGACTAAAATCGACGTTCCGGACGCAACGGTGCAGTCCGTTTCGCCATCCGGTATCGTTCGGGCCCGTTCGGGCCATTTTCTAAGCGATTTGGCAAAAAAGGATAATTTGCATATTTTAAGCCCGTTTGTGATGTCGTAGCAAAATGAACATCCTCCGTAGGTCAAATCGACGTCCCTGACACAATCGTGTGATCTGTTTCGTCATCCGAAGTCGTTCGACTAACTCTCTGACGATCGGGCTAAAAATGATAATTTGCACAATTTTTACCCCGCCCTCGAAGCTGTGGCAAAATAGACGTCCTTCCTAGCTAATATCGATGTTTCGGACACACTCGCGTGGTCCGTTTCATCGTTTGAGATCATCTGAACAAGCTCGCCGGTGGATGGGCCAATTTAAGTTAATTTTGCCCGCGACGCATCAAGTAACACTTGTCGGCCCGACCAAAACCATCTAACATACAAAATATAGACCGGCCTTCGCCTAAGCGAAAGCCAAAGTCTAAAAGAATGACCCGGTTGTGTGCCCCTCAATACACACTGAAAGGTCACAAATGGATGTCTGGAGCTACGGGTGACTTATTTGCATAAAGTACGATCCCGATGCGCTCGAGCGGACCTCCCACACATGTGATATATAAAATAATAAAAAAATGATGCCAACAACAGTCTCAAGATCAAAAAATCCACACAAAGTTTCATAAACAAATATACATTAACAAACAACAAACAACAAATAACAAACAGTACTAGCAAACAAGAAATAATCTAACAACAGAATCAGCACATTCAGAGGTAAATCAAGCTACTAATCACTATCTGTAACCTCGTCATCGTCATCACCAAAAGAAAACTCCACATCCTTTGGATCAACATACGGTGTAAATCTAGGACAGGTACGAAACTGAACATTATGCTCACCCTTCAAGAGTCTTACTAAAGACTCTGAATACTCATCATCATAATCACTTTTCCTTTGGGTATAATCAGATAGATGATCAATCTTCTTGTCTATAGTATCTACTCTGCAGTGAGTTAGAAATAACTCATTCTGCTGCTCCAAAAATTGATCATGCATCGATTCCCAGAAACTAGATGGTGGCTCAGCAGTAGAAGTAGAAGGTTTAGAAGTAGAAGCTCTACCTGGAGTAGGTACAGAAGTAGAAGGACCAGTAGATCTCTTCCCTTGAAGACGATCATAAATGCTAACACTCTTTTGCCCAATTGACTTTGTAGTCTTCAACTTCTCCTCTGATATATCAGCAGAAACTCCATTGCCCATGCATAAAGAATAACTCAAGGATGGGAATCCTAATCCCACAGAAGTGTTGGATCTAGCAATCGATTCCACAGAATCATAAATAATACTGCCAACATCTATCGGCTTCTTCTCCTGAATGCAATAGTTCAGGATAGCTCGATCTCTGGTAACTTCGCTCAGGTTGTTGGAAGGTAGAAGCCTAGCAGAAATAAAATAATGCCATGCCTTTGAAATACCATTTATATTAGAAGATTTGATGTTTACCCGTTTGACATTCCGGATCTTCCAAGTTCCAGTGCCATCAGTTAGATATGCAATAATCATCTCAAGATCTCCCTCAGATGGAGATAAACCAGAATAGTAGCACTCGATGGTAGGTGGCAGGCCGTAGAAATTATTGATACGTTCTGGAGTAAATCCTACTCCAACACCTCTAACAAAGACTTCGTAGTCTTCTACATCCAAAAAGTTGGATAAAACTCGCGTACAATAGGAATAACGGCAGCAGCAGTGAAATAACATAATCATTGCCAGTTGTGTGCAACAGTTGTGTTCTCAATCATTTCACCAGGATTGTAAAAAACTGTGCTCCGAGATAAACTTTCTTGACATCGCAAATTTGTGATAACGAAAATGCACTGCCGCAGTTGAAAACTTGCTGCTGTCGAAATTTTCTCGTGTCTTTCCTCACTTAGATTTTGGTGCCATCTAAACGTGAAAGAAAATACAAATAAATTATGGAATCAAAGATTTAAACTCTTTTTAAGCTTGAGAAACTTAAAATGAGTTTAAGAATCCATGGAGAAACTCTAAAAATCAAAATTTTTCTCAAAATTTTGGGTTTTAGCAAAAAATAGGAAAAACTATGGCAAGAATAAAAAATAAATGGATTAGATCGTAGATCTGACCTCGAGATGAAGAAATCAAGTATTTAGGGCTCAAAAACTTGATGTTTGGACCTCAAAATGGATCTAGAGGGTGTGTTTTCGTGAAAAAGAGGAAGGGGATGAAGCTTAGGCGTCAACCATGGCTAATGGGGTTTAAATGCTAATTTTTGATAAGCAGGCTGAACAGGCGCATAGGCGCCTAGCGCCAGACTCTCCTTTCACAAAAATCACTTTAAAAATTTTATTTTCCACCAAAACTCATAAATTCAACTTCCAATTACTCATATTAGAGTAGTGCTTCAGTTTCTAACTTCCAAAATATTTTCCAAAAATTTTAAAAATTAAAAATTAAATCCACCAATTAAACACAAGGTTAAAATAAAACTCTTCTAATTCCGTTCATAATCTTCAATTTTGGCTCAATACAATACAGATAAGTATAGTAATATGATTCAAGTCCTAACAAACAATCAAACTACACAATTTCAAAGCAAATACAACACACATTGAACAATAAATCAAACACACAAACAATACAATCGATTTACTAAATCGATACAACGACACACTAAAAAAATTCTAGATCACACCACAATAACTATCTAATTTTCGAATTTGAAATTCCCATTCTCTTCACAATTAAGATTACTCGGCCTACTTGGGAAGAGTACTAACACTCTTGGAAAATCCGTAGCCGTTTTCTCATTGATCCATTTGTTGTTCGCATACATCTCCACTTTAGCATCCTGATAGGCCGCTAGATGATCGAATTGAAGCTTCTCCTGCCATTCCAGATGTTCAATTTGATGATACATCTCATGGAGGTGATCTCCAATACTTTTAAATTCTACTTCAAATTTATCTAGACGACTTGAAATTTTCTCCAAACTTACAACGATAAAACCATTGAAGTAGGGTTGAGGATCCTTTGAACCTTTGTCTCTAGCCTCTTCTTCAAGATTTCTTCGCTCCATTTCTTCAAAAATCCTCTCTAATCTCTCAAGAATGAAGTTTCTGGGTCGTAATTTTGGTTGTTTAGGGGTTAGGGATGAAGATGGGGTAATTTAAAGGAGAAAATCGTGTGAAAAACTGAAAAATTTTCGGTTTTCACACGATCCAGTAATTGTGATGCTTAGGCGCCAAATCTGGCGCCTAGGCACCGGACCCATCGATACACAGTTTATTCTGGCGCTTAGGCACCGAATTCTGGCGCCTAGGCTCCGGAACCATGTTCGACTCCGTTTCGCCTATCGTCAAATTTCAAAGTTTTGTTCTCTAAAATAGGTAAATTAGAATGGTAAGATCAATATAGACTTAGTAACACAAATTATAAACAATCATAATGAAGGTTAACTTGATCTCCTTTTTACTTACATATGAAATGGAGTGATCCAAAGTCCAAACTTTATATACTTCGAGATAATTTTTAGCTTAAGTCAATGAAGACTTGTTAGTATCCCATTTTCTAAAGTTATATAAAATTAGTCAAGACTGAGGCATAACCTTACATTGAAAATGTAAAAACACGCAAAAATAATTATGGGTTTGTTGACCTCATTTTTGATGAGGTCTTCTCTTCTTCTCTTTAGTACTTAGGATCTAGCCTTAGGCTTTTCCTTTGACTATCTTAGAGGACTAGAATTGGGATCCACCACCTTTTAGAAATTCAAACCACTTCTTAACTCCCTGCAAACTCCATAAACTTGACTGTAGACCCCTAATCACCTAGAAGGTTGAAATCAAATGTGGAAGTTTAAAGGATGAGTTCCTATAGGACTCTTTGGCCTTAGGACTGCCCTGGGTGGCCTGGTCTGGTGAAGGGGCTGACTTACACACACACTACACCTATACACTACACTTTCACACACCTATACCTAACTTGGCTTCCTGACTCATGTAGGTGATTCACATGGATGGTCCTTAACCCCTAAGCCCTTGGCTAAGAGGGTTAGGAACAACATAGTGGATGCCTCAAATGAATCCCTTCATGGCTCATGTGGGCTTGATGTGGCTTCATAGCTCAACCAAAATGATTTCATTCCACTCAAATTTACCCAATCTTCAATTTTCCAAATTTTCAATTTTTGACCCCGGGACCCTACACCCGCTTAACTCTACCCAAAACCCTTAAAATTACCCAAATTTCTCAAAAATTTCCAAATAACCCAAAATTCCCCAAAATCAATCCCAAACATTTCCACATCACTCAAATTGATCATCCATACCCAAAAATATCAAAAATTCCAAGAAAACCACCCAATACCCTCCAAATACCCAAAATACCCCATTGACCCAAAATTCAAAAAAATTCAGAAAATTCTCAGAAAATTCCAAATATTCCCAATTTCATTTTGTTCAACTACACCATGGGCCAATTTTGTTAATTTACCCTACTTTTATCAAAACCTCCAATTTGACCCATTTTAACCCAAAGTGAACCCAATGTCAAACCAAACCTACCCAATTGACCCAAATTCTAGTCCAATTCAATTCTAAACTTCAATTCAACATTCCCAACACCAATCTAGACCAAATCCAAGTTCAATTTGATTGACATTTGGGTCCAATTTCACTTTTGGCCTTAAAGCCCAATTTGGACCCATGACCCAAACCTAACCCAAACTCACCCAATTCAACTCCAATTAACCCCAAATCTTTTCTAAATCTTCCTTAGCATCCCCACAAGCATAAAACTAACATGATTTGCCCAAAATTTGGACCCAAACCCCACTCAAATTCAACCCAAAGCTAAAGGCCCAATTTTGACCTAAACCCAAACCTAACCCAAATGGGCCCAAACCCCAAAATCAAAGCCCAAGCAAAGTCAAAACCTCTTTGAAACACTCCCATAAACATTTATCAACATTAATTTTACATCAATTTCAACCCTAGCCCAACATTGGCCCAAGTTAGCCCAATTTGACCTATATTGGCCCATTTACCAAATCAACCCAAATTCAACTCAATTCAAACCCAAACCACCTCAAATTCATTTCAAATCACTCATGACACATCCCTTAACCAAAACCAACAATTATTTGGCCCAAACTTCTACAAAATTCCCATCCATAAATTCATTCCTAAACCTAAAGGCTCATCCCCTTAAACCTTCTTAAAAGCCTAAATCCATCCAAAGCCCACATGGCACTTTCCCTCATCATCCATTTAATCAAAATCACCCCTAAGTTTCAAAATCATCAATTAAACCATTCCAAATCAAGCTTCATACAAATTTTCACCAAAATATCCAAAATTCTTAAAACCCTTTTTTTATGAAATTGACTTGACTTTTCCCAAGCCAAAGGTGAGCCATGAAGCCATGCATGAGCCACATGGAAGCCATGAGAGCCTCTTTACATGTCACCATGCCATTAATGGCAAGAAGAGGGGACCCTTTCCTAACCCTTCATTAAGCCTTTTTAACCATACTCATGTCACACTCTAAACCATGCTTTGCCACCTAATCCTCGATGGAGACTCCACCACACATGGGAGGTTGACCCACTCGATCTCCTCAGCCCAAAACCAGGTCTTGGGGAGGTGCACCCAACCCATTTGCATGGGTTGACCATTTTAAGCCAAAATGACCCCTTCCCCTTTCTACTTTGATTCAATCACTTTACACATGTCAAACCTCAATTGAATGCACAAAATCCCAGCCACGACCCACCCGAACAAGATGGTGACCAATGCTCGGCCGGCCGGCCACCGGGCCGCCGGAAAACACCATGGCCGAGAGCTCACATGTGAGCCCAACTTGGAATTCTCACCTGCCGAGCCGCCCCATCCCCGGTGGCCATTGGAGCCGTTCTTCTCTTGCCAAGAGAAGCCGATCCCAAGCCCTAACTCTCCATGGGAGGCCCTCCACCCTCTCCTATTTAAACACCACCCCTCTCGGCCATGAGAGGTACCGAAACAAACCTTAAGGAAACTCGCCAAAATTGTTCCGTACTCCTCCCCATACACAGAGCACTTGATCCCCACCGAGATCCCCCTGCCATTTCTTCTCTGCGAGCTCAACTTCGAGTCGAAATCTAGGCCCAAAACCAGGACACTTCTCCACGAGTGAGCCAATTCCCAAATTGATTGGTTCTACACCTTCACCGGACCAAGGGAAGGTGTCCACCAGCAAAAGCCCCATCTCCGAGGCCACCCGAGTTGCTCCAGGCCTCCAAGCTTTGTGATCGGGCTTGGTCGAAATCACACCTAGACAATTCACTGGACCGGGAGACTTCATCCGGAGCTTGCCGGGATCCAATCGAAGATGCAACAACTCTCGGATCGAAGCCACACTTCTCCGAGCAAAGGTATGGCCTCACTCTTCTTCCCGAGCTTCGAACATTCTCCATTTTCTATCGCGTAAATTTCATCCCACATAAACCGTATAGATGTGTTCGTCTTCTCAAGATGAATCCATAGAGCATAAGAACATGAAAATCCATTGAGTATCGAGTGAGATCTTAGGGATTTAATGTGGACGGCTCTCGGGTGAGGACGCTCGGGGACGATGAACGGATGTCATCCATTCAATACACGCGCGGACGGACGGCTCAGATGGCGTCGGATCAGGAGATGGTACGAGAACCGTGGGGCCCGGGCTGCTGACTCAGATGGCGGCGTCGAATGGGAGCGTGACACGCGGCGTTTCGGAGCTGCCGAGGTTGACGCGGCGCCGCGTGGATAAATAGAAAATTAGGGGTATTTTCTATTTATTTAATTCCCTAAACTTCAAAAATTCATAACTTTGTGTAGAAAAATCAGAAAAATAAAATAAAAATACCCTCTTGCTCAGTGAATAGAGGAGAATAATGTGGAAAAGAAATCATTTAATTTCATCAAGTATTTTATTTTTAATAATTTATTTACCCTCTGCATATTTTTAATTCTCCATGCATGTATACAATTCACCATGGCATGAGACCATAGGGCTTTTGAAGCCTCTGAATTTGGGAACATTCCTTGAATTTTCCAAAGTTAGAGGCCATCCCTATGAAGAGTTATTGATTTTTCAAATTCATGTTACTGTTTTGAGTATTTTAATTCCAATAAATAGCATGTTGTGAAATAAATTCTAGGAAAATTTGGTGATGTTCCTTATGACCAGAGGACCCTAGGAAAAATAGGTTTTGAGTTAGTTCATTTAAAACAACCCTAATTGGCTTAAACACCCAAAATGGATCTCTAATTAATTAGAGCTAACCATACATCAAATTGACTTGAAATTAATTCTCCACTGACCTTTAGGATCAGAGGAACCCACCATAAAAATTTGAGGTCAATTGGACTTGGTTAGCCCTACTAATTGGGTTGATTAAGCCATTTAGCTATTTTAAACTTTAAAAATTCATAACTTTCAAAATATCTTTCAAAATTTCACCAAATTGGTTTTGGAGCCTCTCTGATATCAGGGGAATTTAAGAAAAATAAAATTTCAATTTTCTAAAAAAGTTGATTTTTAATATTATTTTAATAGTTTAATAATTAAAAAATAATAAAAATCACAAAAATAATAAAATTCACCAAAATGTCACATTTTGAATTTTAATCACTTAGGAATAAACCCCATATTTTTCTTAGGTTTATTTAGTGAGATATTAAATTTTAAAGCTCTAGGGTAATTTTAAAATTAAAAAAATGTATTTTCTAGCATTTTCACTAAAATAATTATAATAAATCATAGAAAAATCAGAAAATTGCAAAATTTGATTCTTTGATTTCCTTGATATCAGAGAGATTTTTCAAAAATATAAAATTCATTTTTCAACATTTATTTTATTTTTAAATTAATTAACACTCCAAAACTTAAAATAATTATAATAAAAATAATATAATTCAAAAAATCACCAAAATTGGTCCAAGTGGTCCTCTGGTCATTAGGAATATCCCCTAATTTTCTTAAGGACAGAAACTTTCCCTTGGTCATGTTATTAAATTTTCCTTGGAAATCTCTATTTTCTACCAAAAAATAATTATATAAATAAATTAAATACAGAAAAATCACATTTGCTCCTCTCATGTCTTTATTGACATATGAGTGAAGTCACATAAAAATTTCAAGTTCATTTGAGTTCAATTTAGTGAGTTATGAAATTATTAAGCTTAAAGGGTAAAGTGGTAATTAAAATTTTTAATCCTTAATTAAAACTTTAGGTTTAATAAAAAATTAACAAGTAAAATATTTGATCCTAATCTGATTTGGATGATTGAAATTTAAATAATTAAAGGGGTAGAAACCCATCAAGCAATTTAAAATGATTAATCCTTAATTAAATAGTTGATTAAATTTGGAAGAATAATAAAATTGGAATTATTAAAATAGGGATATTATTAGGAAGAGATTTATTCTTTAATTTAAAAATCCTTAAATTAATTACCTCATTAATATTCAATTCTTAATTAAAATGATAACTCAAATTCAAAACATTAAAAGACTTAATCATTAAACTAAAATTAAATTATTAAACTCTTTTAAAATTTCAATTAAAATTAAAAAATAAAATTAAATTAAAAATTAAATTAATTTAAGTAAATTAAATGAATTAAATTAAATTAAATTAAATTAAAATTAAAAGTTGAATTAAATTGAATTAAATTAAATTAAATTAAATTAAATAAACAAATTAAATTAAATTAAATGAATTAAATTAAATTAAATTAAATAAATAAAACAAAATTAAATTAAGTTAAATTAAATTAAAAATAAATTAAATTAAATTAAAATTAAATCAAATCAAATTAATTTAATTTAACATCAAATCAAACTAAATTGAATTAAATTGAATTAAATAAATTAAAAGCTCAATTAAATTAAAATTAAATTAAATTAAGTTGAATTAAATATAACATCACCAAAGACATAAAGAATTCAAAATAAATCTAAAATAACTTGAACACTATTCCAAATTAATTGAAATTAAACTAAATCACAAATCATTTGAATACCAATTTACCCTCGAAAGCTTTAGTTATCATAACTCCTAAACAAGGATATGAAATGAAATGTTACTTCACTTATAGGACATTCAAATATCCTAGTTCACTCGAGTAAGATAATAACAAAACTTAACTAAACCTCGGACGATTAATTCATTTGTGTAATTGAATTCATTTGGACTTAAAACAATTCTAAGCAACATTGAAAAGATGTTTAAGATTCTTCTTAAACACTTTCTCAATATGATAGGATGTTTATAAGAACAATTGAACTCAATTGTTCTTTGATGAAGAAAATCGTCTTCAAACAAAAACACAAGGAACCTAGACGTCATAGGAAATGACTAGCTATAGGATTAGGAATTTGGTAGAAAACCATAACCCTTCCCTTAGCTTTACCTAGGAACTTGCTTAAATATTCTAATTGTGTTTTAAGTGCAGCTTGGGATGACGGGAAGACCCTCCAGGTACGCTTTTATTTTATTGCAATTTATTTTCTTGCAATTTTCATTATTGCAATTTACTTAACTGCATTGCACTTACTTTTCTTGCATGATAAACAACTGTTGCATGAAAACCCACACCTGTAGGATAGTCCCTAAAACTGAAACCAAAACTAAATTAAAAGTCATTGCAAGATAAAATTCACCGCCACAACATTTCAAAATATAAAACAACTCAAAATTTAATCACAAACAGAACACAAAACTACAATTACAACTAAATTAAAACGTCTCGTTGGATGATCGGGAATACCTCGGATGATGTAACCTACGTGTTGCTAACGGGATTTCCCACGGTCTAAATGAAAGTGTAGAACTCATTCAGTTGAGTTTAGCAAATTCATCTGGACTAAGTGAATCCGATAAAAATAATGATGTCGGAAGGATGGAACCGTGGGATCTTAACCGGTGTCGTTATAATCAACTTTAAGATTTGTTTTAATTAAAATATCAAAAACACTTGGAAATTAAGATTTTCTCTAAACCAAAACACTTTTCTCATCCCCCGATTTATGACTTCTAAAATTGAACCTCCGCAACAACAAGGAGCTTGGAGCATGGTGGGCGACACGGCCATCATCGTCAAGAAAACTTGAATCCACATCGGCAAAACTTTCCTAGAATTAAATAAAAAAGCCATAGGACTTCGAGGTAGTTTGCCTAGTGCAACATAAATCCTCAACTCTTTGTTAGGCACTTGCATTGCAAATTAAGCCCTAACCGGTCTTAGGATTCCGAGGTAGTCGTCCGGTACGACAATAAACCCTCACATCTTCGAGGCTATTTGTTTGATTTTATCATACAAATATAAGCCCTAATTAATTAAAATTGGCAAGATCAAAACATTAAATAAATATTAGGACTTTCCTAAATCTAAGCCAAACAATAGGATAGTCGGGAAATTACCGAAGTTCGCTTCGAATCCGTGATTTCTCCTACTTTTCCTCCTTTGGATTCCCAAAACAAAATGTTCCAAATTTGATCCATTCCCTATTGAAATTTCCAAAACTCAATCCCTTGAAAACTTAAACTTTGAAATTCTTGAGAGCAGAATTATTGATTATTATCGAGAGTTTTCTTAGGTGATTCCCGTCACTTAAGATGTAATTAACTATAGGGGCTTGCCCTTATAAGGAATTTTAAAGAACCCGAGTAATATAAACCCCGTTTAATGCCTTCATATTAAGCAGTGGAATTTGTCGGCTTATAAAATTGGTTCACGGACCAAACGGATGTCACAAATCTTCTAGTTTATCTAATCGAGCCCCACCATCAAGCGATGTGTCTATCCTTAGGGATAGATACGCAGTTTGTGGTGCGGTGCTCGTTTATATAAACTATTTGGGATGTGAGATTGGTTTAATCTCATATCTTAAAACCTTCAAATTTAAAATTATTTTCGAAATCAAATACTACTTATCAAAATTATTTATTTAAATTAAATTAAAAATTCGCCGACAACTTCTGTTAGGCGACCCCCTTTTCAAAATAAAACACATAACCTAAAAATTCGCCGACAGGGTTGCCTCCCACAAAGCGCTTGGTTTAACATCGTCAGCCCGACCTAAATAAGTCTTTAATCATGTTGACTTAACTCGTAAGCCTCTTTATAAATCATTTTAATGTCTCCCAAATAAGGCTTTAGTCTTAATCCGTTAACTTTAAATATTTTTCCTGTTTTGGGGTCTTTAATATCTACAGGTCCATAATGGTATACTTTCTCAATTATATATGGTCTCATCCATTTAGATCTTAATTTTCCAAGAAAAAGTCTTAAACGAGTATTAAATAATAATATTTCTTGTCCAGGCTCGTATATTTTTTCTGAAATCTTTTTATCATGTAATATCTTCATTTTCTCTTTATAAATTTTTTCATTTTCATATGATTCATTTCTTATTTCATACATCTCATTTAATTTTAATAATCATTTTTCTCCTACAGTATTCAAATCAAAATTAAACTCCTTCATCGCCCAATAAGCTTTATGTTCAAGTTCAACAGGTAAGTGACAATGTTTACCATAAATTAACCGGTAAGGTGACATTCCGATTGGTGTCTTATAAGTTGTTCTATAAGCCCATAATGCAGAGTCAAGTCTATCAACCCAATCAGTTCTTTTAAGATTAACAGTCTTCTCTAAAATTATTTTAATTTCTCTATTTGATACTTCAGCCATTCCACTTGTTTGAGGGCGATACGCAGTTGCAATTCTGTGTTTGATTTCAAATTTTTCCAGTAATGATTGAATTCTTATATTTCTAAAATGACTTCCACCATCTGTGATAATTACCTTAGGCATTCCAAATCTTGAAAAAATCATTTTATTTAAAAATTTTGAAACACTTTTGGAATCACGGTTAGGTAAAGCTACAGCTTTAATCCACTTTGAAACATAATCAACTGCTAATAAAATATAAATCTTTCTAGATGATGGTACAAATGGTCCCATAAAGTCTAAACCCCATATATCAAAAATTTCAAATTCCAATATATAGTTTAAAGGCATTTCATCTTTTCTAGATATATTTCCCATCCTTTGACATTGATCACATGTTTTCACATAATGTCTCACATCTTTGAACAAGGTAGGTCAATAAAATCCTGAATTTAAAATTTTAAATGCTGTTTTATCTACTCCAAAGTGTCCTCCAAAATCGGAATCATGACATTTTTGAATAATAGCAAAAGTTTCTTCATAAGTTGCACATCTTCTAATTACATAATCTCTTCCTAATTTAAATAAATGTGGATCTTCCCAAATATAAGATTTAGCATCATTTTTAAATTTCTTAATATATTTGTTATTCAATCCATAAGGTAGAATATTGCTAACTAAATAGTTAACTATATCTGCATACCAAGGTGTTTGGCAACCTTGAATAACATATAAATGTTCATTGAGAAATTTCTCATTTATATTTTCCTCAGTAATAACATCATTCTTAATTCTAGATAAAGGATCAGCAATTTGATTATCAGTTCCTTTTCTATCCAGTATTTGAAAAT
Organism: Papilionanthe hookeriana x Papilionanthe teres; assembly: GCA_022702705.1. NCBI lineage: Eukaryota > Viridiplantae > Streptophyta > Magnoliopsida > Asparagales > Orchidaceae > Papilionanthe > Papilionanthe hookeriana x Papilionanthe teres. Next base: position 13,000,190 of record CM040439.1, on the reverse strand, counting down.
CAAATTGTTGTAGAAGTAAAAACCATCTTATCAGTCTAGGCTTAGCATCTTTTTTTGACATTAAATATTTAATAGCGGAATGATCAGAATGAACTATGCATTTGGTACCAAGAAGATAAGGTCTAAATTTATCAAAGGCATAAACTATAGCTAAAAGCTCTTTCTCAGTAGTAGTGTAATTTCTTTGGGTTTCAGTAAGAGTTTTACTAGCATAATATATAACTTTGAAAATTTTCTCATATTTTTGTCCCAATACAGCTCCAATTGCAAAATCACTTGCATCATACATTAATTCAAAGGGTTTATTCCAATTCGGTGCAATAATTATAGGTGCACTTATTAATTTTTCTTTTAAAATATTAAAAGCATTAACACAGTATTCATTAAATTCAAATTTAGCTTCTTTTTCCAATAAATGATAAAGAGGTTTAGCAATTTTAGAAAAATCCTTTATATATCTTTTATAAAATCCAGCATGTCCCAGAAAACTTCTCACATCAGTAACAGTAGTAGGTGGTTGCTGTTCAGCAATAATTTTCACTTTTGTTTGATCAACTTCCATCCCTTTTTGTGAAATTTTGTGACCAAGTACAATGCCTTCTGTGACCATAAATTGACATTTTTCCCAGTTTAGAACTAAATTTGTTTCTTCACATCTTTTCTGAACTTTGGAAATGTTTTCCAAACAAGATTCAAAAGAAGTTCCAAAGACTGAAAAATCGTTCATAAATATTTCAATTCTTTTGTCAATCAAATCACAAAACATTGACATCATACATCTTTGAAAAGTTATAGGTGCATTACATAAACCGAAAGGAATTCTTCTAAACACAAATGTTCCATAAGGACTTGTAAATGTTGTTTTCTCTTGGTCCTCAGGAGCGACACGTAATTGATGATAACCAGAATATCCATCCAGAAAATAGAAATATGAGTGTCCAGCTAATTTATCAAGCATTTGATCCAAGAAAGGTAAAGGAAAATGATCCTTTCTAGTGGCGTCATTTAATTTCCGATAATCAATGCAAATTCGCCATCTAGTAACTTGTCTTGTAGGAATTAGTTCATTTTTATCATTGACAATGACAGTTACTCTTCCTTTCTTCGAAACACAATGAATAGGACTTACCTATTAGCTATCCGAAATAGGATAAATAATTCCAGCATCTAACCATTTTAAAATTTCTTTTTTAACAACCTTTTTCATGATAGGATTTAATCTTCTTTAAGGTTCAATAGTAGGTTTAAAATCTTCTTCCATTAAAATTCTATGCATACAGATGGAAGGGCTTATTCCTTTTATATCAGGAATGGTCCAACCAAAAGCTTTCTTATAATTCTTTAACACTCCTATCAATTTTTCTTCTTGTTCTAAACTTAGTTTGGAAGAAATAATAACAGGTAAAGTTAATGAATTTCGAAGAAAAGCATACTTTAAATGTGCAGGTAACATGTTTAATTCCAGTTCAGGGGCTTTTTTAATTGAGAGTAAAAGTATATCATTTTGTGTTATGTCCAAAATTTCCCAGTTATCTTTAATATAATGAGTTTCTTTAGATAATTCTTCTTCTTTTAGTTCTTCATTTTCATCAGTTAATAATTCAATTTTTTCTTCAGAAATGGCTTTACATCTTTCTTGATAATGTTTTTCAATTATATAATCAATAATATCCATTCGATAGCATTTTTCTTTATCAGGGTACTTCATTAATTTAAGAACATTGAATTTAATCTCTTGATCATTAACTCTCATGGTTAATTCTCCTTTTTGCACATCAATCATAGCTCGTCTGGTAGCTAGAAAAGGTCTCCCTAAAATAATTGGTATTTCTTTATCTTCTTCCATATCAAGTACAATGAAATCCACAGGGAAAATAAATTTATCCACTTTAACAAGAACATCCTCTATAACTCCTTTAGGGTAAGCGATAGATCTATCAGCTAACTGAAGGGTTACAGTGGTGGGAGTAATCTCTCCTAAATTCAGGCATGAGATTAATACTTTCTCCTAAATCACATAAAGATTTTCCACAAAATTTTTCTCCAATAGCATAAGGTATAGTAAAACTTCCAGGATCTTTAAGTTTCTAAGGTAATTTTTTTGAATTATTCTACTACATTCTTCACTTAATGCAACAGTTTCAAAAGCTTCAAATTTTCGTTTCTTACTTAAAATATCCTTCATAAATTTTGCATAAGTTGGCATCTGTTCCAAAGCTTCAATAAAAGGTATGTTACTGGTAAGTTTTTTAAAAATTTCAAAGAACTTAGAAAATTGATGATCAAGCTTCTGCTGTTTTAGCCTTTAAGAAAAAGGTGGTGATGGTTTTTTAACTTCCACATTAATAGGACTAACAGTCTGATCTTGACTAGGAGAAATAGTTTCTTTAGGTTTTTCAATCTCTTTAACCTCAATCTCATTTTCAATTTCATTCTGCATTCTTTCTTTTAATTCCTTTCTACTTCTAAGTTGCACAACTTTAACATGTTCATTTTCTTTTCCAGTTTCTTTTGGATTGATTTCAACATTACTAGGAAGTGTTCTTGGAGGTCTGTAATTAATTAAATTAGCGATTTGTCCCATTTGATTCTCAATATTACGAATAACAGTGTTTTGATTTTGTAATTGATTACTTAGTTGTAAAATTAATTCTTCTATAGATAACTTTTTCTGTTGATTATTAAATCCAGGTGGTTTATAGTTTTAATTTACTTGATTGTTCCAATTTCCAGTTGGATGGGATTGATTATTACCCTATTGTTGTTGTGAATTATTCCTGTTAAAATTAGGGTGATTTTTCCATCCAGGATTATAATAATTGGAATAAGGGTTATTTTTACTAGAAATAGCTTGTAAAGTTTCAATAGTTTGAGAATCTTCCTTATTAGTAGAGTTGTTATGTGATATATTGATAGCAAAATTATCTAACTTCTTAGATATTGCAGCTACTTGTGAAGCTAAAATAGAAAAGGCTTCGTTATTAAGAATACTTGCCATTCTTTTAGGATTAATCCTTTCAAAAGGCCATTGAAAATTATTATTAGCCATTTCTTCAATTAAAGCATAAGCTTCTTCAAATGATTTAGCCATTAAAGAACCTCCAGCAGCAGAACCAGTAATTGATTTAAGTGATCCAATAAGTCCTTTATAACATGTTTGAATAATTAACCAATTAGGTAAAGCATGATGAGGACACTTTCTTAATAGTTCTTTAAATCTTTCCCAAGTTTCATAAATTGTCTCCCCATCAAATTGACTAAATGAAGTATTATCATTTCTTAATTTAGCAGTTTTAGAAGGAGGAAAATATTTAGCAAGGAATTTTTCTGTCATTTCAGCCCATGTTTTAATAGAACATGTTGCTAATGAGTTCAACCACATCTTTGCTTTATCTCTTGAAGAAAAAGGAAAGAGTCTAAGTCTAATAGCATCATCAGAAACATTGTTATATTTAAAGGTAATACAAAGTTCTAAAAAACTAGCAAGGTGTAAATTTGGATCCTCATTTGGTGTTCCCCAAATTGATTATTTTGAACCATTTGAATAATAGACGGTTTAAGCTCAAAAGAATTAGCATCTACAGTAGGTATTTGAATACTACTATGAAGTTCATCAACTGTAGGGTTAGCAGAATCCCTTATCATTAATTTCAATTGGATTTTGTAAATTATTATGTAAATTAGCCATTTCTTAATATTTTTGAATTTGTTTTTCTTTTTTAATTCTTCTAACAGTTCTTTCTAATTTAGAATCTAAAGGTAATAATCCTTCAGATCCAGAACTACACATAAAAAGTAAATAAAAAGTAAAATAGCAAGAAATAAAATTATTTTTTATATTTATTTTTGTTTTTGTTGTTTTTTTAAATGTTTTTGTATTTTATATTTTTGATAATAAAAGAAATAAATAAAATAAAATATTTAAAATCTATAAATTTTGCCTCCCGGCAACGGCGCCAAAAACTTGACCCTCTATCCGCAGCAATGCACCAAAAACTTGGTTTGCAATCGCCAAACAATGCAGTAATTTATGCTATCAAAAATATGTTATAGCCAATACTTTGACTTAAATAGTAATAGCAGCTAGTGTATATAAATATAATTTTATGGAAAATATTTTACACACTAGGGGTACTACGCAAGTATACGTATCGCTTCAAGTAATATAGGGCTTTAAATAAAGACCCCAGTATCGATCCCAAGAGGAGGATTATAGATTTTTCTTTTAAATATTTTGATTTTATTTTTATGTATTTCTTTTAAAGTTAAAAATTGATATTTAATTTACTAGATGCAGAAATAAAGCAGTAATAAAGTAATGATTAATGTAAATAAAAATAAGCAAACAACTTTCTTCCTTTCAATTAATCCAAGACTTTTTTTAGATAATGTAATATTCATGGAGAATATAAATTTATGGTATTGTGCCAAATAGAAGCATTCCTATTCTTTACCTTCGCTTGATAGTATAAATAACATTGGCTAATCTATAGATCAGGTCTGGATGTATTGTTAGTAGAATAGGTTAATCTAGACTCACACTACTAGATGTCCAAGGGTGGCTATGGTCGGCCCTACTAGTGACCCTTTCCTTCTATATAAATCAAATTACAAGAATTTAGCATGTCACTCTAAAAACTTATCAATTCTATGCCCATTAAATATTATCTTCCTATTTATATTCACTTCACCTTGAATAACCCGTGCAAGGCCTTTGACTACCCAATGATTCATGTGATATCTACTAGTTAAGAATTCATCTCCTTCTAGGTCTCAAAACTCTTCAACAGATTTTAACAATTTAAATGGCCAATTTAAATAGTAAATTAAGATCTGGTATTAATACCATCACAATGTTTAAAAAATATATATAGTTTTTAATTCTCCAACTAATTTTATATTATTTTATTTATCTTTTCATAATTTAAAGGAGAAAGTAAAGTAACTACTTAGAACACATTGAATTTAAACGCAAAACATATAAATAAAACTTTGAATCAAAATACAAATACTTATCTCAAGTGTTTCTCCAACTGAACCTCTGAATCCTTCTGACTCTAAAGTAAATAGACTTCAAAAGCACCGACTCTTCAAATACTCTCAATACAAACGCTAAATAAACTCACCAATTAATAAAAGAAACTATAAATATGGCCCTTAAAATATTTCTCTAATTTCTCTCTATAAATGGAACTGTGGGGCTAGGGGACTAGGTTGGGTGTCTCTTTAATTTTTGGGCATTTTTCTCTGAAGGAGTAGCCTCATATTTATAGGCTTCAAGGGTTGCCTTGAGGCAACTCTTCAAAATGTGTCCAGGTTCAATGAATCTTCTAGAAGGTGTGTCTGGCACCTACGTGCCGGAATTTGGCGCCTAGACGCTGGACTTCGCGTCCAGTTCTTCGCACCTCTTCACTTTGGATCGCACCTCTTCGCGATCCTAACCATTTCCAAGCGTCCAAATACAATGTATAACATATCCTATAATCCAAGAATAACTGCCAATCTTCTAGATGGTCCAATAACCATTCACACCGTCAAAATAACCGTCCAAAAGTCGTCAAAAATCTTACAGAATTCTGTATCGAACTGGCGCTTAGGCGCCGGATTCTTGCGCCTAGGCGCCAGGCCAATTATTTTGATAATTTTGCATTTTGGCTCCATTTTTGCTCCTTTTTTCTCCTTTTTCATCTTTTTTTTCTTTCTTGAACATTTTTGCATCACCTACATCCAAAACACAAAAATAACTTTCATTAAAGCATAATATCTTTAAGAATTTGATAAAAATCAAGGCATAAAAATAGGTATTTTTTTTTCACGGATCAGGATTCTACTCCTCCAATTTTCTTGAAGGATCAATTCTCTACCATGTTGTAGGATGTACTAGTTATAAAGCTTTTTCCACCCCATGACTCCCCACGATCACGTAAAGTATGTTAGCTACAAAGCTTTTCTTACTTTTACAAGATCCAAATATTCCAACCCCTCCAAGGAGGAATAGAAATCACTAAAGACATGGGAAATGGAGACTCAGACCCGCTTAGGTTTTAGTTCTGACAGTTTCAAGAGTACGGCTTATTTTTAGGTTGAGTGTTTTGAAAGGGAGTCGCCTACAGAAATTGTCGGTGAACTTTATATTTTAAATTTAATTTAAATATATATAATTTGAAAAGTAGTATTTTGGTTTTTGAAAATAATTTTAAGTTTGAAAATTTTAAGATATGAAATTAAATTGATTTCACATCCCAAATAGTTTATATAAACGAGCACCGCACCACAAACCGTGTATCTATCCCGAGGAATAGATGCACTGCTTGATAATGGGGCTCGATTAAATAAACTAAAAGATTTGTTACCTCCGTTTGGTCTGCGAACCAATTTTATAAGCCGACAAGTTCCCCTGCTTAATATAAAGAAATTAAGCAGGGTTTATATTATCTGGGTTCTTAAAGTTCCCTATAAGGGCAAGCCCCTATAGTTATTTACATCTTACCAAAATCCAAAGGTTCTGGTTGTCTACCAAAATCCTAATCCTATTGCTAGTCACTTCCTATGACGTCTAGGTTCTTGTTTTTGTTAAGGATGATTTTCTTCACCAAAGAACAATTAAGTCCAATTGCTCTTCTAAAACATCCCATCAAATTGAGAAAGTTCTTAGGACGGATCCTAAACATCTTTTCAATGCTTCTGAGAATATTTCGAGTCCAAATGAATTTCATTGTACAGGTGAATTGATCATTCAAAAGGTTTAGCTAAGTTTTGCTTCTTGCTTAGTGAACTTTGAAATTTAATTATATGATGAATAAAGTGACATTTCACTTGATGTTCCATTTAAAGGTTATGAAGGTGAAAGCCTTCAGGGGCATATTAGTTTATTGAGGAATTTAACCATCTTTAATTATAGTTAAATTGTTGGTTTAAGATAATTTAATTTCAAAATTTAGTTTGGTTTTATTTTAAGTGTTTTAAGTTACTTAAGTTGAAAGAAGTGTTTAAATTATTTAATTTCATTAAATTTTAATGATTTAAATTTGATTTGAATTAATCATATTACTTTATGCTAATTTTAATCAATTTGATTTTTCACATTTTTAATCATGAATCGTTTTGAGATTACTTAATATTTCAAATTTGTTTCAAGTTTGTTCTCAAGTGATTTCAAATTAATTTTAATGTTTTAAATTTATTTTTAATTTGATTATTAAATCATTTAATGTCTTAAGTTTTAATTTATTTAACAAGTTATTTCCCTTTTAATTATTAATTATTAATTTTAATCATCATGTCTTTAAAATTAATTAAGATTTGAGTATTACTAGAGTGATTCATTTAGGGATTTTAGATTAAATGATTGCAATTTTCCTAAATTATATCCCCATTTTAACAATTCAAACTCTTAATTATCTTTCTAAAATTTCAGTTATTTAATTAATTAAGATTCACTTTGAATATTTTCAAGATAATTAATGGGTTTCTACCTTTTAATTTCCCAGGTTTCAATCATCTAACGGAGAATTAAGATCAGATATTTTACCCTCCCTTTGATTAAGCCTAAAATATTAATTAGGGTTAAAATCCTTAATTACCTTTATGCCCCTTTTAAGCATATTCACTTCATAACTCACTAAATTGAGCTCAAATAAATTTGAAATTTTAATGCCACTTCACTCACATGTCAACTAAGATATTAGAGGAGAAAATGTGATTTTTTTCATTTTTATTTAATTTATATAATTACCTTAAAGAAAAATAAGGGTTTTCAATGAAAATTCAACAACATGACTAAGGAAAGGTTTCTGTTCTTAGGAAAATTATGGGATATTTCTACTAACTAGAGGACCACTAGGACCAATTTTGGTGATTTTTTTAACAATATTTAATTTATTATAATTATTTTAAGTTTTGAAGTGTTAATTAATTATAAAATAAAATTAAAGTTGAAAATTAAGTTTTATATTTTTCAAAATTCTTTCTAAGGTCAGGGAATCCAGAGAAGTAAATTTTATATTTTTTTGATCTTTGGTTGATTTATTGGAATTATTTTAGTGAAAAGTTAATAAAATCCATTTTTTAAATATTAAAAATTATCTTAAGGCTTTAAAAATTAATATCTTAACTTAGAGACTTAGGAAAATTAGGGGAATGGTTCCTAAATGATTACGAGACCAAATGTGACATTTTTATGATTTTTAATATTTTTGTGATTTTTATAATTTTTTAATTATTAAAATATTCAAAAATGAGTTAAAAATGAAAAATTTTGAAAATTTTCAATTTTAATTTTCATTGATTTCTCTGATACCAGAGAGGACTTAAAATTGAATTGGTGGATTTTTTAGGTGTATTTTGGACTTTATGAATTTTTTAATTTTTAAAATAGCTATGTCATTTAATTAATTCATTTAATGGGTTAAGTTAATTCTAATTAACTTGAAATTTTTATGTGAGGTTCTTTGTATCCTAAGTGACAATGGAGAATTAATTTCATGTGTTTTTGATGTGTAGTTACTCCTAATTAATTAAAGTTCAGTTATAAGTTTTTTAGGCTAATTAGGATTATTTTTACGAAATTAAATCAAATCATAATTTTCCTAAGGTCCTCTGGTCATAAGCTACCTCTCCTAATTTTTTTTAGAATTTTTTAAGCAACATACAAATTATTGGAATTAAAATGCCAAAAGAGACACATAAACTTGAAAAATAGATAGCTTGCCATAGAGGTGACCTCTGGCCTTGGAAAATTTAGGAAATTTTCCCAAAAACAGAGGCTACAAAATTCATATGGTCTCATGCCATGGTGAATTATGTATACAAATGGAGAATTAAAACATCACAGAGAGTATTTAAATCATTAAAAATCATAGACTCAACAAATTAACTTAATTCTTTTTCCACATTATTCTCCTTTGTTCACTGAGCAAGAGGGTATTTTTATTTTATTTTTATGATTTTTCTATGCAAAGATAAAAATTTTTAAAGTTTTGGGCATTTAAATAAATAAAAAATACCCTAATTTCCTACTTATCCAACACGACACCTCGTCATCCTCGGCAGCTCCGAAGTCCCACATGGCACTTTCTCATGCAACACCACCATCTGACTGGGATGTCACGTGGCCCGCTACTCCGTTTCATCTTCTCATTCGGCTTGATCTCCACCGTTCGTTCATTACACAAGCCATCCGACGGTGGCTGGTCATCGTCTACGACTGGTGCATCCCGAGAGCCGTCCACGTTCTAACCCTAAGATCTCCCTCATCTCTCAACTAAATTACGTGATCTTGGGCTCTATGAACTCGTTTCGACAAGATGAACACATCTATTCGGCTATGATGCTTTGAAAAATAACTCAAACAAAATGGAGAATCAAAATAAGCTCTCGGGAAGGAGGAGTTCAATACCTTTGAAGCTTCAATCAGAGGGGCTTGGCACATTCGTTGGAGTCTGAGGAAGCTAGGGATGAAGCCTGGGGCTGTGGTGAAATGCCTAGACCAGACTTCCACCAAGACTGATTTTGAGCTCTGGCCAATAGAAGGAATGGCTAGCATGGTGAGGGGGATTCCACTGGGGAACTTTTTCTCTTGGTCTGGTGATGGTGTAGAGTCAATCAATTTAAAGATTGGCTCACTGTGGTGAAGTGTACTATTTTTGGGCTTAAAATTGAGCTCAGAAATTGAGCTCACGGAGAGGATTTTAGGGCTGGATTTCAGTGGGGATCAATTGCTCTAAGTTAGGAGAGGAGTTTAGAACCAATTTAACAGAGTTTTGTTAAGGTTCAGTGCATCCAACCTTTTGGTCATGGAGGTGAGGAGTTTAAATAGCTATGACTACGGGGCTTCCCAAAGGCAATTGAAGGCTGGGATCAGCTGCTCAGGGAAGGAGAAGGAGAGCCCAGGTGTCCACTGGGGTTGGGACAACTCAGCAAGCTCAAATTTGAAAATTTGGCTCACATGGAGCTCTCAGGTGTGGTGTTTTCCGGTGACCCAGGCTGCTGGCCGACAAGCATGGGTCACAATCTGACGCAGTGAGGTCAGGGCTGGAGTTTGGTGAGTTCAATTGGCTTTGGACATGTGTAAAGGATTTTGATTTAACTGGTATGGGGGAGAGCTCATTTTAGTCTTGAAATGGTCAAGCCATGGAAATGGGTTGGGTGCACCTCCCCATGACCTGATTTGGGCTGAGGGAAAGTCATTTGGTTCAGCTTGATTAGTGGGGTCAAGTCACAATCCAAGTACAATTAGACTTAAACATGGGTTAGGGGAAACATGGGAAAGGCTAATGACTTTTAAGGGGTGTTTAAAGACCTTCCTCCTTTTTTCATTTATGGAGTGATGACAAGTCTAAGGTTCTCATGGCTCTCATGTGGCTTGTGCATGGCTCCAAGGCCTCCTCATGGCTTGGGAATGTCTTGGATCACTTGCATGAGAAAGGGATTTTGGGATTTTTGAAATTTAGGGGTATTTTGGCATGAGGATTGATTTAGATTTATTTGATGATGAAATTGGAATTTAGGGAATGATTTTAATTAAAGGGATGACAAATGAAAATGTCATGTGGGCTTTAGGATAGATTTTGGGATTTTTTTTTTAAATTGTTTTGGATGGGCTTTTGACATGTCTTAAAGAGGTGGGCTTTTAGGTTTTAAAATAGACTCTTGGATAAAAAATGTTAAAAGGTTGTGCCAAATAAATGTTGCAATTGGTTTAGGAATGTGCCATGAGTGATTTGGAACACGTTTGGGGTAATTTGGAGTTGAATTGGATTTAGTTTGGGTCTTTTAGTAATAGGACCAAAGTGGGTCAAATTAGGCTAAATTGGGTTAATGTTAGGCTAATGTTGGGTTTAATGTAAAATTAATGTTGAAAAATGTTTAGGGAGGTGTGAAAAAGAGTTTTCATTTTTGGTTGGGCCTTGATTTTGGGATTTGGGTTGGTTTGGGTTCATGGTTGGTTTAGGCCAATTTGGAGAATTTTGGTTTGAGTTGGGTTTGGGTGGAGTTTGGGTCCAAATATTGGGTAAATTAGTTTACAGTTTTGTTTGTGGGGATGTTAGGAAGGTTTGAAAATAAATTTGGGGAAAATTGGGTGACATTTGGATTGAATTTCAGGTGGATTGGGTTGGTTTGTCACTTTGGGCCTCAAGGGCCAATTTGGAATTCTTTGATCAAACTAGATTAAATTAACAAAATTAGGGTATGTGGTAGTTGAAGAAAATGATTTGGATAATATTTTGGAATTTTCTGGAATTGTTTGAGGATTTTTGGAATTTTTTGGAATTTTGAGCCAAAAAGGGTATTTTGGGTATTTAGAGGGTATTGGGGGTATTTTTGGAATTTTTGGTATATTTGGCCATGGATGATCAATTTGAGTGGTGGGGAGTGTTTAGGATTGATTTTGAGGAATTTTGGTAATTTGGGCAATTTTTGACAATTTTGGGCAATTTCAAGGGTATTTGGTAGGTTTGGTTGGTTTAGGGCCCTGGGAGTCAAAAATTGTAATTTGGGAAAATGAAGATTGGTTAGTGGCCCGACCCACAATTACACAGTAAATTAACTTTCAAAAGATGGCCAAAAACTTGACCCGGTTTATAAATAGCGGCTAGTGTGCAAAATCTTAAATGATATAAAAATTGGATAAATATTTTACACACTAGGGGTACTACGCAAGTATACGTATCGTTTCAAGTAATATAGAGTTTTCTTTAAAAATCCCAGTATCGATCCCAAGAGAAAGGGAAGTAAGAGGTCTTTAGTCAAATTTTAGTCTACTAATAACAGTCCTTAGTTTGAAATGTCGATTAAAATGGTGTTTTATCTAGCAACTACTCCTAAATGCAAGTGTTAAATGTAATAGTAACTATAACTAAATGCAAATAATAATTCTAAAAATAACCCTTTTTGGATGAGTTGGTTTGGAAAATTTTGAGATATTAAAAACTACTATTCTTATGTATTGAAATAGATAATGTATAGGAATGAGATGCATTAAATATTGTATGTGCCAAAAAGGAGCAATCATATTCTTTACCCTTTGGTCCAGGAATAAAGAACATTGACTAATCCTATACTTGGTTACTGAATCTGCGTCTAGGCTGAGAGGATACCGGCTCTCACTTGGAAGCTCCCACATTCCCCTCGCCTAAGGGCTAATAATCTACACTTCAGCACCCAAACGATAGGACCGAATTGATGATTTTAGCCTGTCACTCTAAAATCTCCAATTTTATGCCTGATTAATATTATTTCCCAATTTATTTGCATTAAATCCCCATGAACTTCACCATGCATGTAATTTGAATGTGGTTTGTACTTAGTTGTAGAAAGCATAACCCTCTCGGATCATATGTTTTCACAATAAATTTTAACATTACAACAGGCCTTAATTGCAATGTAAATTAAGTGCAAGTAAAAACCATCACATTTATAATTAAATTTACTTCTGCCATGCATCACAAAATCCTAAACATGATTTCTACTCATTACAAAAGAAAAGTAAAAGAAAAATAATGGCATAATCTTCTCAAGCCGCTATTTCAAAAAAAAGAAGAAATAGTAAGAGAGATACGTCACAAAGCACGAAGAAAACACAACGGAAACTTCATGTAACCAAGGTAAATCCACTAGGTAAGTGTTTACAAAATCATAAGATAATGAAGAACAATGCTTAGCTTTTTCCCTTTGAAAGAAAGACGAAGATATCTCCCATAAAGTCTCTCGGCGATCCATGCAATGTTAGCGAAATCCCTTACAAATTCTCTCAAAATCTCCTCTCCAATCTCTCCAAAAGGGTAGAAATCTACATTTCTACTCATATTCTAAGAATCCTAAACATTCCTCAAATTTTTCTCCAATTTTTCTCCTCTTAATTCCTCTCTTATCTCTCTTATTTTTCTCTCAAATTCGTCTCTTTTTAAAGAGGTAGAAAAATTCCCAAAGGTTGCTTAAGCACCTCTTTAAAAAGGCATCCAGATTCGATGAATTTGTGCTTAAACCGACCTTCTCGCCGTCGGCGGGCTCGTTCTCACCGTCGGCGGGCTCGCTCTCGCCGTCGGCGGGCTCGTTCTCGCCTTCGGCGGGCTTCTAGAACATGGGCTAACTGCTAAGGCTCGCCGTTGACTGGCTCGAGGGCGCTGTCGGTGAGCCTTTCGGTCATATTTTGGCCTTCTCAGGAAAATCCCGCCATCAGCGGGCTCGAGGCCGCCGTCGGCGAGATTCTTGCGCAGCTCCACCGTTTGGCTTCGTTTTAGCTCCGATTCGTAACTGATAACCCTACAAAATAAACATAAAAGCAACATTTCTTTAAAGTGTAATCTCATTCAAAAATATGCAAGAAGTGTAAAAGAGATTTAGCATCAAAAGACTTATCAAAAGGTGTCAGGGCAGAATTTCATTTCTTGCTCGTTTTTTGCTCCAAATTGCACCATTTTTGCTTCTTTTTTCTCCAATCACCATTTCTTGTACCTAAAACCAAAAAACATACAAAATACCTTCTTTTAAAGTTTAACATCATCAAAAATGAATAAAATGATATAGAAAAAAGCATATATATTTTAGGCGTGCCAAAATCTCCCAAACTTAACTGTTACTTGTCCTCAAGTAGCACTTTTACTACATAAAAATATAACTCAGGGCAATGTACTTTTAACCTGTAATACACTAAAATTTTTCATTCAAAAGAATATATTGGTTAGATTTTTAGAAATAAATTTAGTAACTCAGGATAACACTACAGGTATAAGAATATTCAACAATCAAGTCAAAGGGTTCTAGTCTTCTATTTATTTCAAGATAAACCATAATTTGTCACATTAATAGTGCTTTGAAAGATTATGTGAAAAATGAGTTCATGCAAACTTCATCAGAATGTAGGCCAATACTTTAAATATAAATTTAGAAATGAAATCAAGTTTTTCCTTTAGGGTGACTCAAGTGAAGCCAATTTTTAATTAGGCATGTCCTCAAGCTTCTCCTCATAAATATTTTTCTTTCTTTTTCTTTTTCTCTCTTTTTTTTCTTTCTTTTTTTTAATGAGGATTACTATATCTGGATAGCCTAGAATGATTTTGAATTTCATTCTTCTCTTTCTAAAGTTCAAACTTGAAACAGATCCTTACTTTACAATTAGGTATGAGCATTATTATTCATCATAAAGTCACAATCTCTTTTTAACACACAATACTTTAAGTCTCTTAACATTTTAAAAAATACAGTTTTCCTTACTTTAAATAGTTAACTATAATAAAATTCTTTCATACCAAATATCTTACCCTTATAAAATTAACCTTTATTACTAAAAACTTTCATCCAATCCTTCCATAATATTCAACTGAAATAAAAAGTTTTAGTTATCTCAAGTGAGGTTCAATTGCCAGAAGTTATGCTAATAATTTTTGAAAATATAACAATTGAGAAGAAATAAGAGTTAATATTGTTCTTCCCCTCCAAACTTAAATTTTAAAATATTTTGCAATTAATTCCATAAAATGTATCAGGAAGAAAAAGTAAAGGTTGAATTTATTTACTACTACAACATCCTATCAAATTTATATACATGCATAATTAGGATAGAATGACTGCAGGAAAAAGCAAATCTAGCCTAAAACATGTTTGTAAAAAAATTACACTAAAAGAAAGTATTTTCACATTAAAATTTTATTTTTCATCCTACCCCCAAACTTATTTTTTAATATATATAACATTCAGCACAGAAAATATAAGCAGGAAAAAAAATAATTTAGAAATTCTATCTTCCACAAGTGTCTATCAAAAAGATCTACAATTATTAATTAGGATAGAAATCATGTAGCAGAAAGTAAATCTAAACTAAACATGCCAGAATAAAATTTACTAAATAAAAGTTTAACTAGCATAGCAGGTATCAGCAAGGGAATATAAAAATGTTCTACAATTCTTATATAAAATTGTAACACAAACATAAATATACATTAGATAAATGAGGTCAATTCTTCCTTAAACTCATCTCATCTCACTAATTTACTTCCAATTTCTAACTGAATCACTACACAGATAAATTAGGTACTTTCAAATGATTTTATAGATTATAATTCTAAAGATAAGATTATACCTGATAAATTGGTTTCCGGATACCAATCTCAGGCATCATCTAATCCTTATAATTAAGCACCTCTAATAGTTATAAAGATAGTGTAAGATCATCCACATGGTATTCATCAAATAGGCATGACTCCTACCTAATGAAAGTAATGTTAGAGAAAAGAAGTATCAAAATTGAGATAGATATGTTACAATTTAAATTCATGGTATCTCTTGTAAAACTCAAGTCCGGGTGAGACCCAAGTCATAGTGGACTCGTCAATCCAACTACTACAAGAGATCAAGTCTAGCCATAATAAGAAGTTAAGGAATCACATCCCTCATGACACACAAAGATCAAATCAAACTACTAACAATCCAAACATCTATTAATAATAATCAAACTTATCAATCCATAATGACACATAAAGATCAAGTCAATCCACTCTAAAGCAAACACCCTACAATACTAACAATCATAACTCTCAAGCACACTAATTCAAAGCACATTGATAACTATGGGTTGCCTCCATAAAGTGTTCGGTTTAACGTCGTTAGCCCGACAAATGATTCCACCTGGATCAAAATTCCAATTAAGTAATCCTCGATCAATCACCAATCATTTTCAAATCCAGGGATTCCTATAAAATCCTCAAATTTTAATTTTTCATTCAGCTCTTCATTTTCAGTTTGATTTATATCATAATTCCTCGTATTTCTTTCTAGATCCAATATTCTTCTATTGATTTTCTCAATCCGCATATT
The DNA here is from genome assembly GCA_022702705.1 of Papilionanthe hookeriana x Papilionanthe teres. Lineage (NCBI taxonomy): Eukaryota > Viridiplantae > Streptophyta > Magnoliopsida > Asparagales > Orchidaceae > Papilionanthe > Papilionanthe hookeriana x Papilionanthe teres. The sequence continues at coordinate 12,984,377 of CM040439.1, read as the reverse complement.
AATATCATCCTTAAAATTTATAAGAAATGGATCTTCATAAGAGACTTCAAGATCTCACAAATTTTGGATTAGATTCTCTCTAGATAATTCAGATTTTGGATCAAATTCTTCTATGTCACTCTTATGATTCAAGTTTTCTTCCAATTCTTCCCCTTTATAATTATTAAATGATTGAGGATCTATCTTAGTTGAGGAAATAGGTTTTTCTAATTCCCTAGGAATTTCTTCCAATGGTCTTCCAATATTCTTATCCTCTTTTTTCAACTCAAAGTTCTTTTGAAATTTATCCTCAAATTCTCTTCCAAGTCTTAGTTCAATAATTTTATCTTGTTCATCATTTGATTTAGGTTTTTCTTGTGATTGAGTCGCATCTAAAGATATAAAAACTGGTTGTGTAGATGAATTTTCTAAATAGATAGGCTTTAAAATTGTATGGGGTACATCCATCTTAAGTTCATGAGATTTTTCAATAAATGGAATTAAAAGTTTACTATTTTTGGTAGCGTCCATCATTTCACACCTCTCCTGAAAATACATACAATCTTTTTTAAATAAAGTTTTCAACTCATCATGAAAATCTATTGCAATCTCATCTTTTAACTTACTCTCAAAACTTTCTTGGAAATGGTCTTTACTTAGATAATCAATTTCATCCATCCAAAAACAATCATCTTCTTTTCTCTCAGCTGGATATTTCATAGTCTTTAATACATCAAAAGTGACTTCCTGATCATTAATATTCATAGTCAACTCTCCTTTTTGCACATCTATCATAGCTTGTCCAGTAACAAGGAATGGTCTCCCTAAAATAATTGGAATTTCTTTATCTTCCTTCATATCTAATACAATAAAGTCCAAAGGAAAGATAAATTTATCCACTTTAACAAGCACATCTTCTATAACTCCTTTTGGATAAATGATAGATCGATCAACTAACATAAGGGTTACAGTAGTGGGAGAAATATCGATTAAACCTAACCTTCTAAATATAGATAGAGGCATCACATTAATGCTCACTCCTAAATCACATAAAGCTTTTCCACATAATTTTTCTCGAATTGCATAAGGAATTGTAAAGCTACAAGGATCTTTAAGTTTCCGAGGAAATTTTTTCTGAAGTATGGCACTGCAGTCCTCACTTAGTGCAACTGTCTCATAATCCCCAAATTTCCTTTTCTTGTTTAATATATCCTTTATAAACTTTGCATAACTTGACATCTGTTCCAAAGCTTCAGTGACAGGAATATTTATCATTAACTTCTTAAGTACTTTCATGAACTTTGAAAATTTTTTATCCAACTCATGCTGTCTAAGTCTTTGAGGAAATGGAGGTGGTGGTTTTTCCAAACTGATTTTAGTTGGAGATATTAATTTTTTAAGATCCTTAGAAACATGTTCTTCGGGTCTTTTAGTTTCCTTTGTTTCTCTCACAACATCTTTTTCTTTTCTAACCACATCCTCTATATCTCTTATAATTTTTAATTGGACAGCTTCTATTTGTTCCTTAGTGTTCTCTTTAAGGTTGATCTCATTGTTTCTAAGAAGTGTTCTTTGGTATCTATTGCTAAGTGAATTAGCAATTTGTCCCAGTTAATTCTCTATATTTCTAATCGCAACATTTTGACTTTGCAACTGGTTTCTCATTTGCAATACCACTTCTTCCATAGACATTTTCTTATCCACAAATTGTTGATCATTGTTAGAGTATGGTGGATTTGAAGGTATATAGTTTGTGTTCCAATGATTATTCGAACTTCCATTAGGATTTGCATGATTATTTTCCCATTGTTGGTTTCCATTGTCAGTAGTAGGATTCCAGTTAAATTTAGGATGGTTCTCCCAACCTGGGTTGTAAAAGTTAGAGTACGGGTTGTTTATGGTATTTAAAATCCCATATGATAATTTAGAATCAATCATATGCTCTAATGAACTTTCCTCACTTACTGAAGTAAATTGAGGTTGGTTCGTTCCAAATTGGTCCAACTTCCTTAATATTGCAGCAATTTGACATGCAAGAATTGAAATCACATCTGTATCATGAACACTAGCTACATTTTTATGATTTAACCTTGCAGAGGGCCATTGAAATTCATTTGTAGACATTTCTTCAATTAATGCATATGCTTCATCAAATGAATTTGACATTAATGAACCACCGACATGCAGCATCAATTATGCACCTAAGGGATTCTACTAACCCATTATAAAAAGTTTGAATGATTAACCAATCGGGTAGAGCATGGTGTGGACACTTGCTTAGGAGTTCCTTAAATCTTTCCCAGGCTTCGTATATTGATTCTCCTTCATACTGACAAAATGAGATAATATCATTTCTAAGTTGAGTATTCCTTGAAGGTGGAAAATACTTAGCTAAGAATTTTTGAGTTAACTCCTCCCAATTTTTAATAGAACCAGGTGCTAATGAGTATAACCACATTTTAGCCTTATCCCTTAGTGAGAAAGAAAAAGGCCTTAGTCTAACAACATCGTCTGACATGCCATTATAACGAAATGTAGCACAAAGTTCTAGAAAATTTGATAAGTGTAAATAGGGATCCTCCGAAGGAGTTCCCCCAAACTGATTGTTCTGCACTAGTTGGATAATCTCAAGATTTATTTCAAACGAGTCGGCTTCCACGACAGGGTTTTGTATACCACAGTGAATTTCATCTGTCGTAGGATTTATGTAATCCCTGAATGATTTATGATGATTTTCCAAGTTATTATCTTGAAAGTTTTCCATTTCCATTTCTAGTTTTTCGAGCCCTTTCTGTATTTTTATTATTTTTTATTTTTTTCAAACTCGGGATCATAAGGTACAAGTCCTACAGATCCTTTATTTCGCATACGCAACATAACAAATAATACATTAATAAGTAAACAAATAACATATGAAATATATTCAACACTACAAAACATTTTCACAAACACCTTATTTTTCACACAAACAATTTTTTCACAACACTTTTTCATACAATAAAACACTTTTCACACAAAAATAGTGTTTACGACACTACAGTTTTCCAAGTCTAAGCCTAATTACTTCAACTAAAATTCTCCTAAAGTTCTTACCGAAGCATCCTCGGCAACGGCGCCAAAAACTTGGCCCGACTCGCAATTACGCAGTAAATTAACTTCCAAAAGATGGCTAAAAACTTGACCCTATTTATAAATAGCGGCTAGTGTGCAAAATCTTAAATGATATAAAAATTGGATAAATATTTTACACACTAGGGGTACTACGCAAGTATACGTATCATTTCAAATAATATAGAATTTTCTTTAAAAACCCCAATATCGATCCCACGAGGAAGTGAAGTAAGAGCTCTTTAGTCAAATTTTAGTCTACTACTAATAGTCCTTAGTTTGGAATGTCGATTAAAATGGTGTTTTATCTAGCAACTACTCCTAAATGCAAGTGTTAAATGTAATAGTAACTAAAACTAAATGCAAATAATAATTCTAAAGATAACCCTTTTTGGATGAGTTGGTTTGGAGAATTTTGAGATATTAAAAACTACTATTCTTATGTAATGAAATAGATAATGTATAGGAATGAGATGCATTAAATATTGTATGTGTCAAATAGGAGAACTCATATTCTTTTCCCTTTGGTCCAGGCATAAAGAACATTGACTAATCCTATGTTTGGTTATTAAATTTGCGGCTAGGCTGGGAGGATACCGGCTCTCACTTTGGAGCTCCCACATTCCCCTCGCCTGAGGGCTAACAATCTACACTTCAGCACCCAAACGATAGGACCGAATTGAGGATTTTAGCCTGTCACTCTAAAATCTCCAATTCTACAGCCGATTAATATTATTTCCCTATTTATTTGCATTCAATCCCCATGAACTTCACCATCCATGTAATTTGGATGTGGTTCGTACTTAGTTGTAGAAAGCATAACCCTCTCGGTTCGTATGTTTTCACAACAAATTTTAACATTAAAACAGGCCTTAATTGCAATGCAAATTAAGTGCAAGTAAAAACCATCACATTTATAATTAAATTTACTTCTATCATGCATCACAAAATCCTAAACATGATTTCTACTCATTACAAAAAAAAAGTAAAAGGAAAATAATGGCATAATCTTCTCAAGCCGCTAATTCCAAAGAAGAAGAAATAGTTAGAGAGATACGTCATAAAGCGCGAAGAAAACACAACGGAAACTTCATGTAACCAAAGTAAATCCACTAGGTAAGTGTTTACAAAATCATAAGATAATGAAGAACAATACTTAGCTTTTTCCCTTTGAAAGAAAGATGAAGATCTCTCCCATAAAGTCTCCCAGCGATCCATGCAATACTAGCGAAATCCCTTACAAATTCTCTCAAAATCTCCTCTCCAATCTCTCCGAAAGGGTAGAAATCTGCATTTCTACTCCTATTCTAAGAATCCTAAGCATTCCTTAAATTTTCCTCCACTTTTTCTCCTCTTAATTCCTCTCTTATCTCTCTTATTTTTCTCTCAAATTCGTCCCTTTTTAAAGAGGTAGAAAAATTCCCAAAGGTTTCTTAAGAACCTCTTCAAAAAGGCGTTCAGATTCGATGAATTTGTGCTTAAACCGACCTTCTCGCCGTCGGCGGGCTCTTTCTCGCTGTCGGTGGGCTTCTAGAACATGGGCTAACTGCTAAGGCTCGTCATCAGCGGGCTCGAGGGAGCTGTCGGCGAGCCTTTTGCTCATATTTTGGCCTTCTCGAGAAAATACCACAGTCAGCGGGCTCGAGGCCACTGTCGGCGAGATTCTTGTGCAGCTCCATCGATTCGCTCCGTTTTAGCTCTGATTCGCCCCGTTTCAATTGTGTTGCGTTCATAACTAATAGCCCTACAAAATAAAAATAAAAATAAAAATAACTTTTCTTTAAAGTGTAATCTCATTCAAAAATATACAAGAAGTGTAACAGAGATTTAGCATCAAAAGACTTATCAAAAGGTGTCAGGGGCAAAATTTCATTTCTTGCTCGTTTTTGCTCCAAATTGCACCGTTTTTGCTTCTTTTTGCTCCAATCACCATTTCTTGTATCTAAAACCAAAAAACATACAAAATACCTTCCTTTAAATTGTAACATCATCAAAAATGAGTAAAATGATATAGCAAAAAGTTTATATATTTTAGGCGTGTCAATTATATGTGAGTAGAATGAAACCATTTTGGTTGAGTCATGAAGCCATATTAAGCTCACAAGAGCCATGAGAGGACTCATTTTAGGTACTCAATATTTTGTTCCTAACCCTCTTAGCCAGGGGCTTAGGGGTTGAGATCCATCCATATGAATTTCTTACATGAGTCAGGAAGCCAAGTTGGGTAAGAGTGGTTTTAGGATTTGGAATGTGTGTAGGAGCGTGGTGTGTGTAAGCTTACCCTCACCAAGACCAGACCACCCAGGGTAATCCTAAGGCCAAAAAGTCCTATAGGAACTCATCCTTGAACCTCCACATTTGACTTTTAACCTTCTAAAGAGGCTTGGAGGTTTATGGTCATCCGTGTGGGGTTCAAGAAAAATTAAGAAGTGTTTGAATTTCTAAGTGGTGGGTCCCACTTCTAGTCCTTCAAGATAGTCAAAGGGAAAATCTATGGCTAGATCCTAAGCACTAAGAAGAGAAAAGATCTCACCAAAAATGAGGTCAACAAATGGACCCCCAATAGGTGTGGTGTGCTAACCAAGCACATTGCGCGTATTGGCATTGATCGAAGAGATCAACAAAACCAACACAGATGTCTAAGTGACACACTTAGAACAAAGCATAGAAAATTTCCACTGAGGAGTATCAGGTAAATCTCCAAGACTGAAGATTTCATAACTCTCGCTGGGGAAAAGAGGCAAATTCCAAATCACAAGATCTAGAGAGATAGATTGGACTTCAAATTCGTTTCATTTTTCGTTTCATGTTTTAATTTTGAGTTTCGAATTGATTTGAGTTTCAATTTTGGTAGAAATTTCACTTAAGATTGACTTCAAGGTGGATTTCGCAGGAATTTTGGATTTGAAATGAGAATTGGAACCTAGGTCCCAACCTTGAGATTGTAAAGAGAACAGGAATTTAGGTACCAGCCTCGAAGAGAGAATCGAAATTTAGGCACCGATCGAGAAGGATAAGAATCACAATTTAGGTACTGATCTCGAAATGAGAACTGGAAGTTAGGTACCAGTCTCGGAAGTGATTCGGAAGTTTGGTACCGACCTCAAAAAGGGTGAGAACTGGAAGTTAGGTACCAGTCTCGGAAGAGAGTCTAAAGTTAGGTACCAACCTCGAAAAGGGTGAGAACTGGAAGTTATACCAGTCTCGGAAGAGAGTCGGAAGTTAGGTACTGACCTCGGAGTGCGGAAAAGTTTCTTGGAAAAGTGTGAATTTAGCAGACACCGAGATTAGGATGCCTTGTCGGTCTTATACCCAAGTTAGAGGATTAGGATGTGGAAAAGTTTCTCGGAAAGAGTGCGAGATTAGCGGACACCTAGATTAGGATGTTTTATCGGTCTTATACCCAAATCAGAGGATTAGAATGCAGAAAATTTTCTCATAAAGAGTGCGAGATTAGCGTACACCGAGATTAAGATGCCTTGTCAGTCTTATACCCATCAGAGGATTAGAATGCGGAAAAGTTTCTCGGAAGGAGTGTGAGATTAGTAAACACCGAGATTAGGATGCCTTGTTAGTCTTATACCCAAGTCGGAGGATTAGAATGCGAAAAGTTTCTCGGAAAGAATGCGAGATTAGCAGACACCGAGATTAGGATGCCTTGTCGGTCTTATACCCAAGTTGGAGGATTAGAATGCGGAAAAGTTTCTCAGAAAGAATGCGAGATTAGCGAACACCGAGATTAAGATGCCTTGTTGGTCTTATACCCAAGTCGGAGGATTAGAATGCAGAAAAGTTTCTCTGAAAGAATGCGAGATAGTGGACACTGAGATTAGGATGCCTTGTTGGTCTTATACCCAAGTCAGAGGATTAAAATGCGGAGAAGTTTCTTGGAAAGAATGTGAGATTAGTGGAAATTCAGAGAAGAGAAATGAAATTCAAGTGTCGATCTCGAAATGAGAACTGGAAGTTAGGTACCAGCCTCAGAAGGATGGGAACTGGAAGTTAGGTACCAATCCCCAAAAGTTTGTCTTTTTGATTTGGTTTTGAAGTTTCTGTGGAAATCTTAGTTTAGGGGAAGATTGGAATGAGACATGAAAGTGTTTCATATCTCGAGAGAGTTGATCAAAGTTTGGATGTTTGGCAAAGGATATGAATCCATGTCATCTGAACCAAATCGAAAATTTTGTGGTTCTGTGTTAGTAGACTCAGTCAACCTTCTCAAATGAGGAAAGAGATCGCCGAGATTTCAAGATGACAAAGAAGTTTAGAATTTTGAAAGTGAAGTTGAAGTCTTCTGTGAGGAAGAATCAACTTAAAAGGGGATTCAAAGGAGCTTCAAATGGATTTCAGTCGAAAGATTTTAATTGACATATTCATATCGGAATTCAATTCGAGATTTAGATTCGTTTCGTTTGTTTTAGTGATTCAATTTCATTTTTGTTTATTTAGTGTTCGTGTTAATTTGAGGTTCATTTTGACACTCAGATACTTAAAAAGTGTGCTTTATTCATTTTCTTTTCTTTTCGTTCTTTGTTTGAAGTTCATTTAACTTAATGGCATTTCCCAGTCAATTTGCACAAAAGAGGTGAAGGCAAAACATGACATGGTCGTTTCCATTCCAATTTGTTGAAAATGTATCATATAACTTGATCCAAAACATGATGATATTGTTTCTTAAAATTCAATTTCTCATACAATCCACATAAATCCAAAATAGATTGTGTAAGATTCTTGCAAGTTTCTTCCAAAAGCATCTCTCGAAATCCATGTCTAAATAGTGAGACACATGACAATAACATCACATTCCAAGCCATCTTCGGCAGGAAATGCCATCTGATGTGCATTGAAGGTGTGCTATCTCCCATGTAGCTCACAGCTCATAGGGCCAAAGGCTTTCTAACTTTGGATCTGGCTAAAAGTGGAAAGGCATTTTGCTGTCGTCCATCCTCCAAAAAGTGACGAAGATATGCTCAACAGGCACACCTGAAATACAATGTTTTGCTATGTCTGCTCCATTTCCTTTTAGCATCACGACCGAACCTACAGGTAGAGGTATTTCCACCGGCCCTCGAAATTCTTCGGGGCTTGCTATTCGGAGGTCAGATCAGAACAAGATGTTACACTGGTTGACGAAAGACACTGTGCAGAAAGGTCTGACGAAGTCATGATGATCTATGTGTGGGGGCATGCAGTCTCCCACCCTGTATATGTTAATGATGCAGCTGTTGGATATGCAATCTGCAGGCAATACCCTCCATGTCACCATCCTTTTTACCATCCTCTTGATAATTCTTGGCATCGGATGCACATCACTTCGACAGAGTATCCCTGGTGGATTTCCCTTTCCGTCCTCGGAGCAACACCCACACTGGATTGTAACTCTTTCTTTTTCTTTCATCCATTTTTGAGGTTCTAAGTAGGTCTTTTCTCTCAAACGACCAGCTTGGCCCATTTTCTGAAGCTCAATGATGCAACCCACAATTTGTTGTTGCTCGTAGTCTTAGAACACATCTGTATGCAGCTCAAGGCCTTCCAAGATGTTGATCCTCTTGCTTCGAATTCTTTCAAAATATTCAAAAGTTTTCTTTTAAACCTTCTGCATTCTCTCCAGCTCGTATTCTGGGATTATCTGTAATCGGCGAGGTCTGGTAACATATTGTGGGATATATGGTTCAACCCCAACACGTTCTCCTGCATGTCTCAGCTCCTCGGGGATAATCTCTGTCAGGAAATTCCCCGGAGTTACTTTCGCAACAAGACTCTTCAAAACTAGTGCATATGTCTGGTGTCTCGATGCTGATTCTATTTCTATATTGCTTAGAATTTCTTTCATCTTTTCTAATGTTTTGGAGTTCATCTCCTCTTTTTGGGTTACTGACAAATCGATTTCTTTGAAGTATATGTACTGACGGTAGCAATTGTCTCTTCATGTTGATCTGCTGCTAGCTTGCTCAGCATCATGCGAATGCGGCGGTTCTTGTTTCTTCACTGGGTCGGACCCGTACACTAGAGTGTAAGGCGTAAAGTGAGTAGGAGTTTTGAAAGTCGTTTTGTAGGCCCATAAGGCTTCTAACAACTTCTCGTGCCAATTTCTTTTGTTGTCGTCCAAAGTTTTTTTAGGATTTGGACGGTCAAGCCATCTGCTCTTGGGTAGTAGATCTTCGAATATCGCCAATCAATTCCGTGTCTTCTGTCAAAATGTTTTATCTTCGTGCTTCTGAATGCGGACCAGTTATCTGAGATAATTCTGCGCGGTACCCCGAAACGGTAGATGATTTGATTCTTGAAGAACTGTAACACGTGATGTGCTTTCACTTCTCTGAGCGGTACTGCTTCTGCCTATTTTGAAAATTAATCTGTAGTTGCAAGGATAAAGCGATGTCCTCTTGAAGAAGGCAGTTCTATCGGACCCACAATATCTGTGCCCCAACACTCAAACGGCCATGATGCGATTGTCGAATGTAGCACATTTGGAGGTTGATATAGAACCACTCCATGCACTTAGCACTGGTGACAACTCATGGCAACTTTCATGCAGTCGGTCATCATTGAGGGCCAGTTGTACCCTAGTCTTTTAATTTTCATTTTCATCTTTGGACCCGACTGATGAGCGCCACAAAGTCCTGAATGTACCTCTTTAACAATTTCACGAGCCTCGGACCCGTTTAGGCACCTTAGCCACATCTGGATGAAAGACCTTCTATATAACGTATTGTTTATTAATGTGTATGACAGAGTTCTTTTCTTGATCTGATAAGCTAATGACTTATCGTCTGGTAGTTTTCCTATTTGCAGGTAGTCTACGAGTGGTTGAAGCCAATCTTCTGCATTTTCTGTTACTGCTGCAACTGTTTCTTCTTCCTTTCCTTCTTATTGGTGTATTACATCCATGTCGAGCTGTGATAGGACCTGTCGTCCTTGAACTGACATTTCAACTAACTCATCATGTAAGCAGGCAAATTCTTTGCGAGGCAGGCTAACTCATCTGCGAGAGCATTTTCTCTTCTGGGAATCTTGTAGATCATTACATTCGGAATCTGCTTCAACAACTTCATGGCATACTGAAAGTATTGCTCGAGCCTTGGTTTCAAATTCTTGTACTGTCCTGCAACCTGTTGTATGATCAACCGAGAGTCACCGTAGATATTGATCTCTGTTATCCCCATCTGAATGGTTAACTCCAGTCCAGTTATAAGGGCTTCGTATTTTGTTTCATTGTTGGTACACGGTTCTGTTAAATCGTAGGAATACCTTAACATCCCCTGCTCCAGTGTTATAAAGATTAGTCTGATTACTGCCTTTTGGGCTCTATCATTTACAAATCTTTGTCTTTCTATGCAGAAGATGCTCCATCGAAGTACAATTCACAACACTAATCATTGGGGTCTTCTAAGCTCATTATCTGCTCGTTGTGCAAGTCGTCGTTGAGAGGCAATTCTCCCGGTAAAGGGTGTGCTGCGAGGAAGTCTGCTATGACTTGTCCCTTTACGACACGAAGAGGAACGAATGTTATATCGAATTGCAATAGTATCATCGACCACCTGGCAAGTCTGCCGGAAAGCGTCGGTCGGATCATCAAATATTGCAATGGATTAAACTTCGAGATAAGGTTGACCTTATGAGAGAGCATGTAATGCCTGAGCTTTTGAACGGTGAAGATCAGGGCCAAACAATGCTTCCCAATCGGGGAATACTTTACCTCCATCGGAATTAGACGACGACTTAAGTAGTAGAGAGCATTTTCTTTCCCCTCATCATTGACCTGGGCTAGCAGAGCTCCAAGGGAGTCGTCTAAAGCTGCGGTATAAAGTATCAACGGTCTTCCCGAGACTGGGGCTGCTAAAACAGGAGGTGTCATTAAATACTGCTTAATGTCCTCGAAGGCCCGCTAGCATTTATCTTCCCAAACGAATTTGGTGTCCTTTTTAACCAATGCTGAGAAGGGCTGACACCTACCTGACAAATTTCAGATAAAGCATCAAAGATATGTCAACTTCCCTTAAAAGGATCGTAGTTGTTTCAAAGTTTTGGGAGGCGGCATTTCTAAGATAGCTTTAATCTTTTCTGGATCGATTTCAACTCCGCAATGTCGGACAATAAATCCTAAGAATTTCCCGGAGGTAACGCCGAAGGCGCATTTCAAGGGATTCATCTTAAGGTTAAATCATCTTAATCACTCGAAAACAATTCTCAAATCATACAAGTGATCTTCCTTCAGTTTGCTCTTGATGACCGCATCATCTACACAGCACTCGACTTGGTTGTGAATGAGATCATCAAAAATTCTCTTCATTTCTCTTTTGTATGTTGCTCCTGCGTTCTTCAATCCAAAAGGCATTACTGTGTAGCAGTACACTCTGATTGGCGTTCTGAAGGTGGTGAGCTTCTCATCTTCTGGTGCCATCTTTATCTGATTGTATCCTGATGATCCATCCATGAAAGAGAAGACTTCGTGTGTCGAAGCGATGTCGATCATCAATTCTGGAATTGGTAGCGGGAACTCATCTTTCGGGCATGCTTTATTCAAATCTCTGAAATCTACGCAGATTCTGATCTGTCCATTCTTCTTTCTGACTGGTACTACATTGGCTAACCAAGTTGGATATTGCTCTTTAAGGACAAATTTAGCATCTATTAGCTTCTTAACTTCAGCTATTACTTGTTGTTCAATCTCTAGATGCATTCTTCTGGGAGCTTGTCTGACTGGAATGGCAGTGTGATCTACTCCTAGCTTGTGAACTGCGACTTCTGGAGCTCATCCTGGCATTTCATCATAACTCCAAGCAAAACAGTCCTTGAATTCCATCGGTAACTTGATTATGTTTTTAGAGTCTTCTTTATTGAGTAAGGAGCTAACAAAGGTCGGCCTAGGCTCTTCGCTAGTACCTAAGTTAACTTCCATTAACTCGTCTATTGTAGATTTAATTTCTTCTTCAAATTCTGGAGGAACATCTTCGACTGGTAGTTCTTTGAAATCATTTGAAGCTTCCAAGCAGTCTTCATTAGGCTCACAAGCGACAACGAAGAAAAATCCTGTATCATCAACTGATCCTACTGTGTCGAATCCAAGACCATGCTTTGAATTGGGAGGTTAACTAGCGTTATTCCATAAATTTTCAAAGCGTTGTAATTGCCCTTTTGACCACTGTTTAGGTAAGACACCACGTTGATTTAAATTCTGAGCACAGGGAGAGTACCACTCAAAAAGCAATTCCATTAATTCAGATGAATTAACATCTTCAAATTGTACATCATTTTCAATTTTAGAAGAAGAAGCACCACGGTAAAACTTGATCGGCTTAGCACCGCCACCATGCACTTCTTTGACCATCATACCCTCGACCTTATTCGAATAGATCGGGGTCAGGGTCATAGTATGTATATAGTGGTTAATCTTCTCGTACATTGATTTGTTTTCTTCGTTCTTTTCATCTTTGAGAGAGATCTTGAACTGGGGTTTCTTTTGATTTATCTTCATTACTTTTTTCCTGGTTCCTTCTTCTTCGGAACTGTTCTCCCAATCAACATCGATGACCGGTTTCTTCTGTTCAACTGTTCCACTGTTTCTTCCTCGACCTCGACCTCGAGTGCGAGTTCTAGAGAAACCTTCACCATCTAGCCGTAAGGGTGTGGTGAGTAACTATTGAACTAGAATTTCAGGTTCTTCATCGTCTCGAACTTCTTTTACTTCATTTGGTATTGTATTTCTGGAGAAGACAGTTTTCTTTCGGAGGAACGTAGTAGGTTGCATCTTCGTGAATCGCAATATCGTGTACGGAGAACGGTTGCAAATCTCCTTTGATACAATGTTCTCCTCATTCATAATACTTTATGCACTAGTGCAGAGATGACGGTACCATCCAGTTTTCATGGATCCATGGCCGACCCAGTAGAGCGTTGAATGATGTTTCAGAATCATTTATATGGAATTTGTGGTTGTCTTTGCCAAATCACCGGTCTTCATTAATAGTGTTATTAATCCAAGAGCTCTTTCTCCTTTCTGATTAAATCCTCTTAGTAACATTCTAACTGCTTCGAGGTCACGAGCATCAATTTCCAAATATGCTAACATCTGAAGGTTCATTATGTTGATTGAAGCTCCCGGATCAACTAGCACCCTGGAGAGCATGAACTTTCCAATAGTGACAGAAATGTACAACAGTCGATTGTGATCAGCTGTTCCAAGTAGCAGATCGCTGTCCGTGAAGGTAGCACCGTGTTGTTCTCTTAACGAGAAACCTTTTCTAAGGAATTACCGGCCATTTGAGCTAAGCAAATTTCTGGATCAAGTAAGGCTTTGATCAGAGTTTCTCTCATCTCCTGTGACAGGATCAGAGCGTCGTAGATGCTCAGTTTAGCTGGTAGCTTCCTAAGATGGGCTAGCATGTTATAATCGACTTTATTACCAGGTTCTTTAATTCCTTCCCGAATGAGCAATTCCTCTGCTGGGGTTGGCTCTTCCTGAGCAACCACCTGCTTTCCTTTATCCTTTGGACCCATTCTCAAGGGTAGAACTTTTTCGCTTCTTAAATTAACTTCTATTTTCTCTTCTGCATCTGGTGCTGAATCTGCCGGTGTCTCCTCTTGAATCGGAATGATTGGCTCTTCTGGAGTTGCTTCTGAATCTGACGGCTCTAATTCTATCACAATCGGAGCTCCATGGAATTCGTAGACGAACTCATCACTCGTTGAGATTTCGTAGCCATCCTTGTGAACGTCTTCTCCTTCATCATGGTCGTCGAGGTATTGTATGATTTAAGAATTTTTATTTGTATTGAAATCGATATCCAGATTAGGTTGGTTGTTGTTAGTTATGTAATCGTTAGAAACAGTCAAAGCGTAGCCAAAACTCTTATCATTATAAAATCCCGTCGGTGCGAGCAAATAATCATACAGAGTCAAAGGTCCGAGGGATTTCTCCCCCGAATCAAAAACAACCATCCTAGGATTTCGAGGTAGTTTTCCTAGTGCAACATAAATCCTCAACTTTTCGTTAGGCTTTTGCATAATCATGTTATGCAAATTAAGCCCTAACCGGTACTAGGACTCCGAGGTAGTCGTTTGGTATGATATAAACCCTCACATCTTCGAGGCTACTTGTGCGATCATATCATACAAATATAAGTCCTAATTAACTAAAATTGGCAGGATTGAAACATTAAATAATTTTCTCAAATTGAAGCCAAACAATAGGATAGTTGGGAAGTCACCGAGGGTTTCCTCGGATCCGTGACATCCTCTACTTTTTGTTCCTTTGGACTCTTAAAAATAAACTGTTCCAAACTTGATCCATTTCCTATTGAAATTCCAAAATCCAATCCTTTGAAATCTTAAACTTTGAAATTCTTGAGAGCAAAACCACTGATCATTATCGAGAGTTTTCTTAAGTGATTCCCGTCACTTAAGATGTAATTAACTATAGGGGCTTGCCCTTACAGGGAACTTTAAGAACCCATGTAATATAAACCCTGCTTAATTCGTTTGTATTAAGTAGGGGAACTTGTCGGCTTATAAAATTGGTCCGCAGACCAAATGGATGTCACAAATCTTCTAGTTTATTTAATCAAGCCCCGTCATCAAGTAGTGTGTCTATTCTTCGAGATAGATACACGATTTATAGTGTGGTGCTCAATTATATAAACTATTTGGGATGTGAGATCGGTTTGATTTCATATCTTAAAATTTTCAAACTTAAAGTTATTTTCAAAATCAAATGCTACTTTCCAAATTATATATATATATTTAAATTAAATATAAATTTAAAATTTGTCGCACAATTTCTATTTGGCGACCCCTTTTTAAAAATTAAACATAACCTAAAAATACGCCGACAACTTCTGGCGACTCCGCTGGGGACTAGTTCCTCTCTCCATTTTAATCAGATGGTTTTGCTTTCATAAATTGGTAGTGAGTCCATACCCCTAGTGGACAAAACTACCCTTCTTTCTGTTGGCATGCCGCGTTCATTTCTATCTTGAACGGGTATAGCCAACTCTCTTAGATTTTGGAGCCACTGTTTAGACACCCCTAAACTGAGAGGTTCTGAAATCCTTTTGCCTCTTTTCTGAGGTGGGGTGGACCCCTATAGGTGTTAGCTTAGGAGTGCTCCCTCAGGTTGAGAAGTTATATGAGACTTTCTCTTCCTTTTCAATTCTGAATCGGGTCATTTACCTTTTTTATAACCTTCCTCCTTTAATTGTTTTATTCCTAACAAATGAATTTGCTAATAAACAACCTTTTAATAAACGAACTCTTTTAAATCGCAAATACATTAAGATAAACTAAAATGTGTTCGGACTCTTTCTTTTCCGTCCTAAGTTTTGCGACAAAAGGAAGCATAATTCGGGACTGACATTCGGAATTTATTCTGCAGAAAATGACTGCTTCAAAGTTAATTTTCTCCTTCACCAATGGAATGGACTTCGCCGTCTATAAGGATGAACTGCTCGATAATGGAATCATCCGTTTTGGACAAGGGTTCGACAATACGGATGTCAAGTTCACTGACGTCACCCTCTTCACACTAATGGACAAAGTGCCAGAAACTGAGAAACCCCTGATTGAGTTCAACCTGAAATCAACTCAAGAATTCCTTCTCCTACAAAGGATTCTAACTGAAAGAAGTACTGCTATTCGTAGGAGGACGGTTGTCTCTACCCCCACCGGTCTAGTCATCTCTACACCTACCTCGGCTTTTGTCAAACTGAAGGGGAAGGAAATCCAAGTCTGTGATGAGCCTGCTACCGTGGAGGGTACAGATTTTGCTGCAATACCATCTATTTTCGAGATTGGGTCTAGTTCAAGAGTTGCACCCCTGACTCGAAATCAAAGAAGAAATAGAAGCAGAAAGATAGCCAGGATTAAGAAGGCCAAAGCCGCTGAAGTTGCCTTTCTAGAAAAGTTTCTTGAAAAGGAGGAAGAACTGCTTGAGTATACACCTCTGTTGGAAGGGAGTAGGTTTCACCCTCTCTCTGCTGCATCGGATGAAGAAGATGTTCGAAGGATCGCCGCTACATTACCCCAACCTGCATACTATAGTAACTACAAGAGAAAAATGCTTAAGACTACACCATTTGCTCAGCTGTAAGCTGTGATAGAGAAATTAGCAAAGAAAGAAAAGTGCCCCGTATCAAAAATCCTGAGGAGAATGGGATGAGTGCCAGTTAAATCCCGCCTCGGACCACGAGTAGAGCCTGACACTGCCATGTCGGCATATTTTTTTAGGTTGTGTTTTATTTTGAAAATGGGTCACCTACAGAAATTGTGCGTAAATTTTTTAATTTAATTTAAATAAATAATTTGAAAAGTAGTATTTGATTTTGAAAATAATTTTAAATTTGAAGATTTTAAGATATAAAATCAAACTGATCTCACGTCCCAAATAGTTTATATAAACGAGCACCGTACCACAAACTGTGTATCTATCCCGAAGAATAGGCACACTGCTTGACGATGGGGCTCGATTAAATAAACTAGAAGATTTGTGACATCCGTTTGGTCTGTGAACCAATTTTATGTGCTGACAAATTCCCCTGCCTAATATGAAAATATTAGACAGGGTTTATATTACCCGGGTTCTTTAGAATTCCCTATAAGGGCAAGCCCCTATAGTTAATTACATCTTAAGTGACGGGAATCACCTAAGAAAACTCTCGATAATAATCAGTAATTCTGCTCTCAAGAATTTCAAAGTTTAGAGTTTTCAAGGGATTGAATTTTGGAAATTTCAAAAGGGAATGGATCAAGTTTGAAACATTTTTGTTTTGGGAATTCAAAGGAAGAAAAGTAGGAGAAATCACAGATCCGAAGCGAACTTCGGTGATTTCCCAACTATCCTATTGTTTGGCTTAGATTTAGGCAAGTCCTAATGTCTATTTAGTATTTCAATCTTGCCAATTTTAATTAATTAGGACTTATATTTATATGACATGATCATACAAATAGCCTCGAAGATGTGAGGGTTTATGTCATATCGGCCGACTACCTCGGAGTCCTAAGACCGGTTAGGGCTTAATTTACATGACATGATCATGCAAATGCCTAACAAAGGTTGAGGGTTTATGTTGCACTAGGCAAACTACCTCGAAGTCCTATGGGTTTGTTATTTAATTCTAGGAAAGTTTTCGTTGAAGTAGACTCGAGTTTTGCTGATGACGATGGTCGTGCTGCCCACCATGCCCCGAGCTCCTTGTTGTTGCAGAGGTTTAGTTTTACAAGTCATAAATCAGGAGATGAGAAAAGTGTTTTGGTTTAGAGGAGTCTTAATTTCCAAGTGTCTCTTTTGTGTTTTAATTAAAACAAATCTTAAAGTTGATTATAACGTCACCGGTTAAGATCCCACGGTTCCATCCTTCCGGCATCATTATTTTTATCGGATTCACTTAGTCCAGATGAATTTGCTAAACTCAACTAAATGAGTTCCACACTTTCATTTAGACCGTGGGAAATCTCGTTAGCAACACGTAGGTTACATCATCCGAGGTATTCCCGATCATCCAACAGGACGTTTTAATTTAGTTGTAATTGTAGTTTTGTGTTCTGTTTATGACTAAATTTTGAGTTGTTTTATATTTTGAAATATTGTGGCGGTGAACTTTATCTTGCAATGACTTTTAATTTAGTTTTGGTTTCAGTTTTAGGGACTATCCTAAAGGTGTGGGTTTTCATGCAACAGTTTTTTATCATGCAAGAAAAGTAAGTGCAATGTGGTTAAATAAATTGCAATAATGTAAATTGTAAGAAAGTAAATTGCAATAAAATAAAAGCGTACTCGGAGGGTCTTCCCGTCATCCCAAGCTGCACTTAAAACACAATTAGAATATTTAAGCGAGGTTCCTAGGTAAGGCTAAGGGAAGGGTTATGGTTTTCTACCAAATTCCTAATCCTATAGCTAGTCATTTCCTATGACGTCTAGGTCTTTGTGTTTTGGTTTGAGGACGATTTTCTTCATCAAAGAATAATTAAGTTCAATTGTTCTTATGGACGTCCTATCGTATCGAGGAAGTGCTTAAGACAAATCTTAAACATCTTTTCAATATTTCTAGGATTGTTTTAAGTCCAAATGAATTTAATTACACAAATGAATTAATCGTCCGGAATTCAAGTTTTGTTATCTT
This sequence comes from Papilionanthe hookeriana x Papilionanthe teres, assembly GCA_022702705.1. Taxonomy (NCBI): domain Eukaryota; kingdom Viridiplantae; phylum Streptophyta; class Magnoliopsida; order Asparagales; family Orchidaceae; genus Papilionanthe; species Papilionanthe hookeriana x Papilionanthe teres. The sequence continues at coordinate 12,966,174 of CM040439.1, read as the reverse complement.
GCTCGGTGAACTAGGACATTTGAATATCATATAAGTGAAGTAGCATTTCATTTAACGTTACGTTTAGGAGTTATGATAATCAAAGCTCTCGAGGGCAAATTGGTGTTCAAATGGTTTATGATTTAATTTCAGTTATCGGGTTTAAATTTGGAATAGTGTTCAAGTTGCTTCATATTTATTTTTGAATTTCTTTATGTCTTAGGTAATGTTATTTAATTCAATTTCATTTAACTTTAATTTAATTTAATTTAATTTAATTTAATTTAATTTAATTTAATTTAATTTAATTTAATTCAATTTAGTTTGATTTGTTGTTAAATTAACTTAGTTTAATTTGATTTAATTTCCTTTAATTTAATTTAATTTGATTTAACTTTTAATTTAATTTAATTTAATTTAATTTAATTTATTTAATTTAATTTAATTTAATTTAATATTTTTTTAATTTAATTTAATTTAATTTAATTTAATTTAACTTAATTTATTTATTTAATTTAATTTAATTTAAATTTAATTTGATTATTTAATTTAATTTAATTTAATTTAATTTAATTTAATTTAATTTAATTTAAATTTAATTTGATTTTTAATTTTAATTTAACTTAAAAATTTAAAAAGAGTTTAATAATTTAACTTTTAACTTAATCCTTTAACATTTTAAAATTCAAATTTGAGTTATCATTTTTAATTAGGAATTAAATATTATTGAAATGATTAATTTAGGGATTTTTAAATTAAAGAACAAATCTCTTCCTAAAAATATCCCTATTTTAATAATTCCAATTTTATTATTCTTCCAAATTTAATCAATTATTTAAATTAAGGTTTATTTTAATTATTTTAAATTATTTAATAGGTTTCTACCCTTTAATTATTTAAATTTCAATCATCCAAATCAGATTAAGATCAAATATTTTACTTGTTAATTTTATTAAACCTAAAGTTTTAATTAAAGGTTAAGATTTTTAATTACCATTTTTGCCCTTCAAGCTTAATAATTCCATAACTCACTAAATTGAGCTCAAATAAACTTGAAATTTTTATGTGGCTTCACTCATATGCAAATAAAGACATGAGAGGAGAAAATGTGATTTTTCTGTATTTAATTTATTTATGTAATTATTTTTGGTGGAAAATAAGAATTCCCAAGGAAAATTTAATAATATGACCAAGGGAGAGTTTCTGTCCTTAAGAAAATTATGAGACATTCCTAATGACCAGAGGACCACTTGGACCAATTTTGGTGATTTTTTGAATTATATTATTTTTATTATAATTATTTTAAGTTTTGGAGTATTAATTAATTTAAAAATAAAATAAAGGTTGAAAAATGAATTTTATATTTTTCAAAAATCTCTCTGATATCAAGGAAATTATAGAATCAATTTTTGCAATTTTCTGATTTTTCTTTGATTTATTATAATTATTTTAGTGAAAATGCTAGAAAATACATTTTTTTTAATTTTAAAATTACCCTAGGGCTTTAAAATTTAATATCTCATAAAATAAACCTAAGAAAAATATGGGGTTTGTTCCTAAGTGATTAAAATTCAAAATGTGACATTTTGGTGAATTTTATTATTTTTATGATTTTTATTATTTTTTAATTATTAAAATATTAAAATAATATTAAAAATCAACTTTTTTAGAAAATTGAAATTTTAATTTTCTTAAATTCCCTTGATATCAGAGAGGCTCCAAAACCAATTTGGTGAATTTTTAAAAAGTATTTTGAAAGTTATGAATTTTTAAAGTTTAAAATGACTAAATGGCTTAATCAACCCAATTAGTAGGGCTAACCAAGTCCAATTGACTTCAAATTTTTATGGTGGGTTCCTCTGATCCTAAAGGTCAGTGGAGAATTGATTTCAAGTCAATTTGATGTATGGTTAGCTCTAATTAATTAGGGATCTATTTTGGGTGTTTAAGCCGATTAGGGTTATTCCAAGTGAATTAATTCAAAAGCTATTTTTCCTAGGGTCCTCTGGTCATAAGAGACATCACCAAATTTTTCTAGAATTTATTTCACAACATGCTAAATATTGGAATTAAAATACTTAAAACAGTAACATGAATTTGAAAAATCAATAATTTTTCATAGGGATGGCCTCTGACTTTGGAAAATTCAAGGAATGTTCCCAAGTTCAGAGGCTTCAAAAGCCCTATGGTATCATGCCATGGTGAATTTCCTATATGCATGGAGAATTAAAACAATGCAGGGGGTAAATAAATTATTAAAAATAAAATACTTAATGAAATTAAATGATTTCTTTTCCACATTATTCTCCTCTGTTCACTGAGCAAGAGGGTATTTTTATTTTATTTTTATGATTTTCCTACACAAAGTTATGAATTTTCTAAGTTTAGGGAATTAAATAAATAAAAAAATCCCTATTTTTCTATTTAAGTGACGCGGCGCCAGCTCAACCTCGGCAGCTCCGAATGCACACGCGTCGCGCTCCCATTCGACGCCGCCGCTTGAGTCAGCAGCCCGGGTCCCGCGGTTCACGTACCATCTCCTGGTCCGACGCCATCTGAGCCGTCCGTCCGCGCGTGTATTGAATGAACGGCATCCGTTCATCGTCCCCAAGCCTCCTAACCCGAGAACCGTCCATCTTCTAGGCCCAAGATCTCACTGGATACTCGACCAAATTTAACGTTCTTATGCTCTATGGATTCGTCTCGAGAAGACGAACACATCCATATGGTTTATGTGGCATGAAATTGGCTTAATGAAAATGGAGAATGTTCAGAAGCTCGGGAAGAAGAGTGAGGCCATACCTTTGCTCAGAGAAGTGTGGCTTCGATCTGAGGGTTGTTTCACCTTCGATTGGATCTCAGCAAGTTCCAGATGAAGTCTCCTGGTCTAGTGAATTGCTTAGGTAGGATTTCGACCACAGCCGATCACAAAGCTTGGAGGCTGGAGCAACTGGGTGGCCTGGAGATGGGGCTTTCAGTGGGGAACTTCTCCTCTTGGTCCAGTGAAGGTGTAGGACCAGTCAATTTGAGGATTAGCTCACTGTGGCAAAGTGTCCTGGTTTTTGAGCTAAAGTTTGAGCTCAAAATTGAACTCAGCTGGAGGGAATTAGGGCTGGAATTCAGTGGGGATCAAATGCTCTATGTATGGGGAGTAGTCCGGAACAATTTTGGCGAGTTTCCTTAAGGTTTGTTTCAGCACCTCTCATGGCCGAGAGGGGTGGTGTTTAAATAGGAGAGGGTGGAGGGCCTCCCGGGGAGAGTTAGGGCTTGGGATCAGCTGCTTAGGTCGAGGGCGAACGGCCATGGTGGCCATTGGGCATGGGGCGGCTCGACAAGGTAGAATCCCAAAGTTGGCTCACATGTGAGCTCTCGGCCATGGTGTTTTCCGGCGACCCGGTGGCTGGCCGGCCGAGCATTGGTCACCATCTTGTTCGGGTGGGTCGGGCTGGGGTTTGGTGCATTCAATCGAGGTTTGACATGTGTAAAGTGGTTGAATCAAAGTAGAAAGGGGAAGGGGCCATTTTGGCTTATTTTGGTCAACCCATGCAAATGGGTTGGGTGCACCTCCCCAAGACCTGGTTTTGGGCTGAGGAGGTCGGTGGGTCGATCTCCCATGTGTGGTGGAGTCTCCATCAAGGATTAGGTGGCAAAGCATGGTTTAGAGTGAGACATGCTTAAGGTAAAAAAAAGGCTTAAGAAGGATTAGGAAAGGGGGTCCTCCTTTTTCCATTAATGGCTTGATCGCATGTCAAACCCTCCATGGCTTCATGTGGCTTGTCCATGGCTTGCATGGCTTGTCTTTGGCTTGGGGAAAAGCTTGGTCAATTTCATGAAAATGGATTTTAGGAATTTTTGGTAATTTGATGGAAATTTGTATGAAACTTGATTTGTAATGATTTGATGATGAATTTAGGACTTAGGTATTGAGTTTAATTGAAAGTATGATGAGGGGAAATGTCATATGGGCTTTGAGACCAATTTTGGGCCTTTGGATGTGGTAAAAGATGGGCTTTTAAAATGGTTTAAGGAATGGGCCTTTAAGTTTAAAAATGAATTTATGGATGGGAATTTTGTAAATAGGTTGGGCCAAATAATTGTTGGGTTTAGCTCATGGATGTGTCATGAGTGACTTGAAGCAAATTGGGGGTGATTTGGGTTTGAATTGGGTTGAATTTGGGCTCTTTAGGTGAATGGGCCAATATAGGCCAAAATGGGCCAAGTTGGGCCAATGTTGGGCTAGGGTTGAAATTTATGTAAAATTAATGTTGAGAAATGTTTATGGGAGTGTTTCAAAGAGGTTTTGACTTTGGTTGGGCTTTGATTTTGGGGTTTGGGCTCATTTGGGTTAGGTTTGGGTTTAGGTCAAAATTGGGCCTTTTAGCTTTGGGTTGAATTTGAGTGGGGGTTGGGTCTAAATTTTGGGCAAATCATGTTAGTGTTTTGCTTGTGGGGATGCTAAGGAAGACTTAGAAAAGATTTGGGGTTAATTGGAGTTGAATTGGGTGAGTTTGGGTTAGGTTTGGGTCATGGGTCCAAATCGGGCTTTAAGGCCAAAAGTGAAATTGGATCCAAATGTCAATCAAATTGGACTTGGATTTGGTCTAGATTAGTGTTGGGAATGTTGAATTGAAGTTTAGAATTGAATTGGACCAGAATTTGGGTCAATTGGGTAGGTTTGGTTTAACATTGGGTTCACTTAGGGTTAAAATGGGTCAAATTAGGGGTTTTGACAAAAGTAGGGTAAATTGACAAAATGGGCCCATGGTGTAGTTGAACAAAATGAAATTAGAAATATTTGGGATTTTCTGGAATTTTCTGGGAATTTTCTGAATTTTTGGATTTTGGGCCAAGGGGGGCATTTTGGGTATTTGGAGGGTATTGGGAGGTATTTTTGGAATTCTTGGTATTTTTGGCTATGGATGATCAATTTGAGTGATGTGGAAATGTTTGGGATTGATTTTGAGGAATTTTGGGTGATTTGGAAATTTTGCAAAAATTTGGGTAATTTCGAGGGTTTTGGGTAAGTTAGCGGGTGTAGGGTCTCGAGGGTCAAAATTTGAAAATTTGAAAAATTGAAGATTGGGTGAATATAAGTGGAATGAAATCGTTTTGGTTGATCCATGAAGCCATATCAAGCCCACATGAGCCATGAAGGGACTCATTTGAGGCATTCACTATGTTGTTCCTAACCTCTTAGCCGAGGGTTTAGGGGTTAAGGACCATCCATGTGAATCACCTACATGAGTCGGGAGGTCGAGTTAGGTATGGGTGTGGTTTTAGGAGGTGTGTGAAAGTGTAGTGTATGAGTGTAGTGTGTGTGTAAGTCAGCCCCTTCACCGGACCGGGCCACCGGAGGCGATCCTAAGGCCAAAGAGTCCCATAGGAACTCATCCTTTAAACTTCCACATTTGATTTCAACCCTCTATGTGATTAGGGGTCTACGATCGAGTTTGTGGAGTTTGCGGGGAGTTAAGAAGTGGTTTGAATTTCTAAAAGGTGGTGGATCCCAATTCCAGTCCTCTAAGATAGTCGAAGGAAAAGCCTAAGGTTAGATCCTAAGTACTAAAGAGAAGAAGAGAAGACCTCATCAAAAATGAGGTCAACAAATGGACCCCCAATAGGTGCGGTGAGTCGACGGAGCACACCGCGCGTATTGGTGTTGACCGAGCGATCAACAAAACCAACACGGATGTCCAAGTGACAAACTTAGGACGAAGTAGAAGAGTTTCCGGCTGGGAGTGTCGAGTATATCTCCGAAGCTGGAGATTCTCGAACTCCCGTCGGGAAAGGAGGTGAATTCCAAATCACATGATGCGGGGATTTCGATTTAGATTTCACTTTGTTTCAATTTAAGTTTTGATGTGTAAGTTTTAGATTTTTATTTTTTATTTTAAATTGAGGTTTGATTTAAAATTTATTTGAGAAAATTTGGATTTGAAACGAGAATTGAAACCTAGGTTCCAATCTCGGGATTGAAAAGGAAACTGGAATTTAGGTACCAGCCCTGGAATGAGAATCGGAGATTAAGTGTCGATTAAAAAGGATGAGAATTAGAATTTAGGTACTGACCTCGAAAGTTTAAACGAAGCTGGAGTTGAAATTTAAGTATCAATCCTGGGAGAGAATCGAAATTTAAGTATCGGTCTCGAAAGATGGGAGGCAGAATTTAGGTATCGTCCCCGAAAGAGAACTTGAATTTAGGTTTCGGTCTCGAAAGTTGAGAATTGAAATTTAGGTATCAATTCGGATGAGAATCGAAATTTAGGTATCGATCTCGAAAATGAGAGTTGAAATTTAGGTATCAATTCTCGGAAGAGAGTCAAAATTTAGGTATCGACCTCGGAATGAGAACTGGAATTTAGGTACCAGTCTCGGAAATTTTGAATTGAAATTTAGGTATCAATTCAGATGAGAATCGAAATTTAGGTATCGATCTCGGAATGAGAAGCTGGAATTTAGATACCGGTCTCGTAAATTTTGAATTGAAATTTAGGTATCAATTCGGATGAGAATCGAAATTTAGGTATCGATCTCGGAATGAGAACTGGAATTTAGGTACCAGTCTCAGAAATTTTGAATTGAAATTTAGGTATCAGTCTCGAAAGTTTGAAAGAGGACTAGAAGTTAGGCTCTAGCTTTAAAGAGAACTGGAAGTTAGGCTCCAGTCTTGAAGATTTATCTGTATGAAGAGGGACCCAGTCTCATGCCATCAGAACCAAATCGAACAAAGTTCGTGGCTCCGTGTCAATATAACTAGTCGATCCTCTAAGACACAGAAGAAAGAGAATTGAAATGAGCTGGTAAGTGTACCAAGCTGAAAAGACTTGACTTAGCAATAAGTCGAGGAAAATATTCAAATTTCAAAAGTGTTTCAAACAAATTTTGATTAAGAGAAGAACTGAAAGGTTCGAATTAGAGGATTCAGATCGGAATTCAATTTGAGATTTAGATTCATTTTGTTTTAGTGATTCAATTTCATTTTCTGTTTAATTAGAGCTCATGTTAATTTGGAATTCGTTTTGACATTCAGATTTCTAAAAGTTTTTTCGTTCATTTTCTTTTCCATTTTCTTTTTCATTTTCTTTTCTCTTCTCTTTCCTTTTTTTATGTTCATTTTGTTTTGATCTTCAAATTTTGTTTAGATTAGGATTTTGAAAAGATAAACCTCGTCAAGAAGGAAGGGTTTGAGGACACCCCTAGGTCGATGAAGCTCAACTTGCTACCGAGTCAGGAGAGGAATTTAAATTTTTTATTTGTTTTTTTTTTTGACTTTTTGTTGATTTTATGTTTTGATTTTCTTTTGATTTAAATTTTTGTTTTGATTTGAATTTTGTTTCACTTTGATTTGAATTTCATTTTGATTTGTATAGACATTTTTTATTTTGTTTATTTTTGGTGAATTCATTATATTTTTGTTATTCATTTATTTGTTATTTCATTTAATGGGAAATTTATTGTTGTTTATTTGTTGTGAAATTTTATTGTATTCTTTTATGTTTTATGACTTTTCTTTGGTTGTATATATATATTTTTTATTTTAGGATTTGGACCCAGTTACAAGCAAGTGCAGCATCTGTGCTTCGTAGAACGAGGGTGTCTTTGAAACATAACGATGCACAGTACTTCTTGAGGCATCGTCCACTGACTAAAGCCACGTTTAAAGAAAACAACCCACTCTTCAAGGTACTATCAAAATTATTATTTTTTTAAGTACCTACAAAGAGGTGTTATTTCTACAGACATCATAGCTGGAAATGTTGTAACTTTGTAGCTCTGTCGCAACGATCGTCGTTTCTTTGACATTGATTTGAAAGGATTGTACAAGTTGTCTTTGAGAAGTCGTTCTGACGCTCTTCAAATTGATGTTGGGGTTTTATTTCCTGGGAACTGAACGATATGACTTCAGGGTTGAATTTTCATCAATTACTAATAGCAGAGCCCTCTATTCAATTCTTTCTTTCTGAGCCTAAGCAAATTCAAAATTTATGCTCATGTGATAGAAGTATTTTTCATTGTCCAAAGATATTTCTAAGTCAATTAATGACCGACCAAAAGACCTAAATCACTTGACTCTCTTCAAAGCATAATATCAGAGGAAACTTCTTAAGATAGCCTTTCAAGTTTTATCAATCGGGGGAGGATTAAGACACCAATTTTTGATTATATGCTTGCCTCAAGCTTCTTCTCAGGGAGCATTCTTGTTTTCTCTTTTTTCCTTTTTTTTTTCTTAAGCTGTTCGCTCTTTTTTTTATTGAGGATTATTGTATCTGGTGGAGCACACGTTAAAGATTTTGAATGTCTGAATTGGGACACCAATTTTTGATTGTGTGCTCACCTCAACCTTCTCCCCAGGAACACTTTTTTTTCTTTTTACTCCTTTTGTTTTCTGAGAATTACTGTATCTGGTAAGACATATTTCTATTAAAGATTTTGAATGTCGAAACTCCCCTAATTAATAAATACGAAATGTTTCTTAACATGAATCCTGGGATATTAAAACTCATCCAAAAATCTGGACCCCGTCACATGGTAGAAAATTAAAAGACCCTTGATATCCCGGATCAATTACTCGTATTTCAAGCACACTGCTTCATTTCAAAATCCACTTAGGACCTAGTCTGAATTCCTTAAAGTTAAGGACCCAGTCATTAGGACATTAATTTCATTCTCCCCTGAAGTCATATTCTTATTAAAATGTTGAAGTTTCATCGTGTATCACCCCCTTCTTGAATGTCTTTCTGCTAAAATTTGAACGTCCTCGAGCATATTATTATCATTTTTTGTGTGGTGGGAGGGTTGGGACCCACGATTCATCATCAAGTTGTCTCTTTTAACTGTTTTGTGGTGGGAGGGTCGGGACCCACTACCCATTATCCTTCTCGTATCCATTTATTTGTCAATCCATGGCATTTGAACTTGTTAACAGCTTCGTCGCGGGACAGTCCTTCAGTGGATGTGTAGATTGTCTTTTGAAGAACATTCGAAGTCGGTGACGCCTCTCGCCTTGTAATTTCGGCGGTAATACTCAAGTTAACGCACTTTTCTTGTAAAGCTGGCGATCTTTAAAATTTATTCATGTGAATTTTTTTATTTCAAAATTTTACATTTTGTTTTATTATTGTGTATTTGATGGGTTTTGAAAATTTTATTTTGAATTAAAATTTTAACAAAATTTTATTTTGTTTAAAGTTTATTGGAAGGTTGTTAGAGCGGAATTTCAGTTTGACATGTTTACAACAAGTCAAACCTAAAGAGGAATGAAGTATCGGACCCAGTCTGAGATTTAGAGGAGGTTGAATTCGCATCGAACTCACTTCGATAGAGCACCCTAGTCTAACACACCTATTGGGGGTCTACCTCGCCTCTTTGGGGAGGTGGGAGGATTCCGGAACCTCTCTGTTTAGGGGTGTCTAAACAGTGGCTCCAGAATCCAAAAAGGAGTTGACTATACTTGCTCAAGACAGAAATGAGTGGGGTATGCCAACAGAAAGAATAGTAGTTTGGTGCACTAGGGGCATGGACTCACTACTGATTTATGAAAGCAAAACCATCTGATCAAAATGGAGAGAGGAACTAGTCCCCAGCGGAGTCGCCAGAAGTTGTCGGCATATTTTTTTTAGGTTGTGTTTTATTTTGAAAAGGGGTTGCCTACAGAAATTGTGCGGCGAATTTTTTAATTTAATTTAAATAAATAATTTGAAAATTAGTATTTGATTTTGAAAATAATTTTAAATTTGAAGATTTTAAGATATGAAATCAAACCGATCTCACATCCCAAATAGTTTATATAAACGAGCACCGTACCATAAACCATGTATCTATCCCGAAGAATAGGCACACTGCTTGACGATGGGGCTCGATTAAATAAACTAGAAGATTTGTGACATCCGTTTGGTCTGCGAACCAATTTTATGTGCCGACAAATTCCCCTGCCTAATATGAAAACAATAGACAGGGTTTATATTACCTGGGTTCTTTAGAATTCTCTATAAGGGCAAGCCCCTATAGTTAATTACATCTTAAGTGACGGGAATCACCTAAGAAAACTCTCGATAATAATCGGTAGTTCCGCTCTCAAGAATTTCAAAGTTTAAGTTTTCAAAGGATTGAATTTTTGAAATTTCAAAAGGGAATGGATCAAGTTTGGAACATTTTTGTTTTGGGAATTCAGAGGAAGAAAAGTAGGAGAAATCACAGATCCGAAGCGAACATCGGTAATTTCCAAACTATCCTATTGTTTGTCTTAGATTTAGGCAAGTCCTAATGTCTATTTAGTATTTCAATCTTGCTAATTTTAATTAATTAGGACTTATATTTATATGACATGATCATACAAATAGCCTCGAAGATGTGAGGGTTTATGTCGTATCGGACGACTACCTAGGAGTCCTAAGACCGGTTAGGGCTTAATTTACATGACATGATCATGCAAATGCCTAACAAAGGTTGAGGGTTTATGTTGCACTGTGGCAAACTACCTCGAAGTCCTATGGGTTTGTTATTTAATTCTAGGAAAGTTTTGCTGAAGTAAACTCAGGTTTTGCTGATGACGATGGTCGTGCTGCCCACCATGCCCCGAGCTCCTTGTTGTTGCAGAGGTTTAGTTTTAGAAGTCATAAATCAGGAGATGAGAAAAGTGTTTTGGTTTAGAGGAGTCTTAATTTCCAAGTGTCTCTTTTGTGTTTTAATTAAAACAAATCTTAAAGTTGATTATAACGACACCGGTTAAGATCCCACGGTTCCATCCTTCCGGCATCATTATTTTTATCGGATTCACTTAGTCCAGATGAATTTGCTAAACTCAACTAAATGAGTTCCACACTTTCATTTAGACCGTGGGAAATCCCGTTAGCAACACGTAGGTTACATCATCCGAGGTATTCTCGATCATCCAACAGGATGTTTTAATTTAGTTGTAATTGTAGTTTTGTGTTCTGTTTGTGATTAAATTTTGAGTTGTTTTATATTTTGAAATATTGTGGCCGTGAACTTTATCTTGCAATGACTTTTAATTTAGTTTTGGTTTCAGCTTTAGGGACTATCCTAAAGGTGTGGGTTTTCATGCAACAGTTGTTTATCATGCAAGAAAAGTAAGTGCAATGTGGTTAAATAAATTGCAATAATGTAAATTGTAAGAAAGTAAATTGCAATAAAATAAAAGCGTACCTGGAGGGTCTTCCCGTCATCCCAAGCTGCACTTAAAACACAATTAGAATATTTAAGCAGGTTCCTAGGTAAGGCTAAGAGAAGGGTTATGGTTTTCTACCAAATTCCTAATCCTATAGCTAGTCATTTCCTATGACGTCTAGGTCTTTGTGTTTTGGTTTGAGGACGATTTTCTTCATCAAAGAATAATTAAGTTCAATTGTTCTTATGGACATCCTATCGTATCGAGGAAGTGCTTAAGACAAATCTTAAACATCTTTTCAATATTTCTAGGATTGTTTTAAGTCCAAATGAATTTAATTATACAAATGAATTAATCATCCGGGAATTCAAGTTTTGTTATCTTGCTCAGTGAACTAGGACATTTGAATATCCTATAAGTGAAGTAGCATTTCATTTAACGTTCTGTTTAGGAGTTATGATAACCAAAGCTCTCGAGGGCAAATTGGTGTTCAAATGATTTATGATTTAATTTCAGTTATCGGGTTTAAATTTGGAATAGTGTTCAAGTTGCTTCATATTTATTTTTGAATTTCTTTATGTCTTAGGTAATGTTATTTAATTCAATTTCATTTAACTTTAATTTAATTTAATTTAATTTAATTTAATTTAATTTAATTTAATTTAATTCAATTTAGTTTGATTTGATTTTAAATTAACTTAGTTTAATTTGATTTAATTTCCTTTAATTTAATTTAATTTGATTTAACTTTTAATTTAATTTAATTTAATTTAATTTAATTTAATTTAATTTATTTGATTTAATTTAATTTAATTTAATATTTTTTTAATTTAATTTAATTTAACTTAATTTATTTATTTAATTTAATTTAATTTAAATTTAATTTGATTATTTAATTTAATTTAATTTAAATTTAATTTGATTTTTAATTTTAATTTAACTGAAAAATTTAAAAAGAGTTTAATAATTTAACTTTTTAACTTAATCCTTTAACATTTTAAAATTCAAATTTGAGTTATCATTTTTAATTAGGAATTAAATATTATTGAAATGATTAATTTAGGGATTTTTAAATTAAAGAACAAATCTCTTCCTAAAAATATCCCTATTTTAATAGTTCCAATTTTATTATTCTTCCCAAATTTAATCAATTATTTAATTAAAGTTTATTTCAATTATTTTAAATTGTTTAATGGGTTTCTACCCTTTAATTGTTTAAATTTCAATCATCCAAGTCAGATTAAGATCAAATATTTTACTTGTTAATTTTATTAAACCTAAAGTTTTAATTAAGGGTTAAAATTTTTTAATTACCATTTTGCCCTTCAAGCTTAATAATTTCATAACTCACTAAATTGAGCTCAAATGAACTTGAAATTTTTATGTGACTTCACTCATATGCCAATAAAGACATGAGAGGAGAAAATGTGATTTTTCTGTATTTAATTTATTTATGTAATTATTTTTGGTGGAAAAAAAGAATTCCCAAGGAAAATTTAATAATATGAAAAAGGGAGAGTTTCTGTCCTTAAGAAAATTATGGGACATTCCTAATGACCAGAGGACCACTTGGACCAATTTTGGTGATTTTTTGAATTATATTATTTTTATTATAATTATTTTAAGTTTTGGAGTATTAATTAATTTAAAAAATAAAATAAAGGTTGAAAAATGAATTTTATATTTTTCAAAAATCTCTCTGATATCAAGGAAATCAGAGAATTAATTTTTGTAATTTTCTGATTTTTCTTTGATTTATTATAATTATTTTAGTGAAAATGCTAGAAAATACATTTTTTTTAATTTTAAAATTACCCTAGGGCTTTAAAATTTAATATCTCACAAAATAGACCTAAAATAATATTCGGCGACTTCGGCGACTCCGCCTGAGAGTCGCCGAAGTCGCCAAGTTGTCGGCATATTTTTTAGGTTGTGTTTTATTTTGAAAAGCGGTCGCCTACGAAATTGTGCGGTGAATTTTTTAATTTAATTTAAATAAATAATTTGAAAAGTAGTATTTGATTTTGAAAAAAATTTTAAATTTGAAGATTTTAAGATATGAAATCAAACTAATCTCACGTCCTAAATAGTTTATATAAACGAGCATCGTACCACAAACCGTGTATCTATCCCGAAGAATAGGCACACTGCTTGACGATGGGGCTCAATTAAATAAACTAGAAGATTTGTGACATCCATTTGGTCTGCGAACCAATTTTATGTGCCGACAAATTCCCCTGCCTAATATGAAAACATTAAACAGGGTTTATATTACCTGGTTCTTTAGAATTCCTATAAGGGCAAGCCCCTATAGTTAATTACATCTTAAGTGACGGGAATCACCTAAGAAAACTCTCGATAATAATCGGTAGTTACGCTCTCAAGAATTTCAAAGTTTAAGTTTTCAAAGGATTGAATTTTTGAAATTTCAAAAGGGAATGGATCAAGTTTGGAACATTTTTGTTTTGGGAATTCAAAGGAAGAAAAGTAGGAGAAATCACAGATCCGAAGTGAACTTCGATGATTTCCCAACTATCCTATTGTTTGGCTTAGATTTAGGCATGTCCTAATGTCTATTTAGTATTTCAATCTTGCCAATTTTAATTAATTAGGACTTATATTTATATGATATGATCATACAAATAGCCTCGAAGATGTGAGGGTTTATGTCGTATCGGCCGACTACCTCGGAGTCCTAAGACCGATTAGGGCTTAATTTACATGACATGATCATGCAAATTCCTAACAAAGGTTGAGGGTTTATGTTGCACTAGGCAAACTACCTCGAAGTCCTATGGGTTTGTTATTTAATTCTAGGAAAGTTTTGCTGAAGTAGAATCAGGTTTTGCTAATGACGATGGTCGTGCTGCCCACCATGCCCCGAGCTCCTTGTTGTTGCAGAGTTTTAGTTTTAGAAGTCATAAATCAGGAGATGAGAAAAGTGTTTTGGTTTAGAGGAGTCTTAATTTCCAAGTGTCTCATATGCCAATAAAGACATGAGAGGAGAAAATGTGATTTTTGTGTATTTAATTTATTTATGTAATTATTTTTGGTGGAAAATAAGAATTCCCAAGGAAAATTTAATAATATGACCAAGGGAGAGTTTCTGTCCTTAAGAAAATTATGGAACATTCCTAATGACCAGAGGACCACTTGGACCAATTTTGGTGATTTTTTGAATTATATTATTTTTATTATAATTATTTTAAGTTTTGGAGTATTAATTAATTTAAAAATAAAATAAAGGTTGAAAAATGAATTTTATATTTTTCAAAAATCTCTCCGATATCAAGAAAATCAGAGAATCAATTTTTACAATTTTCTGATTTTTTTTTTATTTATTATAATTATTTTAGTGAAAATACTAGAAAATACATTTTTTTTTAATTTTAAAATTACCCTAGGGCTTTAAAATTTAATATCTCATAAAATAGACCTAAGAAAAATATGGGGTTTGTTCCTAAGTGATTAAAATTCAAAATGTGACATTTTGGTGAATTTTATTATTTTTATGATTTTTATTATTTTTTAATTATTAAAATATTAAAATAATATTAAAAATCAACTTTTTTAGAAAATTAAAATTTTAATTTTCTTAAATTCCCCGATTTCAGAGAGGCTCCAAAACTAATTTGGTGAATTTTTAAAAAGTATTTTGAAAGTTATGAATTTTTAAAGTTTAAAATGACTAAATGGCTTAATCAACCCAATTAGTAGGGCTAACCAAGTCCAATTGACTTCAAATTTTTATGGTGGGTTCCTTTGATCCTAAAGGTCAGTGGAGAATTGATTTCAAGTCAATTTGATGTATGGTTAGCTCTAATTAATTAGGGATCTATTTTGGGTGTTTAAGCCAATCAGGTTTATTCCAAGTGAATTAATTCAAAAGCTATTTTTCCTAGGGTCCTCTGGTCATAAGAGACATCACCAAATTTTCCTAGAATTTATTTCACAACATGCTAAATATTGGAATTAAAATACTCAAAACGAGTAACATGAATTTGAAAAATCAATAACTTTTCATAGGGATGGCCTCTGACTTTGGAAAATTCAGGGAATGTTCCCAAGTTCAGAGGCTTCAAAAGCCCTATGGTATCATGCCATGGTGAATTTCCTATATGCATGGAGAATTAAAATAATGCAGGGGGTAAATAAATTATTAAAAATAAAATACTTGATGAAATTAAATGATTTCTTTTCCACATTATTCTCCTCTCGTTCACTGAGCAAGAGGGTATTTTTATTTTATTTTTATGATTTTCCTACACAAAGTTATGAATTTTTAAAGTTTAGGGAATTAAATAAATAAAAAAAATCCCTATTTTTCTATTTAAGTGACGCGGTGCCAGCTCAACCTCGGCAGCTCCGAATGCACACGCGTCGCGCTCCCATTCGATGCCGCCGCTTGAGTCAGCAGCCCGGGTCCCGCGGTTCACGTACCATCTCCCGGTCCGACGCCATCCGAGCCCGTCCGTCCAGCGCGTGTATTGAATGAACGGCATCCGTTCATCGTCCCCAAGCCTCCTAACCCGAGAACCGTCCATCTTCTGGGCCCAAGATTTCACTAGATACTTGACCAATTTTAACGTTCTTATGCTCTATGGATTCGTCTCGAGAAGACGAACACATCCATACGGTTTATGTGGCATGAAATTGGCTTAATGAAAATGGAGAATGTTCAAAAGCTCGGGAAGAAGAGTGAGGCCATACCTTTGCTCAGAGAAGTGTGGCTTTGATCCGAGGGTTGTTTCACCTTCGATTGGATCTCAGCAAGTTCCAGATGAAGTCTCCGGTCGCGGTGAATTGCTTAGGTAGGATTTCGACCACGGTCGATCACAAAGCTTGGAGGCTGGAGCAAGCCGGGTGGCTCGGAGATGGGGCTTTCGGTGGGGAACTTCTCCTCTTGGTCCGGTGAAGGTGTAGGACCGGTCAATTTGAGGATTAGCTCACCGTGGCAAAGTGTCCTGGTTTTTGGCTAAAGTTTGAGCTCGAAATTGAACTCAGTCGGAGGGAATTAGGGTTGGAATTCGAGTGGGGATCAAATGCTTTATGTATGGGGAGTAGTCGGAACAATTTTGGCGAGTTTCCTTAAGGTTTGTTTCGGCGCCTCTCATGGCCGAGAGGGGTGGTGTTTAAATAGGAGAGGGTGGAGGGCCTCCCGAGGAGAGTTAGGGCTTGGGATCGAGCTGCTTAGGTCGAGGCGGAACGACCATGGTGGCCATTGGGCATGGGGCGGCTCGGCAAGGTAGAATCCCGAAGTTGGCTCACATGTGAGCTCTCGGCCATGGTGTTTTCCGGCGACTCGGTGGCTGGCCGGCCGGGCATTGGTCACCATCTTGTTCGGAGTGGGTCGGGGCTGGGGTTTGGTGCATTCAATCGAGGTTTGACATGTGTAAAGTGGTTGAATCAAAGTAGAAAGGGGCAGGGGCCATTTTGGCTTATTTTGGTCAACCCATGCAAATGGGTTGGGTGCACCTCCCCAAGACCTGGTTTTGGGCTGAGGAGGTCAGGTGGGTCAATCTCCCATGTGTGGTGGAGTCTCCATCAAGGATTAGGTGGCAAAGCATGGTTTAGAGTGTGACATGCTTAAGGTAAAAAAAAGGCTTAAGAAGGATTAGGAAAGGGGTCCTCCTTTTTCCATTAATGGCTTGATCACATGTCAAACCCTCCATGGCTTCATGTGGCTTGTCCATGGCTTGCATGGCTTGTCTTTGGCTTGGGGAAAAGCTTGGTCAATTTCATGAAAATGGATTTTAGGAATTTTTGGTAATTTGATGGAAATTTGTATGAAACTTGATTTGGAATGATTTGATGATGAATTTAGCACTTAGGTTTTGATTTTAATTGAAAGTATGATGAGGGGAAATGTCATATGGGCTTTGAGACCAATTTTGGGCCTTTGGATGTGGTAAAAGATGGGCTTTTAAAATGGTTTAAGGAATGGGCCTTTAAGTTTAAAAATGAATTTATGGATGGGAATTTTGTAAAGAGGTTGGGCCAAATAATTGTTGGGTTTAGCTCATGGATGTGTCATGAGTGACTTGAAGCAAATTGGGGGTGATTTGGGTTTGAATTGGGTTGAATTTGGGCTCTTTAGGTGAATGGGCCAATATAGGCCAAAATGGGCCAAGTTGGGCCAATGTTGGGCTAGGGTTGAAATTGATGAAAAATTAATGTTGAGAAATGTTTATGGGAGTGTTTCAAAGAGGTTTTGACTTTGGTTGGGCTTTGATTTTGGGGTTTGGGCTCATTTGGGTTAGGTTTGGGTTTAGGTCAAAATTGGGCCTTTTAGCTTTGGGTTGAATTTGAGTGGGGGTTGGGTCTAAATTTTGGGCAAATCATGTTAGTTTTTTGCTTGTGGGGATTGTAAGGAAGACTTAGAAAAGATTTGGGGTTAATTGGAGTTGAATTGGGTGAGTTTGGGTTAGGTTTGGGTCATGGGTCCAAATTGGGCTTTAAGGCCAAAAGTGAAATTGGATCCAAATGTCAATCAAATTGGACTTGGATTTGATCTAGATTAGTGTTGGGAATGTTTAATTGAGGTTTAGAATTGAATTGGACCAGAATTTGGGTCAATTGGGTAGGTTTGGTTTGACATTGGGTTCACTTAGGGTTAAAATGGGTCAAATTGGGGGTTTTGACCAAAGTAGGGTAAATTGACAAAATTGGCCCATGGTGTAGTTGAACAAAATAAAATTGGGAATATTTGGGATTTTCTGAAATTTTCTGGGAATTTTCTAAATTTTTGGATTTTGGGTCAAGGTGGGCATTTTGGGTATTTGGAGGGTATTGGGAGGTATTTTTGGAATTCTTGGTATTTTTGGCTATGGATGATCAATTTGAGTGATGTGGAAATGTTTGGGATTGATTTTGAGGAATTTTGGGTGATTTGGAAGTTTTGCAAAAATTTGGGTAATTTCAAGGGTTTTGGGTAGGCTAAGCGGGTGTAGGGTCTCGGGGGTGAAAAATTGAAATTTTGAAAAATTGAAATTTTGAAAAATTTAAGATTGGGTGAATATAAGTGGAATGAAATCATTTTGGTTGAGCCATGAAGCCATATCAAGCCCACATGAGCCATGAAGGGACTCATTTGAGGCATTCACTATGTTGTTCCTAACCTCTTAGCCAAGGGTTTAGGGGTTAAGGACCATCCATGTGAATCACCTACATGAGTAAGGAGGTCAAGTTAGGTATGGGTGTGGTTTTAGGAGGTGTGTGAAAGTGTAGTGTATGAGTGTAGTGTGTGTGTAAGTCAGCCCCTTCACTGCGACCAGAGCCACCACTGGCGATCCTAAGGCCAAAGAGTCCTATAGGAACTCATCCTTTAAACTTCCACATTTGATTTCAACCCTCTAGGTGATTAGGGGTCTACGATCAAATTTGTGGAGTTTGCGGGGAGTTAAGAAGTGGTTTGAATTTCTAAAAGGTGGTGGATCCCAATTCTAGTCCTCTAAGATAGTCAAAGGAAAAGCCTAAGGTTAGATCCTAAGTACTAAAGAGAAGAAGAGAAGACCTCATCAAAAATGAGGTCAACATGCCATAGAGAAGCCAAGGAAGAAGATGAGAGCTAGTTCACCTGTTGTTGTATCGGGTCATCATATTTTGGAGGACACAACCTATCAGCATATAGCCGACAGACCGTCTAGTCCTAGGCCTTCTGCTGCAAGAAGGATGGTGTGGCGACCTATTATTATCGAGCCGAGACCAACACAACGTCCTTAGAAGAAAATCCTCGTCAGAGAGCCTG
Organism: Papilionanthe hookeriana x Papilionanthe teres; assembly: GCA_022702705.1. Lineage (NCBI taxonomy): Eukaryota > Viridiplantae > Streptophyta > Magnoliopsida > Asparagales > Orchidaceae > Papilionanthe > Papilionanthe hookeriana x Papilionanthe teres. The sequence goes on along the minus strand of CM040439.1, from coordinate 12,947,320 downwards.
AATCAGAAGAAAGTGCTACTGCACTGAAAGAAACCCCTGAGGAAGAAGTTCAACAGCCATCACATGACAACCGCGAGACCGTCTGGAAGAGTCCCCTAGAGGATGCTATAGGAAAGCTAAGGACAGACATCCGACGGTTGGCAAAACAAAGAGGAGAAAAGTTGGAAAATGTAGTAGATTCATTAGAGTTCATGGATGAAGAATATGCTGAGATCAATATGGTTGAGACACGAGCATCATCGGCTTTCCAAGGTGCTCCGTTAGCTGCAAAAAGAGTGATGAGAGCACGTCTTCAAGAGAAGGATAATACAATTTCCCAGATGGCAAAGAGGATGGAAGAGATGGCTGCCACTTTAGCCACTCTTCAGAGTCAGGTACAGCCTCAGAAAGAGACACCCCCAGAGATCATCCATATTGCAGATGGAGGAAAAGAGATCACATCCATCAACGGAGATAAACAACCGAAGAAGGATCTTGCACAAAGCATGATTCCAGAAAAGGACATTAAGAACATGGTAGAACAGCAGGTGCGAGAAGATTTAGCATAATCTAAGAGTGGAACATCTATTCAGACGGGTAGACCTTACCCCAAAGAATTTGATGCAGTCCAATACCCGAAAGGCTTCGTACCACCTCTGTTCAAGACTTTTGATGGAACGGGAAACCCCCGGCAGCATGTCGCACATTTTCGTGCTAGTTACTGCAATGCCGGTGGGAGTGACGCTTTACTCTTCCGTCATTTCGTTAACAGTTTGATAGGGATCGCCTTCGGCTGTTACACGGAATTGCCGAATGGTTTAGTTAAGACCTTTTCAGAACTAGAAAATCTCTTCGTTAAGCAGTTGTCGGGGCTCAGCACCACATCACTATCGGTGATCTAGTGGTGGAGCAACAAAAACCGAACGAAAATTTGGTGGATTACATACTTCGATGGAGGAATTTAAGCATGAAGTGTGAATCACAGCTTCAGGAACAACATGCAGCTGGTATCCTGCTTAAGAGTATCCATGGCCCGATAGCACTTCTCCTTAAAGGGTTTATAATCAAGACTTTCGAGAAGTTCCTTAGCAAGGCCGGGAGCTTGCAAGAGGAGGCAAAGCAGCTAAGTTTCGTGGACAAGACTGATAAGCAAAAGCTCGTGAAAGCATTTGAAAAGAAATCTGGAATCGTCGCTGCAGTGGATAAGGGTAAGCAGCCAGTGCAGATACAGCCAGAACGGCCACAGCCTAGTTATCAACCACCGCAACGGACTTACCAACAACCACAACAGATTTATCAGCAACCTCAGCAGGGCTATCAACAACCTCGACCAAGCTATCAGTCGCCTCAACATTATGAAAAATCACCTCGTTCATCACGTACCTTGAAAGAACTTCTAAATAGGGAATATCCATTCAAGACTGAAGCAGTAGCAAAAATGTTTCGCAGTTTAATGAAGACACCAGATTTTCAGCTACTGCGAGCCTCAGAGGCTAGAAGAAGTCAATAAGAAAGAACATCCAAACTACTGCCCCTACCACCGGATGATCGGACACAAGATAAAGGATTGCATCACTTTCAATAGTTGGCTTGATGACAATCTCCGGAAAGGTAACATAACGATCCCAAAGGAATACATGAAAGAACCCCAAAAAGGAGGTTCTGTCAATGTTATTTCAACGAATCCAATTGTTCCAATAAACCCGTAAACGACCAATGATGGATGGAGTACCGTCTGGTCAAAGTCTTCGAAGAAAATTTTGGATCACATCCTGACTGCTTCAGTGCGCGCTTCAACTCAGAGTTTAAAACCTGCCGAGCCGACACTATTGCTTGCGATCGAAGAACCGCCCCAGAAGGAGGAGAAGATCGTGGAAGAGAAGAAGACAGAGACTCCGAAGGGTAGACTAGGGGCTGCTTATCCTAGGATGGTTGTTTCCGATTCGGGGGAGAAATCCCTCGAACCTTTGACTATGTATGATTATTTGCTCTCCACGGCAGGATCTTATAATGATAAGAGTTATGGCGTTGGCTATGTTTTGACTGTTTCTAACTATTACATAACTAGCAACAACTGACCTAATCTGGATCTCGATGTACTCTAATGAATCTATAACGTGCTAGCCCATCTTAGGAAGCTACCAGCCAAACTGAGCATAAACGACGCTCTGATCCTGTCGAAGGAGATGAGGGAGGCTCTGATCAAGGATTTACTTGATCTAGAGATTTGTTTAGCTCAAATAGTTGGTAATTCCTTCGATGAGGTTTGCTCGTTAAAAGAACAGCGAGGAGTTACCTTCACAGACAATGATCTACTACCGGGAACAGCTGATCACAACCGGCCGTTGTACATTTCAGTCACTATTGGAAAGTTTACACTCTCCAGAGTGTTGGTTGATCTGGTAACATCAATCAACATAATGAATCTTCGGACGCTAGCATATTTGGAAATTGATGCTCGCGAGCTCAAAGCGGACAAGATGTTATTAAGAGGCTTCAATCAGAAAGGAGAGAGAGCTCTAGGATCGATAACACTGTTAATGAAAACTGGTGACTTAGCAAAGACAACCGCAAAATTCCATATAATTGATTCTGAGACATCATTCAACACTCTATTGGGTCGGCCATGGATCCATGAAAATCGAATGGTACCGTCGTCTCTGCATCAGTGCATCAAGTATTACGAAGGAGGGGAACAGTGTATCAAGGGTGACTTGCAACCATTCCCCGTACACTAGATTGGAATTCATGAAGATGCAGCCTACTACACGCCTCCGAAGAAAACAGTATTCTCCAGAAACATCATACCAAATGAAGCCAAAGAAGTTCAAGACGATGAAGAGCCTGAACTTCTTGTTCAACAGTTACTCACCACTCCCTTACGGTGAGATGGTGAAGGTTTCTCCAGAACTCGCACCCGAGGTCGAGGCCGGGGACGAGGTCGTGGAAGAGAAGTTAGAACAGTTGGACCAAAGAAACTGGTCATCAACATTAATTGGAAGAACAATTCCGAAGAAGAAGAAACCAAGAAAGAAGCAGTGACAATAAGTCAGAAGAAACCACAGTTCAAGATCTCTCTTGAAGATGAAAAGAACGAAGAATATAAATCAATGTACGAGAAGATTAACCATCATGTACATATTATAACCCAAACCCTGATCCACCCTAATAAGGTTGAGGGTATGGTGGTCAAGGAAGTACATGGTGGCGGTACTAAACCGATCAAATTCTACCGTGGTGCTTCTTCTTCCAGAATTGAAAATAATGTACAATTTGAAGATGTTACTTCTTCCGAATTATTGGAACTGCCTTTTGAGTGGTACTCTCCCTGTGTTCAAAATTTAATTCAACGTGGTGTCTTACCTCGATGATGGACAAAAGGTCAATCACAACACTTTGAAAAATTTTGGAACAATGCCAGCCGGCCTCCCAATTCAAAATACGGTCTCGGATTCGGCACAGTAGGATCAGTTGACGATACGGGATTTTGCTTGGTTGTCACTTGCGAGCCTAATGAAGACTGCTTGGAAACTTCAGAAGATCTCGAAGATCTACCAATCGGAGATGCTCCACCAGAATTTGAAGAAGAAATTAAATCTACAATGGACGAGTTAATGGAAGTTAACTTAGGTACTAGCAAAGAGCCTAGGCCGACCTTTGTTAGCTCCTTACTCAATAAAGAAGACTCTGAAAACATAATCAAGCTACTAATGAAATTCAAGGACTGTTTTGCTTGGAGTTATGACAAAATGCCAGGATTAGCTTCAGAGCTTGCAGTTCACAGGCTAGGAGTGGATCACACTGTTGTTCCAGTCAGACAAGCTCCGAGAAGAATGCGTCTAGAGATTGAACAACAAGTAATAGCTGAAGTTAAGAAGCTAATAAACCCTAAATTTGTCCGTGAAGAGCAATACCCGACTTGGTTAGCCAATGTGGTATCAGTCAAAAAGAAGAATGGTCAGATCAGAATCTGCGTGGATTTCAGAGATTTGAATAAAGTATGTCCAAAGGATGAATTCCCACTACCAATTCCAGAACTAATGATCGACATCGCTTCAACACATGAAATCTTCTCTTTCATGGATGGATCATCAGGATACAACCAGATAAAGATAGCACCAGAAGATGAAAAGCTCACAGTATTCAGAACGTCAATTGGAGTGTACTGCTACACAGTGATGTCATTTGGATTGAAGAACGCGGGAGCAACATACCAAAGAGCAATGACGAGGATTTTTGACGATCTCATTCACAACCAAGTCGAGTACTACGTGGATGATGTGGTCATCAAAAGCAAGCTGAAGCGATTAAGACAATTTAACCTTAAGATGAATCCCCTGAAATACGCCTTCGGCGTCACCTCCGAGAAATTTTTAGGATTTGTTGTCCGACATCGTGGAATTGAAATCGATCCGGAGAAGATTAAAGCTATCTTAGAAATGACGCCTCCCAAAACCTTGAAACAACTACGATCCTTTCAAGGGAAATTGGCATATCTTCGACGCTTTATCTCGAATTTGTCAGGAAGGTATCAGCCATTTTCTACTTTGGTTAAGAAGGATGCCAAGTTTACTTGGGACTCCAAATGTCAACATTCCTTCGATGACATCAAGCAATACCTAATGACACCTCCTATCTTAGCAGCCCCAGTCTCAGGACGACCGTTGATACTTTATACCGCAGCTTTAGACGACTCTCTCGGAGCCCTGCTAGCCCAGGTCAATGATGAGGGAAAAGAAAACGTGCTCTACTACCTAAGTCGTAGTCTAATTCTGACGGAAGTAAAGTATCCTCCTATTAAGAATCACTGTTTGGCCCTGATCTTCGCCGCTTAAAAGCTCAGGCATTACATGCTCTCTCATAAGGTCAATCTTATTTCAAAGTTTAATCCGTTGCAATATTTGATGACCCGTCCGATGCTTTCCGGCAGACTTGCCAGGTGGTCAATGATACTATTGTAATTCGATATAACTTTCGTTCCTCTTCATGCAGTAAAGGGACAAGTCCTGGCAGACTTCCTTGCAGCACACCCTTTATCGGCAGAATCGCCTCTCAACGACGACTTGCCCAATGAGCAAATACTGAGCTTAGAAGAACCCGATAATCAGCTTTGGGAATTGTACTTCGATGAAGCGTCCTCAGCACGGAAAGACAAAGAATTTCAAACGATAGTGACCGGTTAGGCAGGAATCGGATTAATATTTATAACACCAGAGCGGGGGATGTTAAGGTATTCCCACCATTTAACAGAACAGTGTACAAACAATGAAGCCGAATACGAAGCCCTCATAACCGGATTAGAATTAACCATTCAGATGGGGATAACAGATATAAACATTTAGTGTGATATTCAGTTGATCATTCAGCAAGTCACCGGACAGTACAGAATTCTGAAACCAAGACTCGAGCAGTACTTTCAGTATGCCATGCAACTGTTGGAGCAAATTCCGAATGTAACGATCTACAAGATTCCCAGGAGAGAAAATACTCTTGCAGATGCGTTAGCCCGTCTTGCAAAAGAATTTTCTTGCTTATAGGATGAGTCAGTTGAAGTGCTAATTCAGGGACGGTAGGTCCTCTCACAGCTCAACATGGATACAATACACAAATCAGAAAAATAAGCAGAAGAATCAGTTGCAGCAGTAACAGAAAATGCAGAATATTGGCGGCAGCCATTAATAGACTACCTGCAAATAGGAAACCTACCAGACGATGAGTCTTTAGCCCATCAAATCAAGAAAAGAACTCTGTCTTACACATTAATAAACAATACATTATACAGAAGGTCTTTTGACCAGATGTGGCTAAGGTGCCTGAGCGAGTCCGAGGCTCATGAAATTGTCAAAGAAATTCACTCGGGACTGTGTGGCGCTCATCAGTCGGGTCCGAAGATGAAAATGAAGATCAAAAGACTAGGGTACTACTGGCCCTCGATGATGACCTACTGCATGAAGATTGTTAAGAGTTGTCACCAGTGCCAAGTGCATGGAGTGGTTCTACATTAACCTCCAAATGTGCTACATCCGACAATCGCATTGTGGCCGTTTGAGTGTTGTGGCACAAATATAGTGGGTCCGATAGAACCGCCTTCTTCAAGAGGACATCGTTTTTTCCTTGTAGCTACAGATTACTTTTCCAAATGGGCAGAAGAAGTACCGCTCAGAGAAGTAAAAGCGCACCATGTGTTGCAGTTTTTAAAGAATCGGGTCATCTACCATTTCGAGGTACCGCGCATAATTATATCGGATAATGTGTCTGCATTCAAAAGCACGAAGATCAACAATTTTGTCAGGAGGCACGGAATCAACTGGTGATATTCAACGATCTATTATCTAAGAGAAAACAGCTTGGCCGAGGCTTTTAATAAAACCGCCGTTCAAATTTTAAAGAAAACTTTGGACGACAACAAAAGAAAGTGGCGCGAGAAGTTGTTAGAAGCCTTATGGGCCTACAGGACGACTTTCAAGTCTCCTACTCAGTCTACGCCTTACGCTTTAGTATACGGGTCCGAGGGCGTTTTACCCTTGGAAGTTCAGCTTCCTTCACTCAGAATTGCAATTGCGGACAAGATCACTACAGAAAAAAATGCCAAATTACGGCTAGAAGAACTAGAAAGCTTGGAAGGGAAAAGACTTTCAGCGCAGCAGAATTTGGAACTGTATTAAGCCAAGATGATCCAGGCCCACGATTAGCTAGTCTATCCAAGAACATTTAAAGTCGGTGACTTGGTTCTAGTTCTCAAGAGACCTATTCTTGCACACTGCAAGATAGGAGGTAAGTTTGAACCGACATGGGAGGGGTCATTCGTGGTCGAGACGGTCTACTCAGGAGGTTCCTACCAACTGGTAAATTACCGTGGAGAACGACCTATGCTTCCAATCAATGGACGATATTTAAAGAAGTATTACACAACCTGATGTTTCGAAGAATGAACTTTAGAAATGAAGTTTCATTCCTAGAAGCACAGGCATAGTGATTACTTATAACTGGGTCCGAACCCCAAATATAAAAATGGATGATAAAAAAAAAGAAGTCATTAACAAAGATGTGTTGAAAAGAAAATAAGTGAAATCGTAATAATAAAATTTTGATCCCTCCTTTTAAATCAGTTCACTCCTAATCTTTCTTCATCTTTTCTTACTCTTATTTAAATTTGAAACAAATGAATAAGAATTTTCCATTAATAATAAGTAAATTTTCTTATTGTTCTTGTTCTTAGTACAGCCCCTGATCCTTTCCTTATTTTTCGCAGGGAAATGCCGAACGGGCGGTTGGTTCTGAACTTTAAGAATGGCGTGAGTCTAGCACTTGATGAAAAGAGGATGAGGGATAGAGCTATGATTGAGATTAACTCTGACTTCACACCAGTCGGGTTACAATATGAAGAAAATGATTGGACCCCGATTGATCGAGAAGAATTCCACAGCGAGGCAGTAATGAAATTTGGTGGCCCAAGTCAACAGTTAACCAACAAGAAAAGAAAAGCAAATGCCGCTCATGCAACGGGAGGGGACAAGAAGGTTAAGTCCATGGTTGCTACAGCAGAGGGAAGACATATCAGCGTCGTGCCCACAGGAGTTCAGAAGGGGAGGAGAGCTACTCTCACTCCTACCCAACGAAGAAACAAGAACCGTCGCATTCGCAAGATGCTAACCAAGCTAGCAGCAGACCAGCATGAAGAGACAGTTGATACCGTCAATGCAAATACCCCAAGGAAACCGGTTCATCAGGAACCCGAAAAGAGGAAATCAACTTCAAGAACTACAGAAAAGATAAAAGAAATTCTGAGAAGGTCAGAAACAAAATCGGTGCTACCACTCCAGACAGATGCACCAGTTCTAAAGAGTCTTGTTCCAAAAGTAACCCCGAAGGATGTCCCATTGAGACTATCCTTGAGGAGCCGAGACATATAGGAGAGTGTGCTGGGTTTGAACCATACATCCCACAATATGTTACCAGACCCCGACGACTTCAGATAATCCTGGAGTACGAGCTGGAGAAATTGCAGCAAGTTGAGAAGAAGACCTTTGAATATTTTGAGAGAATCCGAGGCAAGAGGATTAATATCTTGGAAGGCCTCAAGCTTCATACAGATGTGTTCTCATATTATGAACAGTAGCAAATTGTGGATTGCGTCATCGAGCTTCAAAAAATGGGTCGAGCTGGCCGCCTAAGGGAAAAGACCTATTCAGAACCCCGAAGATGGATGCCAGGAAAAGGAAGAGTTACGATCCAATGAAGGTGTTGCTATAACTTCGCGATAGACAGAAAAGGAAATCCACCAGGGATACTCCATCGCAGTGAGGTGGATTCGATGCCAAAAATTATTAAGAGAATGGTAAAGAGGATGGTGACATGGAGGGTGTTGCCCGCAGACTGCATACCCAACAGCTGCATCATTAACATCTACAAGGAGGGCGATTGCATACCGCCACACATAGACCATCACGAATTTGTCAGACCTTTCTGCACAGTGTCTTTTGTCAACAATGCAACATCATGTTTGGATCTGACCTCCAGATAGCAGGCCCCGGAGAATTCCGAGGGTCGGTGGAGATACCACTACCGGTAGGTTCCGTCTTAGTGTTGAAGAGAAATGGAGCCGACATAGCAAAACATTGCATCCCAAGAGTTCCTGTGGAGTGGATCTACATCACTTTCAGAAGGATGGACGACAGAAAAATGCCTTTCCACTTCTAGCCAGATCCAGAGTTAGAGAGTCTCCGGCCTTACGAGCTGTGAGTTACATGGGAAATAGCACACCTCCAATGCACATCCATACAGCATTCCTGCCAAGGGTGGCTTGGAAGGTGATGTTATTATCCATGTGTCTCACTATTCAGACATGGATTTTGACAGATTTCTTTTGGAAGAAAATTGCAAGAATCTTACACAATCCGTTTTGGATTTATGTGGATTGTATGAGATATTGAATCTTCAAAGAAAATATCATCATGTTTTGGATCAAGATGTATGATGTATTTTCGACAATATGAGAATGAAAATGACCATGTCATGTCTTGCCTTCACCTCTTTTTTGTGCAAATTCACTGGGAAACACCATTAAGTTAAATGAACTTCGAATGAAGAACGAAGGAAAAATAAAAACAAATAAGAACTCTCTTAAAAAATCTGAATGTCAAAATGAACTCCAAATAAATGTGAACCCTAAATTGAAAATCAAGCTAAAATCAAATCACAACAAGCAACTAAAACAAATTCCTGAATCTGGAATCCCCAGCCTTCGGCTGTTCCCAAATCTCTTTTTGACTCTCCACGATTTCTTCCCTCTTTTGAGAAAGTCGACTGAATCTACTAACACAGAACACAAAAATTTTTGATTTGGTTATGATGGCATGGATTCATATCCTTTGCCAAATAATCAAACTTTGATCAATTCTAGTGTGATGTGAAACACTTTCATGTCTCATTCCAATCTTCCGCTAAATTAAAATTTCCACAAAATCTTCCAAACCAAATCAAATACAAACTTTTGGGATTCGTACCTAAATTCCAATTCATATTCTTTTGAGACTGGTACCAAATTCCAGTTCTCTCCTTTCGAGGTCGGTACCAATTTCCGACTCTCTTTCCCAGATTGATACGAAATTTCAATTCTCTCTTTCGAGACTGGTACCAAATTCCAGTTCTCTCCTTTCGAGGTCGGTACTAAATTCCGACACTCTCTCTGAGATTGATACCAAATTTTAATTCTCTCTTTCGAGACTGGTACCAAATTTCAGCTCTCTCCTTTCGAGGTCGGTACCAAATTCCGACTCTCTCTTCTAGATTGATACCAAAATTCAATTCTCCCTTTCGAGACTGGTAAAAAATTCCAGTTCTCTCCTTTCAAGGTTGGTACCAAATTCTTACTCTCTTTCCGAGATTGATACCAAATTTCAATTCTAAACTTCCGAGACTGGTACCAAATTCCAGTTCTCTCTTTCGAGGTCGGTACCAAATTCCGACTCTCTTCCGAATTGATACCAAATTTCAATTCCAAACTTCCGAGACTGGTACGAAATTCTAGTTCTCTCTTTCGAGGTTGATACCAAATTTCGACTCTCTTCCGAATTGATACCAAATTTCAATTCTAAACTTCCGAGACTGGTACCAAATTTCAGTTCTCTCTTTCGAGGTCGGTACCAAATTTCGACTCTCTTCCAAATTGATACCGAATTTCAATTCTAAACTTCCGAGACTGGTACCAAATTCCAGTTATCTCTTTCGAGGTCGGTACCAAATTCCGACTCTCTTCCTGATTGATACCAAATTTCAATTCTAAACTTTCAAGACTGGTACCAAATTCCAGTTCTCTTCTTTCGAGGTCAGTACCAAATTTCGACTCTCCTTCGAGATCGAAACCTAAATTTCGATTCTCTTCCAGGATTGATACTTAAATTTCAATTCTCACTCTTTCGAGATCAGTACCCAAATTCTGATTCTCATCCTTTGCGAGGTCGGTACCTAAATTCCGATTCTCTCTCTGAGGCTGGTACTTAAATTCCAGTCCCCGTCCCTTTCAATCAGTACCTAAATTTTGATCTTCTATCCAAGGTTGGAGCCTAAATTCCAACTCTCTTCTTCGAGACTAGAGCCTAAATTCTAGTTCTCTTTCAAATTCCGAGGTTGGAACCTAGGTTCCAATGCTCACTTCAAATCCAAAATTTCCACGAAATCCACCTTGAAATCAATCTAAAATCAAATTTCGACCAAAATTGAAACTCAAACTAAAGTCCAAACTCTAACATTAAAACTTGAAACAGAAAATGAAATGAATTCTAAGTCCAATCACTCTATATCTTGTGATCTATAATTCGCCTCCTTTTTCCCCAGCGAGAGTTCAGGGATCTTCAGTCTTAGAGATTTACCTGACACTCCCCAGCGGAAATTTTCTATACTCTATTCTAAGTGTCTCACTTAGACGTCTATGTTGGTTTTGTTGATCTCTTCGGTCAACACCAATACGTACGGTGTGCTCCGTCAGCACACAACACCTATTGGGGGTCCATTTGTTGACCTCATTTTTTATGAGGTCTTTTCTTCTCTCCTTAGCACTTAGGATCTAGCCATAGGTTTTCTCTTTGACTATCCTAGAGGACTAGAAATGGGACCCACCACTTAGAAACTCAAACCACCTCTTAACTCCCTTCAAACCCCACATGTTTGATTGTAAACCCCCAAACTACTTGGAGGGTTAAGATCAAAATGTGGAGGTTTAAAGGATGAGTTCCCTATAGGACTCTATGGCCTTAGGACTACCCTGGGTGGTCTGGTCTGGTGAGGGTTGACTTGCACATACACTACATTCTCACACACATTCCAAGTCCTAAAACCACTCATACCTAATTTGACTCCCTGACTCATGTGGGTAATTCATATGGATGGACCTTAACCCCTAGGCCTTTGGCTAAGAGGGTTAGGAACAACATAGTGAATGCCTCAAATGAGTCCTCTCATGGCTCTTATGGGCTTAATATGGCTTCATGGCTCAACCAAAATGGTCTCATTTTACCCACACCTAATCAATCTTCATCTTTCCAAACTTTCAATTTTTTACCCCCGGGGCCCTAAACCCACCAAACCTACCAAATACCCTTGAAATTGCCCAAAATTTGCAAAGTTACCTAAGTTCCCCAAAATTCCTCAAAACCAATCCTAAACATTTCCTCACCATTCAAATTGATCATCCTTAGCTAAATATACCAAAATTTCCAAAAATACCCCCCAATACCCTCTAAATACCCAAAATACCCATTTAGCCCAAAAATAAAAAAAATCCAAAAAATTCCCAGAAAATTCCAAAAAAAATCTCAAATCTTCCCAATTTCATTTTGTTCAACTACACCATAAGCCAATTTTGTCAATTTAGCCCACTTTTGCCAAAATCCCCAATTTGACCCATTTTTAACCTAAGTGAGCCCAATGTCAAACCAAATCACTCCAATTGACCTCAATTTTGATCCAATTCAGTTCTAAACTTCAATTTAATATCCCCAATATCAATTTAGACCAAATCCAAACCCAATCTTACCAACATGTGGATCCAATTTTAATTTGAAGCTTAAAGCCCAATTTTGGCCCATATCTTAAACTTAGCCCAAACCAACCCAACTCAATCCCAATTAGCCCCAAATCTTTTCTAAAACCTTCTTAACATCCCCAAAAACAAAACTCTAACTTGATTTGCCCAAAATTTTAACCTAAACTTCACTCAAACCTAACCAAAATAAAAAATTCCCTAAATTGGCCTAAACTTACCATAAACCCAAATAGGCCCAAATCCCAAAACCAAAGCCCATCCAAAATTGAAAACTCTTTGTAACACTCCCATAAACCTTTTGCAACATCAATTTTACATCAAATCCAACATTAGCCCAACCTTAGCCCAAGTTAGCCCAATTTGCCCCACTTTGACCCTATCACTAAGGAGGCCCAAATTAAACCCAATTCAACTCCAAATTATTTCAAATATATTCCAAATCACTCATGACACATCCCTAAACTAAACCCAACACTTATTTGGCATGGTCATTCACAAAATTTCCATCCACTAATCCATTTTAAAACTTAAAAGCCCACCCACTTAAACCATTTCAAAAGCCCACTTCCACCAAATTCAAAAGCCCAAAAATTCATCCAAAGTCCGTATAACACTCTTCCTCATCATGCATTCAATTTAATATCATCCCTAAAGTTCTAATTGATCATCAAATCATTCTAAATCAAGGGACATGACAATCTCCCAAAAATTCATCAAAAATGCCTAAAACCCTTTTTCATGAAACAAGCCAACCTTTTCCAAGTCAAATGTGAGCCAAATGTGAGTCATTTACAAGCCATATGAAGCCATAAGAGTTTTGACACCTCACCTAGTCATTTATGGCAAGAAGAGGGGAGCCTTTCCTAAGCCTTCATTAAGCCTTTTTAACCTTATTTATGCTACACCCTAACCCAAAATTAACTTAAACAATTTTGATGGAGACCTCACCACCTTCTCTTGGGCTGACCCAAAAGACTCTTTTCGGCCCAAAACCGAGCCTTGGGTGGTGCACCAAGCCTAAAACTATGGGTTGACCAAATAGGACCCAAAATAAGCCTTTCTCCATTCCACTTCAATTCAGCCCCTTTACACATGGCATTGGACAATTGAGCTCATAGGTCTCAAGCACTGACCTCCCTGATCAAAACAGTGACTTGACTCGGCCGGCCGACCACCGAGTACGCGAAAAATGCCATGGTCGAGAGGTCTAAATGGATTCAAAAATTCGAATTTCATCTGTCGAGTCGCCCCATCCTAATTGGCCACCACGGCTCTTCCTCTACTCCCCAAGCGGCAAATCCGAGCCCTCGATTGCCCATGCGGAAGCCCACTAACCATGTCTATTTAAACCGGCCATTCCCTCGGCCAAAAGGTTGGGCTGAAATCGACCTTCGCGAGAACTTCACCGAACTCCTCGCGGAGCTTCCCTCAGCCTAGAGCAACTCACCCTACTGTCCTCCTGCCCTAATTTCCACTGATTGAGCTCAATTCTCAGGCCAGAACAGGACATCCCTTGAAACTCCACCAAATCCAAATTAACTTCTCCCACACCTTCACCAGAGGTAGAAAAGAAGTTTCCCAGCAAAAGCTCCCTCACCAGGCCAGCCATTGCTTTTAGAGTCCAAGGTTTAAAATATGCATTGGTCATTTTTGTACCTAGGCAATTCCTCAGAGCCAGAGACTTCATCTGGAGCTTCCTTGGGTGCAATCGAAGGTGCCACAACTCTCTGATTGAAGCTTCACTTCTCAGATCCAAGGTATGTATCACTTCTCCCTCTCGAGCTTCTGTGAATTCTCCATTTCATTTGAATCAATTTCATAGCATAAAAACCATATGGATGTGTTCGTCTCCTCAAGACGAATCCATAGAGCATAAGAACACAAAAATCCATTGAGAAATGAGAGAGATCTTAAGGTTTGAGTGTGGACGGCTCTTGGGACACACCAGTCGGAGACGATGACCAGCCGTCGTTGGATCGAGTGTGTATCGAATGGACGGTGCAGATCGCGTCGGACCAAAAGATGGAGAGGGACCGCGGGACGCATGGCTGCTGACTCAGGTGGCGGCGTCGAATGGGAGCGCGACACGTAGGCCTTCAAAGCTACCAAGGTTGACGCGGCTTTTTTGAATTAATTAAATACCCAGAACTTAGAAAATCCATAACTTTGTGTAGAAAAATCACAAAAATAAAATAAAAATACTCTCTTGCTCAGTGAACAGAGGAAAATAATGTGGAAAAAGAATTAAGTTATTTTAATGAATATTTTATTTTTAATTAATTGTTTACTATTTTTAGTATTTTAATTCTCCATACATGCATACAATTCCCCATGGCATGAGACCATAGGGCTTTTGTAGCCTCTATTTTTGGAACATTCCCTAAATATTCCAAGGTTGGGTCCATCTCTATGGCAATTTATGTATTTTTCAAGTTTATGTCTCTGTTTTGGAATTTTAATTTCCATAATTAGCATGCTATTCAATAAATTCTAGAAAAATTTGGGGAGGTATCTTAGAACCGGAGGACTCTAGGAAAAATTTATTTTGAGTTAATTCATTAAGAATAACCCTAATTGGCCTAAATACTCAAAATTGAATTTTAATTAATTTGGGTTAACCATACATCAAATTAACTTGAAAACAATTCTCTACTGGTCTTTAGGATCAGAGGGACCTCACATAAAAATTTGAGATCAATTGGAGGTGATTAGCCCCACTAAAAATTCGAGGTCAATTAAGACATTAAATCACATTTTCTCTCTAATGTCTTAATTGACATGTGAGTGAAGTGACATAAAAATTTCAAGCTCATTTGAGCTCAATTTGATGAGTTATGAAATAATTAGGCTTAAAAGGGCATAATAGTAATTAAGAATTTTAACCCCTAATTAAAACTTTAGGTTTAATTAAAATGGAGGGTAAAATATTTGATCTTAATTTTCTCTTAGATGATTGAAACTTTAGGAAATAAAAGGGTAGGAACACATTAATCACTTCTAATAATCCAAAAAAATGAAACCTTAATTAATTAAATAATTTAAATTTTGGAAGATTAATTGAAATTTAAATTATTAAAATGGGGATATAATTTAGGGAGACTATAATCACTTAAGTTAAAATCCCTAAATGAATCACTTTAATAATATTTAGCTTTTAATTAAATTTAAAGTGATAATTGAAATTAATGAATTAAATAATTAAAATAAAAATGAGTAGCCCTTATTAAATTAAAACTTAAAACATTGAATAACTAGATAATCAAATTGAAATAAATTTAAAACATTAAAAATTAATCTCAAAGATCACTTAAAAGCAAATCTAAAACAAACTTGAAACATCAAAATTAACCTAAAATATTTCAATTAAATTAAAATTAAATCATTAAAATCTAAATTGAATAATCTAAACACATCTTTCAACCCAAATTAATCTAATACAAATCATTTAAAATTTAAAGATTTAATTAAATTAAAACAACTTGAACACTATTCCAAACTTAAAATTATTAAAATTTCATAACTAAATTAATCCACTTTAAATCATCAATTCCAATTTTAAATCATCAATTCCAATTTTAAATCATTAAAATCTTTAATAAATTAATTTGCCCTTAAAGGCTTTCGTTATCATAACTCTTAAATGGAGCATCAGGTCGAATGTCACTTCACTCATAGGACATTCAAACATCCTAATTCACTGAGCAAGAGTTAAAACTTAACTAAAATTTTTGGATGATTGATTCACCTCTACAATAAAATTCATTCAGACTCGAAATAATCTTAGAAGTATTGAAAAGATGTTTAGGACACGTTCTAAGCACTTTCTCAATGCAATGAGATGTTTTAAGAAGAATAATTGAACTTAATTGTTCATTGGTGAAGAAAATCATCCACAAAATACAAGAAACTAGACGTCATAGGAAATGACTAGCAATAGGATTAGGATTTTGGTAGACAACCAAAGCCTTTGCCTTAGCTTTACCTAGGTACTTGTTATAAATATATGAATGTTCTAACATGTGTTCCAAGTGTAGCTTGGAATGATGAGAAGATCCTTCAGGTACGCTTTTATTGTAATTTACTTTATTGCAATTTACTTACATGTACTGCACTTTACTTTTCTTGCATGTTAAATAAGATTGTCACCCCACATGAAAACTGAAACTTTTAGGATAGCTACAAAACTGAAACCCAAACTAAATTAAAAGTTACTACAAGATAAAATTCACCGCCACAACACTCAAAATATAAAACAACTCAAAATTTAATCACAAACAGAACAACAAAACTACAACTTAAACTAAATTAAAACGTCTCGTTGGATGATCGGGAATACCTCAGATGATGCAACCCACGTGTTGTTGACGGGATTTACCACGGTCTAAATGAAAGTGTGGAACTCATTCAGTTGAGTTTAGCAAATTCATCTGGACTAAGTGAATCTGATGAAAATAACGGTGTCGGGATGACGGAACCGTGGGATCTTAATCGGTTTTCTTTAACTAACTTTAAGATTTGTTTTAATTAAAATACTAAAGACATTTGGACTTTACGATTTCTAAAACCAAAACACTTTTCTCATCTCCTAATTTATGACTTCTAAAACTAAACCTCTGCAACAACAAGGAACATAGAGCATGGTGGGCAGCACGGCCATCTTCATTAGCAAAACTTGAATCTACATAAGCAAAAACTATTCTTAGAATTAAATAACCATGACATAGAATTTCGAGGTAGTTTTCCTAGTGCAACATAAATGCTCAACTTTTTGTTAGGCTTTTGCATAATCATGTTATGCAAATTAAGCCCTAACCGGTACTAGGACTCTGAGGTAGTCGTTTGGTATGATATAAACCCTCACATCTTCGAGGCTACTTCTGTGATCATATCATACAAATATAAGTTCTAATTAACTAAAATTGGCATGATTGAAACATTAAATAATTTTCTCAAATTGAAGCCAAACAATAGGTTAGTTGGGAAGTCACTGAGGGTTTCCTCGGATTAGTGACATCCCCTACTTTTTGTTCCTTTGGACTCTTAAAAATAAACTGTTCCAAACTTGATCCATTCCCTATTGAAATTCCAAAATCCAATCCTTTGAAATCTTAATATTTGAAATTCTTGAGAGCAAAACCACTAATCATTATAGAGATTTTTCTTAAGTGATTCCCGTTAAGATGTAATTAACTATAGGGGCTTGCCCTTATAGGGAACTTTAAGAACCCAGGTAATATAAACCCTGCTTAATTCCTTTGTATTAAGCAGGGGAACTTGTCGGCTTATAAAATTGGTTTGCAGACCAAATGGATGTCACAAATCTTCTAGTTTATTTAATCGAGCCCCATCATCAAGCAGTGTGTCTATTCTTCGAGATAAATACACGGTTTGTGGTGTGGTGCTTGTTTATATAAACTATTTGGGATGTGAGATCGGTTTGACTTCATATCTTAAAATTTTCAAACTTAAAGTTATTTTCAAAATCAAATGCTACTTTCCAAATTATATATATATTTAAATTAAATATAAATTTAAAATTCGACGCACAATTTCTATTTGGCAACCCCTTTTAAAAATTAAACATAACCTAAAAATACGCCGACAGAGTTTGATTTAAATGGTATGGGGGAGAGCTCATTTTGGGCTTGAAATAGTCAAGCCATGGAAATGGGATGGATGCACCTCCCCAAGACCTGATTTGGGCTGACGGAAAGTCATTTGGTTCAGCTTGATTAGTGGGGTCAGGTCACAATCCAAGTACAATTAGGCTTAAACATGGGTTAGGGGAAACATGGGAAAGGCTAATGACTTTTAAGGGGTGTTTAAAGTCCTTCCTCCTTTTTCATTTATGGAGTGATGACAAGTCTAAGGTTCTCATGGCTCTCATGTGGCTTGTGCATGGCTCCAAGGCTTGTTCATGGCTTGGGAGTGTCCTGGCTCACTTGCATGAGAAAGGGATTTTGGGATTTTTGAAATTTAGGGGTATTTTGGCATGATGCTTGATTTAGATTTATTTGATGATGAAATTGGAATTTAGGGAATGATTTTAATTAAAGGGATGACAAATGAAAATGGCATGTGGGCTTTAGGATAGATTTTGGGTTTTTTTTTAAATTGTTTTGGATGGGCTTTTGAAATGTCAGGTGGGCTTTTAGGTTTTAAAATAGACTCTTGGATAAAAAAATGGTAAAAGGTTGTGTCAAATAAATGTTGCAATTGGTTTAGGAATGTGCCATGAGTGATTTGGAACAAATTTGGGGTAATTTGGAGTTAAATTGGATTTAATTTAGGTCTTTTAGTAATAGGACCAAAGTGGGTCAAATTAGGCAAAATTGTGTTAAAGTTGGGCTAATGTTGGGTCTAATGTAAAATTAATGTTGAAAAATGTTTATGGAGGTGTGACAAAGAGTTTTCATTTTTGGTTGGGCCTTGATTTTGGGATTTAGGCTTGTTTGGGTTCATGGTTGGTTTAGGCCAGCTTGGAGAATTTTGGTTTAAGTTGGGTTTGGGTGGAGTTTGGATCCAAATATTAGGTAAATTAAGTTATAGTTTTGTTTTTGAGGATGTTGGGAAGGTTTTAAAACAAATTTGGGGAAAATTGGGTGAGTGGATTGGGTTGGTTGGTCACTTTGGGCCTTAAGGGCCAATTTGGAATTTTTTGATCAAACTAGGTTAAATTGACAAAATTAGGGTATGTGGTAGTTGAATAAAATGATTTGAATAATCATTTGGAATTTTCTGGTATTTTTTGAGAATTTTTGGAATTTTTGGATTTTTGAGCCAAAAAGGGTATTTTGGGTATTTGGAGGGTATTGGGGGGGTATTTTTGGAATATTTGGTATATTTAGCCATGTATGATAAATTTGAGTGGTGGGGAGTGTTTAGGATTGATTTTGAGGAATTTTGGTAATTTGGGCAATTTTTGAGAATTTTGGGCAATTTCAAGGGTATTTGGTAGGTATGGTTGATTTAGGGCCCCGGGGGTCAAAAATTATAATTTGAGAAAAATGAAGATTGATTAGATGTGAGTAGAATGAAATCATTTTGGTTGAGTCATGAAGCCATATTAAGCTCACAAGAGCCATGAGAGGACTCATTTTAGGTACTCAATATGTTGTTTCTAACCCTCTAAGCCAGGGGCTTAGGGGTTGAGGTCCATCCATATGGATTTCTTACATGAGTCGAGGAAGCCGAGTTGGGTAAGAGTGGTTTTAGGATTTGGAATGTGTGTAGGAGTGTGGTGTGTGTAAGCTTACCCTCACTAAGACCTGACCACCCAGGGTAATCCTAAGGCCAAAAAGTCTTATAGGAACTCATCCTTGAACCTGCACATTTGACTTTTAACCTTTTTAAGAGGCTTGGAGGTTTATGTTCATCTATGTGGGGTTCAAGAAAAGTTAAGAAGTGTTTGAATTTCTAAGTGGTGGGTCCCACTTCTAGTCCTTTAGGATAGTCAAAGGGAAAACCTATTGCTAGATCCTAAGCACTAAGAAGAGAAAAGACCTCACCAAAAATGAGGACAACAAATGGACCCCCAATAGGTGTGTTGTGCTAACCAAGCACATTGCGCGTATTAGCGTTGACCGAAGATATCAGCAAAACCAACACAGAAGTCTAAGTGACACACTTAGAACAAAGCGTAGAAAATTTCCATTGGGGAATATTAGGTAAATCTCCAAGACTGAAGATTCCATAACTCTCGCTGGGGAAAAGAGGCAAATTCCAAATCACAAGATCCAGAGAGATAGATTGGACTTCCAATTCATTTCATTTTTCATTTCAAGTTTTAATTTTGAGTTTCAAATTTATTTGAGTTTCAATTTGGTTGAAATTTTACTTAAGATTGATTTCAAGGTGGATTTCGCAGGAACTCTGGATTTGAAATGAGAATTGGAACTTAGGTCCCAACCTCTGGATCGCAAAGAGAACTGGAATTTAGGTACCAGCCTCGAAGAGAGAATCAAAATTTAAGCATCGATTGAGAAGAATGAGAATCAGAATTTAGGTACTGATCTCGAAATGAGAACTGGAAGTTAGGTACCAGTCTCGGAAGAGAGTCGAAAGTTTGGTACCAGTCTCGGAAAGGGTGAGAACTAGAAGTTAGGTACCAGTCTCAAAAGAGAGTCGGAAGTTAGGTACCGACCTCAAAAAGAGTGAGAACTGAAAGTTAGGTACCAGTCTCGGAAGAGAGT
Source organism: Papilionanthe hookeriana x Papilionanthe teres (assembly GCA_022702705.1). NCBI lineage: Eukaryota > Viridiplantae > Streptophyta > Magnoliopsida > Asparagales > Orchidaceae > Papilionanthe > Papilionanthe hookeriana x Papilionanthe teres. Next base: position 12,927,106 of record CM040439.1, on the reverse strand, counting down.
CGGAAGTTAGGTACTGACCTCAGAGTGCGGAAAAGTTTCTTGGAAAAGTGTGAATTTAGCGGACACCGAGATTAGGATGCCTTGTCGGTCTTATACCCAAGTCAGAGGATTAGGATGCGGAAAAGTTTCTCGGAGAGAGTGCAAGATTAGCGAACATTGAGATTAGGATGCTTTGTCGGTCTTATACCCAAATCGGAGGATTAGAATGCGGAAAATTTTCTCAGAAAGAGTGCGAGATTAGCGGACACCGAGATTAGGATGCCTTGTCGGTCTTATACCCAAGTCGGAGGATTAGAATGTGGAAAAGTTTCTCGGAAGGAGTGCGAGATTAGCGGACACCGAGATTAGGATGCCTTGTCGGTCTTATACCCAAGTCGGAGGATTAGAATGCGAAAAGTTTCTCGGAAAGAATGCGAGGTTAGCGGACACCGAGATTAGGATGCCTTGTTGGTCTTATACCCAAGTCGGAGGATTAAAATGCGGAAAAGTTTCTCAGAAAGAATCCGAGATTAGCGTACACCGAGATTAGGATGCCTTGTTGGTCTTATACCCAAGTCGGAGGATTAGAATGAGGAAAAGTTTCTCGGAAAGAATGCGAGATTAGTGCACACTGAGATTAGGATGCCTTATTGGTCTTATACCCAAGTCGGAGGATTAGAATGCAGAGAAGTTTCTCGGAAAGAATGTGAGAATAGCGAAAATTCAGAGAAGAGAATCGAAATTCAAGTGTCGTTCTCAAAATGAAAACTGGAAGTTAGGTACCAGCCTCAAAAGGACGGGAACTGGAAGTTAGGTACCAATCCCCAAAAGTTTGTTTTTTGATTTGGTTTTGATGTTTCTGTGGAAATCTTAGTTTAGTGGAAGATTGGAATGAGACATGAAAGTGTTTCATATCCCGAGAGAGTTGATTAAAGTTTGGATGTTTGGCGAAGGAAATGAATCCATGCCATCAGAACCAAATCGAAAATTTCGTGGTTCTGTGTCAGTAGACTCAGTCAACCTTCTCAAAAGAGGAAAGAGATCGCAGAAAGTTGAAATGATTTCAAGATGACAATGAAGTTTAGAAGTTTGAAACTGAAGTTGAAGTCTTCTGTGAGGAAGAATCAACTCAAAAGGGGATTTAAAGGAGCTTCAAATGGATTTCAGTCGAAAGATTCTATTCGACAGATTCGGATCGGAATTCAATTTGAGATTTTGATTCGTTTCAATTAGTGTTCTTGTTAATTTGGAGTTCGTTTTGACATTTGGATTCTTAAAAGAGTTTTTTATTCATTTTCTTTTCTTTTCGTTCTTTGTTCGAAGTACATTTAACTTAATGGCATTTCCCAGTCAATTTGCACAAAAGAGGTGAAGGCAAAACATGACATGGTCATTTCCATTCCAATTTATTGAAAATATATCATATAGCTTGATCCAAAACATGATGATATTTTCCTTGAAATTTCAATATCTCATACAATCCACATAAATCCAAAATGAATTGTGTAAGATTCTTGCAAGTCTCTTCCAAATGCATCTGTCAAAATCCATGTCTAAATAGTGAGACACATGGATAATAACATCACCTTCCAAGCCATCTTTGGCAGGAAATGCCATCAGATGTGCATTGGAGGTGTGATATCTCCCATGTAGCTCACAGCTCGTAAGGCCAAAGGCTCTCTAACTCTGGATCTGGCTGAAAGTAGAAAGGCATTTTGCTATCGTCCATCCTCTTGAAAGTGACGGAGATCCGCTCAACAGGCACTCCTGGAATGCAGTGTTTTGCTATGTCTGCTCTATTTCCTTTTAGCATCAAGACGGAACCTACCTGTAGAGGTATTTCCACCGGCCCTCGGAATTCTTCAGGGCCTGCTATTCGGAGGTCAGATCCGAACATGATGTTACACTGGTTGATGAAAGACACTGTTCAGAAAGGTCTGACAAAGTCATGATGATCTATGTGTGGGGGTATGCAGTCGCCCTCCCTATATATGTTAATGATGCAGCTGTTGGGTATGCAATCTGCAGGCAATACCCTCCATGTCACCATTCTTTTTACCATCCTCTTGATAATTCTTGGCATCGGATCCACATCACTTTGATGGAGTATCCCTGATGGATTTTCCTTTCCATCCTCGGAGCAACACCTGCACTGGATTGTAACTCTTTATTTTCTTTTCATCCATTTTCGAGGTTCTAGGTAGGTCTTTTCTCTCAAACGACCAGCTTGGCCCATTTTCTGAAGCTCAATGACGCAGTCCACAATTTGCTGCTGCTCGTAGTCTGAGAACACATCTGTATGGAGCTCAAGGCCTTCTAAGATGTTGATCCTCTTACCTCGAATTCTTTCAAAATATTCAAAAGTTTTCTTTTCAACCTTCTGCATTCTCTCCAGCTCGTATTATGGGATTATCTGCAATCGGCAAGGTCTGGTAATGTACTGTGGGATGTATGGTTCAACCCCAGCACGTTCTCCTACATGTCTCGGCTCCTCGGGGATAATCTCTGTCAGGACATTCCCCAGGGTTGGTTTTGTAATAAGACTCTTTAAAACTGCTGATTCTATTTCTATGTTGCTTGGAATTTCTTTCATCTTTTCTTCTGTTCTTAGAGTTGATCTCCTCTTTTCTGGTTCCTGACGAATTGATTTCTTTGAAGTATATGTATTGACGGTAGCAACTGTCTCTTCATGTCGATCTGCTGCTAGCTTGCTCAGCATCATGTGAATGCAGTGGTTCTTGTTTCTTCATTGGGTCAGAGTGAGAGTAGTTCTCCTCACCTCTTAAACTTATGTAGGCATGCGCTGACAAGCCTGCCCTCTGTTGTAGCAATGACGGACTTGATTTTCTTGTCTTCTCCGGTTACATAAGCGGCGTTTGCTTTTCTTTTCTTGTTGGTGGACTACTGACTTAGGCCACCAAATTTCATCACTGTCTGACTGTTGAACTCTTCTCGATCGATCGGGGACCAATCACTTTCTTTGTATTGTAGACCGACAAGTGTGAAATCAGATTTGATCTCAATTACGGCCCCATCTTTCATCCTCTTTTCATCGAGTGCTAGACTCACGTCATTCTTAAAGTTCAGAACCAACCGCCCGTTCGACATTTCCCTGCGAACAATAAGGAAAGGATCAGAGGCTGTACTAAGAACAAGAACAATAAGAAAAATCAATCATCAAAGGGAAATTCTTATTTATTTCTTTCAAATTTTAATAAGAGTAGGAAAAGATGAGGAAAGATCAGGAATGAGCTTGATTCGGAAGGAAGGATCAAAATTTTATTATTATGATTCCACATATTTTCTTTTTAACACAATTTTTAATGATTTTTATCATCCATTTTTATTATTTTGGGTTCAGACCCAGTTACAAATGATTACTCTACCCGTGCTTCTAGGAATGAGACTTCATTTTTAAAGTTCATCATTCGAAATATCAGGTTGTGTAATACTTCTTCAAATATCATCCATTGATTGGAAGCATAGGTCGTTCTCCACGGCAATTCACCAGTTGGTAGGAACCTCCAGAGTAGACTGATTCGACCACGAAAGGCCCCTCCCATGTTGGTTCAAATTTACCTTCTATCTTGTGGTGTGCAAGAATAGATCTCTTGAGAACTAGAACCAAGTCACCAACTTTGAATGTTCTTGGGCGGACCAGTTTATCGTGGGCCTGGATCATCTTGGCTTGATACAATTCCAGATTCTATTTCGTTGAAAGTCGTTTCCCTTCCAAGCTTTCTAATTCTTCTAGTCGTAGGTTGGCATTCTCTTCTGCAGTGATCCTGTTTGCAACTGTAATTCTGAGTGATGGAAGCTGAACTTCCAAGGGCAAGACGGCCTCGGACCCGTACACTAGAGTGTAAGGCGTAAAGTGAGTAGGAGTTCTGAAAGTCGTTTTGTAGGCCCATAAGGCTTCTAACAACTTCTCGTGCCAATTTCTTTTGTTGTTGTCTAAAGTTTTTTTTAGGATTTGGACGGTCAAGCCATTTGCTCTTGGGTAGTAGATCTTCGAATATCGCCAATCAATTTCGTGTCTTCTGACAAAATTTTTGATCTTCGTGCTTCTAAATGCGGACCAGTTATCTGAGATAATTCTGCGCGGTACCCCGAAACGGTAGATGATTTGATTCTTGAAGAACTGTAACACGTGATGTGCTTTCACTTCTCTAAGCAGTACTGCTTCTACCTATTTTGAAATGTAATATGTAGTTGCAAGGATAAAGTGATATCCTCTTGAAGAAGGTGGTTCTATCGGACCCACAATATTTGTGCCCCAACACTCAAACGACCACGATGCGATTGTCGGATGTAGCACATTTGGAGGTTGATGTAGAACCACTCCATGCACTTAGCACTAGTGACAACTCTTGGCAACTTTCATGCAGTCGGTCATCATTGAGCTCCAGTAGTACCCTAGTCTTTTAATTTTCATTTTCACCTTCGGACCTGACTGATGTGCGCCACAAAGTCCTGAATGTACCTCTTTAACAATTTCACGAGCCTCGGACCCGTTCAGGAACCTTAGCCACATCTGGTCGAAAGACCTTCTGTATAACGTATTGTTCATTAATGCGTATGACAGAGTTCTTTTCTTGATCTGATTGGCTAATGACTTATCGTCTAGTAGGTTTCCTGTTTGCAGGTAGTCTACAAGTGGTTGAAGCCAATCTTCTGCATTTTCTGTTACTGCTACAACTGTTTCTTCTTCTTTTCCTTCTGATTGGTGTATTGCATCCATGTCGAGCTGTGATAGGACTTATCATCCTTGAACTGACATTTCAACTAACTCATCCTGTAAGTAGACAATTGCTTTTGCGAGGCGGGCTAACGCATCTGCAAGAGCATTTTCTCTTCTGGGAATCTTGTAGATCGTTACATTCAGAATCTGCTCCAACAACTTCATGGCATACTGAAAGTATTGCTCGAGTCTTGGTTTCAAAATCTTGTACTGTCTTGCAACCTGTTGTATGATCAACTGAGAATCACCGTAGATGTTGATATCTGTTATCCCCATCTGAATGGTTAACTCCAGTCCAGTTATAAGGGCTTCGTATTCTGCTTCGTTGTTGGTACACGGTTCTGTTAAATGTTAGGAATACCTTAATATCCCCCGCTCCGGTGTTATAAAGATTAGTCTGATTTTTGCCTTACCGGGCACTATCGTTTGCAATTCTTTATCTTTCTGTGCTGAAGATGCTCCGTCGAAGTACGATTCACAACGCTGATCATCGGGTCTTCTAAGCTCATTATCTGCTAGTTGGGAAAGTCGTCGTTGAGAGACGATTCTGCAGGTAAAGGGTGTGCTACGAGGAAGTTTGTTACGACTTGTCCCTTTACGGCACGAAGAGGAATGAACGTTATATCGAATTGCAATAGTATCATCGACCACCTGGCAAGTCTGCTGGAAAGCATCGGTCGGGTCATCAAATATTGTAATGGATTAAACTTCGAGATAAGGTTGACCTTATGAGAGAGCATGTAATGCCTGAGTTTTTGAACGGCGAAGATCAGGGCCAAACAATGCTTATCAATCGGGGGATACTTTACCTCTGTCGGAATTAGATGACGACTTAAGTAGTAGAGAGCATTTTCTTTCCCCTTGTCATTGACACAGGCTAGCGGGGCTCCGAGGAGTCGTCTAATCTTTGCGGTATAAAGTATCAACGGTCTTCCCGAGACTGGGGCTGCTAAAACAGGAGGTGTCATTAAATACTGCTTAATGTTCTCGAAGACCCGCTGGCATTTATCTTCCCAAACGAATTTGGCATCCTTTTTAACCAATGCCAAGAAGGGCTGACACCTACCTGACAAATTCAAGATAATGCATCAAAGATATGGCAACTTCCCTTGAAAGGATCGTAGTTGTTTCAAAGTTTTGGGAGGCAGCATTTCTAAGAAAGCTTTAATCTTTTCCAAACCGATTTCAATTCCGCGATGTCGGACAACAAATCCTAAGAATTTCCGGAATGCTTAGCGAAGACTCATTTTAAGGGATTCATCTTAAGGTTAAATCGTCTTAATCGCTCGAAAACAATTCTCAAATTATACAAGTGATCTTCCTTCAGTTTGATCTTGATGACCACATCATCTACGCAGCACTCGACTTGGTTGTGAATGAGATCATCAAAAATTCTCGTCATTTCTCTTTGGTATGTTACTCCTGTATTCTTCAATCCGTAAGGCATTACTGTGTAGCAGTACACTCTGATTGGCGTTCTAAAGGAGGTGAGCTTGTCATCTTCTGGTGCCATCTTTATCTAATAGTATCCTGATGATCCACCATGAAAGAGAAGACTTCATGTGTCAAAGCGATGTCGATCATCAATTCTGGAATTGGTAGCGGGAACTCATCTTTCGGGCATGCTTTATTCAAATCTATGAAATCCACGCAGATTCTGATCTGTCCATTCTTCTTTCTAACTTGTACCACATTGGCTAACCAAGTTGGATATTGCTCTTTACGAATAAATTTAGCATCTATTAGCTTCTTAACTTCAGCTATTACTTGTTGTTCAATCTCTAGACGCATTCTTCTGGGAGCTTGTCTGACTGGAACGGCAGTGTGATCTACTCCAAGCTTGTGAACTACGACTTCTGGAGCTAATCCTGGCATTTCATCATAACTCCAAGCAAAACAGTCCTTGAATTCCATCAGTAGCTCGATTATGTTTTCAGAGTCTTCTTCATTGAGTAAGGAGCTAACAAAGGTCGGCCTAGGCTCTTCGCTAGTACCTAAGTTAACTTCCATTAACTCGTCTATTGTAGATTTAATTTCTTCTTTGAATTCTGGCGGAGCATCTCCAACTGGTAGATCTTCGAGTTCATTTGAAGCTTCCAAGTAGTCTGCATTAGGCTCACAAGTGATAACGAAGCAAAATCCCGTATCATCAACTGATCCTACTGTGTCGAATCCAAGACCATGCTTTGAATTGGGAGGTCGACTGGCGTTATTCCATAATTTTTCAAAGCGTTGTAATTGACCTTTTGACCACTGTTTAAGTAAGACACCACGTTGAATTAAATTCTGAGCACAGGGAGAGTACCACTCAAAAGACAATTCCATTAATTCAGATGAAGTAACATCTTCAAATTGTACATCATTTTCAATTTTGGAAGAAGAAACACCACGATAAAACTTGATCGGCTTAGCACCGCCACCATGCACTTGTTTGACCATCATACCCTAGACCTTATTAGGATAGATCGGGGTGAGCGTCATAGTATGTACATAGTGGTTAATCTTCTCGTACATTGATTTGTATTCTTCGTTCTTTTCATATTCGAGAGAGATCTTGAACTGGGGTTTCTTTTGATTTATCTTCATTACTTCTTTCCTGGTTTCTTCTTCTTCGGAACTGTTCTTCCAATCAACATCGATGACCGGTTTCTTCTGTTCAACTGTTCCACCGTTTCTTCCTCGACCTCGACCTCGAGTGCGAGTTCTAGAGAAACCTTCACCATCTCGCTGTAAGGGAGTCGTGAGTAACCGTTGAACTAGAATTTCAGGTTCTCCATCGTCTTGAACTTCTTTTACTTCATTTGGTATGGTATTTCTGGAGAAGACAGTTTTCTTCGGAGGCACGTAGTATGCTGCATCTTCGTGGATCCCAATCTCATGTACGGAGAACGGTTGCAAATCTCCTTTGATACACTATTCTCCTCCTTCATAATATTTTGTGCACTGGTGCAGAGACGACGGTACCAGCCAGTTTTCATGGATCCATGGCCAGCCCAGTAGAGCGTTGAACGATGTTTCAGAATCAATTATATGGAATTTGCAGTTGTCTTTGCCAAATCACCGGTCTTCATTAGTAGTGTTATTAATCCAAGAGCTCTTTCTCCTTTCTGATTAAATCCTCTTAGTAACATTACATGCGCTTCGAGGTCGCGAGCATCGATTTCCAAATATCTTAACGTACGAAGGTTCATTATGTTGATTGATGCTCTCGGATCAACTATCACCCTGGAAAGCGTGAACTTTCCAATAGTGACTGAAATGTACAACGGTCGATTGTGATCACCTGTTCCAAGTAGCAGATCGTTGTCCGTGAAGGTAACTCCGCGTTGTTCTCTTAACGAGCAAACCTCTTCTAAGGAATTACTGGCCATTTGAGCTAAGCAAATTTCTGGATCAAGTAAGTCCTTTATCAGAGTTTCTCTCATCTCCTTTGACAGGATCAGAGTGTCGTAGATGCTCAGTTTAGCTGGTAGCTTCCTAAGATGGGCTAGCACGTTATAATCGACTTTATTACCAGGTTCTTCAATTCATTCTTGAATGGGCAATTCCTCTGCTGGGGTTGGCTCTTCCTGAGCAACCACTTGTTTTCCTTTATCATTTGGACCCATTCTCGGGGGTAGAGCTCTTCCGCTTCTAAAATTAACTTTTGTTATCTCTTCTACATCTGGTGTTGAATCTGCCGGTGTCTCCTCTTGAATCGGAATGACTGGCTCTTCTGGAGTTGCTCTAGAATCTGACAGCTCTAATTCTATCACAATCGGAGCTCCTCGAAATTTGCAGACGGACTCATCACTCGTTGAGCTTTCGTAGCCATCCTTGTGAACGTCTTCTCCTTCATCGTGGTCGTTAAGGTTTTGTATGATTTGAGAATCGTTATTTGTATTGAAATTGATATCCGGATTAGGTTGGTTGTCGTTAGTTACGTAATCGTTAGAAACAGTTAAAACGTATCCAACACCAAAACTCTTATCATTATAAGATCCCGCTGGGGTGAGCAAATAATCATACGGAGTCGAGAGGTCAGGGATTTCTCCCCGAATCGAAACAACCATCCTAGGATAAATGGCCCCTAGTCTACCCTTCGGATCCTCGGTCTTTTTTTCTTTCACGATCTTCTCCTCCTTCTGGGGCAGTTCTTCAATCGCAAACGATAGTGCCAGCTCGACAGGTTTCAAACTCTGAGTTGAAGCGCGCACCGAAGCGGTCTGGATGTGATCCAAAATTTTCTTCGAAGACTTTGTCCAGACAGTACTCCATCCATCATCGGTCATGTACGGGTCTATCGGAACAATAGGATCCGTTGAAATAACATTGATAGAACCTCATTTTTGGGGTTCTTTCATATATTTCTTCGGGATTTTTATGTTCCCTTTCCGGAGATTATCCTCGACCTAATTCTTGAAGGTGAACCAGTCTTCTATCTTATGTCCGAGCATCCTATGGTAGGGACAGTAATTCGGATGATCTTTCTTGTCGACCTCTTCTGGCCTCCTGGGCTCTGGTAGTTGAAAGTCGGGCGTCTTCATTAAACTACGAAACATCTTAGCCACTGCTTCAGTCTTGAAGGGGTATTCCTTATTCAAAAGTTCCTTCAGAGCACGTGGTGGACAAGGCGGCGGTTGATCATGCTGCCATGATTGATAGCTCGGTCGAGGCTGTTGATAGTTGTGTTGAGGTTGTTGATAAATCTACTGAGGTTGCTGATAAATCTGCTGAGGTTGCTGATAAATCCATTGCGGTGGATGATAACTTGGTTGTGGCCGCTCTGGCTGTATCTGCACTGGCTATTTACCTTTATACACTGCTGCGACGATCCTGGATTTCTTTTCAAATGACTTTACAGGCTTCTGCTTATCAGTCTTGTCAACGAAACTCAGCTGTTTTGCCTCCTCCTGCAAGCTCCCGGCCTTGCTAAGCAACTTCTCAAAAGTCTTAATTGTGAATCATTTGAGGAGAAGTGCTATCGGTTCGTGGATACTTTTCAATAGGATACCGACTGCATGTTGTTCCTGAAGCTGTGATTCACACTTCATGCTTAAGTTCCTCCATCGAAGTACGTAATCCACTAAAGTTTCCTTCAGTTTCTGTTGCTCCACCACTAGATCACCGATAGTGATGTGGTGCTGAGCCCCGGAAAACCACTTAACGAAGAGGTTCTCCAATTATGCAAAGGTCTTGACAGAATCATTCGGCAATTCTGCATACCAATCGAAGGTAATCACATATAAACTGCTGACGAACTGACGAAAGAGCAAAGCATCGCTCCCACCGACATTGCAGCAACTAGCACGAAAATGTGCGACATGTTGCCAGGGGTTTCCCGTACCGTCGAAAGTCTTAAACAGAGGTGGTACGAAGCCCTTTGGGTATTGGACTGCATCAAATTCTTTGGGGTAAGGTCTACCCGTCTGAACAGATGCTCCATTCTTAGACTGGGCTAAGGCTTCTCGCACCTGCTGTTCCACCATGTTCTTAATATCTTTTCGGGAATCATACTTTGCGCAGAATCCTTCTTTAGATGTTCATCTTCGTTGACGGATGTAATTTCTTGTCCTCTATAGGCAATGTGAATGATCTCTGGGGGTGTTTCCTTCTGAGGTTGAAGCTGACTCTGAAGAGTGTCTAAGGTAGCCGCCATCTCCTCCATCCTCTTTGCTATCTGAGAAATCGTGTCATCCTTTTCTTGAAGACGTGCTCTCATCACTTCTGGTTCATCTCTTTCTGAAGTTCATGGAGCTCCCTATAGAGCTGATGACGCTCGGGTCTTAACCATGTTGATCTCGGCACATTCTTCATCCATAAACTCTGATGAATCCACTTCATTTCCCGGTCCTTCTCTTCTTTCCCTTGCCAACTGTCGGATGTCCGTCCTTAGCTTTCCTATAGCATCCTCAAGTGGTATTTTCCAAATGGTCTCGCGGTTGTCAGGCGACGACTGTTGAACTTCTTTTTCAAGAATTTCATTTAATGCAGTAGCACTTTCTTCAGATTTAGGTTCTCTAGGCAGACTTCTCTTTCCAGTGCGCTCTGTTGGTATCGGTTCAGCAATAATAGGTTGCCACACCATCCTTCTTGCAGTAGGAGGCCAAGGACCAGATGGTCTGTCGGTGCGTACGTCGGTAGGTGGTGTCCTCCCTAATATGGTGACCTGATACAACAACGGGTGAACTTCTCTTGCTAGTTCGCACTTTCTTCCTTGGCCTCTCTGGAGCAGTGACAGGGTCTACTCATGGTCCGAGGCGGGATCTAGCTGGTACTCGTCCCATTCTTCTTAAAATTTTTGACACAAGGCAACCTTCTTTCTTAGCTACTTTCTCTACTACTGCTCACAAACGGGTTAGCAAAGTAAACTTGATCACTTTCTTCTTACAGTCACTGTAGTATGCAGGTCGGGGTAACGCAGTGGTGATCCTTCGAGCATCTTCTTCATCGGATGTAGCAGAGAGAGGGTGAAACCTACTCACTCCTAACAGCGGTGAGATCTCAAGCAGTTCTTCTTCTTCCTCAGGAATCTCTTCTAGGAAAGCAACTTCAGCAGCCTTGGTCTTTTTTATCCTGGTGATCTTTCTGCTCTTGTTTCTTCTTTGAGTCCAGGTTAAGGGTGTAACTTTAGAGCTGGATCCTATCTCGAAGACAGACGGTATTGCAGCAAAATCTGAACCCTCCACAGTAATAGGCTCATCACCAACTTGGACTTCTTGTCCTTTCAGTTTGGCGGGAGCCGGGGTAGGTGCAGTAATGACCAGATCGGTGGGGGTAGAGATGACAGTTCTGGTGGTAGCATCTAACCTCCTATGAACAGCAGTGTTTCTTTCAGTTAGGACCCTTTGCAGGGGAGGGAACTCTTGAGTCTACTTCAGGTTGAACTCAATTATGGGTTTCTTAGTCTCCGGTACTTTGTTCATTAGCATGAAAAGAGTAACATCTGTGAACTTAATGTCTGTATTGTCAAACCCTTGTCCAAAGCGAATGACCGCATCATTAGGCAACTCATCCTTGTAGTTAGCTAAGTCTATCTCATTGGTGAAGGAGAAAATCAGCTTCGGTGTAGACATCCTCTGCAGGGTAGATTCTGAGCGTCAGTTCAAAATTATGTTTCCTTTCGTCAGGACCAAATGAGAGGAATTTTTATAAAAGAGACCGAACACATTTCCATTTATCTTTTCATTTTCTTTATAAAGTATTTCATATTCTCATTTTTATTTATGTGTTTGTGGTTTAACAGAAAGTTCATTTATTAATGGGTTTGTTTATTAGAAGTTTTGTTCATTAAGAACGAAACAAACTAAAAGGGGAAACGTTAAAAGAAAGGTAAGGGACCCAATCCAGAAACTGGAAAGGAAGAGAGAGTCTCACAAGACTTCTCGACCCGAGGAACCGCTCCTAAGCTAACACATATTGGGGTCCCACCCCACCTCAAAGAGGTAAAAGGATTCTGGAACCTCTCTGTTTAGGGGTATCTAAACAGTGGCTCCAAAATCCAAGAGAGTTGACTATACACATTCAAGACAGAAGTGAACGTGGTATTTCAATGGAAAGAATGATAGTTTGACCCACTAGGGATATGGACTCACTACAGATTTATGAAAGCAAAATCATCTGATCAAAATGGAAAGAGAAACTACTCCCCAGCGGAGTTGCCAGAAATTGTACGGCTTATTTTTAGGTTGAGTGTTTTGAAAAGGGAGTCGCCTACATAAATTGTCGGCGAACTTTAAATTTTAAATTTAATTTAAATATATATAATTTGAAAAGTAGTATTTTCATTTTTGAAAATAATTTTAAGTTTGAAAATTTTAAGATATGAAATTAAACCGATCTCACATCCCAAATAGTTTATATAAACGAGCATCGCACCACAAACCGTGTATCTATCCCGAGGAATAGATGCACTGCTTGATAATGGGGCTTGATTAAATAAACTAAAAGATTTGTGACCTCCATTTGGTCTGTGAACATATTTTATAAGCCAACAAGTTCCCCTGCTTAATGTAAAGAAATTATGCAGGGTTTATATTATCTGGGTTCTTAAAGTTCCCTATAAGGGCAAGCCCCTATAGTTAATTACATCTTAAATGTCCGAAGACACATAAGAAAACTCTCGATAATGATCAGTGGTTTTTCTCTCAAGAATTTCAAAGTTTAAGGTTCCAAACAAATTGGATTTTGGAAATTTCAATAAGGAATAGCTCAAATTTGGAACAGTTTATTTTTAAGAGTCCAAAGGAAGAGAAGTAGGGGATGTCACAGACCCGAAGCAGACTTCGGTGACTTCCCAACTATCCTATGGTTTGGCTTCATTTTGAGAATATTATTTAATGTTCCAATCCTGCCAATTTTAATTAATTAGAACTTATGTTTGTATGATATAATCATGGAAATAGCATCGAAGATGTGAGGGTTTATGTCATACCAAACGACTACCTCAGAGTCCTAAGACCGGTTCGGGCTTAATTTGCATGATATGATTATGCAAATTCCTAACAAAAAGTTGAGGATTTATGTTGCACTAGGCAAACTACCTCGAAATCCTATGGCGTGGTTATTTAATTCTAAGAAAGGTTTTGCTAGTTTTGCTGATGAAGATGGTCGTGCTGCCCACTGTGTTCCAAGCTCCTTGTTGTTGTAGAGGTTTGGTTTTAGAAGGTGACAATCAAGAGATGAGAGAAGTATTTGGTTTAGAAAGTTTGAAAATTGAGATGGCTTAGTATTTTAATTAAAACAAATCTTAAAGTTGATTAAGCAGAACTGATTAAGATCCCACAGTTACGTCATCCCGGCACCGCTATTTTCATCGGATTCACTTAGTCCAGATGAGTTTGCTAAACTCAACTGAATAAGTTCCACACTTTCATTTAGACCATGGGAAATCTCGTTAGCAACACGTAGGTTACATCATCCGAGAGATTCCCGATCATCTAACGAGATGTTTTAATTTTGTTATAGTTGTAGTTTTGTTGTTCTGTTTGTGATTAAATTTTGAGTTGTTTTTATATTTTAAATGTTGTGGCGGTAAATTTTATCTTTTATTGATTTTTAATTTAGTTTTGGGTTTTAGTTTTGTGGCTATCCTAAAGGTTTCAGTTTTCATGCAGGGTGACATTCTTGTTTAACATGCAAAAGAATTAAAGTGCAGTGCAGGTAAATAAATCGCAATAAAATAAAAGTGTACTGGAGGGTTTTCTGGTCATTCCCGGCTTCACTTAAAAACATGTCAGAGCATTTATATATTTCAAGGAAAGCACTAGGAAAAGCTAAGGGAAGGTTCTGGTTATCTACCAAAATCCTAATCCTATTGTTAGTCACTTCCTATGACGTTTAGGTTCTTGTTTTTGTTAAGGATGATTTTCTTCACCAAAGAACAATTACGTTCAATTGTTCTTCTAAAACATCCCATCATATTGAGAAAGTGCTTAGGACGGATCCTAAACATCTTTTCAATGCTTCTGAGAATATTTCAAGTCCAAATGAATTTCATTGTACAGGTGAATTGATCATTCAAAAGGTTTAGTTAAGTTTTGCTTCTTTCTTAGTGAACTTGGATGTTTGATTATCTGATGAATAAAGTGACATTTCACTTGATGTTCCATTTAAAGGTTATGAAGGTGAAAGCCTTCAGGGGCATATTAGTTTATTGAGGAATTTAACCATCTCTAATTATATTTAAATTTTTGGTTTAAGATAATTTAATTTCAAAATTCAGTTTGGTTTTATTTTAAGTGTTTTAAGTTACTTAAGTTGAAAGAAGTGTTTAAATTATTTAATTTCATTAAATTTTGATGATTTGAATTTGATTTGAATTAATCATATTACTTTATGCTAATTTTAATCGATTTGATTTTCACATTTTTAATTATGAATCATTTTGAGATTACTTAATATTTTAAATTTGTTTCAAGTTTGTTCTCAAGTGATTTCAAATTAATTTTAATGTTTTAAATTTATTTTTAATTTGATTATTAAATCATTTAATGTCTTAAGCTTTAATTTATTTAACAAGTTATTTCCCTTTTAATTATTAATTATTAATTTTAATCATCATGTCTTTAAAATTAATTAAGAGTTGAGTATCACTGGAGTGATTCATTTAGGGATTTTAGATTAAATGATTGCAATTTTCCTAAATTATATCCCCATTTTAACAATCCAAACTCTTAATTATCTTTCCAAAATTTCAGTTATTTAATTAATTAAGATTCACTTTGAATATTTTCAAAATTATTAATGGGTTTCTACCTTTTAATTTCCCAGGTTTCAATCATCTAACAGAGAATTAAGATCAGATATTTTACCCTCCCTTTGATTAAACCTAAAATATTAATTAAGGTTAAAATCCTTAATTACCTTTATGTCCCTTTTAAACATATTCACTTCATAACTCACTAAATTGAGCTCAAATGAACTTGAAATTTTTATGTCACTTCACTCACATGTCAATTAAGACATTAGAGGAGAAAATGTGATTTTTTCATTTTTATTTAATTTATATAATTATCTTAAAGAAAAATAAGGGTTTTCAATAAAAATTCAACAACATGACCAAGGAAAGGTTTTGTTCTTAGGAAAATTATGGCATATTTCTACTGACCGGAGGACCACTTGGACCAATTTTGGTGATTTTTTTAATTATATTTAATTTATTATAATTATTTTAAGTTTTGAAGTGTTAATTAATTATAAAATAAATTTAAAGTTGAAAATTAAGTTTTATATTTTTCAAAAATCTTTCTAAGGTCAGGGAACACAGAGAAATAAATTTTATATTTTTCTGATCTTTGGTTGATTTATTGGAATTATTTTAGTGAAAAGTTAAGAAAATCCATTTTTAAATATTAAAAATTATCCTAAGCCTTTAAAAATTAATATCTTAACTTAGAGACTTAGAAAAATTAGGGGAATGGTTCCTAAATGATTAGGAGACCAAATGTGACATTTTTATGATTTTTAATATTTTTGTGATTTTTATAATTTTTTAATTATTAAAATATTCAAAAATGAGTTAAAAATGAAAATTTTGATAAATTCCAATTTTAATTTTCATAGACTTCTCTGATACCAGAGAGGACTTAAATTTGATTTGATGGATTTTTTAGGTGTATTTTCGACTTTATGAATTTTTTAATTTTTAAAATAGCTATGTCACTTAATTAATTCATTTAATGGGTTAAGTTAATTCCAATTGACTTGAAATTTTTATGTGAGGTTCTTTGTATCGTAAGTGACAATGGAGAATTAATTTCATGTGGTTTTGATGTGTGGTTACTCCTAATTAATTAAAGTTCAGTTATAAGTGTTTAGGCTAATTAGGATTATTTTTAAGAAATTAAATCAAATCATAATTTTCCTAGGGTCCTCTAGTCATAAGCTACCTCTCCTAATTTTTTTAGAATTTTTTAAGCAACATGCAAATTATTGGAATTAAAATGCCAAAACAGACACATAAACTTGAAAAATAGATAGATTGCCATAGAGGTGACCTCTAGCCTTGGAAAATTTAGGTAATTTTCCCAAAAACAGGGGCTACAAAATCCCTATGGTCTCATGCCATGGTGAATTATGTATACAAATGGAGAATTAAAACATCACAGAGAGTATTTAAATCATTTAAAATTGTAGACTCAACAAATTAACTTAATTCTTTTTCCACATTATTCTTCTTGGTTCTTTGAGCAAGAGGGTATTTTTATTTTATTTTTATGATTTTCTATGCAAAGATATGAATTTTTAAAGTTTTGGGCATTTAAATAAATCAAAAATACCCTAATTTCCTACTTATCTAGCGCGGCGCCTCGTCATCCTCGGCAGCTCCGAAGTCCCACGCGACACTTTCTCATCCAACGCCACCATCTGAATGGGATGCCACGCGGCCCGCTACTCCATTTCATCTCCTCGTTCGGCTTGATCTCCACCGTTCGTTCATTACACGCGCCATCCAACAGTGGCTGGTCATCGTCTACGACTGGTGCATCCCGAGAGCCGTCCACGTTCTAACCCTAAGATCTCCCTCATCTCTCAACCAAATTGCGTGATCTTGGGCTCTATGAACTCGTCTCAACAAGACGAACACATCTATATGGCTATGATGCTTTGAAATTAATTCAAACAAAATGGAGAATCAAAATAAGCTCTCGGGAAGTAGGAGTTCAATACCTTGGTTCCGAGAAGTGAAGCTTCAATCAGAGGGGCTTGGCACGTTTGTTGGAGTCTGAGGAAGCTAGGGATGAAGCATGGGGCTGTGGTGAAATGCCTAGACCTGACTTCCACCAAGACCGATTTCGAGCTCTGGCCGATAGAAGGAATGGCTGGCCTGGTGAGGGGGCTTCCACTGGGGAACTTTTTCTCTTGGTCTGGTGATAGTGTAGAGTCAATTAATTTGAAGATTGGCTCACTGTGGTGGAGTGTCCTATTGTTGGGCTTAAAATTGAGCTCAGAAATTGGGCTCACATAGAGGATTTTAGGGCTGGATTTCAGTGGGGATCAATTGCTCTAGGTTAGGAGAGGAGTTTAGAACCAATTTGACAGAGTTTTGTTAAGGTTCAGTGCATCCAACCTTTTGGCCATGGAGGTGAGGAGTTTAAATAGATATGTCTATGGGGCTTCCCAGAGGCAATTGAAGGCTGGGATCAGCTGCTCAGGGGAGGAGAAGAAGAGCCCTGTTGTCCACTGGGGTTGGGACAACTCAGTAAGCTCAAATTTGAAAATTTGGCTCACATGGAGCTCTCAGGTGTGGTGTTTTCCAGCGACCTAAGTTGCTGGCCGGCATGCATGGGTCACCATCTGACTTAGTGAGGTCAGGGCTGGAGTTTGGTGAGTTTAGTTGGCTTTGGATATGTGTAAAGGAGTTTGATTTAAATGGTATGGGGGAGAGCTCATTTTGGGCTTGAAATAGTTAAGCCATGGAAATGGGCTGGGTGCACCTCCCCAAGACCTGATTTGGGCTGAGGGAAAGTCATTTGGTTCAGCTTGATTAGTGGGGTCAAGTCACAATCCAAGTACAATTAGGCTTAAACTTGGGTTAGGGGAAACATGAGAAAGGCTAATGACTTTTAAGGGGTGTTTAAAGTCCTTCCTCCTTTTTTCATTTATGGAGTGATGACAAGTCTAAGGTTCTCTTGGCTCTCATGTGGCTTGTGCATGGCTCCAAGGCTTGCTCATGGCTTGGGAATGTCATGGCTCACTTGCATGAGAAAGGGATTTTGGGATTTTTGAAATTTAGGGGTATTTTGGCATGAGGCTTGATTTAGATTTATTTTATGATGAAATTGGAATTTAGGGAATGATTTTAATTAAAGGGATGACAAATGAAAATGTAATGTGGGCATTAGGATAGATTTTGGGTTTTTTTTTAAATTGTTTTGGAAGGGCTTTTGAAATGTCTTAAAGAGGTAGGCTTTTAGGTTTTAAAATAGACTCTTGGATAAAACAAAATGGTAAAAGGTTGTGCCAAATAAATGTTTCAACTGGTTTAGGAATGTAACATGAGTGATTTGGAATAAATTTGGGGTAATTTGGAGTTGAATTGGATTTAATTTGGGTCTATTAGTAATAGGACCAAAGTGGGTCAAATTAGGCTAATTTAGTTTAAATTTGGGCTAATGTTGGGTTCAATGTAAAATTAATGTTTCAAAATGTTTATGGAGGTGTGAAAAAGTGTTTTCAATTTTGTTTGGGCCTTGATTTTGGGATTTGGGCTTGTTTGGGTTCATGGTTAGTTTAGGCCAGTTTGGAGAATTTTGGTTTGAGTTGGGTTTGGGTGGAGTTTGGGTCCAAATATTGGGTAAATTAAGTTAGATTTTTGTTTTTGGGGATGTTAGGAAGGTTTCAAAACAAATTTGGGGAAAATTGGGTGACATTTGGGTTGAATTTGGGGTGGATTGGTTTGGTTGGTCACTTTGGGCCTTAAGGGCCAATTTGGAATTTTTTGATCAAACTAGGTTAAATTGACAAAATTAGGGTATATGGTAGTTGAATATAATGATGCGAATAATATTTTAGAATTTTTGAGAATTTTTGGATTTTTTTTGGATTTTTGAGCCAAAAAGGGTATTTTAGGTATTTGGAGGGTATTGGGGGGTATTTTTGGAATTTTTGGTATGTTTGGCTATGGATGATCAATTTGAGTTGTGAGGAGTGTTTAGGATTGATTTTGAGGAATTTTGATAATTTGGGCAATTTTTGAGAATTTTGGGCAATTTCAAGGTTATTTGGAAGGTTTGGTGGATTTAGGGCCCCAGGGTCAAAAATTCAAATTTGGGAAAAATGAAGATTGATTAGATGTGAGTAGAATGAAACCATTTTTGTTGAGCCATTAAGCCATATTAAGCTCACAAGAGCCATGAGATGACTCATTTTAGGTACTCAATATGTTGTTCCTAACCCTCTTAGCCAGGGGCTTAAGGGTTGAGGTCCATCCATATGAATTTCCTACATGAGTAAGGAAGCCAAGTTGGGTGAGAGTGGTTTTAGGATTTGGAATGTGTGTAGAAGTGTGGTGTGTGTAAGCTTACCCTCACCAAGACCAGACCACCCAATGTAATCCTAAGGCCAAAGAGTCCTATAGGAACTCATCCTTGAACCTCCACATTTGACTTTTAACCTTCCAAAGAGGCTTGGAGGTTTATGGTCATCTGTGTGGGGTTTAAGAAAAGTTAAGAAGTGTTTGAATTTATAAGTGGTGGGTCCCACTTCTAGTTCTCTAGGATAGTCAAAGGGAAAACCTGTGGCTAGATCCTAAGCACTAAGAAGAGAAAATACCTCACCAAAAATGAGTTCAACAGCAAGGAAACACTCTTGGCTTCATTAGGGATTTGAAGATAAATGTAAGGTCCTAAGATAAGGCTTCCTCTAAGACATAACTAACCAATCAATAGGCATATTACCTTATTGGCTAGCGTTGGCCGACCAACTTACTTAGCATGGACGACTAAACCCATCATGACACCGCAAATTTGGCCAACTAGAAGGTGTATGGCCAAGACGACTGATATTATTCAGCCAAGTGATCCGCCTTAAAATTACTTAAAATTTTATATCAAATTTTTATTAATATTTTAAGGATATTACTCTTTAATGAAATGTATTTCTTATGTTTTGGTTGCAGGTAGAACAAAATGAGTTTATCAAGAAAAAGAGTTAAAAAGAAGCAAAAAAGAGCCAAAAAGAGTAAAAATGTAAAGAGGCTGATTTTGGCGCCTAGGCCCCAAATCTGCCACCTAGGTGCCAGACACAACAGATTGATTCTAGAGATTTCTTGACGGTTATTGGATGGTTATTGATGCTTCCGAACCAATCTGGAAGCCTCTGGACATATTCTCACATGTTATAAATAAGATACAATGAATATAGACACGAGAGAGTAGTTATTAAATGAAGAGGTGCGACCTAAATGTGAAGGGATGCATCCATTCACACAGAGATCCTGACACCTAGGCGCCACAGTTAATTTCTAGAACATTCATTGAATGTGGACGAATTTTGAAGAGGTTTTTTAAGCAACTCTTGGTCATTTCTGGAGATCTATAAATAGAGAACCATTTCTACAACAAAAGGAGAGAGGGAGAATTAATAAGCAAATAATTGATTAAGAGTTGTTAAGTAAAGTGTCTTCTTCTTTTCTTCTTTTTTATTTTAGTGAGAGTTTAGTGAGAATTTGAATGTTGAAGTCCTGTTAGAGTCTGTGCAGTCAGAGAAACTTTAAAGGATTGCTTGGATTACATTCCAGATAAGTATTTATATCTTGTTTCTTAAGTGTAGTGCTTTGGATTTGAGTTACATGAATATGATTTATAGTGTAATTTCTATGTTTTTTAAGTAGTCTTCTTTTCTTTCTCCCTACGAATATGAAATGAATTAGTAACAGATTTAAATTAGATTTGAGAACTTAACTTCCTATTTTCTAAAAATTTGTGATGATACTGTACCTAATCTTAATTTACTTTACAAATTGGCCTCTTGTATCGTTAACATCTATGAAGAATTCTTAAGATATGACTGTGGGCTAAGAATTCTTAACTTGTATGTATCACATTTCTCTTAAAGGGGAGTGTTGACCTCATTTTTGATGAGGTCTTCTCTTCTTCTCTTTAGTACTTAGGATCTAGCCTTAGGCTTTTCCTTTGACTATCTTAGAGGATTAGAATTGGGACCCACCACTTAGAAATTCAAACCACTTCTTAACTCCCTGCAAACTCCACAAACTTGACTGTAGACCCCTAATCACCTAGAGGGTTGAAATCAAATGTGGAAGTTTAAAGGATGAGTTCTTATAGGACTCTTTGGCCTTAGGACTACCCTGGGTGACCAGGTCTGGTGAAGGGCTGACTTACACACAAACTACACCTATACACTACACTTTCACACACATCCTAAAATCACACATATACCCAACTTGA
Source organism: Papilionanthe hookeriana x Papilionanthe teres (assembly GCA_022702705.1). NCBI lineage: Eukaryota > Viridiplantae > Streptophyta > Magnoliopsida > Asparagales > Orchidaceae > Papilionanthe > Papilionanthe hookeriana x Papilionanthe teres. Next base: position 12,905,995 of record CM040439.1, on the reverse strand, counting down.
CCTCCTGACTCATGAAGGTGATTCACATGGATGGTCCCTAACCCCTAAGCCCTTGGCTAAGAGGGTTAGGAACAACATAGTGGATGCCTCAAATGAGTCCCTTCATGGCTCATGTGGGCTTGATATGGCTTCATGGCTCAACCAAAATGATTTCATTCCACTTACAATTACTCAATCTTCATTTTTGCAAATTTTTAACTTTTGACCCGGGACCACACACGCCTTGCTCTACCCAAAGCCCTCGAAATTACCCAAATTTTTCAAAATTTCCAAATCAACCAAAATTCCCCAAAATTGACCTTGAACATTTCCTCACCAATCAAGTTGATCACCCATAGCCAAAAATACCAAAAATTCCAAAAATACCTCCCAATACCCTCCAAATACCCAAAATACCGCTCTTGACCCAAAAATCCAAAAATTCAGAAAATTCCCAGCAAATTCCAGAAAATCCCAAATAATCCCAATTTCATTTTGTTCAACTACACCATGGGCCAAATTTGTTAATTTACCCCACATTTGTCAAAACCCCCAATTTGACCCATTTTAACCCAAAGTGAACCCAATGTCAAACCAAACCTACCCAATTGACCCAAATTCTGGTCCAATTCAATTCTAAACTTCAATTTAACATTCCCAACACCAATCTAGACCAGATCCAAGTCCAATTTGATTGACATTTGAATCCAATTTCACTTTTGGCCTTAAAGCCCAATTTTGACCTAAACCCAAACCTAACCCAAATAAGCCCAAACCCCAAAATCAAAACCCAACCAAAGCCAAAACCTCTTTGAAACATTCCCATAAACATTTCCCAACATTAATTTTACATCAATTTCAACCCTAGCCCAACATTGGCCCAAGTTAGCCCAATTTGACCTACATTGGCCCATTTACCAAAGAGGCCCAAATCAACCCGATTCGAGCCCAAAACACTTCAAATTTGTTCCAAATCATTCATGAAACATTCCTAAATTAAATTCAACACTTATTGGACCCAATCCTTTGCAAAATTCTCATCCTAAAATCCATTTTAAAATCCAAAAGCCCACTCTCTAAACCATCTTGAAAGCCCATCCAAAGTGAAATCCAAAAGCCCAAAGCCCGCATGACAATTCCTTCTCACCATCCCTTTAATTGGGATCAATTCCAAAGTCCCAAATCAATCATCAAATCAACCTAAATCAAGCACCATCTAAATTTTTCACTAAATTGCCAAAATCTCCAAATTCCTTTTTCATATAAATGGATCCACTTTTCCTAAGTCAAAGATGAGCCAAATGAAGCCACATGCAAGCCATGGACAAGCCACATGAAGCCATGAAAGGTTTGACATGTGAAAAAGCCATTAATGGCAAAAGGAGGAGCCTCTTTTAGGCCCCCTTAAAAAGGTTTTAACCCTTTTAATGCTTTACCTTAATCCATGATTAATCAAAATATTCATGGATGGTGACTTCTCTACCCTTTCCTAGTTGATTCATCCGATCCTCCCTCGCCCCAAATCAGCCATGGGGAGGTGAACCAAGCCCATTTCCATGGGTTGACCAAACCAAGTGCAAAATTAGCCTTCTCCCATACCATTCTAATCCAAGCTTTTGACACATGGCATTTGCCAATTGCCTACACTAAACCCCAGATCCGACCGCACTGAACAAGATGGTGACCGGTGCACAGCCGGCCAGCCACCAGGCCACCAGAAAACACCACACCCGAGAGCTCACATGTGAGCCAACATTGAAATTCTCCCTTGCTGAGCTGCCCCATGCCCAGTGGCCATCATGGCTATTCTTCTCCTCACCAGAGCAGCTGATCCCAAGCCCTAACTCCCCCTGGGAGAGCCTCCAGCCAGCTTTATTTAAACACCCCCTCTCTCTGCCATGGGAGAGGTGCTGAACCAACCTTAAGGAAACTCTGCCAAAATCATTCCAGACCACTCTCTACACATAGAGCACTTGATCCCCACCGGATTCCAGCCCCGATTCCCTCTAGCCGAGCTCGATTTTGAGTTCGAATTTCAAAGCACAAAAACCGGGACACTTCTTCACGAGTGGACCAATCCCCAAATTGATTGGTCCTACACCTTCACCGGACCAAGGAAGAAGTCCACCAACAAAAGCCCCTCTCCGGGCCACCCATCTGTTCCGGACTCAAGCTTTGTAATCGACTGTGGTCGAAATCCTACCTAGACATTCACCGGACCAGGAGACTTCATGCGGAGCTTGCGGGACCCAATCGAAGGTGACACGACCCTCGGATTGAAGTCACACTTCTCTGAGCAAAGGTATGAGCTAACTCTTTATCCCGAGCTTCTGGAGATTCTCTATTTTAAATGCCTTAATTTCAATGCATGATCACTGTATAGATGTATTCGTCTCTTCAAGACGAATCCATAAAGCACAAGAACACGAAAATTCGTTAAGTATTGAGTGAGATATTAAGGATTTAGTGTGGACGGTTCCCGGGTTAGGAGGCTTGGGGACGATGAACGGATGTCGTTCATTTAATACACGCGCAGACGGACGGCCAGGATCGCGCCAGATGAGGAGACGGAACGATACAGCGGGCCCCCAGAGCGCTGAGTTGGATGGCGGTGTCGAATCAGAAGATGACACGCGGCGCTTCGGAGATGCCTAGGTTGAGTTGGTGCCGCGGGGATAAGTAGAAAAATAGGTTATTTTTCTATTTATTTAATTCCCTAAACTTCAAAAATACATAACTTTGTGTAGGAAAATCAGAAAAATAAAGTAAAAAATACCCTCTTGCTCGGTGAACAGAGGAGAATAATGTGGAAAAGAAATCATTTAATTTCATCAAGTATTTTATTTTTAATGATTTATTTACTCCCTGTATTGTTTTAATTCTCCATGCATATAGGAAATTCACCATGGCATGAGACCATAGGGCTTTTGAAGCCTCTGAATTTGGGAGCAATCCCTGAATTTTCTAAAGTCAGAGTCTATCCCAATGAAGAGTTATTGATTTTTCAAATTCATGTTGCTGTTTTGAGTATTTTAATTCCAATAATTAGCATGTTGTGAAATAAATTCTAGAAAAATTTGGTGATGTTTATTATGACAAGAGGAACCTAGGAAAAATAGGTTTTGAATTAATCCACTTGGAATAACCCTAATTGGCTTAAACACCCAAAATAGGTCCTTAATTAATTAGAGCTAATCATACATCAAATTGACTTGAAATCAATTCTCCACTGACCTTTAGGATCAGAGGAACCCACCATAAAAATTTGAAGTCGATTGGACTTGGTTAGCCCTACTAAATGGGTTGATTAAGCCATTTAGCCAATTTAAACTTTAAAAATTCATAACTTTCAAAATACTTTTCAAAAATTCACCAAATTAGTTTTGGAGCCTCTCCGATATCAGGGAAATTTAAGAAAAATAAAATTGCAATTTTCTAAAAAAGTTGATTTTTTTGCATTATTTTAATATTTTAATAAATAAAAAATAATAAAATCACAAAAATAATAAAATTCACCAAAATGTTATATTTTGAATTTTAATCACTTAGGAAACTAACCCCATATTTTTCTTAAGTCTCTATAATGAGATATTAAATTGTAAAGCCTTAAGGTAATTTTAAAATTAAAAAAATGTATATTTTTAGCATTTCCACTAAAATAATTTAAATAAATCAAAGAGAAATCAGAAAATTATAAAAATTGATTCTCTGATTTCCTTGATATCAGAGAGATTTTTGAAAAATATAAAATTCATTTTTCAACCTTTATTTTATTTTTAAATTAATTAATACTCCAAAACTCAAAATAATTATAATAAAAAGAATATAATTCAAAAAATCACCAAAATTGGTCCAAGTGATCCACTGGTTATTAGGAATGTCCCATAATTTTCTTAAGGACAGAAACTTTCCTTGGTCATATTATTAAACTTTCCTTGGAAATCCCTATTTTCCACTAAAAATAATTACATAAATAAATTAAATACAGAAAAATCACATTTTCTCCTCTCATGTCTTTATTGGAATATGAGTGAAGTCACATAAAAATTTCAAGTTCATTTAAGCTCAATTTAGTGAGTTATGAAATTATTAAGCTTGAAGGGCAAAATGGTAATTAAAATTTTAACCTTTAATTAAAACTTTAGGCTTAATAAAATTAAAGAATAAAATATTTGATCCTAATCAGATTTGGATGATTGAAATTTAAATAATTAAAGGGTAGAAACCTACTAAACAATTTAAAAATAATTAAAATAAACCTTAATTAAGTAATTGATTAAATTTGGAAGAATAATAAAATTGGAATTATTAAAATAGGGATATTATTAGGAAGAGATTTGTTCTTCAATTTAAGAATCCCTAAATTAATCATCTCAATAATATTTAATTCCTAATTAAAATGATAATCCAAATTTAAGATTTAAAATGCTAAAAGGCTTAATCATTAAATTAAATTAAAGTTAAATTATTTAAATTAAACCCTTTTAAAATTTCAATTAGATTAATACTTTAACAATTAAAATTAGATCATCTTTAAAACATAAAAAATAAAATATTAGATTAAAATTAAAAATAAAATATTAAATTAAATTAAATTAAAATTTAAATTAAATTAAATTAAATCAAATTAAATCAAATTAAATTTAAATTTAAATTAAATTAAATTAAATTAAATTAAATTAAATTAAAGTAAATTAAATCAAATTAAACTAAAATTAAATTAAATTAAATTAAATCATATCAAATCAAACTAAATTGAATTAAATTAAATTAAATAATAGAATCAAGTTAAAATTAAAATCAAATCAAATTAAATTAAGTTAAAATTAAAACTAAACCAAATTAAATTAAATTAAAGTTAAATTGAATTAAAAATAACATCACCTAAGACATAAAGAAATTCAAAAATAAATATGAAGCAACTTGAACAATATTCCAAATTTAAACCCGTTAACTGAAATTAAATCACAAACCATTTGAACATCAATTTGCCCTCGAAAGCTTTTGTTGTCATAACTCCTAAACAGAACGATAAATGAAATGTTACTTCCCTCATAGGATATTCAAATGTCCTAGTTCATCGAGTAAGATAACAACAAAACTTGAATTCTGGACGATTAATTCATTTGTATAGTTAAATTCATTTGGACTTAAAACAATTCTAGCAATATTGAAAAGATGTTTGAGATTCTTCTTAAACACTTTCTCAATATGATAGGATGTTTATAAGAACAACTGAATTTAATTGTTCTTTGATGAAGAAAATCGTCCTCAAACCAAAACATAAGAACCTAGACGTCATAGGAAATGACTAGCTATAGGATTAAGAATTTGGTAGAAACCCATAACTCTTCCCTTAGCTTTACCTAGGAACTTGCTTAAATATTCTAAATTGTGTTTAAGTGCAGCTTGGGATGACGGGAAGACCCTCCAGGTATGCTTTTATTTTGTTGCAATTTATTTAATCGCATCGCACTTACTTTTCTTGCATGATAAACAAGTCGTTGCATGAAAACCCACACTTTTAGGATAGTCCCTAAAACCGAAACCAAAACTAAATTAAAATTCATTGCAAGATAAAATTCACCGCCACAACATTTCAAAATATAAAACAACTCAAAATTTAATCACAAACGGAACACAAAACTACAATTACAACTAAATTAAAACGTCTTGTTGGATGATCGGGAATACCTCGGATGATGTAACCTACGTGTTGCTAACGGGATTTCCCACGGTCTAAATGAAAGTGTGGAACTCATGTAGTTGAGTTTAGCAAATTCATCCGGACTAAGAGAATCCGATAAAAATAACAATGCCGGAAGGATGGAACCAGTGGGATCTTAACCGGTGTTGTTATAATCAACTTTAAGATTTGTTTTAAATAAAACATAAAAAACACTTGGAAATTAAGAATTTCTCTAAACCAAAACACTTTTCTCATCTCCTGATTTATGACTTCTATAACTAAACCTCTGCAACAACAAGGAGCTCGGAGCATGGTGGGCAGCACGACCATCGTCATCAGCAAAACTCGGATCTACTTCAGCAAAACTTTCTTAGAATTAAATAACCAAACCATAGGACTTATAGGTAGTCTGCCTAGTGCAACATAAATCCTCAATCTTCTGTTAGGCATTTGCATTGCAAATTAAGCCCTAACCGGTCTTAGGATTCCGAGGTAGTCATCCGATATGACATAAACCCTCATATCTTCGAGGCTATTTATGTGATCACATCATACGAATATAAGTCCTAATTAATTAAAAATTGGCAAGATCAAAACATTAAATAAACATTAGGGCCTTCCTAAATTCAAGCCAAACAATAGGATAGTCGGGAAATTACCGAAGTTCGCTTCGAATCTGTGATTTCTCCTACCTTTCTTCCTCTGAATTCTCAAAACAAAATGTTCCAAATTTGATCCATTCCCTATTGAAATTCCAAAATTCAATCCCTTGAAAACTTAAACTTTGAGATTCTTGAAGCAGAATTATTGATTATTATCGAGAGTTTTCTTAGGTGATTCCCGTCACTTAAGATGTAATTAACTATAGGGGCTTGCCCTTACAGAGAATTTTAAGAACCCAGGTAATATAAACCCTGTTTAATGTTTTCATATTAAGCAAGCGAATTTGTCGGCTTATAAAATTGGTTCGCAGACCAAACGGATGTCACAAATCTTTTAGTTTATTTAATCGAGCCCTATCATCAAGCAGTGTGTCTATTCTTTAGGGTAGATACACGATTTGTGATGCGGTGCTCGTTTATATAAATTATTCGGGATGTGAGATCAGTTTGATTTCATATCTTAAAATCTTCAAATTTAAAATTATTTTCAAAATAAAATACTACTTTTCCAATTATTTATTTAAATTAAATTAATAACTCGCCGACAATTTCTGTTAGGCGACCCCCTTTTCAAAAATAAAACACACAACCTAAAAATATGCCGACAATTTCTGGCGACTCCGCTGGGGAAAATTCCTCTCTCCTTTTTAATCAGACAATTCTGCTTTCAAAAATCGGTAGTGTATCCATGTTCCTAGTGGATCAAACTACCCTTCTTTCCGTTGGAATACTATGTTCATTTCTACCTTGAACAAGTATAGCCAACATTCTCTCGGATTTAGGAGCCACTGTTTAGACACCCCTAAACAGAGAGGTTCCGAGATCCTTTTACCTCATTTCTGAAGTGGGGTGGACCCCCAATAGGTATCAGTTTAGGAGCGGTCTTGCGGGTCGAGAAATTTCTACAAGACTTTCTCTTCCATTTCCAGTTCCTAATCAATTCCTTTTACCCTTCCTACAACTCTCCTTCTTTTAATAATTCTCCTCCCTAACGAACAAATCTTTTTGAAAAAAGACAATTTTCCTTTAATACCACAAATACACTAAGATAAACAGAAATGTGTTCGGACTCTTTCTTTTTCGTCATAAGTTATACGATAAGAAGAAGAATGATTCAGGGAATAACACTTGGAATCACGCTCTGCGAGAAATGGAAGCCCCAAAGCCGATCTTCTCCTTCGTCAACTGGATCGGACTCGGCCATGTTCAGGGACGAACCGCCGATCATGGAATTATTCGATTCGGATAAGGATTCGGGGACACCGACATCAAAATCCCCGACGTCACTCTCTTTTCACTCACAAGCGAAGTACCGAAAGCGAGAAGCCGTTGATTGAGTTTAACCTCGAGTCAACTCATGAATTCCCTCCTCTACAAAAGATTCCAACCGAGAGGAGTACTGCTCGTCCACGAAGGACCGTTGTTGCTACCCCACCGGTCTAGTTGTCTCCGCACCTACCCCGGCTCTGCCGGACTAAAGGGAAAGGAAATTCGAACTATGATGAACCCGTTACGCGTGGAGGGTACGGATCTTCTGTGAAACCTTCGTTTTGAAATCGGGTCCAGCTCGAGAATTCCATCGCCGACACGGACTCGGAGAAGGAACGAGTAGAAGGATTGCTAGAGAAGCCGAGCTGCCGAAGTTACTTTCCTAGAAGAAATCCTGAAGCGCCCGAGTATACACCGCTGCTCGAATACATACCACTTTTGGGAGGAAGCGGGTTCCATCCCCTCTCCGCCGCGAGAGGATGAAGAAAATGTCCGCAAGATTCTTCGCCGCATTGCCTCAGCCCGTATATTACAACGATAGCCGTAAGAAAAGGGCTAGAATTACGCCATTTGCTCGACTGCAAACCTTGATAGAGAAGTTAGCGAAGAAAGAAAAATGCCCTGTGTCAGAGATTTTAAGAAGGATAGGGCGAGTGCCGGCCAAATCTCGTCTTGGGCCTCGAGTAGAGCCTACTATCGCTGCAGAAAAGCTGAATAAGAGAATGAAAGCTAGTCCGCCTGTCGTTGTTTCAGGACTACAAATTAGGGAGGATACCACCTTCCAGCATTTGGGCGACAAACCATCCGGTCCCGGACAGCCTCACGTCGCTAGAAGGATAGTATGGCGTCCCACTACTTGGACAATTAAGATTAAAACAACAACTCGAAAAGGAAAGTCTCGTCGAGGAGACTTGAGTACGAAGAAAGTGCTACCGCAGATAAAGGGGACTCATGAGAAGGAAACCCGACAGGCTATCGCATGACAACCGCAAGGATGTACGGAAAAGACCACTAGAAGATGCTATGAAAAAGCTAAGAGCGATATTCGGCGATTAGCAAGGGAAAGAGAAGAGAAATTTGGAGATGAAGTTGACTCGTCGAGTTCATGGATGATGAATATGCGAGAAATTAACATGGTTGAAACATGAGCTTCGTCGGCTTCACAAGGTGCCCTCGCAGCCGCGAAAGAGAGGAGCTGGAAGTAATGAGGAGGCGGCTTCAAGAGAAAGATGATACGATCCTCCAAATGGCAAAAAGGATGGAAGAGATGGGCGTAGCCCTAGCCACTCTCCGAGTCGAGTTCGACCCCAAAGAGAAACACCCCCGAAGTCATTCACATTGTAGACGGAGGAAAGGAGATTACATCCGTCAACGGGGATGATCAATTAAAAAGGATGCAACACAAAGCATGATTCCGGAAAAGGATATTAAGAGCATGGTGAAACGACGAAGTGCGAGAAGCCTTGGCACAATCAAAGAGCGGGACATCCATTTGGACGGGTAGACCTTACCTCGAAGAATTCGACGTTGTCGAATATCCGAAAGGCTTTGTACCACCTCCGTTCAAGACCTTTGATGAAACCGGAAACCCTCGAGCGGCATGTTGCACATTTTCGTGTCGGTTGTTGCAATGCCGGCGGAAGTGATGCCTTACTCTTCGAACAATTTGTCGGCGATCTATCGGGGATCGCCTTTGATTGGTATGCGGGAATTATTGAAAGGTTCGGTGAAGACATTTTCAGAATTAGAGAACCTCTTCATCAAGCGATTTGCCGGAGCTCAGCACCACATCACTATAGGTGATTTAGTGGTAGAGAAGAAGAAGCCGAACGAAATCTTAGTGGACTACATACTTCGATGGAGGAACCTAAGTATGAAGTGTGAGCCACAACTACAAGAACAAAATGCAGTCGGCATTTTACTTAAGAGCATTCATGGCCCGATAGCACTTCTCCTCAAGGGATTTACTATTAAGACTTTCGAGAAGTTGTTAAGCAAGGCCGGAAGCTTGCAAGAGGAGGCGAAGCAATCAAGTTTCACTGACAAAACAGACAAACAGAAGCCCATGAAAACTTTTGAAAAGAAGTCTGGGATCGTTGCAGCAGTCAATAAAGGCAAGCAACCGATACAAATATCGTCGAACGGCCGCGGCAACCTCAACGGAATTACCGACGAACCCCGACCCAGCTATCGGTTATCTCAACGAGTATGAACAACCGCCTCGTCCGCAACGTACGTTAAGGGAACTTCGAGCGAGGAGTATCCGTTCAAGAATGAGGCAGTGCCGAAAATATTCCGCAGTCTGATGAAGACTCCAGATTTCCAACTGCCAGAGCCTAAGAGACCAGAAGAAATCGACAAGAAAGGTGATCCCAACTTTTGCCCTTACCACCAAATACTTGGACACAAGATAGAAGATTGTATTACCTTCAAAAGTTGGTTCAACGACAATCTTCAGAAAGGGAATATAACGATCTCGAAGGAGTACATGAAGGAACCCCAGAAAGGAGGTTTCGTCAATGTTATCTCGACGGATCCCCTTGTTCCAATAGATCCCTATGCGACTAATGATGGATGGACAACTGCTTGGACAAAGTCTTCGAAGAAGATTTTGGATCACATCCAAACCGCTTCGGTGCGAGCCTCGATTCGGAGTTCGAAGCACGTCAAGTCGGCACTATCACTTGCGATAGAAGAACCACCTCAACAAGAGAGGACCGAAGAAAAGAAGAAAATTGACGAAGAAGAGAAGACCGAGGCTCCTAAGGCTAGGACTAGGGGCTGCTTATCCTAGGATAGTTGTTTCCAATTCGGGGGAGAAATCTCTCGAACCTCCGACTCGTATGATTATCTCGCTCATTCCGGTGGGATCTTATAATGATAAGGGTTATGGCGTTGGCTACGTTTTGACTGTTTCTAACGATTACGTAACTAGCGACAATCCGGACATCAATTCCGATACAAATGACAATTCTCAAATCATACACAATCTCGACGGTCACAATGACAAAGAAGACATCCACCAAGGAGGCTATGAGAGTTCAACAAGCAATGAATCTATTTGCGAGTTTCGAGGAGCTCCAGTCACAATAGAGTTAGAGCCTTCAGACTCCGAAGCTAATCCAGAAGAACCTGTCATTCCGATTTAAGAGGAGACACTAGCAAACTCAATACTAGATTCAGAAGAAATCACAGAAGTCAACTTGAGAAGTGGAAGAGTTCTACCTCTGAGAATGGGTCCAAAGGACAAAGGAAAGCAGGTGGTTGTTCAAGAAGAACCAACCCCGGCAGAAGAAATACCCATTCGGGAAGAAATTGAGACACATGAAAATAAAGTGGACTACAACGTGCTAGCCCATCTTAGGAAACTACCGACAAGCCGAGCATCTACGACGCTCTCATCTTATCAAAGGAGATGAAAGAAGATCCGATCGAGGCCTTACTTGATCCGAAAATTTACTTAGCTCAAATGGCCGGAGATTCCTTAGATGAGGTTTGTTCGTTAAAGGAACGACGAGGTGTCACCTTCACGGACAATGACCTACTACTCGGGACGACGAGACCACAACCGACCGTTGTACATTTCAGATACAATAGGGAAGTTTACACTCTCCAGAGTATTAGTGGATCCAGGAGCATCAATCAACATAATGAATCTTCGAACGCTAGCATATTTGGAAATTGATGCTCGCGAGCTTGAAGCAGACAAAATGTTATTAAGAGGATTCAACCAGAAAGGAGAAAGAGCCCTCGGATCAATAACACTGCTAATGAAAACCGGTGACTTAGCAAAGACAACCGTGAAATTTCACATAATTGATTCGAAACGTCGTTCAACGCTCTATCGGGCCGACCATGGATACATGAAAACCTGGATGGTACCATCATCTCTACATCAGTGCATCAAATACTACGATGGAGGGGAACAGTGCATCAAAGGTGACTTACAACCATTCTCCGTATATGAAATTGGAATCCATGAAGATGCAGCTTATTATGCACCTCCGAAGAAAACAATCTTCTCCAGAGATACCATAACGAATGAAGCAAAGGAAATTCGAGATGACGAAGAACCTGAAGTTCTAGTCCAACAGTCACTCACCACTCCCTTACGGCGAGATGACGAAGGTTTCTCCACAACTCGCATCCGAGGTCGAGGCCGGGGACGAGGTCGTGGCAGAGACGTTAGGACAGTTGGACGGAGGAAACCAGCCATCAATGTTGATTGGGAAGATAGTTCTGAAGAAGAAAAAGAGATCAAACAAGAAGCAGCGACAATAAGTCGGAAGAAGCCGCAATTCGGGATCCCGCTCGAAGATGAAAAGAATGAAGAATATAAATCGATGTACGAGAAGATTGACCACAATGTACATACTATGACCCTGACCCCAATCCATTCTAATAAGATCGAGGGTATGGTGGTCAAAGAGGTACGTAGCGGCGGTGCAAAGCCAATCAAATTCTACCATGGTGATCCTTCCTCCAAAGCTGAAAATAATGTACAATTTGAAGATGTCACTTCATCGAATTAATGGAATTACCTTTTGAGTGGTACTCTCCCGTGTTCAAAATTTAATTCGGCGTGGTTTCTTACCTCGACAATGGACAAAAGGTCAATCACAACATTTTGAAAAATTATGGAATAACTCCGGTCGTCCACCCAATTCAAAGCATGGTCTCGGATTCGGCACAGTAGGATCAGTTCACGATACTGAATTTTTCTTGGTTGTCACTTGAGAGTCTAATGAAAACTGCATGGAAACTATAGAAGAATTTGAAGATTTACAAATTGGAGACGCTCCACCAGAATTCAAAGAAGAGATTAAATCTATAATAGATGAGTTAACGAAAGTTAACTTAGGTACTAGCGAAGAGCCTGAGACCTACCTTTGTTAGCTCCTTACTCGATAAAGAAGACTCTGAAGAAATAATCAAGTTATTAATGGAATTTAAAGACTATTTTGCTTGGAGCTACGATGAGATGCCAGGATTAGCTCTAGAGGTCGCAGTCCATAAGCTAGGAGTGGATCCTACTTCTATCCCAGTCAGACAAGGTCCCAGAAGAATGCGTCTAGAAATCGAACAACAAGTCATAGTCGAAGTTAAAAAGCTAATAGACGCTAAATTTGTCCGTGAAGAACAATACCCGACTTGGTTAGCCAATGTGGTGCCAGTCAGAAAGAAGAATGGTCAAATTAGAATTTTTTTGGATTTCAGAGATTTAAACAAGGCATGTCCAAAGGATGAATTCCCTCTACCAATCCCAGAATTAATGATCGACATTGCTTCGACACATGAAATATTCTCATTCATGGATGGATCTTCAGGATACAACCGGATAAAAATGGCTCCAGAAGATGAAAAACTTACGACATTCGAACGCCGATTGGAGTATATTGCTTACACGGTGATGCCATTCGGACTCGAAGAACGCGAGAACAACATACCAGCGAGCGATGACAAGAATTTTTGATGATCTCATCCACAATCAAGTCGAATGCTACGTGGACGATGTGGTCATCAAAAGCAAAGTAAAGGAAAACCACTTGTATGATTTGAGAATTGTTTTCGAACGATTAAGACAATTTAACCTTAAGATGAATCCCTTAAAATGCGCCTTCGGCGTCACCTCCGAGAAATTCTTAGGATTCATTGTCTGACATTGTGGAATTGAAATCGACCCGGAAAAGATTAAAGCTATCTTAGAAATGCCGCCTCCCAAAACCTTAAAACAACTACGATCTTTTCAAGGGAAGCTGGCATATCTTCGACGCTTTATCTCGAACTTGTCGGGTAGGTGTCGGCCTTTCTCGGCACTAGTTAAAAAGGATGCCAAATTTATTTGGGAAGAGAAATGCCGAGAGGGCCTTCGAGGACATTAAGCAATATTTAATGACACCTCTTGTCTTAGCGGCCCCGGTCTCGGGTAGACCGGCGATACTTTATACCGCGGCTTTAGACGACTCTCTCGGAGCCACGTTAGCCTGTGTCGATGATGAGGGTAAAGAAAATGCTCTTACTACCTAAGTCGTCGTTTACTTCCGACGAAAATAAGGTATCCCGCAATTGAAAAGCATTGTTTGGCCACGATCTTCGCCGCTCAAAAGCTCGAGCACTACATGCTTTCTCATAAGGTCAACTCGATCTCGAAATTTAATCCATTGCAATACTTGATGACTCGTCCAACGCTTTCCGGCGGACTTGCCGGATGGTCGATGATATTATTGCAATTCGATATAACTTTCGTGCCTCTTCGTGCCGTAAAGAGACAAGTCTTAGCGGACTTCCTCGCGAAGCACACCCTTTGCGGCGAGAATCTCCTCTCAATGAAGATTTTCCAGATGAACAAATAATGAGTTTAGAAGACCCCGATGATCGGCGTTGGGAATTATATTTCGACGGAGCACCTTCGGCACACAAAGACGAAGAATCGCAAGTGATAGTGCCGGTAAGGCGGGGATCGGATTAATCTTTATAACACCGGAGCGGGGGATGTTAAGATACTCCTACCACTTGACAGAGCCGAGTACAAACAACGAAGTAGAATATGAAGCCCTCATAACAGGACTGGAATTAACTATTCAAATGAGGATAACAAACATCAACATCTATGGGGATTCGCAGTTAATCATTCAACGGATCGTTGGACGATCTGAAATTTTAAAACCAAGACTCGAGCAATACTTCCAGTATGCCATATAGTTGTTGGAACAGATTCCGAATGTGACGATCTACAAAATTCCCAGAAAAGAAAATGCTTTAGCAGATGCGTTAGCTCGCCTCGCAAAAGAATTTGCCTGTTTGCAAAATGAGTCAGTAGAAGTGTCAGTTCACGGACGTCAGGTCCTATCACAGCTCGACATAGACACGATACACAAATCGGAAAAGAAGAAGAATCGGTTGCAACGAGTGATAGAAAACACGGAAGATTGGCGACGGCCATTAATAGATTACACCGCAAACGAGAAAACTACCGGACGATAGGTCGCTAGCCCATCAGATCAAGAAAAGAACTCTGTCCTACGCATTAATAAACAACACGTTATACAGAAGGTCTTTCGATCAAATGAGGCTAAGGTGCCTAAACGGATCCAAGGCCCGTGAAATTGTTAAAGAGGTCCATTCAGGACTCCGTGGCGCTCACCAGTCGAGTCCGAAGATGAAAATGAAAATTAAAAGACTAGGGTACTACTGGCCCTCAATGATGACCGACTGCATGAAAAACGCCAAGAGCTGTCACCAATGCCAAGTGGACGGAGTAGTTCTACACCAACCTCCGAATGTGTTACATCCGACAATTGCGTCGTGGCCATTTGAATGTTGGAGCATAGATATAGTGGGTCCAATAGAACCACCATCTTCAAAAGGACATTGCTTCATTCTTGCGGCTATAGATTACTTTTCCGAGTGGGCGAGGCGGTTCACTCGGAGAAGTGAAAGCACACCACGTGCTACGGTTTTCAAGAACCAAGTTGTCTACTTGTTTCGGAGTGTTGCGCAGGATAATCTCAGATAATGGGTCAGCATTCAGAAGCACACAAATCAACAATTTTGTCAGGAAACACGGAATCGACTGGCGATATTCAATAATTTACTACCCAAGAGCAAACGGCCTGGCTGAGGCTTTTAATAAAACTCTCGTTCAAATTTTAAAGAAAACCTTGGACGATAATAAAAGAAATTGGCACGAGAAGTTATTAGAAGCCTTATGAGCCTACCGGACAACCTTCGAACTCCTACTCGAAGCTACACCTTACGCTCTAGTGTATGGGTCCGAGGCGAGTGTTACCCTTAGAGGTCCGGCTTCCTTCACTCGGAATCGCGGTCGCAAACAAAATCACGACGGAAGAGAATGCCAAATTACGACTAGAAGAATTGGAAAGCTCTGGAAGGAAAAGACTTGCGGCGCGACGAGAATTTAGAACTATACCAAGCTAAGATGGTTCAAGCCCATGACGGATCGGTCCGCCAAGAACCTTCAAAGTTGGTGACTTAGTTCTCGTTCTCAAGAGACCTATCCTTGCACACCGTAAGATAGGAGGAAAATTTGAACCCACTTGGGAAGGGTCGTTTGTGGTTGAAACAGTATACTCAGGAGGCTCCTACCAGCTAGTAAATTGCCAAGGAGAACGACATATGCTTCCGATCAACGGACGATACTTGAAGAAGTATTACGCTACCTGATGTTTCAAAAGAATGACTTTTTCATCCCTAGAAGCACGGTTGAAGTAATTACTTATGACTGGGTCCGAACCCAAAAAATAATAAAAAATGTGCTAAAATAAATAAAATCATGATAATAAAGTTTTCCTTGTTTTCTCTTCCATATCAAAATCTTTTTCCTGATCTTATCCCACTTCATTCCTGTTAAATTTAAAAATACAAAAAGTAATAAAAAAAACTGTCTTCAATAAACATTTTCTTAATGTTCTTGTTCTTAGTACAGCCCCTGATCCTTTTCCTTATCTTTTCGCAGGGAAATATCGAACGGGTGGTTGGTCCTGAACTTTAGAAATGGCGTAAGCCTTGCACTCGACGAAAAGAGGGTGAAAGATGGAGCGATAATCGAGATTGACTCGGACTTCGCACCGGCGAGTCCGCGATACGAGGAAAGTGACCGGGTCCCGGTTGACCGAGAGGAACTGCCCGATCAAACGATAATGAAAGTGGGTGGCCCAAGCCACCGACCCGGCGACGAAAAGGAAAACAAACAGCGAGGAGGACAAGATCAAGTCCGTAGTCGCTACGGCGGAGGGCGGGCTTGTCGGCGCCGCGCCCACGGAGATTCGGGAAGTACGAAGAGCTACTCTCACGAGCAACTCGGCGAAGAAATAAAAGGCGCCGTATCCGCAAGATGTTAACTAAACTAGCGGCGGACCGGCGCGACGGGGCGATTCTTCTTGCCGGTACATATACTTCAAGGACGCCAGTTCACCAGGTACCTAAAGGAAGGAGGCCAGCTCCTAGGATAACAGAAGAAACCAGGGAAACCTCAAGAAGATCAGAAGAAGGAAGGCTACCACGCTACCAAATAAAGCCACCAGTAATGCATAACCTTGTTGCAGAAGCAACCCCGGAGGATGTCCCGACGGACACCATCCCCGAGGAGCCGAGGTATGCGGGGAGAACGTGAAGGGATTGAGCCATATATCCCACAATACGTCACCGAGCCTCGCCATTTGCGGATTATTCCGGAATACGAGCTAGAAAGAATGCGGAATGTCGAGAAGAAAACTTTTGAATACTTCGAGAGAATCGAGAGCGGGAGGATCAATATACTAGAAGGCCTCGAGCTACATACAAACGTGTTCTCAGAATACGAACAACAACAAATCGTGGACTGCATCCGGGATTTAAAAAGAATGGGCCGAGTGGGCCGCCTAAGAGAAAACACTTACTCGGAACCCCGGAGATGGATGCCAGGGAAAGGGAGAATTACAATACAATGTGGATGTTGCTACAACTTCGCAGAAGACATGAAGGGAAACCCACCAGGGATACTCCGTCATGGCCAGGTGGATCCAATGCCATTAGTCATCAAAAGAATGGTAAAGAGAATGATAACATGGAGGGTACTGCCGGCAGATTGCATACCCAACAGTTGCATCATTAACATTTACAAGAGGGGTGACTGCATACCCCCGCACATAGATCACCACGACTTTGTCAGACCTTTTTGCACAGTTTCTTTTCGAACGAGTGTAATATCATGTTCGGATCCGACCTCCGGATAGCGAGGCTCGGAGTGAGTTCCGAGGGCCGGTAAAGATACCATTATCGGTAGGTTCCGTCATGATACTAAAGGGCAACGGAGCAGATGTCGCTAAACATTGCATACCGGGAGTACCAATGAAGCGGATCTCAGTTACTTTTAGAAGGATGGATGACGGGAAAGCACCTTATCACTTCCAGCCAGACCCGAGCTAGAGAGCCTCCGGCCTTACGAGCTGTGAGTTACATGGAAAATATCACACCTCCGACGTATATCCATACGGCATCCTTGCCAAGGATGGCTTGGAAGGTGATGTTATTGACCATGTACCTCACTATTCAGACATGGACTTCTAACAGATGCCTTTTTGGATGGATCGACAAGGATCATACATAGTCCGTTTTGAGTCTACATGGATTGTATGAGATGTATTCCAGATCGAGTTGTATGATGTATCTTCGACATGATTGGAATGAAAGTGGCCATGTCACATTTTGGCCTTCACCTCTTTTGTGCAAATTGACTGGGAAACGCCATTAAAGTTAAATGAACTTCGAACAAAGAACAGAAAAGAAATAAAAAGAATAAAAGAAAACTTTCCTAAAAAATCTAAAAAATGATGAACGCCAAATTCACATGAACATTAAACGAACGATAAGGCAAATTTGAATTGTTAAAGGACAAACAAAACGAGCACAAATTTTAAATCAAATTTCAAATTCAACTTTCCAAATCTCCAATCAAATCTCAATCAAATTCAAACTCAACCTTCCAAATCTGAAATCCAATCCGTTCTACTCTCTCCCTTGTCTGGGATGGAAGCGGTTGATTCCATTGACACGAATCGAATCTGATGGCGAGGAATTGTATCCAATCCAAACCAGCAACTTCCGATCAACTCTTTTGAATGGGATATGTAGCATCTACATATTCCCTCCTAATTTTTTTCTTTCCACACAAAAAAAATCTTTTACAACTTTCATGAAATTCTCGAAACACCAAAATTCCGCACTTTTCAAATCAACACTACAAATCTTTACAAAATCATTAACATCAAAATTCAAATTCTTGGGGTTGAGGATTTTACATCTGAGACTGCATTGCTTTAGATTCTTTTTCTATCGCAATGAAATACATCAAATTCAAACTTTTGGGGTTGAGGATTTTACATCTGAGACTGCATTACTTTAGGATTCTTTCCTTATCACAATGAAATACATCAAATTCAAATTCTTGGGGTTGAGGATTTTACATCCGAGGCTGCATTGCTTTAGGATTCTTTCTCTATAGCAATGAAATACATCAAAATCAAATTCTTGGGGTTGAGGATTTTATGTCCGAGACTGCATTGCTTTAGGATTATTTCCCTATAGCAATGAAATACATCAAAATCAAATTCTTGGGGTTGAGGATTTTACATCCGAGACTGCATTGCTTTAGGATTCTTTCCCATATAGCAATGAAATACATCAAAATCAAATTCTTGGGGTTGAGGATTTTACATCCGAGACTGCATTGTTTTAGGATTCTTTCCCTATAGCAATGAAATACATCAAAATCAAATTATTGGGGTTGAGGATTTTACATCCGAGACTGCATTGCTTTAGGATTCTTTCCCTATCGCAATGAAATACATCAAAATCAAACTCTTGAGGTTAAGGATTTTACATCCAATACCGCATTACTCTGAGATCTCTCCTCATTGTAGTGGTTCAATCCAATCAATTAAATTTTCTTTTGAGGTTGAAGATGTTACATCTAAAACCGCAAAATTCTAATTTTCATTTCAAGTTCAAATCCCTTCAAATTAATTTTGACAAAACTTCAATTTAAATTAAAACTCAAACTAAAATCTAAACTTACACATTGAAACTTAAACTGAAACAAAATAAAATCTAAATTGAAATTCCCCCAGGTCATGTGATTTGGGATTCACCTCCTTTTCCTTTCCCCAGCGAGAGTTCAGGAATCTCCAGTCTCAGAGATATACTTGACACTCCCCAGCGGAAATTCTTCTACTTCGTCCTAAGTTTGTCACTTGGACATCTGTGTTGGTTTTGTTGATCTTTTCGGTCAATGCCAATACGCGCGGTGTGCTTGGTTAGCACACCACACCTATTGGGGGTCCATTTGTTGACCTCATTTTTGATGAGGTCTTCTCTTCTTCTCTTTAGTACTTAGGATCTAGCCTTAGGCTTTTCCTTTGACTATCCTAGAGGATTAGAATTGGGACCCACCACTTAGAAATTCAAACCACTTTTTAACTCCCTGCAAACTCCATAAACTTGATTGTAGGCCCCTAATCACCTAGAAGGTTGAAATCAAATGTGAAAGTTTAAAGGATGGGTTCCTATAGGACTCTTTGGCCTTAGGACTACCCTGGGTGACCTGGTCTGGTGAAGGGCTGACTTACACACACACTACACCTATACACTACACTTTCACACACATCCTAAAACCACACATATACCCAACTTGACCTCCTGACTCATGAAGGTGATTCACATGGATGGTCCTTAACCCCTAAGCCCTTGGTTAAGAGGGTTAGGAACAACATAGTGGATGCCTCAAATGAGTCCCTTCATGGCTCATGTGGGCTTGATATGGCTTCATGGCTCAACCAAAATGATTTCATTCCACTTACAATTACTCAATCTTCATTTTTGCAAATTTTCAATTTTTGACCCCAGGGACCCTACTCCCGCCTAGCCTACCCAAAGCCCTTGAAATTACCCAAATTTTTCAAAATTTTCAAATCACCCAAAATTCCCCAAAATTGACCTTGAACATTTCCTCACCAATCAAGTTGATCACCCATAGCCAAAAATACCAAAAATTCCAAAAATACCTCCCAATACCCTCCGAATACCCAAAATACCCTCTTGACCCAAAAATCCAAAAAATCAGAAAATTCCCAGAAAATCCCAAATATTCCCAATTTCATTTTGTTCAACTACACCATGGGCCAAATTTGTCAATTTACCCCACTTTTGTCAAAACCCCGATTTGACCCATTTTAACCCAAAGTGAACCCGATGTCGAACTGAACCTACCCGATTGACCCGAATTCTGGTCCAATTCAATTCTAAACTTCAATTTAACATTCCCACCAATCTAGACCAGATCCAAGTCCAATTTGATTGACATTTGAATCCAATTTCACTTTTGGCCTTAAAGCCCAATTTTGACCTAAACCCAAACCTAACTCAAATAAGCGAAACCCCAAAATCAAAACCTAACCAAAGCCAAAACCTCTTTGAAACATTCCCATAAACATTTCCCAACATTAATTTTACATCAATTTCAACCCTAGCCCAACATTGGCCCAAGTTAGCCCAATTTGACCTACATTGGCCCATTTACCAAAGAGGCCCAAATCCAACCCAATTCAAGCCCAAAACACTTCAAATTTGTTCCAAATCATTCATGAAACATTCCTAAATTAAATTCAACACTTATTGGACCCAATCCTTTGCAAAATTCTCATCCTAAAATCCATTTTAAAATCCAAAAGCCCACTCTCTAAACCATCTTGAAAGCCCATCCAAAGTAAAATCCAAAAGCCCAAAGCCCACATGACAATTCCTTCTCATCATCCCTTTAATTGGGATCAATTCCTAAGTCCCAAATCGATCATCAAATCAACCTAAATCAAGCACCATCTAAATTTTTCACTAAATTGCCAAAATCTCCAAATTCCTTTTTCATATAAATGGATCCACTTTTCCTAAGTCAAAGATGAGCCAAATGAAGCCACATGCAAGCCATGGACAAGCCACATGAAGCCATGGAAGGTTTGACATGTGAACAAGCCATTAATGGCAAAAGGAGGAGCCTCTTTTAGGCCTCCTTAAAAAGGTTTTAACCCTTTTAATGCTTCACCTTAATCCATGATTAATCAAAATATTCATGGATGGTGACTTCTCTACCCTTTCCTAGCGATTCATCGATCCTCCCTCAGCTCAAATCAGTCATGGGGAGGTGAACCAAGCCCATTTCCATGGGTTGACCAAACCAAGTGCAAAATGAGCCTTCTCCCATACCATTCTAATCCAAGCTTTTGACACATGGCATTTGCCGATTGCCTACACTAAACCCGACCACGACCCACCCGAACAAGATGGTGACCAGTGCCTGGCCGGCCAGCCACCAGGCCACCGGAAAACACCACACCCGAGAGCTCACATGTGAGCCAACATTGAAATTCTCCCTTGCTGAGCTGCATCATGCCTAGTGGCTACCATGGCTATTCTTCTCCTCACCAGAGCAGCTGATCCCAAGCCCTAACTCCCCCTGGGAGAGCCTCCAGCCAGCTCTATTTAAACACCCCCTCTCTCGGCCATGGGAGAGGTGTTGAGCCAACCTTAAGGAAACTCTGCCAAAATCATTCCTGACCACTCTCTACACATAGAGCACTTGATCCCCACTGGATTCCAGCCTCGATTCCCTCTAGCCGAGCTCGATTTTGAGTTCGAATTTCGGCACAAAAACCGGGACACTTCTTCACGGTGGACCAATCCCCAAATTGATTGGTCCTACACCTTCACCGGACCGAGGGAAGAAGTCCACCAGCAAAAGCCCCTCTCCAGGCCACCCATCTGTTCCAGACTCCAAGCTTTGTAATCAGCTGTGGTCGAAATCCTACCTAGACAATTCACCAGACCAGGAGACTTCATCTGGAGCTTACTGGGACCCAATCGAAGGTGACACAACCCTCAAATTGAAGCCACACTTCTCTGAGCAAAGGTATGAGTTAACTCTTTATCCCGAGCTTCTGGAGATTCTCCATTTCAAATGCCTTAATTTCAATGCATGATCACGAGTATAGATGTATTTGTCTCTTCAAGACGAATCCATGGAGCACAAGAACACGAAAATCCGTTAAGTATTGAGTGAGATATTAAGGATTTAGTGTGGACGGTTCTCGGGTTAGGAGGCTTGGGGACGATGAACGGATGCCGTTCATTTAATACACTCGCGGACGGACGGCCAGGATCGCGTCGGATGAGGAGACGGAACGATACGGCGAGGCCCCGCAGGGCCGAGTTGGATGGCGGCGCCGAATCAGAAGACGACACGCGGCGCTTCGGAGATGCCTAGGTTGAGTTGGCGCCGCGTGGATAAGTAGAAAAATAGGTTATTTTTCTATTTATTTAATTCCCTAAACTTCAAAAATGCATAACTTTGTGTAGGAAAATCAGAAAAATAAAATAAAAATATCTTCTTGCTCAGTGAACATAGGAGAATAATGTGGAAAAGAAATCATTTAATTTCATCAAGTATTTTATTTTTAATGATTTATTTACTCCCTATATTGTTTTAATTCTCCATGCATATAGGAAATTCAGCATGGCATGAGACCATAGGGCTTTTGAAGCCTCTGAATTTGGGAACATTCCCTGAATTTTCCAAAGTCAGAGTCCATCCCTATGAAGAGTTATTGATTTTTCAAATTCATGTTGTTGTTTTGAGTATTTTAATTCCAATAATTAGCATGTTGTGAAATAAATTCTAGGAAAATTTGGTGATGTTTATTATGACCAGAGGAACCTAGGAAAAATAGGTTTTGAATTAATCCACTTGGAATAACCACTAATTGGCTTAAACACCCAAAATAGGTCCTTAATTAATTAGAGCTAATCATACATCAAATTGACTTGAAATCAATTCTCCACTGACCTTTAGGATCAGAGGAACCCACCATAAAAATTTGAAGTCGATTGGACTTGGTTAGCCCTACTTAAAGGGGCTGATTAAGCCATTTAGCTAATTTAAACTTTAAAAATTCATAACTTTCAAAATACTTTTCAAAAATTCACCAAATTGGTTTTGGAGCCTCTCTGATATCAGGGAAATTTAAGAAAAATAAAATTGCAATTTTCTAAAAAAGTTGATTTTTTTGCATTATTTTAATATTTTAATAAATAAAAAATAATAAAAATCACAAAAATAATAAAATTCACCAAAATGTTATATTTTGAATTTTAATCACTTAGGAACAAACCCCATATTTTTCTTAAGTCTCTATAATGAGATATTAAATTGTAAAGCCTTAAGGTAATTTTAAAATTAAAAAAATGTATATTTTTAGCATTTTCACTAAAATAATTCTAATAAATCAAAGAGAAATCAGAAAATTATAAAAATTGATTCTCTGATTTCCTTGATATCAGAGAGATTTTTGAAAAATATAAAATTTATTTTTCAACCTTTAGTTTATTTTTAAATTAATTAATACTCCAAAACTCAAAATAATTATAATAAAAAGAATATAATTCAAAAAATCACCAAAATTGGTCCAACTGATCCTCTGGTCATTAGGAATGTCCTATAATTTTCTTAAGGACAGAAACTTTCCCTTGATCATATTATTAAACTTTCCTTGGAAATCCCTATTTTCCACAAAAAATAATTACATAAATAAATTAAATACAGAAAAATCACATTTTCTCCTCTCATGTCTTTATTGAAATATGAGTGAAGTCACATAAAAATTTCAAGTTCATTTAAGCTCAATTTAGTGAGTTATGAAATTATTAAGCTTGAAGGGCAAAATGGTAATTAAAATTTTAACCTTTAATTAAAACTTTAGGCTTAATAAAATTAAAGAATAAAATATTTGATCCTAATCTGATTTGGATGATTAAAATTTAAATAATTAAAGGGTAGAAACCTACTAAAAAATTTAAAAATAATTAAAATAAACCTTAATTAAGTAATTGATTAAATTTGGAAGAATAATAAAATTGGAATTATTAAAATAGGGATATTATTAGGAAGAGATTTGTTCTTTAATTTAAGAATCCCTAAATTAATCATCTCGATAATATTTAATTCCTAATTAAAATGATAATCCAAATTTAAGATTTAAAATGCTAAAAGACTTAATCATTAAATTAAATTAAAGTTAAATTATTTAAATTAAACCCTTTTAAAATTTCAATTAGATTAATACTTTAACAATTAAAATTAGATCATCTTTAAAACATAAAAAATAAAATATTAGATTAAAATTAAAAATAAAATTAAAAATAAAATATTAAATTAAATTAAATTAAAATTTAAATTAAATTAAAATAAAATTAAAATTAAATTAAATTAAATTAAAATTAAATTAAATTAAATCAAATTAAATCAAATTAAATTAAAATTTAAATTAAATTAAATTAAATTAAATTAAATTAAAGTAAATTAAATCAAATTAAATTAAAATCAAATTAAATCAAATTAAATTAAATTAAATTAAATCATATCAAATCAAACTAAATTGAATTAAATTAAATTAAATAATAGAATCAAGTTAAAATTAAAATCAAATCAAATTAAATTAAGTTAAAATTAAAACTACCAAATTAAATTAAATTAAAGTTAAATTGAATTAAAAATAACATCACCTAAGACATAAAGAAATTCAAAAATAAATATGAAGCAACTTGAACACTATTCCAAATTTAAACCCGTTAACTGAAATTAAATCACAAACCATTTGAACATCAATTTGCCCTCGAAAGCTTTTGTTGTCATAACTCCTAAACAGAACGTTAAATGAAATGTTACTTCCCTCATAGGATATTCAAATGTCCTAGTTCACTGAGTAAGATAACAACAAAACTTGAATTCCCGGACGATTAATTCATTTGTATAATTAAATTCATTTGGACTTAAAACAATTCTAGCAATATTGAAAAGATGTTTGAGATTCTTCTTAAACACTTTCTCAATATGATAGGATGTTTATAAGAACAACTGAATTTAATTGTTCTTTGATGAAGAAAATCGTCCTCAAACCAAAACATAAGAACCTAGACGTCATAGGAAATGACTAGTTATAGGATTAGGAATTTGGTAGAAAAGCATAACTCTTTCCTTAGCTTTACCTAGAAACTTGCTTAAATATTCTAAATTGTGTTTAAGTGCAGCTTGGGATGACGGGAAGACCCTCCAGGTACACTTTTATTTTGTTGCAATTTATTTAATCGCATCGCACTTACTTTTCTTGCATGATAAACAACTGTTGCATGAAAACCCACACTTTTAGGATAGTCCCTAAAACTGAAACCAAAACTAAATTAAAAGTCATTGCAAGATAAAATTCACCGCCACAACATTTCAAAATATAAAACAACTCAAAATTTAATCACAAAAGGAACACAAAAGTACAATTACAACTAAATTAAAACGTCTTGTTGGATGATCGGGAATACCTCGGATGATGTAACCTACGTGTTGCTAACGGGATTTCTCACGGTCTAAATGAAAGTGTGGAACTCATTTAGTTGAGTTTAGCAAATTCATCTGGACTAAGTGAATCCGATAAAAATAACGATGCCGGAAGGATGGAACCGTGGGATCTTAACCGGTGTTGTTATAATCAACTTTAAGATTTGTTTTAAATAAAACATAAAAAACACTTGGAAATTAAGAATTTCTCTAAACCAAAACATTGCTCATCTCCTGATTTATGACTTCTATAACTAAACCTCTGCAACAACAAGGAGCTCGGAGCATGGTGGGCAGCACGACCATCGTCATCAGCAAAACTCGGATCTACTTCAGCAAAACTTTCTTAGAATTAAATAACCGAACCATAGGACTTCGAGGTAGTCCGCACTAGTGCAACATAAATCCTCGATCTTACGTTAGGCATTTGCATTGCAAATTAAGCCCTAACCGGTCTTAGGATTCCGAGTTAGTCATCAGATATGACATAAACCCTCATATCTTCGAAGCTTATTTGTGTGATCACATCATACGAATATAAGTCCTAATTAATTAAAAATTGGCAAGATCAAAACATTAAATAAACATTAGGGCCTTCCTAAATTCAAGCCAAACAATAGGATAGTCGGGAAATTACCGAAGTTCGCTTCGAATGCGTGATTTCTCCTACCTTTCTTCCTTTGAATTCCCAAAACAAAATGTTCCAAATTTGATCCATTCCCTATTGAAATTCCAAAATTCAATCCCTTGAAAACTTAAACTTTGAGATTCTTGAGAGCGAGATTATTGATTATTATCGAGAGTTTTCTTAGGTGATTCCCGTCACTTAAGATGTAATTAACTATAGGGGTTTGTCCTTATAGGGAATTTTAAGAACCCGAGTAATATAAACCCTGTTTAATGTTTTCATATTAAGCAGGGGAATTTGTCGGCTTATAAAATTGGTTCGCAGACCAAACGGATGTCACAAATCTTTTAGTTTATTTAATCGAGCTCTATCATCAAGCAGTGTGTCTATTCTTCAGGGTAGATACACGATTTGTGATGCGGTGCTCGTTTATATAAATTATTCGGGATGTGAGATCAGTTTGATTTCATATCTTAAAATCTTCAAATTTAAAATTATTTTCAAAATAAAATACTACTTTTCGAATTATTTATTTAAATTAAATTAATAACTCGCCGACAATTTCTGTTAGGCGACCCCCTTTTCAAAAATAAAACACACAACCTAAAAATATGCCGACAGGGAGGTGCAAATAAATAGGGAGTCAATCTTTAATGGGCGTAGAATTGATTTTTGTTTTTAGTGTGACAGGATAAATTCAATCAATTTGTTTTTACAAAAGAAGTGACAGGTCACTAGTAGGCCAGGCCATATGCAACCATTTGGGGGGAACCTAGAAGTGAGAGTCTAGAAATTCATCCCTTTCTACTAATAATACATC
Organism: Papilionanthe hookeriana x Papilionanthe teres; assembly: GCA_022702705.1. Classification (NCBI taxonomy): domain Eukaryota; kingdom Viridiplantae; phylum Streptophyta; class Magnoliopsida; order Asparagales; family Orchidaceae; genus Papilionanthe; species Papilionanthe hookeriana x Papilionanthe teres. Next base: position 12,879,016 of record CM040439.1, on the reverse strand, counting down.
CTAATCCAATTTTTAAAAACTAGCTAATGTTCTTTATGACCTGGACCAAAGTGTAAAGGATATATATGATCATATTTGTCACAAAACTACATTTTTAAAGTTCTCAACTAATTTTAACTGCTTATTAATCATGGAATATTTCATATGGGGAAAGAATCCTTGTTTATTGTTTTATCACTTGCCAATTTTCGTATTCTGCATATTTTAATTAGTTTTAAATTAAAAGATTTTAATTAATAGTTTTATTTCTTTTAACTTTCTCAATCCTCGTGGGATCGATATCTGGGGTTTTAAAAAGAAAACTCTATATTACTTGAAACGATAAATATACTTGCGTAGTACCCCTAGTGTGCGATTTATATTTATAAAAACTTTAGTCTTTAATTATCGTACATTAGTCGCTTCAGATTTGGGGTCAGGTTTGGCCATAATTTTATAAGCTATTTTACTTATGTAATTGCGATTGGGTCAAGTTTTTGGCGCCGTTGCCGGGGATTACAACTAATTAAAATAAAGCAAATTAATATATATATATATATATATATATATATTTCTTAATTTTTTATGCGAAGTTTAGGAACTAAAGGATTAATACCTTATAATTCTGAATTAGAGCGTACTATAAGAAAAATTAGAAAGGAAAATAGATTTCGGAATTTGTAAGAAATGACTAATATACCTCAAAATAATATTGATCAAAATATTGAAAATGAAAATCAAAATCAACAAAGACCTTTAAGAGAATATGCTAACCCTACAGCTGATGAAATTCTTCTAAGCATTCAATTACCTGCTGTAGCTGCAAATTCTTTTGAATTAAAACCTACAAGTATACAAATGGTTCAAAATAATCAGTTTGGAGGGTCTTCTACTGAAGATCCTAATTTACACCTAGCTAGTTTTCTAGAACTTTGTATCACATTTAAATCTGATCGTGTTTCTGATGATGTTATTAGACTTAGGCTTTTTCCTTTTTCTTTAAGGGATAAGACTAAGATTTAGTTAAATTTGTTAGCAACAGGATCTATTAAAACTTGGGGAGAAATGGCTCAAAAATTTTTAGCTAAATATTTTCCGCCATCAAAAATTGTAAAACTTAGAAATGATATAACTTCATTTTCTCAACTTGATGGGGAAACTATTTATAAAGCATGAGAACGATTCAAAGAACTTCTTAGAAAATGCCCACATCACTCTTTACCAGGAAGGTTAATTATACAAACATTTTATAATGGATTAATAGGTTCTCTTAAATCTTTTAATGATGTTGCTGCTGGTAGTGGTTCTTTAATGTCTAAATCATTTTATGAAGCTTATTCTTTAATTGAAGAAATAACAACTAAAAATTTCCAATGGCCTTCTAATAGGATTAATCCTAAAAGAGTGGCTAGTATTTAAGAAAATGAAGCCTTTTCAATTTTAGTTTCTTAAGTGGCTGCTATATCAAAGAAATTGGATAACTTGTCTCATTTATCACACTTAAATGATAATTCGGGAAATGCTGATGACTATCAAATTTTAGAAAGATTGCAAGCTATTGCTAGCAAAACTAATAACTCGTATTCTAATTATCATAATCCAGGTTGGAAGAATCACCCTAATTTTAATTAGAATAATACAAATCCTCAATGGGGTAACAACCAACCTATCACAACTGGAAATTGGAATAATCAAAATAATTCTAATTATCAACCTTCTTATCCTCCTGGATTTAATAATTAGCAATTTAAAGAAAAGAAATTATCGATAGAAGAATTAATTTTACAAACGGGGAGTCAATTGTAAAGTCAAAATGCTGCAATAAGAAATATTGAAAACCAAATGGGGCAAATTGTAAATGCTATAAATAGTAGACCACAAGGAACATTACCTAGCACTGTTGAATTAAATCCAAGAGAAAATGGAAAAGATCCTGAGCAAATTAAAGTTGTTACTTAGAAGTGGAAAAGAACTAAGGGATGGAAAAGAGAGTAAGATTCAGAAAGAAACTGAAGTGGTTGAAATTGAGAAACCTAAAGAACAACTACCTGAAATAAAGAAACAACTGCCATCTCAAGATGAATATGAAAAATTTCCACCTTCATTTCCAGAATGACTTAAGCATCAAAAGTTCGATCAACAATTTTCTAAATTTTTCGAGGTATTCAAAAAGATTATTATTAATATCCCATTCGCTGATGCTCTGGAACAAATGCCTATGTATGCAAAGTTTATGAAAGACATTCTTAATAAGAAAAAGAAAATTTGAAGCTTTTGAAACTGTAGCACTAAGTGAAAATTGTAGTGCAATTATTCAGAAAAAATTTCCACAAAAACTGAAAGATCCTGGAAGTTTTACAATACCTTGTGCTATAGGAGATAGATTTCAAGGAAAAGCCTTATGTGATTTAGGAGCGAGTATTAATCTCATGACTTTTTCCATCTATAAGAGATTAGATTTAGGAGAAATTTCTCCTACAACTGTAACCTTGCAATTAGCAGACCGGTCTATTACTCACCCTAGAGGAGTAATAGAAGATGTTTTGGTAAAGGTAGATAAATTTATTTTCCCAGTAAACTTTATAATTCTGGATATGGAAGAAGATAAAGAGATTCCTATTATCCTAGGAAGACCTTTTCTTGCTACCGGACGTGCTATGATTGATGTGCAAAAAGGGGACTTAACCATGAGAGTTAATGATCAAGAAGTAACATTTAATGTTCTTAAATCAATGAGGTATCATAATAAGGAAAAGTGTTATAGAATGGACATTTTGTATTACATTATTGAACAACATTTTCAAGAAAAATGTCAGATTCATTTTAAAGAAGAAGAATTTACAGACCCTGAAAATTTAAGTGATGAAAGTGATTCTGAAGAAATAGAAGTAAGAGAAGTTCATTACATTAATGATAATTGGGAGATATTAGATACTACTAAAAGTAATGAATTCAAACCATCTATTGAAAAGGCTCCTGAATTGGAATTAAAAGAATTACCCTCTCATTTGAAATATGCATTTTTAGGGATTCATTAACTTTACCTATTATTATATCTTCTGAATTGACTGCTGATCAAGAAGTAAAACTGCTTGAAGTATTAAGAGAATATAAAAGAGCTTTTGGGTAGACTATAGCAGACATTAAATGAATCAGTCCTTCAATTTGTATGCACAGAATAATACTAGAAGATGACAGTAAACCCAGAGTTGATCCTCAAAGAAGATTAAATCCAGTTATGAAAGAAGTTGTTAAGAAAGAAATTCTTAAATGGCTGGATGTTAGTATTATATATGCAATATCAGATAGTCCTTGGGTAAGTCCTATTCACTGTGTTCCAAAGAAAGGAGGAGTAATTATTGTTAAAAAAGAGAATAATGAATTAATACCTGCTAGACAAGTTATTGGTTGGTGGATTTTAGACTTGTATGTTCTCTTATATTAGTTGGATTGACGAGTTCACTATAACTCGGGTCTTACTTGGACTTGAGTTTTACAAGAGATATCATGAATTTGAACAATGACAGCTTCATCTAAATTTTGATACATCCTTTCTCTAACTTTGTTTTCATTTGATAGGAGTCATGAATCTATTTAATGAATAACTTGTGGATGATCTTACACTACAATTTATAACTATTAGAGGTGCTTAATTAAAGGGATTAGATGAAGCCTGAGATTGGTGTCTGGAAACCAATTCATCAGAGATAATCTTATCTTTGGGATTATAATCTATAATATCATTTGAAAGTACCTAATTTACTAGTGTAGTGATTCCATTAGAAATTGGAAGTAAATTAGTGAGATGTGATGAGTTAAAGGAAGAATTGACCTCATTTATCATATGTGTGTTTTTGTTTATGTTACAACTTTATTTAGGTCTTGAAGAACATTTTTATATTCCCTTGCTGATACCTGCTATGCTAGTTAAACTTTTATTTAGTTAATTTCATTCTAGCAAGATTAGTTTAGATTTACTTTCTGCTGCATATTGTTTTGTCCTAATGAATACTTAAAAATGGTTTTGATAGACATTTGTGGTAGATAGAATTTCTAAATTGTTTTTCTTCCTGCTTATATTTTCTGTACTGAATACTATATATGTTAAAAATTAAGTTTGGGGGTTGGAAGAAAAATAAAATTTTAATGTGAAAATACTTCCTTTTAGTGTAATTTTATTACAAGCATGTTTTATGTTAGATTTACTATCTCCTACGGTCATTCTATCCTGATTATGCATTTATATGAATTTGATAGGATTTTGTAGTAGTAAGTAGATTCAACCTTTACTTTTTCTTCCTGCAACATTTTATGGAATTAATTGCAAAATATTTTAAATTTTAAGTTTGGGGGGGAAGAATATTTTTTAAAATGTAACTTTATTTGTCCCCAGTAGCCTATATTTAATTTGATATCACTTTTAAAATGACTTGTGGTATGTGGTGTTACCTTTAGGTTACTATAATTTCGATTTTAGGAATGTTAGAAATATAACTTAGTTGAAATCCTATTTGAAGAAGTTTTTCTAGAGTTAAGATATTTTGTAGGAAACATTGGAAAAATGATTTTTTTTATTTATGGTAGAAAGTAGTTGAATATTTGAAAAGCTAAAATTCTTAGATTTATACTTAATGAGAATTGAGTCTTTATTGAAAACATTTTTCGAACTAATACTTACTTACACTTATAAAAAGTGAGGGAAAGTTTTGAGTTTTGGATTTTAGAGAGAGCATAGTGAAATTCAAAATTATTAAAGGCCTATCCAGATATAGTAATCCTTACATAAAAAAAAGTCGAAAAAGGGGGATTAAAAATGATCCCAAAAGAAAAACAAAGTGAAAAAAAGGGATTGAAAATGATCCAGAAAGAAAAGAAAATAAGTGAGGAGAATCTTGAGGAGAAGCTTAATCAAAAATTGGTTTCACTTGAATCTATTTAAATGAAAAGACTTAAAAACAATCCTAAGCTTATTCTTATTTTAAAAGATATTGGTTAAATTGGTATATATAAGGTGCTTAAATTCTGTTTTTATACTTTCTTTGAATCTTTAGTTTGACAAGTTTCAATAACTTTTGAAGTAAATCGAAAATTAGGATTCCTAAGTTGAATATGAGATATTCATACGCTTGTACGGCTTATTTTTAGGTCGTGTGTTTTATTTTGAAAAGGGGTCGCCTAACAGAAGTTGTCGGCGAATTTTTAATTTAATTTAAATAAATAATTTGAAAAGTAGTATTTGATTTTAAAAATAATTTTTAAATTTGAAGATTTTAAGATATGAAATCAAACCAATCTCACATCCCAAATAGTTTATATAAACGAGCACCGCACCACAAACCGTGTATCTATCCCTAAGGATAGACACACTGCTTGATGGTGGGGCTTGATTAAATAAACTAGAAGATTTGTGACATCCGTTTGGTCTACGAACCAATTTTATAAGCCGACAAATTCCCCTGCTTAATATGAAAACATTAAATAGGGTTTATATTACCTGGGTTCTTTAAAATTCCCTATAAGGGCAAGCCCCTATAGTTAATTACATCTTAAGTGACGGGAATCACCTAAGAAAACTCTCGATAATAATCAATAATTCTGCTCTCAAGAATTTCAAAGTTTAAGTTTTCAAAGGATTGAATTTTGGAATTTCAATAGGGAATAGATCAAATTTGGAACATTTTGTTTTGGGAATTCAAAGGAAGAAAGGTAGGAGAAATCACAGATTTTAAGCGAACTTCGGTAATTTCTCGACTATCCTATTGTTTGGCTTGAATTTAGGAAGGTCCTAGTATTCATTTAATATTTCAATCTTGCCAATTTTAATTAATTTAGACTTATATTTGTATGATAAAATCATACAAATAACCTCGAAGATGTGAGGGTTTATGTCGTACTAAACGACTACCTCGGAGTCCTAAGACCGGTTAGGGCTTAATTTACATGACATGATCATGCAAATGCCTAATAAAAGATTGAGGATTTATGTTGCACTAGGCAAACTACCTCAAAATCCTATGGTTTGGTTATTTAATTCTAAGAAAGTTTTGTTGAAGTAGACTCAGGTTTTGCTGATGACGATGGTCGTGCTGCCCACCATGCTCCGAGCTCCTTGTTGTTGCAGAGGTTTAGTTATAGAAGTCATAAATCAGGAGATGAGAGAAGTGTTTTGGTTTAGAGAGGTTTTTTTTTTAATTTCCAAGTATTTTTTATGTTTTATTTAAAACAAATCTTAAAGTTGATTATAACAACACCGGTTAAGATCCCACGGTTCCATCCTTCCGGCATCGTTATTTTTATCGGATTCACTTAGTCCAGATGAATTTGCTAAACTCAACTGAATGAGTTCCACACTTTCATTTAGACCGTGGGAAATCCCATTAGCAACACGTAGGTTACATCATCCGAGGTATTCCCGATCATCCAACAAGACGTTTTAATTTAGTTGTAATTGCAGTTTTATGTTCTATTTGTGATTAAATTTTGAGTTGTTTTATATTTTGAAATGTTGTGGCGGTGAATTTTATCTTGCAATGACTTTTAACTTAGTTTTGGTTTCAGTTTTAGGGACTATCCTAAAGGTGTGGGTTTTCATGCAACGGTTGTTTATCATGCAAGAAAAGTAAGTGCGATGCGATTAAATAAATTACAATAAGGTAAATTGCAATAAAATAAAAGCGTACTTGGAGGGTCTTCCCGTCATCCCAAGCTGCACTTAAAACACAATTAGAATATTTAAGCAGGTTCCTAGGTAAAGCTAAGGGAAGGGTTATGGTTTTCTACCAAATTCCTAGTCCTATAGCTAGTCATTTCCTATGACGTCTAGGTTCTTGTGTTTTGATTTGAGGACGATTTTCTTCATCAAAGAATAATTAAGTTCAATTGTTCTTGTAAGTATCCTATCATATTGAGGAAGTGCTTAAGAAGAATCTTAAACATCTTTTCAATACTGATAGGATTGTTTTAAGTCCAAATGGATTTAATTAATCAGGTGAAGTAATCGTCCGAGAATTCAAGTTTTGTTATCTTGCTCAGTGAACTAGGACATTTGAATATCCTATAAGTGAAGTAACATTTCATTTAATGTTCGTTTAGGAGTTATGGTAACCAAAGCTTTCGAGGGCAAATTGGTGTTCAAATGGTTTGTGATTTAGTTTAATTTCAGTTATCGGATTTAAATTTGGAATAGTGTTCAAGTTGCTTCATTTTTAATTTCTTTATGTCTTAGGTGATGTTATTTTTAATTCAATTTAATTTAACTTTAATTTAATTTGATTTGGTTTGGTTTTAATTTTTTATTTAACTTATTTAATTTAAATTAATTTTAATTTTAACTTGATCTTATTTTTTTAATTTAATTTAATTTAACTTAATTTAATTTAATATGATTTAATTTAATTTAATTTAGTTTAATTTAATTTAATTTAATTATTATTTTGATTTAATTTTATTTAATTAATTTAATTTAACTTTAATTAAATTTAATTCAATTTAATTTATTTTATTTTATTTAATTTAATTTAATCTTTAATTTAATTTTATTATTAATTTTAATTTAATTGAAAATTTAAAAAGAGTTTAATAATTTAACTTTTAATTTAATTTTAATGATTAAGTCCTTTAACATTTTAAAACTAAAATTTGAATTATCATTTTAATTGGAGATTAAATATTATTGAGATGATTAATTTAGGGATTTTTAAATTAAAGAACAAATCTCTTCCTAATAATATCCCTATTTAAAAATTCCAACTTTATTATTCTTCCAAATTTAATCAATTATTTAATTAAAGTTTATTTTAATTATCTTTAAATTGTTTAATAGGTTTCTACCCTTTAATTATTTAAATTTCAATCATTCAAATCAGATTAAGATCAAATATTTTACTTTTTAATTTTATTAAACCTAAAGTTTTAATTAAAGGTTAAAATTTTTAATTACCATTTTTGCCCTTCAAGCTTAATAATTTCATAACTCACTAAATTGAGCTTAAATGAACTTGAAATTTTTATGTGACTTCACACATATGTCAATAAAGACATGAGAGGAGAAAATGTGATTTTTCTGTATTTAATTTATTTATGTAATTATTTTTGGTAGAAAATAGAGATTTCCAAGGAAAATTTAATAATATGACCAAGGGAAAGTTTCTGTCCTTAAGAAAATTATGGGACATTCCTAATGACAAGAGGACCACTTGGAACAATTTTAGTGATTTTTTGAATTATATTATTTTTATTATAATTATTTTGAGTTTTGGAGTGTTAATTAATTTAAAAATAAAATAAAGGTTAAAAAAAGAATTTTATATTTTTCAAAAATCTCTCTGATATCAAGGAAATCAGAGAATTAATTTTTACAATTTTCTGATTTTTCTTTGATTTATTAGAATTATTTTAGTGGAAATGCTAGAAAATACATTTTTTTAATTTTAAAATTACCTTAGGGCTTTAAAATTTAATATCTCATCATAGAGACTTAAGAAAAATATGGGGTTTGTTTCTTAGTGATTAAAATTCAAAATGTGACATTTTGGTGAATTTTATTATTTTTGTGATATTTATTATTTTTTAATTATTAAAATATTAAAATAATGCAAAAGATCAACTTTTTTAGAAAATTGCAATTTTATTTTTCTTAAATTCCCCTGATATCAGAGAGGTTCCAAAACTAATTTGGTGAATTTTTGAAAAGTATTTTGAAAGTTATGAATTTTTAAAGTTTAAATTGGTTAAATGGCTTAATCAACCCATTTGGTAGGGCTAACCAAGTCCAATTGACTTCAATTTTTTATGGTGGGTTCCTCTGATCCTAATGGTCAGTGGAGAATTGATTTCAAGTCAATTTGATGTATGATTAGCTCTAATTAATTAGGGACTTATTTTGGGTGTTTAAGCCAATTAGGGTTATTTTAAATGAACTAATTCAAAACCTATTTTTCCTAGGGTCTTCTGGTCATAAGAAACATCACCAAATTTTCCTAGAATTTATTTCACAACATGCTAATTATTAGATTTAAAATACTCAGAACAGTAACATGAATTTGAAAAATCAATAACTTCTCATAGGGATGGCCTCGACTTTGGAAAATTCAGGGAATGTTCCCAAATTCGGAGGCTTCAAAAGCCCTATGGTCTCATGCCATGGTGAATTTCCTATATGCATGGAGAATTAAAATAATGCAGAGGGAAATAAATCATTAAAAATAAAATACTTGATGAAATTAAATGATTTCTTTTCCACATTATTCTCCTCTCGTTCACTCGAGCAAGAGGGTATTTTTATTTTATTTTTCTGATTTTTCTACACAAAGTTATGGATTTTTGAAGTTTAGGGAATTAAATAAATAAGAAAATACCCTAATTTTATATTTATCCACGCGGCGCCGCGTCAACCTCGGCAGCTCCGAAACGCCGCGTGGCGCTCTCTGATTCTACGCCGCCATCCGACTCAGCGCTGCGGGGCCCGCTGTATCGTTCCGTCTCCTCATCCGGCGCGATCCTGGCCGTCCGTCCGTGCGTGTATTAAATGAATGACATCCGTTCATCACGGTTTTCGAGTTTTGACATGCAAATTTTACACAAAGGAAAATGCAGTAAAGTAATTGTAGGAAAAGAAAATGTTGTAAACTGTAAAAAGCGTACCAGTCATCTTCTCGCACTCCAACTGAAAGTATAGCCTTTTGAAACAAATATATAATTTTTGTAGGGAATTTAAAATTGCATGCTAGATAACAAGAAAACAAACTTAAAACAAAATTATCAAATCCTAAGTCATAATTTAGTAGCTTCCTATTTGTTAATTTGAGGGATGCCCTTTTTAGCAAAGTATAATAAATTCAGTTGCCTTCCAAGATATCTAGAAGATTATGAAGGGGCCTGGGGTAATACCCTAGACATTTCACAACCTTTTAAATTGTCTCGAGTTCACTTGAACTTACTATACTTGCTATATAATTCATCTAAAATATACCCTTATGCTTAATGAATCATGATATTTTAATTATCCCTTTAAGTTAGGTAATCATCACTTGATATTTCATTTATAAATTATGTAGGTGAAGGCCCTTAGGAGCAAATTGATTTGATTGTGAATTTAAGTTAATTTAATGGTAAATTATGTGTGTTTTAAATGTTTAATGTTGATTATATTTCATTTTCTAAACATGATTAAGTCAAATCTTGATTGAACCTAATTCACTACTCAGCCCTTAAGACTTAATGATTGAATTTGAAATTTTTAGGAGTATTCAGATTATGTGGTGTATTTGATCCTTATTGGAACATTGAAGAATCATTAAATCATTGACTAAGGGTTTTTGAATTGGTGAATTATTACCTTACAATGTTGAACCCCTCACCTTAGTATCACTTAAGCTTAATTATCTTCCAAATTTTCTTAATTCAAAAAATTGTAAATCTATCCTTAATATGGAGAAATGTGAGATTGGTTCCTACCATTAAGTCCCTTATATTTCAATAATCTAGATATTTCAATTATGATTATATGTTACCCATGTCCCTTTGGTTAGGTCTAAATGTTTAATTGAGGTTTAAATTTCATAATTACAATTTTGTCCCTAAAGGCCTATCACTTCATAATTCATTAAATTCAACTCAAATGACTTTAAAATTTTTTTAATTTTGTGATGGGTCAATTAAAACAACATAGTAGGAAATGTGATTTTTCTGATTTTAATTTAATTTTTATAATTATTTTAATACAAAATAGATATTTTCAATATTAATTCAATAACCTAGCCAAAATAATTTATCTATTCTTAAAAAAATTATTAGAGGATCATCTAGGTCAAAGGAGCACCTCGACCAATTTTTATAATTTTTTGACTTTTAATTTAATTATTAAATTATTTGTTTATTTTGAATATTAATTCAATATAAAATAGTATTTAAGCAGAAAATTAAGTTTTATTTTTTTTCATAAAACTCTCTGAGATCAAGGAACCCAGATAAACAAATTTCATATTATTTTTATTTATATTTTAATTATGAGAATTATTTTAGTGAAAAATCAGAGAAAATCTATTTTTAGCCTTTAAAAATTTTTATCTTCACTTAGAAAGTTAGGTAAATTATTTAAGTATGTTCCAAGTGATCAAGAAGCCAGATGTGATATTTTGGGGTATTTTTGTAATTTTGTGATTTTTATGATTTTTAATTATTTTTTAATTATTTAAATATTAAAATCGGCTTAAAAGTGAAATGTTTATTTTAATTCCAATTTTGTTTTTCGTAAGTTTCTCTAGTTATTAAGAGCTTTCAAATCCAATTTCATGATTTTTTTTGATATTTTAATTGTTTTAATTATTTTAATTCCAAAAATATTATTTAACTTGAAAAATTCATTTTAGTGGGTGAATTAACTCCAATTAACTTAAAATTTTTATGGGGAACCGCTGTATTTATTTTTAATAGCAGAGAGTCATTTTTTTATTTTTATATTTTTATTTTAATTATTTAATTTTTAAATGATTTTAATGAGTTAATTACCATTAGTGTCATTCCAAATTATTTAAACCCATTTTGTTTTCTTGGGTCATTTTACCACAGTGAACCTACCAAAATAATGTTTTGTATTTTCTTGATTAATTTTTTAATTATTATAATTTTTTACCAAAACAGTGTGGATTATCTTGGAAATTAGGGATCTTTTGCTAGAGATGCCCCCAGACCTTGGAAAAATCAAGAAAGATCCCTAACCATAGAGCCTATAAGCTATCCAAACCTCATGTCATGTTGAAATTTTTGGAGTGAGCTATGTCTTAAAATGATTTACTGTATTTAATTAATTAAAAATAAAACACATCTCAAATAACTTCAAATTTATTTCAACATTATGCACCTCTGTTCACTGAGTATTAGGGTAATTTTATATTATTTTTATGATGTGTCTACACCAAGTTATGCATTTTCTAAGTTAACTGATTTAATTAAATTATAAAAATCTAGATTTTTCTATTTATCCACCGTGGCGCCACACAATCCTCGGCAGCTTCGAGATGCTACGTAACGCTCTGCAAATCGACACAACCATCCGCAGGTGCGCTCGGCCGCGCTTTAGCCATCGATCTCCCAGCGTAATCAGAGTCGTTCACTAAATACACATGCAATCCAACGACGCTCGTTCATCCTCCCTAACCAGTTCATTCCGAGAGTTGTCCACCTTCAAACCCTAAGATCTCAAGCTAGACTCAACCAAATCGAGTGGGTTTGTTTCTATAAACGTATCTGACCTAAACGAACTTTATACAGTTTATACGATATGAAAAATAGTGTAAAAGCATGGAAAATCAAATAAGGCTCGAGTTAGGGGAAGATTTATTCACCTTAGTCTGAGAGGTGTGGCCTCGATCAGAAGAGTTAAGCATGTTTGTGAGGACCCCGTGAAGCTCCACCAAGTACCAATTTGACCTCTCTTTGGGTCTACACCGGAACTCGATCAGAGGCCAATTTCGGGTCTATGATGAAGCTTTTGTGAGGGATTGCCTTCTCTCGATGCGAGAGTGATGGTGTGGGCGCTAGTAGTGGATTTTGTTGAGTGTGGAGTTGTGGTAGTATTCATGTATCTGGCAAGGAATTTGCTGAGAAATTGGCTCGAACGGTAGGTTTGGGTGAAGGCTGAAGCAGTGGGCTTGCACTGCGACGAGTTTGGAGGAGCTCACAGTTAGATTTTTTAGAGTTTTCCCCGAAGTGTTTCCAGACACTACACCTGTGTATGAAAAGAGCTCGGCTTATAGTCATGGCATTTTGGCTGAGTTCAGGGGATCAATTTAGGTGCCTTAGAGTTGCTTAGGTGGAGGAGAGTGACGTAATAGGTGGGGTTGGAAACATAAACATGTAGTGGGATTGATTTCAAGTGGCTTGGCTCTCAGTTTGGCTCCTCCGGTGACTAGGTCGGCCGGCCAGGGCAGGAGAGATGGTCAGGTGATCAGGTTAGCCAGAGGTCAGACCATTAAGGTAATTATTGAGTTGGTTATGGGTTTTGATAAAGTTCCCTTTGGCTTAGGTGTTTTAGGAAAAAAATCCCCTGATTTAGGGGATCGTTGGTCCATGGCTCTGTTAGAGTTTGGGCTAAGTGGATCTAGGGTGGCTCCTAGGGTCCAAATGCTGGATGTGGTGGGCTTGGCTTAGTCAATTTGGCAAGGTTTAGGTGAGCTTGGGTCTTAGGTTCAGTATTAGGTCATTAGGGTTCAAGTTTGGCTTGGTTAGGTTTAAGCTTAGATTGAGTCCAATTGATTGTTCAAATTGGTGTGTATGATTATCACAAAGCTTTAGAAAAGGATTGGTATGATTTTGAGTTGGTTTGGAATATAACATTGCACATCTATTCTTGCATGGAGCATTAACATGGACACATTAAATTTTACATGAGATATAAACGTAAACATATGTAAGTTCTTTTGTTTATTGAGATGTCATGATAAACATATGTAAATATTTTTGCATTGCATGAGATGTAAACATCAACTCATAAATTTTTTGTTACAAAAGACATAATATTAAGCACAAAAAATTTTTGTTGCATAAGACATAAACATATGAAATAATTTTTATTTTGTTGGTTGAATTAAATATAAACATAAAAGAAGAGCTAGGGTATTAGGGTAGGAGAAGAAAAGTGAAAGGAAGAGGATGTAGGTTACGGTTTTCTGGTTTGAAAGAAAGAGGTTGTAGTCATAGGTAATTGAGTAAGAGAAAGAGTAGAAGAGGGAGTGTGTTAGTGTGTAGAGCTTTAGCTAGGAGAGATAGGGGGAGAGGGAGAGGATATAAGCTAAGAATTTCTAGTAGGAAAGAGAGATGAAGAGGGAGAGGACATAAGGTTGGATTTTTTGGGTAAGAAAGAAAGAGAGTAAGAGGGAGTGTGTTAGTGTGTAGTATTTTCACTAGGAGAAAAGGTGTGAGTTTCGGCGAATTAGTATGTCAGGTTTTAAATAAGAGTGAAGATAGGAGTTTGGGTGAGTTAGTTTGTAGGATTTTAGGTATGAGAAAAGGTGGGAGTGTGAGTGTGTTAGTGTGTAGGGATTTGGGTAGGAGAAAATGTGAGAAAGTGAGTGTGTTAATGCATAGGGTTTCAAGTACGAGATAACGTGTGTTTTTTGATGAATTAGTGTGTAAGGTTTTGGGTAGGAGAGAAGGTGAAATAGTGAGTGTGTTAGTGTGTAAGGTTTCAGTTAGAAGAGAATGTGCGAGCTTGGGTTAATTAGTGTGTAGTGTTTTGGCTAGAAATAAAGGTGGGAGTTTGGGTGAATTAGTGTGTAGGATTTCTATTAGGATAGAAGGTGGTAGTATGAGTGTGTTAGTGTGTAGGATTTTGGATAGGACAGAAGTTGGGAGTTTGGATAAATTATTGTGTGGGGTTTTAAACATCGAAAAGGTGGGAGTTTGGGTAGAGTGGCAATGGAAGTGTAAACCTCACTTTTATGAGGGTCTACCCACTTACCTGCACATAACCCCCAGAGTAGGGTTATGCTCCCCAGAGCCTCATCGGGGACCACCATCTCACCTAAATTCATAATGGGAGAGGGTTTACCTAAATTAATCCCTAGCCTCTTGACCCGATATAAATATATGCGTACTAAAAATCTTCTTCCCTGGCAACGGTCTTAAAAACTTGACAAAGTCCTGCGAAGATCGACGTGCCTAATTAATGCTTTCGAAAAAATATGTTATAAATAATAACGACTAGTGTATATAAATATAATTTTATGGAAAATATTTTACACATTAGGGGTTCTGCGCAATTATATGTATGGGTTTCGTATCAATCTCATGAGGAGAGAGTTATAGATCTTTAAATATTTTTATTTTAAAAGTATTTCTTTTATAATTTTTAATTTCTTTTAGATGTGATCATAAAACGGGAATAAAATAATTGATGTAAATAGCAATAAGAAAGCAACTTTCTCCCTTTCGATTAATTCGAAGATTTTACAAGATAATGATAATATTCGTGGAGAATAGAAATTTATTGTATTGTACTTGAAATAGAAGCATTCATATTCTTTACCCTTTGATGGGTACAAAGAACATTTGATAGGTAACATAGATCAGGTACGGATGCATTGTTAGTAGAATGGGTTAATCTGGCTCACCTTTACTAGATGGCCGGGTAGCTATGGTCGGCCTACGTGACTCTTTCCTTTTACATCGGCAGGCTCCTTAAAAATTTTGTGTTGTCCTCACAAAAACTTATAAATTTAATAACGTTATTAAATATCTTCATTGTTGCACTTCACCTTGATTAACCCGCACAAGGCCTTCAACTACCCAAGGATTCATGTAATATCTACAAGTTAAGAATTCATCTCCTTCTAGGTCTCGAAAACTCTTGACGGGTTTTAACGAGTTTAAATGGCCAATTTAAATAACAAATTAAGAACCGGTATTAATATCATCACAATGTTTTGAAAATATATGATTTTTAATTCTCTGACAAATTTTGTATTATCTTATTTATCTTTTCATAATTGAAAAGGAGAAAGTAAAGTAACTACTTAGAACACATTGAAATTAAATAACAAAACATAATAAAGCTTTGGACTCAAAATAAAAATACTTATCTTAGATGTTTCTCATGAACTTCTGATTTTTACGACTCCATAGCGTAATGAACTACGGATACTTATCTTTCAAACTCTTAATACAAATACAAAATAAACTCACTTAATTTATGAAGGAGAAAGTAAAGGTGGCTACTAATATGATCTCTACGAATTCTCTACAGGTAGGACTACAGATAGGGAGGGGTAAATGGTGCGTTTTTTTCTCTGAAGGAATGCCCTCTTTTATTTGTAGTCTTAAAGGGTTGCCTCAAGGCACCTCTTGAAAATGTGTCCACATTTAATGAATCTTCTAGAAGGTGTGTCGGCGCGACCTTTGCGTCCGATTCTTCACCTCTTCACTTTGGATCGCACCTCTTCGTGATTAAAACCTTTTGAAGCGTCCAGATACATTGTATCACATGTTACATAAACCGGGAACATATTTGTCAGTCTTCTTGAAGGTCTGACCCTTTCCTTTTTCCTCAAAATAACCACCCGAAGTCGTCGAAAAACGGTTTTACGTATCGAGCGAGGCGCTTAAGCCGGACTCTGGCGCTAGACGGTAATAATTTCGAAAATTTTGCGTTTTGGCTCCCCATTTTTACTCCTTTGCTTCTTTTGACTCCTTTTCATATTTTCTCCTTCTTGAACATTTTTGTATCACCTATATCCAAAAACACAAAAATGTCTTTCATTAAAGCATAATATCCTTAAAATTTAATAAAAATCGAGGCATAAAAATGAATTATTTTTTTTTCTTGGATCAAAATCCGAAACAGCGATTCTTTGTCATGATATGCTTTTTATTTTATAAAATGTATAACATTTGAAATAAAAAGTTAAATATTAAGATTCCTTATGATTTTTGACTTATAAAGGCTTTAGTAAATCAGTAACCAAATTTCATATTGAAGTTTAATTTTAAAATTTAAAAAATATTAACTTTACGAATCATAAGAATTGAAAAAATTTTCATTCACTTCGAAAATAATTGTAGTTTATTATATTAAGATCGGCATAAATTGTTAGAAGGAATCTTTAATGAAATTCTTTCTAATAAAAATACATGCATAAAATTAAGTAATAAATGTAATCGAGTTTTCTTTTTATATGTTAATTGAAGTGAAGCGATTTTTGATTAGGCATTTCCTCGAGCTTCTCCTCTTTTTTTTTTTTTTTTTGAAGAGAGGATTCTTATATACGAGACCTTTATTAATGGTTTGAACTTCTTATCCTTAGCTTATATTTTTGAACTTATACATTTTCACTTAATTATTATAACATAAATAAATTTCAACAAGAATTTCAATCTATTCTTTTTCAAGTTATAATTTTTTATTTCTTAATACTTCTAAAGTTCAATTATCCCTACTATGAATACAAAAATTTCTTAATGTTATTCTTCTTTAAGTTGAATAATTCTATTCTTAAAATCAATGTTAAGTTAATGAAATTTTTAGTTAAAGTCTACTAAATTATTTATAATTTCAAATTTTAAGTGATCTTAAATAGATTCTTCATTCCTCGTATTTATGTTAAAAAAATTTTATGTTAAGAAAATATTAGTTCTTTAAGAACAAAATAAAATTTAAATTTGAATGTATTTTCCCTTTCCGAAACTTAAGTTTTGGTCGATCATAAAAATTTTTTTTTAAAGTATGAGAAGAAAAACATAATTTTAAAAAGAATTTTTATAAGTATGTAAAAAAAAATATTCACAGAAAGAAAAATTTACTTCTACACATGCTTTTTATGAATAATGCGGAAATAATGAGCGAGGTATAAAAGTAAGCGAGCTCGATAATAATTAAATTAGTATACTACTTAAAAAAAACGAACAACATTACTAACTATTAAAACGAGTAGGCTAGAAATAGGAATAAACATAAATTTATCCAAATTTGATCTTAAACACAATACATTAAAAAAATACTCACAACAACGATCCTGTTGCTCAAAGAATAATTCACACAAAGTAAATAAACAAATCTAAAGCAGCAAACAACAAAACAACGAATCAATACTAGCAAACAAACTAAACTAACAACAAACTTAGCACAATTCGGTAAATCGGAGCCCACTTTAATCCTTGTCTACGTAGCCTCGAAGCATCGTCATCATCACCGAAAACTCAACATCCTTAGGATCAACATATGGTGAGAAGCCAGAAAGGTAGAAGCTGAACATCATGCTCTCCCTTCGGGAATCTAATGAGAGCTTCCATCATACTCAGCATTGTAACTACTCTTCCTCTAAGTATACTCGGATAAATGATCGATTTTCTTATCGATAGAATCGAAAGCTACGTAGTGAGTTTGAAATAACTCATCTTTCTTTGCTCTAAAAGCTGATCATGCATCGGTTCCCGAAAACTAGATGGTGGCTCACCGATGAAGTAGATAGTGCCGGAAGTAGAAGGTCTACACGAGAATTGTGTGCGAAGTAGAAGGAGCGGTTGATCTCTTCCCTCGAAGGCGATCATGAATCACAACACTCTCCTGCCCCGGTGGCTTAGTAGACTTCGGCTTCTCCTCGAAATATCGGTATTGTCCATTAACATATAAAGAATCGTCCAGATGGGAATCCCGGTCAGACGAAGTGTTGGATCTAGCGATGGGCTCACGGAGATCATAAACAATACGCCGACATCTATCGGCTTCCTCTCCCGAATGCAATAGTTTAAGATAGCTCGATCTTTTGGTGACTTCACTCAGGTGGTTGGAAGGTAGAAGTCGCGAGAAATAAAAAAATGCGGAAGCCTTTGAAACACCATTTAATTTGAAGATTTGAAATTTACCCATTTTCATTTCGGATCTTCCGGGCTCAATCTTAGTTAATCAAATAAACGATAATCATCTAAAGATCTCCCTCGGATGGAATGTCCAGGAATAGTGGCACTCGATGGTAGGTGGCGATCCATAAAACACATTGATCCTCTCGGAGAAATCTGTTCAATACCTCTAACGAAGACTTCATAGTCTTCCGCATCTATAAAGTTAGCATAAAAGTCGCAAACATTTGGAAGAACGACAACGACAGTGAAATAACGGAATCATTTGCCGGTTGTGCGCAATGATTGTGTTTCTATCATTTTACGGATTATAAAGTTTCGCTCCGAATAAACTTTCTCGACATCGCAAATTCGTGATATCAAAAATGCTCTGCCGTAGTCGTGAACATGCTATTGTCAAAATTTTCTCGTCCCTTCCCTCGCTTAGATTTCGGTGCCATCTAAACGCGAAAGAAAACAAGAATAAATTTAGGAATCAAATATTTAAACTCTTTTTAAGTTTAAGAAACTTAAAGTAGTTAAAAATCCAAATAGAATATCTAAATATCAAAATTTTTCTCAAAATTTTAGTTTTTAGCAAAACATAGAAAAAAACATGGTGAAAATCGAAAATAAATGGATTAGAGTGTAGATCTGACCTCAAGACCATTAAATCAAGCGATTTCACGCCCAAATACTTGATATTTTGACCTCAAAATGGATCTAGAGTGTATTTTAAGCGAAAATGGGGAAGAAGATGAAGCTTAGGTGTCATCCATGGCTAATGGGGTTTATATGATGTTTTTCGGGTAAGCAGGCTGAACCGGCACTTAGGCGCCGAATTCTGGCGCCTAAGCGTGAGACTCGTGATCATTTGAAAATATATTAAGAATTTCATACCAATTTTATATCAAAATTACACTTTAAAGAAAGGTATTTTTTGTTTTATTACAGGAATGAAGATTTATAAGTGCGAAAGAAAAAGCACAAGAAGCGATTTGGAGCAAAAATGACTCGATTTGATGAAAATTGAATTATGCGGCAGACGGCGAGGAAAAGGCCGCCGACGGTGAGTTTTCTCGAAAGTTTGAATATATTATAAAGACTCACCGACGGCGAGAACGAGGCCGCCGGCAGTTGGGGAACGTGGCCCGCTCTTCGCTTGGCCAGGCAAGCGAGATCGACCCCGCCGACGGCGAATCGACCCCGTCGGCAGGCGAGGCCGGTGAAAAGGCCAAGATACATTGAACTTGGACGCTTTTGAAGAGGTGTAGCGACCTTTGAAGATTTGACTTCTTGTTATGAAAATAGTGACAAATTTTAATTAACATTTGTGTGTCATTTTGTGTGTTAATTAAGGGTCATTCTAGAGTCTTTTAGTTTCTATATAGAGTGTTTAAGTGTGTTTAACATCTTGGAGAGTTTAATTAAGTGTACCATACTGGAAGGAAGAGTCGAAAGACACGAATGCCTTGGGGAAAGTGAGATAAGTATGTTGTTATTGTTTGTTAACTTTAATGAAATCCATGCTTTGTGTTATTTTTCCCATGCTTTACGAGTAGTTCCTTAGTCTTTTTCCTTGTTGTTGAGATTATGTGAAGTGATGAATGTAGTAAGCGTACTAAAATTATTAAATATTGTGATAACCTTTTATAAAACTTAATTAACTTTCTATACGGCCAATTGATTTGTTAATATATGTTGAATTATTAACTATACTAAGATTAAATCCAAGATTCAGGAAAGTCAAAGCCTTGGAAGGAGGAGGTCTGCAAATAAATAAGGAAATATTAACTATCGGGTGTAGAATTGGACATTTTAGTGTGTATTAAAATATTCAATTCGGTCCTATTTTAGGAAATTTGAAAGTGTGGATGTTAGACCTCGAGCGAGAGACATGGGAGCTGCAGTGGCGGCCGGTATCCACCGGCCTAGCCACGGATTCGGTAATCAAACATAGGACTAGTCGATGTTCTTTGCACAGACACGAAAGGGTAAAGAAGAATAGAAATACTCTGGCCCAGCTGTCTAAACTCTAAACTACTTGAAAATTCATCATTCACTTGTTCTCTCCAACAAGGAGAAAGATGCTTTTCTAAATTAGAATCTTATATTTAAATCTTTTTTGGCTTGATAGTTTTAGTATAAGTGTTATTAATTTCCGTATACTAATTTAGTAAGTAAGTATACTTAAATTTAACTTTGAAATTCTGCAACTTCACTGTGGGATCGATATCTAGGACTCCATTCAGAGCCTATATTATGATAATGATACGTATACTAGCGTAGTATCCATATTATAAGTATAATTTCCATAACGAATCATTAGTATATATATATTCGGTCAGGATCGAGTTTTAATTGTCGTTGTAATTTTCGTATCATAGTTGTAAGTATAAATATCAAAAATTAAGATTCGAGAGTTTTGGTGTCGTTCTTAGGGGAAGTAAGTAATTTATTAAGGTAATTAATAGAATTATTAAAATAATTACTAGAGTAACGAGACTATTTTAAATATTATAAAAATTGTCGTAAATTTGGAAACGAAAATTTAATACCTTACGATTCGAATTAGAGCGCCTTATTAAAAAAATCGAGAAAACAAAGAAAAGAAATTATAAATTTAACACAAATGGCAAATAATCCGAAATTGAAAATATAAACCGGTAAATACCATTAAGAGATTATGCAAACCCTACGTTAGATGAAATTCACCTAGCTGACCAAAACTACCGTGTAGTACCAATATTGAGCTTAAACTGCAATTATCCAAATGATGCAAGGAATAATCAATTTAGTGGTTTACCTAATGAAGATCCTAGTTTACATCTTGCTAGTTTTTTGGAACTATGTGCTACTTTCAAATATGAAGGAGTATCTAATGATCTTTATTAAACTTAGGCTTTTCCATTTTCTTTAAGGGATAAGGCTAATATTTGATTAAATTCATTAGCACCTGGATCGTAAAACTTGGGAGAATTATCACAAAAATTTTTATCCAAATATTTTCCTCCTTTGAAAAGCGCAAAACTTAGAAATGATATAACATCTTTTCATCGGTTTGATGGAGAATCCATATATGGCTTGGGAGAGATTTAAAGAACTTCTTAGAAAATGCCTTTCATGCATTACGGATTAGTTAATTATACAAACTTTCTGATGAGTTAGTAGGATCTCTTGAATCAATCATTGATGTTCTTTAAGGAGGTTCATTAATGTCGAAATCATTTTATGAAGCACATGCGTTAATCGAAGAAATGACTACTAATAATTTTGATAGCATGATGAAAAGAATAAATCTAAAAAAAGATAACTTCGGTGTTCATGAAAATGATGCAATATCATGTTGGCTTCTCAATTATTTGCTATATCAAAGAAATTAGATCATTTTGGAATGAATTATTCTCCTACTATGTTAGAAGAAAACTCATACGGACAAATTATAGATTCTCGAAATCTACATTGTAAATATTTATAAATGTTATTAATAATAAAAATACGATAATCTTATGCAATTTATTATAATCTGGTTGGAAGAATCATCAAATTTTAGTGGAATAATGATAAATTTAATCAACGATGGATGAACAACTCCGTAGAAATCCACCCAATCGAGGAAATACGAATTATAAACCTTCTTATCCGCTTGGATTTAATAACACTCGATTTAAAGATGAAGTTATTTGTAGAAGAATTAATATTAAGTATGGGTCGGCACTTGCAAAATCGAAATCGATTGCAAAATCGAGGTACATCGATTAAAAATATTGAAACTCGAAACGAACATATCCTTTACCGCGCTTAACAATAGAATTCCTCGAACTTTTCCTAGTAATGTGAAATAAATCTAAAGACGAGGAAAAGACAAATTAAAGTGATCTCGATTACGAAGTGGAAAATTGTTAGAAACTAAAATTCGAAGAAACGGAAAGTAAAAATGAGGAAGTGGAAATCGAAAAAGAAAAGGATCGACGAATCGAAAACTTAGAAAATCAATTGATCCTATGAAAATATCTATCGAAAAACCACCACCACCATTCCTCGGCAATGAAAGCAACATAAAAAAGATAAGCAATTTGCTTTAAATTCATGAAATTTTAAAAAAAATTAACGAGTAAATATTCCTTTTGTATAAGCATTAGAACAAATGCCTAATTATGTAAAATTTATGAAAGATATTTTAAATAAAAAAAGAAAAATTACAGATAATGAAAGCATTGCGCTTAGCGAAGTGTAGTACGTATTCGAAAAAAACACGAAAATATAAAAGACCACAGTAGTTTCAACATACACTTGCGCTATTGGAGAAAAATTTTATGGAAAAGCTTTGTGTGACTTGAGCAAGCATCAATCCCAATGCCTCCATCGATTTTAAGATTAGAATTAGGAGAAATTTCACCTAACGTGTAACTCTTGGATTAGGCGATCGTTACATGACTTATCGAAAAGGGAGTTATTGAAGATGTGTTAGTAAAAGTGGATAAATTTATCTTTCCGATAGATATTATTGTTCTAGATATGGAAGAAGATAAAGAAATTACCATAATATTAGGGAAGACTATTTTTAGCCCTTGGAAAAATTTATGATTGATGTTCGAAACGGAAATTGACTTTGAGAAGTAAACGATGAAAAGTAACTTTTAACATAGCAAAATCAATGAAATAACTTGTTTTAGAAAAAGATGATGAATGTTTTCGGGTGGAAATACTTGAGCATTTGTAAAATGAACTTTTAAATAATATTATGAAGAAAAGTTAGAGAAAAAGAAAATATTGAATTAATTGAAGAAGCGAGATAATGAAAAAATGAATTATATACATGAAAAAATTTGAAATGTTGGATAATATTTGAAAAGGCGAAAAAGAATATAGTTCATTCAATTATTAGTATAAATGACACAATTAAAATTTTCTTTAATCGTTTAAAATATGCTTATTTAGGTAACCGTTAAACCATTTACCGAGTTATTATATCGTAATTTTGAATTGAATGAATCATAGAGAACAGCTGTTAGACACATTAAAAAATATAAGAAAACTTTTGGTTGAACTTTAGTAGATATTAAAGGAATTAGTCATTGATACGTATGCACGAAATTATTTTAGATAATGAACATAAGCCGAAGTAGATCCTCGAGGAGATTAAACTGATAATGAAAGAGTAGTCGAAAAGAAATATTAAAATGGTTAGATAATGGTATTATATATCTATTTCGGACGATCTTTAGGTAGCCCAATTCAACGTGTTCACAGAAAGGAGGAGTGACCATTAAAGCTAATGAAAATAATGATTTAATACTATAAGACAAATTCTTTTGGATGGCGTATATGTATTGACTATACAAAATTTAAAGCGACCACCGGGAAAGATCACTTCTCATTCATTTTAGACGAATGTTGGATAAATTATTTAGGAGATAAATATTTTTGTTTTAGATGGATATGCCGGTTATCGAACGAATACTGTGCTCACGAGGATCGAGAAAACTACATTTGCGAGTACGCTATGGAACATTTACTTTCGAAGAATGCCTTTTGGATTATGTAATGCATTTTTGCAACATTCCGAGAGGTCTATGATGTGTTTATTTTTAGTAAATTAATTGATGGTGGAATAGAAGTATTTATGGATGATTTTCTTATTTGGAACATCATTTGACGCATGCTTGAATCATCTTGAAAAAGTATTAAGAGGTATGCGAGAAAACTAACTTAGTTCTAAATTGGGAGAAATGTCGATTTATGGTTGTAGGAGGAATTGTATTAGAGGGCATAAAATTTCGGAAAATGCCATGGAAGTAGACCACCAAAAATTTAAGTTATGGGCCCAAATTACACTTTCCGACGCTACGGGAAAGGGGTTAAGAAGTTTTCTTAGACATGTTGAATTCTACGGACGCTACATAAAAGATTTTTAAAAATTACTAAACCTGTATCAGCGAAAAGACAAGAAATTTGAATTCTAAACTGAATGCTTAAATGCTTTAGTTATTAAAAGATAAATTAATCATATTTTATAAGAGTTTACTTTGATTGGGAGAAATCATTTGAACTTATGTGTGATGCTTGTGATTATACTATAGGAGCAGTACTTGGGCAAAGATATGATAAAATTTTCAAAGTTGTATATTATGCTAGTAAAACACTTAATAATGTTGAAATGAATTATCTGATTACTGAAAAAAGAGCTATTAGCAATTGTTTATGCACTTTTGATAAATTTAGGCCTTATCTAATTGGAACTAAATGTGTGTGCATCTTGATCACTACTGCTATTAAATATCTAATGCAAAAGAAAGATTCAGAAGCAAAGATTAATTAGATGGATATTACTAATGCGAAATTTGATTTTGAAATCATTAACAAAAGAGGAGCTGATAATCGAATTCTTGATTATTTATCGAGCTAGAGAATATAATGAATTATTTATGCTTGATAATGAAATTCTTGACGATTTTCTACGATGAGCAACTATATAATATAAGTGAATGGAAAATACCATGGTATCTTGACATAGAAAATTATATTGTAAGTGATATTTTACCACCTATGTTAGCTTTGCAACTTAAACGATAAAAATTCATTCATGATCTTAAAACATATTTTTGGGATGAACCATGTTTATATAAGTAATGTAAAGTCTTATAATTAGAAGATGCGTGCCTTATGAAGAAATAGAACAAATCATTCGAAGGAAATCATGATTCGATTTTTGGAGGACATTTTGGAACGGATAAAAGCGCTTATAAAATTTTGCGATACAGTTTTGTTAGTATACTCTTCCCCAGAGATGTTTATAGATATATCGGAACTTGCGACAAATGCCAACGAGGTAGGTAATATATTTAGAAGAAATGAAATGCCTCAAAATTTTATATTAGAAGTTGAGATTTTTGATGTTTGAGGATTAGATTTTATGGGACCATTTATTCATTTGGAAACTCATATATATTACTTGTTGTTGATTATGTTTCTAAATGGATTGAAACGCAACTTTACCTCGATGTGACGCTAAGAGTGTTTCAAATGAAAAATATTTTTACTAGATTTGGAATGCCCGAGAGTGATTATCTTAGACGGAGGATCTCATTTAGAAATAAATATATTCACAAACTAGTAGAAAAATTTAACATTATTCATAAGACATCCAGTACATATTGTCAACGAACGATTGGATTAGTGATTTCTAATCAAGAAATTAAATGTATTTTAGAAAAGACTGTAAACTCTAATAGATTAGTTGGTCTATGAACTAGACAACGCATTATGGGCATACGAAATTTGCTTATAAAACTAGATTGAGTATTTCCTTACGAAGGCTTATTTATGGAAAGACTTCTTCTTACAGTTGAATTAGAACATAAAGCTTATTGGGCAATTAAAGAATTTAATTACAATCCGAAAGAAGCTGGTGAAAAGAGATTATTGCAATTGAATGAATTAGATGAATTAAGAAATGAATCTCATCATAATGATAGAATTTAAAAAGAAAAAAATAAAATTATGGCATGTTCGGAAGATTAACTTAAAGAATTTTGAGCCAGGACAAGAAGTTTTGCTTTATAATACAAGATTGAAATTATTTTTACGGGAAATTGAAATCTCGATAGTTAGGAGCCTTTCACTATAACTCAAATATTTTCATACGGAACTATAGAAAGTGAAGATCCAAAAAGCGGCATAAATTTAAAGTAAGCAAAACCATATTAAAACCTTATTTTGAAGGGAGAAGACGAATTTTAAAGAGGTTTTAATGCTCGATCTTTGATTACTAACTAAATTCGTGGTGACAACGTTAAACCAAGCGCTATATGGGAGGCAACTCATAGTAGTTATTAATTATGATCTATTTATTAATGTTATAGAAAATTAAAATATAGAAAAAATTCTACTACTTGTTTACTTTTTAAAATCACCGCGAATTTAGTCTATACGAAAAGAAATCGAAAATATTCGAATTTGAGTGAAATTAGGCAAATTTACCTAATCTTGTCGATGGTGAGATCGATCCCACCGACAGCGAGATCGGCGCGCCCAAATTCATTTTAAATATATTAATTATCCCGCCGAAAGCGAGATCATTACTGTCGACGGCGAGATAGTTGAAAAATGGTTTTTGTGAGTTATTTTGCGGTTTTGGGTGGTTCTAGGGACGTCATTTCTCTATATAAAACGTTCGGAACTTCATATTTGCACTATCTTCTTCCTCAAAAACGATTAGAGCCCCTCCAAAACGTCTATTATGGCCCTCGATCCACTAAAAACCACAAATTAAGGTTTTTAATTGAAGGAAATTCGTCGGTTACGAGGATCGGCGACTATTCAACAAGGTTTTAATTAGAAGCGATTAAAGAAAGAGGATTCGTAAAGGAGGAGCGAAAATTCAAGGACAACAATTGAAGAAATGATTGTTCGGCGACATTGGAAGGTGATACATTTATGCAACATGTTGTAGTCATTCCGGTAGTCGAATTCTACTCTGTCTGCATGCGATCAATAATCGATGATGTTTTACGTAGGCGAGATGGGTAACTTTCACTCCTAGAATCAATGAATTATACTCGATTGAAAATACCCACAATTTTGCCACTATTCAAATTTTGTTCATACAGATAAAACATGAATGAGATACATAGATAATACGTAGACGAACACGACGATTGGGAATTACGAGAAGACGGGTACGTTATTCTTTCTGCATCAATTCTTAACCCCGTCTCAAAGCATTGGCATTTCTTTATTTCATCAAAATTATTACCCACTATGAGGGTAAACAAGGTCTCTAAGGAATGCGCAATTTTAAATTATTGTACTAAATACGGATACATCGATGTTGGATTTATCATTATGAAGTCTGCATTAGGATTAATTGTGAATGGGTCGATTCATGGACTTGGACACCCATCAACTATATTTGCTCTATGTACTTAATACCAAGTTTCCTACGAAGCTTGGGAAATAGTGTTATTACATGGAAACCACTATATCAAATGAATATGTTTCCTACATTGGATCGCGATGATGATATAACAATTATTTACGATCGAGCATCTCAAAGCAATCCTTTAATCGGAGCCCTTCGAATGATAGAACTAACCTGATTCTATGAAAAATTAAAGGATTGGAGAAGGAACTACAGAATGTGATGAATTTGTTTGATAATATCTCTGACTTATTGTTGACCTCATTTTTGATGAGGTCTTCCCTTCTTCTTTTTAGTGCTTAGGATCTAGCCTTAGGCTTTTCCTTTGACTATCTTAGAGGACTAGGATTGGGACCGCCTTTTAGAAATTCAAACCACTTCTAAACTCCTGCAAACTCCCTGGCTTTTGACCATAGACCCTAATCACCTAGAGGGTTGAAATCGAAATGTGGAAGTTTAAAGGATGAGTTCACATAGGACTCTTTGGCCTTAGGAGGAGCTGCCACTACAGGTGGCACAGTGGTGAAGGGGCCAAACATACACACACTTACACACTACATTTCCACACACTTCCTAAACCACACCCATACCCAACTTGACCTCCTGACTCATGTAGGTGATTCACATGGATGGTCCTTAACCCCTAAGCCCTTGGGTAAGAGGGTTAGGAACGACATAATGAATGCGCCAATGAGTCCTTTCATGGCTCATATGGGCTTGAAATGGCTTCATGGCTCAACCAAGTAGTTCACCCCACCCAAATTCACCCAATCTTCAATTTCCCAAATTTTCAATTTTTGACCCCAGGACCCTACCTACTAAACTTTACCCAAAGCCTTGAATTACTAATTTTTGCAAAATCTCAAATTACCTAAAATTTTCAAAATCAATCCCAAACACCTCACATCCACTCAAATTGATCATCCATACCCAAAATACCAAAAATTCCAAGAAAACCCCCAATACCCTCCAAATACCCAAAATACCCTTCTTGGCCTAAAAATCCAAAAATTCAGAAAATTCCCAGAAAATTCAGAGAAAATCCCAAATATTCCCAATTTCATTTTGTCCAACTACACCATGGGCCAATTTTGTCAATTTTACCCTACTTTTGTCAAAACCCCCAATTGACCCATTTAACCCCAGTGGACCCAATGTCAAACCAAACATACCCAATTATTTAATTTTGGTCCAATTCAATTCTAAACTTCAATTCAATGACATGCAATTTAGACCAAATCCAAGTCCAATTTGATTGACATTTGGATCAATTTCACTTTGGGCCTTAAAAACCCCAATTTGGACCACTGTTAGAAAGCTTAGCCCAAACCTAAGCCAATTAACTCAATTAACCCCCAATCTTTTCTAAACCTTCCCACTTAACATCCTCATAAACAAAACACTAACATGATTTGCCCAAGATTTTGACCCAAACCCCACTTTCAAATTCAACCCCAATCAAAAAGCCCAATTTTGACCTAAACCCAGAATCTAACCCAAATAGGCCCAAACCTCAAAATTAAAACCCAATAAGCCAAAACCTCTTTTGAGCACTCCCATAAACATTTCTTATCTTCTTTACATCAATTTCAACCCTAGCCCCAACATTGGCCCAAGTTAACCCAATTTGACCTACATTGGCCCATTCACGAAAAGAATTCAAATCAACCCAATTCAAGTCCAAACTACCCCAAATTTGCTTCAAGTCACTCATGACACATCCATGAGCTAAACCCATCAGGTATTTGGCCCAACCTCTTTACAAGTTGTCCAAAATCCATTTTAAAATTAAGAAAATTTTTCCTAATCCATCTTAAAAGCCATCTAAAAACCCTTTCAAAAAGCCCAAAATTCTTCCAAGGCCCATATGACATTTCCCCCTCATCATACTTTCAATTAAAATCATCCCTAAGTCCTAAATTCATCATCAAATAATTCAAAATCGAAGCCTCATGCCAAATCACCCCTGTGCAAAATTTTCCTTAAATCCATTTCCATGAAATTGACACCTTTTCCCCGAAGCAGATGGAGCCATGGAGCCATGCATAAGCCATATGCAAGCCATGAGAGCCTCTTTACATGTCACCATGCCATTTTGGGCAAAGGAGGAGGCTCTTTCCTTAATTCCTAAGGTGATTAACCACTTCCATGTTTCAGCTAAGCTATGCTTAGCTTTAATTATTGCTTGGATGGTGACTTGACCCTACTGATTATGCTGAGCCAAATCACTTTTCCCTCAGCGAAAACCGAGGCCTTGGTGGTGCACCTAGCCCAAATGGGTGGGTTGACCCATTTAGGTTCAAATCCCCAGCCATGCCACCATTCCACTTTGGATCAAAGCAACTACACGTGTCCATGGCTAATTGATTGCACAAACCTCGACCCTGACCCACCGACCTTGAGGGTGACCCATGCTGGCCGGCCGGCCACCCGGGCCCCGCCGGCTACCATGGCCGAGAGCTCACATGTGAGCCAACATTGAAATTCTCACTTCTTCATTTTGCCCCGTCCACTAGTGGTCACCGTGACCGATCTTCTCCTCACCGGAAGCGGTGATCCCGAGCCCTAACCTACAGGAGGCCTTCCTACCCTCTCCTATTTAAACTCCACCCTCTCGGCCATGAGGGGAACGCGGCCTAAACACCGAAACTACGCAAATTGTTCAAACCCTTCGCCCATCACGAAGCCGGTTGATCCCAGGTGTCGATTGCTAATCCCGCAACGAGCCCGATTCTCGGCGAAATTCCACCCAAGCTTCGGGACACTTTGCCACGGTGAGCCAATCCTCAAATTCGGCGGGTCCTACACCTTCAACGGGACGAGAGGAGCGTTCCCCGAAAGCCCCATCTCCGAGGGCCACCGGTTGCTCAGCCTCTCCCGCTTTGTGATCGGTGTGGTCACTTTCATAGGCCCAGGCAAATTCACCGGACAGGAGACTTCATCACAGGTTTGCTAGGACCCAATCGAAGGTGCAACAACTCTCGGATTGAAGCCACACTTCTCGAACGGTATGAGCTAACTCTTCATCCCGAGCTTTTGAAGATTCTACATTTCGAATGCTTAGTTCGATGCATGTTAGCCGTATAGATGTGTTCGTCTCTTCAAGACGAATCCGCCGTATAAGAACATAAAAATCCATTGAGTATCGAGTGAGATATTAGGGATTTAGTGTGGACGGCTGTCGGGTGAGAACACTTGGGGACGATGAACGGATGCGGGATCCGTCGATACACGCGCGCGCGGACGGCGGGGATTGCGTCGGACCAGGAGACGGTACGAGAACCGCGGGGCCCGGACTCTTGACTCGGATGGCGGCGTCGAATGGGAGCGCGACACGCGGCGTTTCGGAGGCTGTAGGAGTTGACGCGGCGCGCGTGGATAAATAGAAAATTAGGGTATTTTCTTATTTATTTAATTCCTAAATTTCAAAAATCCATATCTTTGTGTAGAAAAATCACAAAAATAAAATAAAAATACCCTCTTGCTCGGTGAACAGAGGAGAATAATGTGGAAAAGAAATCATTTAATTTCATTAAGTATTTTATTTTTTATAATTTATTTACTCTCTGCATACATTTAATTCTCCATGCATGTATACGATTCACCATGGCATGAGACCATAGGGCTTTTGAAGCCTCGAACTTGGGAACATTCCACTGAATTTTCCAAGGTCGAGCCATCTCTGTGAAAAGTTATTTATTTTCAATGCATGTTGCTGTTTTGAGTATTTTAATTCAAAATTAGCATGTTGTGAAATAAATTATAGAAATATTTGGTGATGTTCCTTATGGCTGAGAGAACTACGGAAAATAGGACTTGGGTTAATTACTCCAGTTAACCTAATTGGCTTAAACACCTAAAATAGGTCTTCATTAATTAGAGTTAACCAGGCATCAAATTGACAGAATGATTCTCACTGACATTTAGGATCAGAGGAATCCTATAAAAATTTGAAAGTCGATTGGAGCAGTTTAGCCATGAGTGGGTTGATTAAGCAACCCAGCCATTTTAAACTTTAAAATTGTAACTTTTAAATATTTTTAAAATTCACCAAATTAGTTTGGAGCCTCTGCGATATCAGGGGAACTGAAAATTAAAATTTTCGTTTTACAAAAAGTTGATTTTTAATAATATTTTTAATGTTTTAATAATTAAAAAATAATAAAAATCACAAAAATAATAAAATTCACCAAAATGTCACATTTTGAATTTTAATCACTTAGGAACAAATCCCACATTTTTTCCTAAATTATTTAGTGAGATATTAAATTTTTAAAGCCTTTAGGGTAATTTTTAAAATTAAAAAATGTATTTTCTAGCATTTTCACTAAAATAATTATTATAAATCATAGAAAAATCAGAAAATTGCAAAATTTGTTTCTCTGTTTCCTTAATATCAGGAGATTTTTTGAAAAATATAAAATCCATTTTTCGGCATTTATCTTATTTTTAAATTAATTAACACTCCAAACTCAAAATATTATAATAAATAATAATATAGTTCAAAAAATCACCAAATTAGGTCAGTGCTTCTACGGTCGTAGGAATGTCCCCCAATTTTCTTAAGGACGAAACTTTTCCTTGGTCATGTTATCGAAATTTTCCTTAAAAATCTCTATTTTCACCAAAAATAATTATATAAATAAATTAAATACAGAAAAAATCACATTTTTCTCCTCTCATGTCTTTATTGACATATGAGTAAAGTCACATAAAATTTGAGTTCATTTGGGTGATTTAGTGAGTTATGAAATTATTAAGCTTAAAGGGTAAAATGGTAATTAAAATCTTTAATCCTTAATTAAAACTTTAGGTTTAATAAAAAATCAACAAGTAAAATATTTGATCCTAATCTGATTTAGTGATTGAAATTTAAATAATTAAAGGGTAGAAACCCATTAAATAATTTTAAAATGATCAAACTTTAATTAAATAACAATTAAATTTGGAAGAATAATAAAATTGGAATTATTAAAATAAGGGATCTTTATTAGGAAGAGATTTATTCTTTTATTTAAAATCCTAAATTAATTATATCAACTAATACTCAGGTACAATTAAAATGATAATAATTTAAAATATTAAAAGACTTAATTTCGATTAAAATTAAAAATAAAGTAAATTAAAGATAAATTAAATTAAGATTAAATTTAAAATTAAATTAAATTAAATTTAATAATTAAATTAAATTAAATTAAACAATTAAATTAAGTTAATTAAAATTAAATTAAATTAAATAATTAAATTAAATTAAATAATTAAACAATTAAATTAAATTAATTAAAATTAAATTAAATTAAATCAAGCAATTAAAATTAAATTAAATTAAAATTAAATTAAATTAAATTAAACAATTAAATTAAATTAAATTAAATAATTAAAATTAAATTAAATTAAATTAAATAATTAAATTAAAAGTTAAATCGAAATCAAAATTAATTAAACACCAAAGTAAAATTAAATTGAATTATGTTAAACTAAATTACAAAACTGATTAAATTAAGTTAAATTAAATATAACATCACCTAAGACATAAAAGAAATTAAATGTAAAACAACGAACCTTATTAAATTTAAAAACTTCTTTCTTTCATCGAATCGTTTGAATACTTAATTTACGCCAGAAAGAGCTTTGATTATTGTAATAACTCTAAAATGAAACATTAAATGGAGTAGTGCTTTACTCGTAGGATATTCAAATGTCCTATTCCTTTGAGCAAGTTAACAAGACTTGAAAACCTCGAGCGACCGATTCATTTATATAATTAAATTCATTTGTTTAAAACAATGTAGAAATATTGAAAAGATGTTTAAGATCATGCCGCCTTATAAATGTATTAGGATATTTTAAAGAACAATTGAATTTGATTATTGATGAAGAAAATCGTGTTCCTTAAAGCCAAAACCCGAAAAGAACCTAGACGTCATAGGAGATGACTGAAGTTTATGGGATTAGGAATTTGGTGAAAAATATAACCTTTCTAGCTTTACTTTAGGAACTTGTTTAAATATTCTAATTGTGTTTAAGTGCGGCTTGGGATGACGGGAAGACCTCGGGTAAACTTTTATTTTATTGCAATTTACTTTCTTGCAATTTACTTTATTGCAAATGCGAGTTTACTTTTCTTGCATGATAAAGTAATTACTTGGCTCCCGCACCTTTAGGATAGTCACTAAAGCAAAACAAAAAACTAAGTTAAAAGTCATTGCAAAGATAAATTCACCGCCACAACATTTCAAAAAGATAAAACAGCTTCAAAATTTAATCACAAACGAGAACACAAAACTACAATTGCAACTAAATTAAAACGTCTTTGTTGGATGATCGGGAATACCTCGGATGATGTAACTTTACGTGTTCTTGCGCAGGATTTCCGCGATGCAAATGAAAGTGTGGAACTCATTGGTTGAGATTTAGCAAATTCATCTGGACTAAGTGAATCGAATAAAATAACGAATGCGGAAGGATGGAACCGTGGGATCTTAACGAATGTGTTATAATCAACTTTAAGATTTGTTTTAATTAAAACACGAAAAAACACTTGGAAATTAAAGATTTTCTGCAAACGAAAACACTTCTCTCATCCCCTGATTTATGATTTAAAATAACAAGCAATAAAGGCTGGAGCGTGGTGGGCGGCATGAGCCATCGTGCGTCAGCCAAAACACAGTCTACATCGGTAAACATTTGCGAGAGATTAAATAACTAATATAGGACTTCGAGTAGTTTGCTGGTACGACATAAATCCTCGGCCTTTTGTTAGGCATTTGCATTGCAAATTAAGCCATAACCGTCTTAGGATTCCGAGGTAGTCGTCAAATGACTTAAACCCTCACATTCTAGGCTATTTGTTTGATTTATCATACAAATATAAGCCCTAATTAATTAAAATTATTGAAGATTGAAATACTAAATAAACGTAGGACTTTCCTATTCGAAGCAGAAACGATAGGATAGTCGGGAAATTATCGAAGTTACTTAGATCAGTGGTCTCTCTCTTTCTTCCTTTGGATTCACAAAACAAAATGTTCCAAAAGTGATCATTGCTATTGAAACTTGAAAATTAATCTTTGGCCTTGTTTGAAATTCTTGAGAGCGGAGATCATTGATTATTATCGAGAGTTTCTTAGGTGATTCCCGTCATGAGATGTATTCATATAGGGAGCTTGCCCTTATAAAAATTTTAAGAACCGAGTAATATAAACCTGTTTAATGTTTTCAATATTAAGCGGGGAAACTTGTCGCTTATAAAGTGGATTATGGAACCAAACGGATGCTTGTTAATCTTCCTGGTTTATTTAATCGAAACACACTTATCAAGCGGTGTCTATCCTTGGGGATGATACACGGTTGTGGTGCGGTGCTACGTTATATAAACTATTTGGGATGTGAAGGTCGGTTTAATCTCATATCTTGAAACCTTAGTTTAAAAATTATTTTAGAAATCAAGAATACTACTTTTAATTATTTATTTTGAATTAAATTAAAAATTCGCCAGAAGCCGTCGTTTACGGTAGGCGACCCCTCTTCAAAATAAAACACGACTAAAAATATGCCGACACTTATTCGATCACATCGATTGGAGAATGAAAGAGCACTTGTTCATTCGAGACATACGGGAAGCATGTTTCATTCATTGAGGACGGAAGGGATGGATTGAAAGGCCTCTCTAGAAGAAAATTCCCCTTCGGGCCTTTCTACAATCTATTTATGCATCGACGTTCTATGGGAACATCGGAGAGAAGAGATCGAGTTCGATTTATTGAGTAGTAAAATTTATTTATATTATATGTGTGTGTTGATTTGAATTTAGTTTTTGATATAATTTGGATTTTACATAGATAATCTCAGTTTAGATGAGATTATATGTTGTTTGTTTAGTCTCAGCATTTAGAGTATTATGGTGTGGATTGCAATGTTGAGTTAGATGTGTTTTGATTAATTTGCTAAATCAATTGTTAGTTTTGTTATTTGAAGTTTGTAAGTTCATGGATTTCATTTATAAAAGTTATAAGATTTGTGTTGTGTAAACCTTATATGAAATTGATTAGTATCTAATCTTAGAAAATATGTCGATTAAGTGACCGGAACATTAGAACAAGGCTTAATTTAAATTGAACATAATTGAAAATATAAAAATTTTTAAAAATTCGAAATCTCGCTTACGGTGAGATCGACATACTTAGCGGTGAGATTTTCCGAAACTTTGGCCTTGGTAAGTCAATTAGCTCGCCGGCAGGCGAGATCGCAAAATGTACTATATTTTGACCGATTAAACGGACACTATTCATCATTCCCTTCCTCAAAACTTCTAAAAACCAACCTAGGGCTTAATAAATGCGGGATTTTGGAGCTATTTCGAAGCACATTTAAATGCCGGATTTCATCTTCCCTTGGTAATAGCTTCACTCCTATGTAAAAATATTTTATTTTCACCATAAATTTCTTCTACATTAAGGATTTTGGAAAAATTTTGAAATGTGAAGAAAAGACTTGGAAGAAATTCAAGGAATTTGATTTAGATAATTTTAATAACTATTGGAAGCCATCTTAATAATATTTGAAGTTCGAGTTAGCTTTTGTGAAGATTTCATAGATCTAAAAATGGCTCCACGACAAAAAAAGAAGAATGGTTACAACGAACTCGATTTGTGAATGGAAGAACTGATCGAATGTTGCTCATGACAATGAAACTGGAAAATACATTCGGGATCGAGTTTTCAAAAATCCTGGAGGAGAAGTAGAGCGAATAATAAAGAAAGAGGATGGGAAAACTTCTATTACATAACCAACAGAGCTGCTTTGTGGAAATGGTAAAAGAATTCTATGCCGAAATCGAGCGTGATCAAAAATCATTGTCAAGGTGAGAGGATTTTTGGTGGATTTCGGTCTTATGAAAGGATTAATTCTTTTATGAAGTACGTGACTTATACACCGAGTGAGTACGATACCTTTGGAACTATGGAAGGACTATTTGGAAGAAGTGATTATTTCTGCTTGTGAGAAAGGAGTTTAAAGAGAGAAGATTAAACGTCGAAAGGGTAAGCTTTCTCTCTGATAGCTGAATGCAGTATCAAGCACAGCCTTTATTTTATTTGTTCTTCCTTGTTACCCACTTATAAACTAGTGAGGTAATAAGACATAAACGATTTGAATTTATGTATTCAAAATCAAAGAAGTATTAATGTGGAAAGTATAATTTATAAAATATATTAGCGGCTAACGAAAGTGAGAGTGGAGAGAGAGCTAGGACACACAATTACGATTTTTGTCTTTACGCGATTATCGTTAGACGAGATGATGAGGAATGGGTGGAGCCAATGAAACCCATTACTGCGGCTAATATAAAAAATATGGTGTCACGAAGGATGGAGATGCGGGACTGGGAAGCATGTACCTTCTTGATGAAGATATTCCCTCACCCGGTTATGACCCTCCTCCCTATAGTATCTATCCTTCATGATTTGATGAATCAGATGACTCTACGGCGGAAAAGTTTTGAGAAAAATAAAGAAAGGTGGAACACCTTGATAGAGAATTGGAGGCTTAGAGAAGACATGATTATGACGGCGAGCATCTCCGGAGACATTCGGGGTATGAGATAGCTTACTACGATGTTGAAAATCGTTATAGGAGAGGAGAGCTCGATGTTGTATTTCTGGTGTCCCCGATATACTCATTAGCCTAGTCTGCTTGGTCAAGGAAATGACGATATAGTTTGGGACTTTGATGCGGAAGATTAGATTCTATGTTTATTTATTTAGTTTTGATGTTATGATTGATTATATGTTTTTCTTAAAACTTTAGTATTAATGTTTAGTTTATGAACTTGATTATGATGTGGTGTAGATTTTTTTTAAACATTGTTGTTAAAGTTATATAGTTTTTAAATTTTTAATGTTCATTCTTCAATGTATTCTTGGATTAAAATTAGTAAATGTATGTGGATGTAGTGTATTATGTTAGTATAAAATGTGGTAGTATTGTGTTAAACTTCTTTACCCAGCACTTTCTTTAATATTATGTATGTAGAAAGTTATTAACAATAGAGGTAATTAAGTGATGAAAAGAACTTTGTAGAACTTGAAGAAATACTTAAAGCATGAAGGTATGATTTAATCTAGTTTATTTCCTTTTACTTCCCTATATAAATAGATAGAAAAATTTAAGTTTGGGGGAGGAAAAAACACAAATTTAAATATTAAATTGTTCTCAATTTATTTTTTCAAAAATTATTATAAAATGATTTTACGTAATTACTTTTAATTGATAAGCAATTAATTTATTTAATTATTATAGAAATTTAAGAGAAATACTTTTAATGATTAATTTTTAGATTAAGGATATTTAGTATAAGAGAAATAAGAATATAGTTAACTATTTATAGTAAAGAAAACTATATTTTCAAATATAAAATTCTTAGGTATTTAGTTGAGAAAGAAAAGATTGAAACTCGATAAAGTAAAAACTTTGAAATACGTAAGAAAGTACATGTTTGCGGTTTCAAACTTAGGAAAGAAGAGAATGAAGTTCAAAATAATTAATAGGCTAACCAAAAATAGTGATCCTCACTTAAAAAGTAAAGAAAAAGGGATTGTAAATCAATCCGGAAAGAAAAGAAAAAGAAAATATATATATATATATAAAGTGAGGAGAAGCTTGAGGAGATGGCTTATCGAAATTGGCTTCATTTGAATCGGCCTAAAAGCTTCAATTACATTTCGAACTTATATATATGGATTAGTATTTTACTATGTAGTGCTTTCATGAAATTCCTATCATCTAAATATCTTATGTAATTTAATATTGAAAAGTATAGTCATTCTGGAAATAAATAGAAGACTAGAAATCTTAAACTTGAGAATTTAAACTAGCCTTATATTTATAGAATTAGTTTAATTATTTTAAAATATTTTTAAAAAACATTACTATAATACTTATTTAAATCTAATTCATAGTAATTTTGAATTAAAATTTTACTACAAGTAATCATTTACTTTTATGTAGTATCTAAATTACTTGAGGAAAAGTAATAGTTAAGTTTGGGGGAATTTGATCCTTTAGAAAATATATTAAGAATTTCATGTAATTTTATATGAAATTGCACTTTAAAGAAAGATATTTTCTTTATTTAATTGTAAGAATGAAGATTTATAAGTACGAGAAGCAAAAAGCACAAAAGAAGCGGATTTGGAGCAAAAGGACTCGATTTGATGAAAATTGAACTATCCCGAGCGCGGCGAGGAAAAAGACGCCCAAACCCAGTTTTTCGGAAAGTTTTAAATATACTATAAGAGACTCTCCGACGGCGAGATCGAGGCCGCCGACGGTGAGATTGTGTGATTGCTTCATCTTCGAAGCCGTAGATGGTGAGATCGACCCCGCCACGGCGAGACAGTTGAAAAGAGCTAAGATACATTGAACCTGGATGCTTTTTGAAGAGGTGCTTAAGCAAACTTTGAAGATTTGACTTCTTTTATAAATATAGACGAATTTTAGTCAGTTGTGCGTCATTTTGTGTGTTAATTAAATTAATAGATTCTGAGAGTCTTTTAGTTTTTATTTATATAGAGTGTTTAAGTGTGTTTAGCGTCTTGGAGAGTTTAATTAAGTGTGTTGTCTTGGAAGGAAGAGTCAAAGGAACTTCGAGGTACGCAGGGAGAAGAAGTGAGATAAGTATATTTGTTATTGTTTGTTAACTTTAATGAAATCCGTACTTTGTGTTATTTTAATTGCTTTACGAGTAGTTCCTTAGTCTTTTCCTTGTTGTTGAGATTATGTGAAGTGATGAATCAAAGTAAGCATTACCTAAAATAATTAAATATTGTGATAACCTTTTACTTAAACTTAATTAACTTTTCTACATACGGCGATTGATTTATTAATATATGTTGAATTATCAGCCCTTACTAGATTAAATCCAGGGTCGGGAAAGTCGAAAAGCCTTGGAAGGAGGGTCTGGAAATAAATAGGGAAATATTAGCCCCATCGGGCGTGAATTGGACATTTTAGTGTGAGACTAAAATATTCAATTTGGTCTGTGTTTGAGAGTTGAAATGTAGATGTAGCCCTCAGTGAGGGGAATATGGGAGCTACGGTAGCGTAGGTATCCGCCCGGCTTGGCCATGATTCGTGTCAGACATAGGACTAGTCAATGTTCTTTGGACCAAAGGGTAAGAATAAGACCATCTATTTGGAACAATACAAACTCCTAAGCTAGCAGAATTCATCGTTCACTTAATTCTCTGAAACAAGAAGAAAGATGCTTTTAAATTAGAATAATTATATTTAAATCTTTTTTGGCAAGTAGTTTTAGTATAAGTGTTATTAATTTCCGTATACTAATTTGGTAAGTAAGTATACTTAAATTTAACTTTGAAATTCTCTAACTTCCACGCAGGATCGATATCTAAGACTCGGTGAGCCACCCATATTACTTGATAATGATACGTATACTTGCTTAGTATCTGTATAAATCATAATTTCCATAATAGAATCATTAGTATATATATATTCAATGTGGGATCAAGTTTTTGGTGTCGTTGCTAATTTTCATATCATAGTTGCAAGTATAAATATCAAAAAGTGGGCTAACTCGCCTTTCACAAAAATCACTCTAAAAAATTTTTTTTCCACCAAAATTCATAAATTCAACTTCCAATAACTCATAGTTGAATAGGGCTTCAGTTTCAAACTTCCAAAACATTTTCCAAATATTTTAAAAATTAAATATTAAATCCGCCGTCAAACACGAGGTTTAAAATCGCGCGTCTCTAATTTCCATTTATAATCTTGACGTATTGGCTCGATACACTTCGGATAAGTATAATATAATGATTCAAAGTCTATTTTCTGATCAAACAACACGATTTGAAAACAATTACGGCACATTGAACATGAAAGCAAATAAACAAACAAAACACAATTGATTCACTAAATCGATACAACGACTCACTAGATAAATCACGATCTCACCAAATCACTA
Organism: Papilionanthe hookeriana x Papilionanthe teres; assembly: GCA_022702705.1. Lineage (NCBI taxonomy): Eukaryota > Viridiplantae > Streptophyta > Magnoliopsida > Asparagales > Orchidaceae > Papilionanthe > Papilionanthe hookeriana x Papilionanthe teres. The sequence goes on along the minus strand of CM040439.1, from coordinate 12,838,799 downwards.
TCTAATTTCCATCATCTTGGCAAGGAATACTATTCAGCCCCCTTGGGAAGAACACTAATGCTCTTGGAAAATCCGTAGCCATTTTCTTATCAATCCACTTGTTCTTTAGATACATCTCCACATGAGCATCTTGATAAGCCGCTAGATGATCAAATTGGAGTTTCACTTTCCATTCAGATGTTGAAATCGATGATACATCTCATGAAGACGATCTCCAATACTTTTGAAATCCGCTTCAAATTTATCAAGATGACTAGAAATTTTCTCCGAAACTACTTTGCGATGAAACCATTGAAGTAGGGTTGAGGATCTTTTGGACCTTTGTCTCTAGTCTCTTCTCCAAGATTTCTCCTCTCCATTTCATCAAAAATCCTCTCTAATCTCTCAAAAATGGAATGTATAGGGAGAAATATTGATTAGGGATTGGGGATGAAGATGGGTTATTTAAAGGTGAAAATCGTGTGAAAAACTGAAAGTTTTCGGTTTTTACACGACACAGTAACCGTGACGCTTGGCGCCAAATGCGGCGCCTAGGCGCCGGACCCATCGATGCAGCTTATTCGGCACGTAGGCGCCGAATTTTGGCGCTGAAGCACGGAACCATGTTGACTCCGTTTCGCCTAACGTCGAATTTCAGGTTTCGTTCTCCAAAAAAGGTAAATTATAATGGTAAGATCAGAACAATCTCAATAACACAATTATACATAATTTCAATGAAGGTTAACTTGATCTCCTTTTTACTCGCATATGAAATGGAGTAATCAGTGAAACTTTATATACTTGAAGATAATTTTAATTTTACGAAGTTATATAAAATTAATCAAGACTAAGGCGTAACCATACATTAAAAATGTAAAAACACACTAAAAATAAAAATCTATGGGTTGTCTCCCATAAAGCGCTTGGTTTAACGTCATCAGCCCGACCTAAGTAATTCTTTAATCAGGTTGACTTAATTCATAAGCTTCTTTATAAATCTTTTTAATATCTCCCGGAAATAAGGCTTTAATCATAATCCATTAACTTTAAAATTTTTCCCTTTTTGGGGGTCTTTAATATCCGCGGCTCCATATTGGTGTGCTTTTTCGATTATATGGTCCTATCCATTTGATCTCGATTTTCGAGGAAAAAGTCTTAAACGAGTGATAAATAGTAATACTTCTTGTCCAGGCTCAAATATTTTTCTGAAATCTTTTATCATGTAATACCTTCATTTTCTCTTTATAAATTTTTGCATTGTCATATGATTCATTTCTTATTTCATCCATCTCATTTAATTGTAATAATCATTTTCTCTGAGTATTCAAATCGAATTAAAATCCTTTATCGCCCAATAAGCTTTATGTTCAAGTTCAACAAGTAAGTGACGATGTTTTTCAAAAACTAACCGGTAAGGTGACATTCGATTGGTATCTTATAGTGATTACATAAGCCCATAATGCGAAATCGATCGTATTGTCCAGTTCTTTTAGGATTAACGGTCTTCTGCAAATTCTTTTAATTTCTATTTGATACTTCGGCCATTCCACTTGTATGGGGTGAATATGCGGTGCAATTTTATGTTTGATTCAATTTTTGCGTGTGAATTGAATTTTATATTTAAAAATGACTTCACTTATCTTATGATAATTACCTTAGGTATTCCGAATCTTGAAAAAATCATCTTCTTAAAAATTTAGATACACTTTTGGATTCACAATTAGGCAAAGCTACAGCTTTAATCCACTTTGAAACATAATGTTGCTAATAAAATATAAATTTTTCCGGATGAAGTGGTACGAATGGTCCCATAAAGTCTAAACTCCATATATCAAAAATTTCAACTTCCAATATATAATTTAAAGACATTTCATCTTTCTTGGATATATTTCCAATTCTTTGACATTGATCACATATTTTAACATAATGTCTCGCATCTCCCCGAATAAAGTAGGCCCCGATAAAATTCGAATTTAAAATTTAAAATGCGAGTTTTATCACATTCGAAGTTTCTCACGAAAATCAGAATCATGACATTTTGAATAATAGCAAGTTTTCTTCATAAGTGCGCATCTTGAATTATAGAATCTCTTCCTAATTTAAATAAATGAGGATCTTCCCGAATATAATATTTAGCATCATTTTTAAATTTCTTAATAAATTTTTCATCCAATCCATAATGTAGAATATTCTTAACTAAATCGTTAAGCATATCCGCATGCCAAAGGTGTTTGGTAACATATAAATGATCAGCAGGAAATTTCTCGTTTATATTTTCTTGATAATAACATTATTCTTAATTCTAGATAAATAATGAGGAATTTGGTTGTCGTTCCTTTTCTATCCACTATTTGAAAATCAAATTCTTGTAGAAGTAAAACCCATCTTATTAATTAGGTTTAGCATCCTTTTTTGACATTAGATATTTAATCGCGGAATGATCGGTATGAGCTTATGCATTTAGTACCGAAGATAAGGTCTAAATTTATCAAAGGCATATACTATAGCTAGGAGCTCTTTACGTGTCAGTATAATTTCTTTGAGTTTTAGTAAGAGTTTTACTAGCATAATATATCTTTGAAAATTTTCTCATATTTTTGTCTAAATACGGCTACAATTATGCAAAGTCGCTTGCATACGCACATTAATTGAATTTATTCCAATTAGGCGCAACAATGATAGGTGCATTTATTAATTTTTCTCTTAAAATATTAAAAGCATTAACACCGATCTTTGTTAAATTCAAATTTAGCATCTTTTTCCGATAAATATGTGAAATTTAGCAATTTCGAAAAAAATCTTTATATATCTTCTATAAAATCCGACGCAGCTGAAAACTTTTCACATCGATACTTGTTAGTAGGTGGTTGAAATTCAACAATAATTTTCACTTTTGCTTGATCTACTTCCATCCTTTTGTGAAACTTTGTGACGAAGTCTGATACTTGTATTTATGACCATGAATTGACATTTTCCGTTAAGAACTAAATTTGTTTCTTCACATCTTTTAATTTTGGAAATATTTTCCAAACGAGATTAAAAAAGAAGTTCCAAAAACGAGAAAAATCGTCCATGAATATTTCAATTCCTACGTCAATCAAATCACAAAATATTGACGGCATCTTTGAAAAGTTGTAGGTCGTACATAAACTAAAAGACATTCTTCTAAAAGCGGAAATGTTCCATAAGGACTTGTAAATGTTTTCTCTTAGTCTGAGCGACGAGTAATTGATGATAACCAAAATATCCATCCGAAAACAAAAATGTAAGTGTCCGGCTAATTTATCGAAGCATTTGATCCAAGAAAGGTAAAGTAAAATGATCCTTTCTAGTGGCGTCATTAATTTCCTATAATCAATGCAAATTCACCATCAGGTAACTTGTCTTGTAGGAATTAGTTCATTTTATCATTGACAATGACGGTTACTCCTCCTTTTCTTCGGAACACAATGGATAGGACTTGCAGTGGCTATCGAAATAGGATAAATAATACCGAGCATCTAACCATTTAACAATTTCTTTTTTAACAACCTCTTTCATGATGGTTAATCTTCTTTGCGGTTTTAATAGTAGCTTTAAAATTTTCTTCCATTAAAATTCTATGCATACGAAATGGATGGGCTTATTCCTTTTATATCGACAATTGTCTAACTAAATGCTTTCTTATAATTCTTTAACACTCCTATCAATTTTTCTTCTTGATCTTTACTTAGCTCGAAGAAATAATAAGAATAAAGTTAATAAATTTCCCGAAATGCATACTTTAAATGTGAAGGTAACATTTTTTAATTCAAGTTAGGGGCTTTTTAATTGAGGGTAAAAGTATATCATTTTGAGTTATGTCCAAAAGTTTCCCGATTATCTTTAATATGTGGAGTTCTTCTTTTAGTTCTTCATCTTCATCGGTTAATAATTCAAAGTTTTTCTTCGGAAATGACTTTACATTTCTTGATAATGTTTCTCGAATTAAATAATCGATTATATCCATTCGATAATATTTTTTCTTTGTCGAGGTACTTCGTTGATTTAAGGACATTAAATTTAATCTCTTTGATCATTAACTCTCATGGTTAATTCTCCTTTTTTCACATCAATCATAGCTCGTCCAGATCGCTAGAAAAGGTCTCCCTAAAATAATAGGTATTTCTTTATCTTCTTCGCATTATGAAGTACAATGAAATCACGGAAGACAGGAATTTATCTACTTTAACAAGAACATCCTCTATAACTCCTTTAGGATAAGTGATAGATCTATTAGCTAGCGAAGGGTTACGGTGGTGGGAGTAATCTCTCCTAAATTGACCTTCTAAAATAGAAAATGGCATGAGATTAATGCTGCTCCTAAATACGCAGAAAGCTTTACCACAAATTTTTTCCAATAGCACAAGGTATATTAGAAACTTCCGGGATGCTTTAAGTTTTGAGGTAATTTCTTTTGAATTATTGTACTACATTCTTCACTTAATGCAACGGTTTCGAAAGCTTCAAATCTTCTTTCTTACTTAAAATATCTTTGATAAATTTTGCATAAGTTGGCATACGTTCCAAAGCTTCAACAAAAGGTATGTTTATAGTAATTTTCTTAAAATTTCAAAAGAAATTAGAAAATTGATGATCAGAAAATACATTGTTTAAGTCTTTGAGGGAAAGGTAATTGAGTGGTTTTCAACTTCCATATTAATAGAAATGTCTCCGGTTTGAAGTCTTTATTAGGAGAAGGAGTTTCTTTAGATTTTTCAATCTCTTCAACCTCGATCTTCTTTTCAATTTCATTTTGCATTCTTCTTTTAATTCCTTTCGACTTCTAAGTTGTACAGCTTTAACATGTTCATGTTTCTTTTCTTGTTTCTTTTAGATTGATTTATTTGTGCTTAGGAAGTGTTCACGAAATTCATAATTAATTAAATTAGCGATTTGTCCCATTGATTCTCAATATTACGAATAATGATGTTTTGATTTGTAATCGATTACTTAGTTGTAAAATTAATTCTTCTATAGATAACTTTTACGGTGATTATTAAATCCGGTTGGTTTATAGTTTGAATTTACTTGATTATTCAATTTCCGGTTGGATGGGATTGATTATTACCTGGTGTTGTTATTGATTATTCAATTAAAATTAGGGTAGTTTTCGTCAGGATTATAATAATTTGAATAAGGATTATTTTTCTTGTCGCTTGTAAAAGTTTGATAGTTTGAGAATCTTCAATATTAGTGAAGTTATTATGTGATATATTAATAGTAAAAAAACATAAATTCTTAGAGCATTGCTGCTACTTGTGAAGCTAAAATAGAAAAGGCTTCATTATCATGAATACTTGCCATTCTTTTAGGATTAATCCTTTCGAAGGCCATTGAAAATCATTGTTAGCCATTTCTTCAATTAAAGTGTAAGCTTCTTGAATGATTTAGACATTAAAGAACCTCAGCGTAATGGTGATTTTAAAGATCCAGTTAATCCATTATAAAATTTTTGAATAATTAACCAATCAGGTAAAGCATGATGAGGACATTTTCTTAATAGTTCTTTAAATCTTTCCCAGTTTCATAAAAATGTCTCCTCTTAAATTGACTAAATGAAGTAATATCATTTCTTAATTTAGCAGTTTTAGAAGCGAGGAAAATATTTAGCGAGGAATTTTTTCCATTTTGACCCGTGTTTAATAAAACTGTTGTTAATGAGTTCCGGCCACATCTTTGTTTTATCTCTTAAAGAAAAAGGAAAAAGTCTAGCTTTAATAGCATCATCGAAACATTGTTATATTTAAAGGTAGCGCAAAGTTCTAAAAAACTAGCAAAGTGTAAATTTGGATCCTCGTTGGTGTTCCACCAAATTAATTTGAACCATTTGAATAATAGACGATTTAAGCTCGAAAAGAATTGGCATCTACGGTGGGTATTTGAATGTTCTTATGAAGTTCATCAGCGAAGGGTTAGCATAATCCTTAATGGTTTATAAACATTTTGATCATTAATTTTGATTGGATTTTGTAAATTGTTATGTAAATTAGTCATTTCTTGAAATTTTTGAATTTGTTTTCCTTTTTAATTCTTCAGCGGTACTTTCTAAATTGATCTAAAAGTATTGATCCGAGAACTACGCATAAAGAATCAATTAGGAAGAAATTAAAATAAAAATTATTATTATATATATTTTATATATTTTTTGTTTTTTTAATAAAGAAAAATGAATAAAATAAAAAATACTTAAAAATCAAAAGTTCGCCTCTACTCTCCCGGCAAGCTGCTTGGCAATAGATATAAATATATTCGTACTAAAAATCTTCTTCCACAACAATCTTAAAACTTAACGAAGTCTACGAAGATCGACGTCTTAGTCATGTTTTCAAAAATATATGTTATAAATAATAGCGACTAGTGTATATAAATATAATTTTATGAAAAATAATTTACCTGCCCAGGGTTCTACGTAAGTATACATATCGTTTCGAGTAATATAGGCTTTGAAACAAAGACCCCATTATCGATCAAACGAGGAGAGAGTTATAGATCTTTAAATATTTTTATTTTAAGTATTTCTTTTATAATTTTAATTTACTAGATACAATAATAAAACGGGAATAAAATAATTGATGTAAATAGCAATAAGAAAGCAACTTTCTCCCTTTCAATTAATCAGATTTTCTAAGATAATGATTCGTGGAGAATATAAATTTATGGTATTGTGCGAATAGAAGCGTTAATATTAACACCATTGATCAGTGCGAAGAACATTGGTAGCTTTATCGTCGAATGGGATGTATTGTTAGTGAATGGGTTAATCTAGGCTCACACTCTTAGATGTCGAGGTTCTTGTGGTCGGCCCTACTAGTGACCTTTTCCTTTTTCTATAAGCAAATCGCATAGATTTTATGCAGTCACTCAAAAGTTATCAATTCTACGCCCATTATATAATATCTTCATTGTTGCACATCACCTTGAATAGCACGCACAAGATATTGACTACTAAGAATTCGGGTGATATCCTGAAGTTAAGAATTCATCTCCTTCTAGGTCTCAAAACTCTTGATAGGTTTAAACAATTCGTAATGATTTAAATAGTAAGTGGAAATAGTACTAATATCATCACAATGTTTTGAAAATATATGATTTTTAATTCTCCGACGAATTTTGTATTATCTTATTTACCTTTTCATAGTGAAGGAGAAAGTAAAAGTAAGCACTCGAACGCATTGAAATTAAATATGAAAACGCTAATAAAAAAGCTTTGAATCGAAAATAAAAATACTTATCTTAGATATTTCTCTCTTGAACTTCGATTCCTTGACTCCACGGCGTAATGAACTACGAGATGCACCAACTCTTTCAAACTCTTAATACAAACTCTAAGATAAACTCACTAATTTATGAAGGAAAGTAAAAGGTGGCCACAATATGATCTCTCTGGTCTCTCTTTAGATAGGACTCTAGATAAGGAGGGAGTAAATGGGGGCGTTTTCCTACGAAGGAATACCCTCCTTGTTATAGGCTTAAGGGTTGCCTCAAGGCACCTCTTCAAAATGTGTCAACATTCAATGAATCTTCTAGAAGGTGTGTTTGGCGCCCACAAGGTGTCGGAATCTAGCACACAGAGGCGGCGGCAATGCGTCGATTCTTTACCTCTTCACTTTGGATAGCACCTCTTCGCGATTAAAACCGTTTTAGACGTCAAATACATTGTATCATGTCCTATAGACTAGGAACAAGCTGCAAGTCTTCTAGAGTCCAATAACCGCTCACACCGTCAAAATAACGCAGTGTTGAAAAGCTTGCGGTTACCTACATCATCGAAATTTGGCCCGGACTGCAGCGCTCGGCGCCCGGGCTTGATAATTTGAAAATTTCGTGCGAGCATGTTTGCTCCTTTTTTGCTTGTTTTGCTCACTCATATTTTTCTCCTTCTTAAACATTTTTGTATCACCTACATCCAAAAAGAAACACAAAAATACGTTCATTTAAAGCATAATATCCTTAAAATTTAATAAAAATCAAGGCATAAAAATAGGTATTTTTTTCTTGGATCACCTCTCCTAAGTTCTCCCTAACCCCAATTAACCCTAAAAATAACTTGAGATTCCTCCACACCAATTTGGCCCCAATAATTAGTGGCACGATAGTGGATCGAATCGATTGGGCCCCGAGCCGACTTTGGTTAATTCTTGACAGTCATGCATAGCTATCTGATTGAACCCCACGGAAAATGGTGAACATCAAGCAAATTCAGTATTTAAATTGACATCATGAGGCCAATCTTCATAATTCACCTCATTATTTAATTAGGTGGATTATGAAAAATCCTTAAGACACAAGCGGTTAGGATAAGCCCGGCCAATGGTACAGCTCGAAACCTAAAAATTTAATGGCTTAGTAGCTTGAATTTCCTTGGCCCATTACACATGGGCTAACCATGACTCACCATGACCCACCATAACCCACTATGATCAATGATGACATTTCAAAATAAATTAAGATTAATAAACACAAAATTGAGAATGGGACAACCACTAAAAGATGAACATTGCACTCTTAACCATGGAGCGGAGACTTGGAACCATGTTAAGGCCACCCATTTCAAACTTTGGGGAACTAAACCAGAACAAAATTGGGTCAAGCTATTCCAAAACTGCTCTTAGCTACTCTTCCTCAATTATGCAGTTAATTAGTTTATTGTGAAGACTTGACCCACTTTCTTCTTAAGTGGCTAGTGTACAAAATTGATATGTTATAGACTTTTAGAATTTAATTTATAGTTCACACACTAGGGGTTCTAGTCAAGTATATGTATCATTTTGTGTAGTATAGGTTTTTCATTTAAAACATTAGTATGAATCCAACATGGTATGTGAAACTCTTTTTATCGCTTAGAAAACTCAACCTAAACTGCAAACCAAATATATTAGGAAATAAGATCACAAGTTAATGTGTAAAAAGAAGTAACTAATTCATAATAATTTAGTTTGAAAGCATAAATAAAATGCAAAGTGTTTTAAAACTAGTTTAATGGTGAAGAGTTCAAATTATAAGAAAGTCTTTTCCCTTGCAAAGAGATCATAATCAGTGTAGGAATCAAATGCTTAAGAGTTTAAATGGAATTTTATGAAAAATAGGAGCAATCCTATTCTTTACTCTCTTTTGAGTGCATAAATAACATTGGCTAATCTAAAGTTAACTTCCTAAATATCATGTTATGTGTCGGCATTATTTTTTTTTTGGTTGTGTGATTTATTTTGAAAAGTGGTCGCCTAACAGAAGTTGTGCGGCGAATTTTTATTTTAAATTTAATTTAAATATATATAATTTAGAAAGTAGTATTTGATTTTGAAAATAATTTTTAAATTTGAAAGTTTTAAGATATGAGATTAAACGATCTCACATCCCCAGATAGTTTATATAAAGCAGTATAGCACACAAAACGTATATCTATCCTAAGGATAGACACCTTGCTTGATGGTGGGGCTCGATCAAATAAGCTTCAGAAGTTTTGTGACATCCGTTTGGTTTGCGAACCAATTTTATCGCCCAGCAAATTCCTGCTTGTGAAAGTATCGAACGGGGTTTTATATTCTGCCAGGTTCTTTAAAATTCCCTATAAGGGGCGAAGCCACATAATTAATTACATCTTAAGTGACGGGAATCACTGAAAACTCTCGATAATAATCAATAGTGCAACAAGGAATTTGAAAGTTTAAGGTTTTAGTTAGTTTTGGAATTTGATAAGGGAATGGATCGAAATTTTGGAACATTTTGTTTTGTGAATCGAAAGGAAGAGGTAGGAAAAATCAACGATTCGAAGTGAACTTCGACCATTCCCAATCACATTGTTTGTCTTGAATTTAGGAAAGTCTAATGTTTATTTAGTATTTCGATCTTGCCAATTTTAATTAATTAGGGCTTATATTTGTATGATGAAATCAAGCAAAATAACTGGAAGATGTGAGGGTTTAATGTCGTATCGGACGACTACCTCGGAATCCTAAGACCGGTTAGGGCTTAATTTACAATGCAAATGCCTAACGAAGAGTTGAGGATTTATGTTGCACTAGGCAAGCTACCTCGAGTACATGGCTTGGTTGTTTAATTAGGAAAGTTTTATTTGAAGTGAAGTGAGGTTTCTTGATGACGATGAGTCGTCTTGCCCGCCATGCTACGAGCTCCTTGTTGTTGCGAGAGGAGTTTAGTTTAGAAATCATAAATCAGGAGTTGAGAAAAGTGTTTTGGTTTAGAGAAAATCTTAATTTCCGGGTGTTTTTTATGTTTTATTTAAGCAAATCTTAAGTTGATTATAACGACACGGTTAAGATCCCGCGGTTCCATCCTTCGGCATCATTATTTTTATCGGATTCACTTAGTCCGGATGATTTGCTAAACTCAGCGAATGAGTTCCACACTTTCATTTAGACCGTGGGAAATCCCGTTAGCAACACGTAGGTTACATCATCCGAGGTATTCAAGTCTTAAACGGGACGTTTTAATTTAGTTGTAATTGTAGTTTTTGTGTTCGTTTGTGATTAAATTTTGAGTTGTTTTATATTTTGAAATGTTGTGGCGGTGAATTTTATCTTGCAATGACTTTTAACTTAATTTTGGTTTCAGTTTTAGGGCTATCCTAAAGGTGTGAGTTTTAATGCAACGGTTGTTTTTATGTACGAGAAAAATAAATGCATTTGCAATAAAGTAAATTGCAAGAAAGTAAATTGCAATAAAATAAAGTAAAGCGTGCACAGGAGGGTCTTCCCGTCATTCCAAGCTGCATAAACTCAATTGAATATTTAAGCAAGTTCCTAGGTAAAGCTAAGGGAAAGGTTATGTGGTTTTACGCAAATTCTTGTCCTTAGCTGGTCATTCACATGGCGTCCCAGGTTCTTTGTGTTTTGGTTTAAAGGACTCAGTTTTCTTCATCAAAGAATAATCAAATTCAATTGTTCTTATAAATATCATATTGAGGAAGTGCTTGAAGGAATCTTAAACATCTTGATATTTCTAGGATTGTTTAAGTCGAATGAATTTAATTATCTGAAAATGAATTAATCGTCCAGGAATTCAGTTTATTGACTTGCTCGGTGAACTAGGACATTTGAATATCCTATGGTGAAGTGACACTTCATTTAATGTTTTATTTAGGAGCTATAATAACTAAAGCTTTGAGGAGTAAATTAGTATTCAAATGATTTGATTTAAGTTAAAGAGTTTAAATTTGGAATAGTGTTGAAGTTGCTTTTATATTTAATTTAATTTAATTTAATTGAATTTGATTTAGTTTAACATAGTTCGATTTAATTTGATTTGGTGTTTAATTAATTTGATTTGATTTAATTTAATTTAATTATTTAATTTAATTTAATTTAATTTAATTGTTAATTTAATTTAATTTAATTTAAATTATTTAATTTAATTTAATTTAATTGTTTAATTTAATTTAATTTAATTTTAATTTAATTTAATTTAATTTAATTTGTCTTAATTTAATTTAATTATTAAATTTAATTTAATTTTAATTTAATTTATCTTTAATTTACTTTATTTTTAATTTTAATTAAAATTTTTTTGAAAGAGTTTAATAATTTGACTTTAGTTTAATGATTAAGTCTTTTAATATTTTGAATTTGAATTATCATTTTAATTAAGAGTTGAATATTAATGAGATGATTAATTTAGGGATTTTTAAATTAAAGAATAAATCTCTTCCTAATAAATATCCCTTATTTTAATGATTAGATTTTATTAGTATACAAATTTAATCAATTTATTTAATTAAAGTTTAATCGTTTTGAAATTGTTTAATGGGTTTCTACCCTTTTAATCATTTAAATTTCAATCATCCAAATCAGATTAGGATCAAATATTTTACTTGTTAAATTTTTATTAAACCTAAGTTTAATTAAGGATTAAGATTTGAATTTCCATTTTGCCCTTTAAAAAATTTAATAATTTCGCCAACTATTTAAATTGAGCTTAAATGAGCTTGGGAATTTTATGTGACTTCACTCATATGTCAATAAAGACATGAGAGGAGAAAATGTGATTTTTCTGTATTTAATTTATTTATATAATTATTTTTGGTGGAAAATAGAGATTTTTCGAGGAAAATTTGATAACATGTGACCAAAGAAAGTTTAAAATCGCCAAGAAAATTGAGGCATTCCTAATGACCAGAGAAGCACTTGGACCAATTTTGGTGATTTTTTGAATATATTATTTTTATTACAATTATTTTGATTTTTGGAGTGTTAATTAATTTAAAAATAAAATAAATGTTGAAAAATGAATTTTATATTTTTCAAAAATCTCTACGATATCGAAACGGAAAGTCAAATTTTGCAATTTTCTGATTTTTCTATGATTTATAATAATTATTTTAGTGAAAATGCTAGAAAATACATTTTTAATTTTAAAATTACTAGGGCTTTAAATTGATATCTCGCTAAATGAACTGCAGGAAAAATGTGGGATTTGTTCCTAAGTGATTAAAATTCAAAATGTGACATTTGGTGAATTTTATTATTTTTGTGATTTTTATTATTTTTTAATTATTAAAAATATTAAAATATTATTAAAAATCAACTTTTTTAGAAAATTGAAATTTTGATTTTCTTAGGTTCTCTGATATCGAAGAGAACTCCAAAACGATTTGGTGAATTTTTAAAAAGTATTTTAAAAGTTATGAATTTTTAAAGTTTAAAATGGCTAAGTGGCTTAATTAGCTGATTAATTAGAGATTTAACCAAGTCCAATTAGCCTCAAATTTTTATGAGTGGATTCCTCGATCCTAAAGGTCGATGGAGAATTGATTTCGAGTCAATTTTGATACTGGTTAACTCTAATTAATTAAAGACCTATTTTGGGTGTTTAAGCGATTAGGGTTAATGCAGTGAACAACTCGAGTCCTATTTTTTCTAGAGTTCTGCGAGTCGCCAGGAACATCACCGAATATTTCTAGAATTTTATTTTCTGACATCTTAATTTTTGGGTCAAAATACTCGAAAACGACAACATGCATTTGAAAAATAAATAACTTTTCACAGAGATGGCCTCTGACCTTGGAAAATTCGGGGAATGTTCCCGAGTTCAGGGCTTCGCTTTCTATGGTCTCGTGCCATGGTGAATTGTATACATCATGGAGAATTAAATGTATGCGGAGAGTAAAATAAATTATAAAAAATAAAATGTTTTAATGAAATTAAATGATTTCTTTTCCACATTATTCTCCTGCGATTTCCTTTGACGAGGGTATTTTTATTTTATTTTTGTGATTTCTACAGATATGGATTTTTGAAGTTTAGGGAATTAAATAAATGAAAATGCCCCTAATTTCTATTTATCCACGGCGCCCCGCGTCAGCCTCGGCGGCTCCGAAACGCCGCGTGTCGCGCTCCCATTCGACGCCGCCATACGAGGTCGACGGCCGGGCCCCGCGGTTTCGTACCGTCTCTGAGTCAAGCCCAACGATCACGGCCGTCCGTGCGCGTGTATCGAATGGACGGCATCGTTCCGCCATTGATGTTCTCACCCGAGAGCCGTCCCACTAAATTCAGATCTCACTCGATTCCTCGTGGATTTTTATGTTCTTATACTCATGGATTCGTCTCGAAGAGGCAGTACATCTATACGGTTAACATGCATTGGAACTAGGCATTTGAAATAGAGAATCTTGGAAGCTCGGGATGAAGGATTGGCTCATACCTTGGCTCGGAGAAGTGTGGCTTCAATGCGAGTTGTTGCACCTTCGATTGGGTCTGGCAAGCTCCGGATAAGTCTCTGCAATTAGAGGTGAATATGCGGATATGATTTACGAATGACCCAGATCCACCAGCTTGGAGGCTGGAGCAGCTGGGTGGCACGGAGATGGGGCTTTTGATGGTGGACACCTTCCCTTGATGCAGTGAAGGTGTAGAGCCAATCAATTTGGGAGATGACTCAACGTGGAGAAATTGTCCTGGTTTTGGGTGGAATTTCGGCTGCGAAATTGAGCTTACGAGAGGAGAAATGGCGGGGATCTGTTTGGGATGCGGGGGGAATGTTTCTAAGAGTGGAGAAGGGTGCGGAACAATTTTGTCGAGTTTTGGTAAGGTTTGTGTAAGCTCCTCTCATGGCCGAGAGGGTGGGTTAAATAAGTGAGCTGTGAGGCCTCCCCGGGGAGTTGAGGCATGGGATCGAGTTGCTACGGTGAGGAAGAAGAACGGCCGTGGTGGCCGTGGGCATGGGGCGACTCGAGCGAGGTGAGAATTCCCGAGCTTGGGCTCACATGATGCTCTCGGGTGTGGTGTTTTCCGGCGATCAGACGGGCAGCCGCGAGCATGGGTCACCATCTTGACCGGGGAGGTCGGGGCTTGGCAATGGTGAAGTCGGTGGGTTTGGACATGTGTAAAGTGTTTGATCACGAAAGTGGAATGGGGCATGGTAGATTTGGACCTAAATGGGTCAACCCCCGCCCCATTTGGGTAGGTGCCACCGAGGCTAGTTTGGGCCGAGGGGAAAGTGATTTGGCTCAGCATAATCGGTAGGTCAAGTCATAATCAAGCACGATTAGGCTTAAGCATGGTTTTAGTGGAATCATGGAAGTGGTTAATCACCTTTAGGAATTAAGGAAAGAGCCTCCTCCTTTTGCCCGAAATGGCATGGTGACATGTAAAGAGGCTCTCATGGCTTGCATATGGCTTGTGCATGGCTCCATGGCTCCATTGGCTTCGGGAAAAGTGAAGTCGATTTCATGGAAATGGATTTAAGGAAAATTTTGGTATTTAGGAATTTGATTTGTCATGAAACTTCATTTGGAATAATTTAATGATGATTTTAGGACTTAGGTAATGGATTTAATTAAATGGATGACAAATGGAGATGTCATGTGGGCTTTAGGGTAGATTTGGGCTTTTGAATTTTGAAGGAAATGGGCTTTTAGAAGGGTTTAAGGGAAGTGGGCTTTTAAGTTTATGAATGTGTTCATGGATGAAAATTTTGTAAAAGGTTGGGCAAATAATTGTTGGTTTAGCTCATGGATGTGTCATGAGTAACTTGAAGCAAATTTGGGGTAGTTTGGGCTTGAATTGGGTTGGATTTAGTTCTTTGGTGAATGGGCCAATATAGGTCCAAATGGTAGAGTTGGGCAAATATTGGGCTAAGTTGAAGAATTGTAGAATTATTGTTGAGAAGTGTTTATGGAGTGTTTCAAAAGAGGTTTGACTTTGGTTGGGCTTTGATTTTGGGGTTTGGGTTCATTTGGAGTTAGATTTGGGTTTAGGTGAGAAATTGAACTTTTGATTTTGGGTTGAATTGAGTGGGGTTTGGAGTCGAAATCTTGGGCAAATCATGTTAGTGTTTTGTTTATGAGGATGTTAAGGAAGGTTTTAGAAAAGATTTGGGGTTAATTGGAGTTGAATTGGGTGTGTTTGGGTTAAGTTTGGGTCATGGGTCCAATTTGGGCTTCTAAGGCCAAAGTGAGTGGATAGAAATGTAGTCAATAGACTTGGATTTAGTCTAAGTGGTATTGGGAATGTTGAATTGAAGTTTAGAATTGAATTGGACCAGAATTTGGGTCGATTGGATAGGTTTAGTTGCTGTGGGTTCACTTTGAGTTAAAAATGGGTCAATTTGGGGGTTTTGACAAAAGTAGGGTAAATTGATAAATTGGCCCATGGTGTAGTTGGATAAAATGAAATTGGGAATATTTGGGATTCTCTGATTTAAGGAATTTTTTTGAATTTTTGGATTTTGAGCGAAGGGTATTTTAGGTTATTTGGAGGGTATTGGGAGGTTTTCTTGGAATTTTTGGTATTTTTGGGTATGGATAATCAATTTGAGTGATGTGGAAGTGTTTGGGGATGATTTTGGAAAATTTTAGGTAATTTGGAAATTTTGCAAAAATTTGGGTAATTTGAGGTTTTGGGTAGGTTTAGTAGGTGTAGGGTCGGGAGTCAAAAAATTGAAAATTTGGGAAATTGAAGATTAGGTGGATGTAAGTGGAAAAAAGTCATTTTGGTTGAGCCATGAAGTCATTTCAAGCCCATATGAGTTTGAAATTAAAATTGGAGTTACGAGGTTTTAGATGTAACATCTCCAACCTCGAAAGAAAATTGAATTGATTAGATTGAATCGTTGCAATGAGAAGATATCTCAGAGCAAAGTGGTGTTGGATATAAAATCCTTAACCTCAAGAGTTTGATTTTGATGTATTTCATTGCGATAGGGAAATGATCCTAAAGCAATGCAGTCTCGGATGTAAAATCCTTAACCCCGGGAATTCGATTTGATGTATTTCGAGTGCAATAGGGAAAGAATCCTAAAGCGATGCGATCTTGGATGTAAAATCCTTGACCCAAAAGTTTGAATTTGATGTATTTCGGTGCAATAGGGAAAGAATCCTAAAGCGATGCGGTCTTGGATGTAAAATCCTTGACCCAAAATGTTTGAATTTGATTTACTTCAGTGCAATAGGAAAAGAATCCTAAAGCAGTGCAGTCTTGGATGTAAAATCCTTGACCCAAAATGTTTGAATTTGATTTTGATGTATTTCAGTGCAATAGGGAAAGAATCCTAAAGCGATGCGAGTCTTGGATGTAAAATCCTCGACCCAAAAGAGTTTGATTTTATGTACTTCGAGTGCTAATAGGAAAAGAATCCTAAAGCGATGCGAGTCTTGGATGTAAAATCCTCGACCCAAAAGGTTTGAATTTGATGTATTTCGGTGCGGTAGGAAAAGAATCCTAAAGCGATGCAGTCTTGGATGTAAAATCCTCGACCCAAAAGAGTTTGATTTGATGTACTTCGGTGCGATAGGAAAAGAATCCTAAAGCGATGCGATCTTGGATGTAAAATCCTCGACCCAAAAGTTTGAATTTTGATGTTTTTCGGTGCGATAGGAAAAGAATCCTAAAGCGGTGCGGTCTTGGATGTAAAATCCTCGACCCAAAAGTTTGAATTTGATGTTTTTCGAGTGCAATAGGAAAATAATCCTAAAGCGAGTGCGGTCTTGGATGTAAAATCCTCGACCCAAAAGGTTGGAATTTGATGTATTTCGGTGCGATAGGAAAAGAATCCTAAAGCGAGTGCGGTCTTGGATGTAAAATCCTTGACCCAAAAGTTTGAATTTGATGTATTTCGGTGCAATAGAAAAAGAATCCTAAAGCGGTGCGGTCTTGGAAGTAAAATCCTCGACCCAAAAGTTTGAATTTTGATGTATTTCGGTGCAATAGGAAAAGAATCCTAAAGCGAGTGCGGTCTTGGATGTAAAATCCTCGACCCAAAAGTTTGAATTTTGATGTATTTCGGTGCGATAGGAAAAGAATCCTAAAGCGAGTGCGGTCTTGGATGTAAAATCCTCGACCCAAAAGTTTGAATTTGATGTTTTTCGGTGCTAATAGGAAAAGAATCCTAAAGCGATGCGAGTCTTGGATGTAAAATCCTCGACCCAAAAGGTTGGAATTTGATGTATTTCAGTGCAATAGGAAAAGAATCCTAAAGCGGTGCGGTCTTGGATGTAAAATCCTTGACCCAAAAGTTTGAATTTGATGTATTTCGGTGCAATAGGAAAAGAATCCTAAAGCGAGTGCGGTCTTGGATGTAAAATCCTCGACCCAAAAGTTTGAATTTTGATGTATTTCGAGTGCAATAGGAAAAGAATCCTAAAGCGAGTGCGGTCTTGGATGTAAAATCCTCGACCCAAAAGTTTGAATTTGATGTATTTCAGTGCAATAGGAAAAGAATCCTAAAGCAGTGCAGTCTTGGATGTAAAATCCTCGACCCAAAAGTTTGAATTTGATGTGATTGATATTTGATTCGAGATCTGGAAGAAATTGAATTTGAATTTGATTGAGACTTGAAATCTGGAAAGATTGAATTTGAGATTTGGAAGGATGAGTTTGAACTCGATTGAAATTTGATTTAAGATTTGATTTGAAATTTGGAAGATCAAGTTTGAAACTTGATCGAGATTGGATTTGGAATTTGATTGAGGATTTGATTTGAAATTTGTAAGGATGGAATTTGATTTTGAAGTTTGGAAGGATGGAATTTGAGATTTGTGTTGATTTCGTTTATCTTTTAATGGTTCAAATTTTATTTTATTGTTTATTTAATGTTCATGTGAATTTGGTATTTGTCATTTTTAGATTTTTTTTTTAGAAAGTTTTCTTTTATTCTCTTTTTTTTTGTTTTATTTCTTTTACGTTCTTTGTTCGAAGTTCATTTAACTTTAATGGCGTTTCCCAATCAATTTGCACAAAAGAGGTGAAGGCCAAAAACGTGACATGGTCACTTTCATTACAATCATGTTGAAAATACATCATACAACTCGATGCGGAATATATTTCATACAATCCATGTAGACTCAAAACGGATCGTGTATGATCTTTGTTGATCCATCAAAAGAAGCATCTGTCAAAAATCCATGTACTGAATAGTGGGGTACATGGTTAATAACATCACCTTCCAAGCCATCCTTGGCAAGGATGCCGAGTTTGGATGTACATTGGAGGTGTGATATTTCCCATGTAACTCACGGCTCGTAAGGCCGGAGGTTCTCTAGCTGCGGGTGCGGTTGGAAATGGTAAGGTATTTTGCTTGTCGTCCATCCTCTCGAAAGTAGCGAGATTCGCTCCATTGGCACCCCTGGTATGCAATGCTTTGCGATATACTGCTCCGTTACCTTGCGGTATCATGACGGAACCCACCGGTAAAGGTATCTTTGCGGCCCTCGGAACTCACCCGGGCTCGCTATCCGGAGGTCGGATCCGAACATGATGTTGCACTCATTCGGGAAAGGAGCGTGCGAAGGTCGACGAAGTCGTGGTGATCAATATGTGGGGGTATGCGGTCACCTTGTTTGTAGATGTTGATAATGCAGCTATTGGGTATGCAATCTGTGCGCGGTACCCTCCATGTTATCAATCTTTTTACCATTCTCTTGATAACTAATGGCATCGGATCTACTTGCCCATGACGGAGTATCCACGGTGGGTTTCCTTTTCGTCTTCAGCAAAGTTGTAGCGACATCCGCATTGTATTGTGATTCTTCCTTTCCACGGCATCCATCTCCGGGGTTCCGAGTATGTGTTTTCCCTCGGGCGGCTTGCTCGGCCCATTCTTTTCGGATCCCGGATACAATCCACGATTTGCTTGTTGTTCATACTGCGAGAATACGTCGGTATGTAGCTCGAGGCCTTCTAGTATGTTGATTCTTCTTCCTTTAATTCTCTCGAAGTATTCGAAAGTTTTCTTTTCAACATTCGCATCCTCTCCGGCTCGTATTCCGGAATGATCTGCAGATGGCGAGGCCTTGTGACATATTGTGGGATATATGGTTCGATCCCTTCACGTTCCCACTGCATACCTCGGCTCCTCGGGGATGATGTACGTCGGGACATCCCCGGGGTTGCTGCAGCAACAAGGTCATGCACTTGCTGGTGGTTCTATCCGGTGGCGTGGTAGCCTTCTTTCTTCGATCTTACGGAGATTTCCACGGTTCTTTTCGTTATTCTAGGAGGCTGGCCTCCTTTCTTCGGGTTCTCGGTGAGCCGGTGTCCTTGAAGTGTATGTGCTTGGCATCGAGCAATTGTCTCGTCGCGCTGGTCCGCAGCTAGTTTTGTTAACATCTTACGGATACGGCGATTCTTATTCCTTCGTTGCGTGGCTGTGAGAATAGCCCTCCGAACTTCTTGAATCTCTGCGGGCGCGGCGCTGACAAGCCTGCCCTCCGCTGTAGCGACTACGGACTTTATTTTCTTATCTTCTTCGGTGTTTGCCTTTCTTTTCTTGTTGTTGGATTGGTGGCTTGGGCCACCCACTTTCATCACTGGTACTGCCGGGTAGTTCTTCTCGGTTAGCGGGACCCGGTCACTTTCCTCGTCTTGTAGGCTGCTCGGTGCGAAATCGAGTCAATCTCGATTATCGCTCCATCTTTCACCCTCTTTTCATCGAGTGCAAGGCTTACGCCATTCTTAAAGTTCAAGACCCAACCGCCGTTCGACATTTCCTGCGAAAAGACAAGGAAAAGGATCAGGGGCTGTACTAAGAACAAGAACATTAAGAAAATGTTTATTAAAGATACATTTTTTATTATTCTTATATTTTGAAATTTAACAGGAATGAAGTAGGATAAGATGAGGGAAGAGATTTTGATTTGGAGAAGAAAACAAGGAAAACTTTATTATCATGATTTTATTTATTTTAGCACATTTTATTATTTTTGAGTTCGGACCCGATCATAAGTAATTACTTCACCGTGTTTCTTAGGGATGAAGAATTCATTCCTTCGAAACATCGAGGTAACGTAATATTTTTTCAAGTATCGTCCGTTGATCGGAAGCATATGTCGTTCTCCCGGCAATTCACTAGTTGGTAGGAACCTCCCGAGTATCTTGCTTCAACCACAAACGGTCCTTCCCAAGTGGGTTCGAATTTTCCTCCTATCTTGCGGTGTGCGAGAATAGGTCTCTTGAGAACGAGAACTAAATCACCAACTTTGAAGGTTCTTAGGCGGACCGGTTTGTCATGGGCTTGAACCATTTTAGCTTGGTATAGTTCTAAATTCTGTTGCTGTCTGCAAGTCTTTTCCCTTCCAAGCTTTCTAATTCTTCGAGTCGTAGTCCGGCGTTTTCTTCGTCGTGATCTTGTTTGCAAGCTGCAATTCGAGTGAAGGAAGGCTGAACCTCTAAAGGTAACACTCGCCTCGGACCCATACACCGGAGCGTAAGGTGTAGCTTGAGTGGGAGTTACGAAGGTTGTCCGGTAGGCCCATAAGGCTTCTAACAATTTCTCGTGCCAATTTCTCTTATTATCGTCCGAGTGTTTTCTTTAAGATTTGAACGAGAGTTTTATTAAAAGCCTCGGCGAGACCGTTTGCTCTTGGGTAGTAAATTGTCGAGTATCGCCGGTCGATTCCGTGTCTCTCGACAAAATTGTTGATTTGTGTGCTTCGAATGCGACCCATTATACGAGATGATCTGCGCGGCACTCCGAAACGGTAGACAACTTGGTTCTTGAAAAGCTGTAGCACGTGGTGTGCTTTCACTTCTCTAAGTGGAGCCAGCACGCCACTTGGAAAAGTAATCTGTAGCCGCAAGAATGAAACGATGTCCTTTCGAAGATGGTGGTTCTATTGGATCCACTATATCTGTGCCCCAACATTCAAACGGCCACGACGCAATTGTCGGGTGTAGCACATTTGGAGGTTGGTGTAGAACCACTCCGTGCACTTGGCATTGATGACAGCTCTTGGCGATTTTCATGCGGTCGGTCATCATCGAGGGCCAGTAGTACCCTAGTCTTTTAATTTTCATCTTCATTTTTGGACCCGTCGGTGAGCGCCACAGAGTCCTGAATGCACCTCTTTAACGATTTCACGGGCCTCGGACCCGCTTAAGCACCTTAGCCACATTTGATCAAAAGACCTTACGTACAATGTGTTGTTTATTAATGCGTAGGACGGAGTTCTTTTCTTGATACGGTGGGCTAGCGACCTATCGTCACGGTAGCTTTCCTGTTTGCAGGTAGTCTATCAATGGTCGTCGCCAATCTTCTGTGTTTTACGTCACTTGCTTGCAGTTGATTCTTTCTCTTTTTCTGATTTGTGTATTGTGTCTATGTCAAGATGTGATAGGACCTGACGTCCGTGAACTGACACTTCCACTGATTCATCTTGCAAACAGGCAAATTCTTTTGCGAGACGGGCTAAAGCATCTGCTAAAGCATTCTCTTTTCTAGGAATTTTGTAGATCGTTACATTTGGAATGCTGTTCAACAATTTGTATGGCATACTTGGAAGTATTGTTCGAGTCTTGGCTTTAGAATTTTGTCTTGTCCGGCGATCTGTTGAATGATTAGCTATGAATCCCCGTAGATGTTGATGTACTGTTATCCCCATCTGAATAGTTAATTCCAGTCCCGCTATGAGGGCTTCGTATTCTGCTTCGTTGTTTGTACAGGGTTCTGTCAAGTGGTAGGAGTATCTTAACATCCCTCGCTCCGGTGTTATAAAGATTAGCCCGATTCCTGCCTTACCGGGCACTATCACTTGCGATTCTTCGTCTTTGTGTGCTTGAAGATGCTCCGTCGAAATATAATTCCCAACGTCGATCGTCGAGGTCTTCTAGGTTCATTATTTGTTCATCGGCGGATCGTCATTGAGAGGAGATTCGGCTAGCAAAGGGTGTCTTTGCGAGGAAGTCTGCTAAGACTTGTCCCTTTACGGCACGCGAGAGGCACGAAAGTTATATCGAATTGCAATAATATCATTGACCATACGGCAAGTCTGCCGGAAAGTGTTGGACGAGTCATCGAAGTATTGCAATGGATTAAACTTCGAGATCAAGTTGACCTTATGAGAAAGCATGTAGTGCACGAGCTTTTGAGCGGCGAAGATCGGGGCCAAACAATGCTTTTCAATTGCGGGATACCTTACTTCCGTCGGAAGTAAACGACGGCTTAAGTAGTAAAGAGCATTTTCTTTACCCTCATCATTGACACAGGCTAACGGGGCTCGAGGGAGTCGTCTAGAGCCGCGGTGTAAAGTATCGGCGGTCTACCGAGGCCGGGGCTGCTAAGACGGGAGGTGTCATTAAATATTGTTTAATGTCTTCGAAGGCCTTACGGCATTTCTCTTCCCAAATAAATTTGGCGTCCTTTTTAACTAGTGCCGAGAAAGGCTGACACCTACTGACGGGTTTGAGATAAAGCGTCGAAGATATGCCGGCTTCCCTTGAAAAGATCGTAGTTGTTTTAAGGTTTTGGGAGGCGGCATTTCTAAGATGGCTTTAATCTTCTCGGGTCGATTTCAATTCCACGATGTCGGACAACGAATCCTAAGAATTTCCCGGAGGTGACGCCGAAGGCGCATTTTAAGGGATTCATCTTAAGGTTAAATTGTCTTAATCGTTCGAAAACAATTCTCAAATCATACGAGTGGTTTTCCTTTACTTTGCTTTTGATGACGACATCGTCCACGTAGCACTCGACTTGATTGTGGATGAGATCATCAAAAATTCTTGTCATTGCTCTTTGGTAAGTTGCTCCTGCGTTCTTCGGTCCGAATGGCATCACAGTGTAGCAAAATACTCCGATCGGCGTTCGAATGCTTGTAAGCTTTTCATCTTACGGAGCCATTTTTATGCTGGTTGTATCACGAAGATCCATCCATGAATGAGAATATTTCATGTGTCGAAGTAATATCGATCATCGGTTCTGGAATTGGTAGAGGGAATTCATCTTTTGGACATGCCTTGTTTAAATCTCCGAAGTCCACACAAATTCGATCGACCATTCTTCTTTCGACTAGCACCACATTGGCTAACCAGGTCGGGTATTGTTCTTCATGGACAAATTTAGCGTCTATTAGCTTTTTAACTTCGGCTATGACTTGTTGTTCGATTTCCAGGACGCATTCTTACGGGACCTTGTCGACTGGAACAGTAGGATCCACTCCTAACTTATGGACTGCAACCTGCGGGGCTAATCCTGGCATTTCATCGTAGCTCCAAGCAAAACGAGTCTTTAAATTCCATTAATAACTTGATTATTTCTTCGGAGTCTTCTTTATTGAGTAAGGAGCTAACAAAGGTAGGTTTAGGCTCTTTGCTAGTACCTAAGTTAACTTCAGTTAACTCATCTATTGTGGATTTAATTTCTTCTTCGAATTCGGTGGAGCGTCTCCAATTTGTAAATCTTCGAGTTCGTACGTAGTTTCCATGCGGTTTTCATTGGACTTGCAAGTGACAACCAAACAAAATTCGGTATCGTCGACTGACCTACTGTGCCGAATCCGAGTCCATACTTTGAATTGGGTGGACGACCGGAGTTATTCCATAATTTTTCAAAATGTTGTGATTGGCCTTTTGTCCATTGTCGAGGTAAGAAACCACGTTGAATTAAATTTTGAACACGGGGAGAGTACCACTCAAAGGTAATTCCATTAATTCGATGAAGTGACATCTTCGAATTGTACATTATTTTCAGTTTTGGAGGAAGAAGCACCACGGTAGAATTTGATCGGCTTTGCACCGTCGCTACGTACCTCTTTGACCTCCATACTCTCGATCTTATTAGAATGGATCGGAGTTAGGGTCATAGTATGTACGTAGTGGTTAATCTTCTCGTACATTGATTTGTATTCTTCGTTCTTTTCATCTTCGAGGGAGATCTTGTATTGCGGCTTCTTTCGACTTATTGTCGCTGCTTCTTGCTTGATTTCCTTTTCCTCTTCAGAACTATCATCCCAATCAACATTGATGGCTGGTTTCTTCTGTCCAATTGTCCTAGTGTCTCTACCACGGCCTCATCCCCGGCCTCGACCTCGGATGCGAGTTGTGGAGAAACCTTCACCATCTCGCCGGAAGGGAGTGGTGAGTGACTGTTGGACTAGAACTTCAGATTCTTCGTTGTCTCGCACTTTCTTTGCTTCATTTGTTATGGTATCTCTGGAGAAGATTGTTTTAATTGGCGGTGCATAATAAGCCGCATCTTCGTGGACTCCAATCTCATGTACGGAGAATGGTTGTAAGTCACCTTTGATGCACTTGTTCCCCTCCATCGTAGTACTTGATGCACTCTGGTGTAGAGATGATGGTACCATCCTGTTTTCATGTATCCATGGTCGGCCCGAGTAGAGCGTTGAACGACGTTTCGAATCGATTATATGAAATTTTGCGGTTGTCTTTGCTAAATCACCGGTCTTCATCGGTAGCGTTATTGACCCGAGGGCTCTTTCTCCTTTACGGTTGAATCCTCTTAATAACATTTTGTCGGCCTCGAGCTCACGAGCATCAATTTCCAAGTATGCTAGTGTTCGAAGACTCATTATATTGATTGATGCTCCTGGATCCACCAAAACTGCGGAGAGCGTAAACTTCCCGATTGTAACTGAAATGTACAACGGTCGGTTGTGATCTGCTGTCCCCAGTAGTAGGTCATTGTCCGTGAAGGTAACACCTCGCTGTTCCTTTAACGAGCAAACCTCATCTAAGGAATCTCCGGCCATTTGAGCTAAGCAAATTTCCGGATCGAAGTAAGGCCTTGATCGAGCTTCTCTCATTTCCTTTGATAAGATGAGAGCATCGTAGATGCTCGGTTTGGTCGGTAGTTTCCTAAGATGGGCTAGCACGTTGTAGTCCACTTTGTTCTCATGCGTCTCGGCTTCTTCTCGAACGGGTATTTCTTCTGTTGGGGTTGGTTCTTCTTGAACAACCACCTGCTTTCCTTTGTCTTTTGGACCCATTCTCGGAGGTAGAACTTTTCCACTTCTCGAGTTGACTTCGTAATTTCTTCGAATCTAGCGTTGAGTTCTGTTGGTGTCTCCTCTCGAATCGGAATGACGGGCTCTTCCGGATTATCTTCAAAATCTGAAGGCTCTAACTCTATCGTAACTGGAGCTCCTCGAAACTCACAGATAGATCCGTTGCTTGTTGAACTCTCGTAGCCTCCTTGATGGATGCCTTCTTTGTCATTGTGATCGTCGAGATCATGTATGATTTGAGAATTGTTGTTGGTATCGAAATCGACGCTCGGATTGTCGCTAGTTACGTAATCGTTAGAAACGATCAAAACGTAGCCAACGCCATCACCCTTATCATTATATGATCCCACCGAAGTGAGCGAGATAATCATACAAAATCGAGAGGTTCGAGGGATTTCTCCCCGAATCGGAAACAACTATCCTAGGATAAGCAGCCCCTAGTCTAGCCTTAGGAGTCTCAGTCCCCTCTTCTTCGTCAATTTTCTTCTTCTCTTCGATTTTCTCCTGTCGAGGTGGTTCTTCTATCGCAAGTGATAGTACCGGCTTAACGAGGTCTCGAACTACGAATTGAAGCTCGCACCGAAGCGGTTCGAATGTTGTCTAAAATCTTCTTCGAAGATCTCGTCCGAGCGGTAGTCCATCCATCGTTGGTTGCATAGGGATCTATCGGAATGACGGGATCGGTTGAGATAACATTGACGGAACCTCCTTTACGGGGTTCCTTCATGTACTCCTTCGGGATTGTTATATTTCCTTTCCGAAGGTTATCGTTGAGCCAACTTTTGAAGGTAATGCGGTCTTCTATCTTGTGCCCAAGCATCCGATGGTAGGGGCAAAAGTTGGGATCACCTTTCTTGTTGACTTCCTCCGGTCTTTTGGGCTCGGCGAGTTGGAAATCGGAGTTTTCATTAAGCTACGGAACATCTTCGGTCTTGCTTCATTTTTGAACGGATATTCTCTGCTCGAAGCTCCCTCGATGTACGTTGCGGACGAGACGGTTGTTCATACTTGCGGAGACGACTGATAATTGGACCGGGCTTGCTTGGTAATTTTGTTGTGGTTCTCTGCGGCCGTTACGGTGGTATTTGCATCGGTTGTTTGCCTTTGTCAAGCTGCATGCAACGACCCAGATTTCTTTTCGAAAGTCTTCACCGGCTTCGCTCGTCCGTCTTGTCGGCAAAACTTAATTGCTTCGCCTCTTCTTGCAAGCTTCCGGCCTTGCTTAACAACTTCTCGAAAGTCTTAATAGTGAATCCCTTGAGGAGAAGTGCTTATCGGGCCGTGAATGCTTTTAAGCAAGATGCCGGTCGCATGTTGTTCTTGCGGTTGTGGTTCACACTTCATGCTTAAGTTTCTCCATCGAAGTATGTAATCCACCAACGTTTCATTCGGCCTTTGTTTCTCTACCACTAAATCACCTCTAGTGATGTGGTGCTGAGCTCCGGCAAATCGCTTAATGAAAAGACTCTCTAGCTGCGAGAATGTCTTCACGAGACCGTTGGGTAATTACGCATACCGGTCGAAGGCGATTCACGACGGACTACTAACGAACTATCGGAAGAGTAACGCATCGCTCCCGCCGGCATTGCAACAAGCTGGCACGAAAGTGTGCAACATGCTTGTCGGGGATTCCCGGTTCCGTCGAAGGTCTTAAACGAGAGGTGGTACGAAGCCTTTCGGGTATTGGACGGCGTCGAATTCTTCGGGTAAGGTCTACCCGTCCGAATAGATGTCCCGTTCTTCGATTGTGCTAAGGCTTCTCGCTTTCGTTGCTCTACCAAGTTCTTGATATCCTTTTCGGGGATCATACTTTGTGTTGTGTCCTTTTCGATTGGTCATCCCCATTGACGGATGTAATCTCCTTTCCTCCGTCTACGATGTGAATGACTTACGGGGTGTCTCTCTATGTGGTTGTACTTGACTGCGGAGAGTGGCCGAGCTATGGCCATCCCTTCCATCCTCTTCGCCATTTGAGCGATCGTGTCGTCCTTTTCCTGAAGGCTGTCTCTTCATCGGTTCGGCTCCTCTCTTCTGCCAGTTGCGGGAGCACCTTGAGAAGCCGATGAAGCTCGTGTCTCGACCATGTTAATTTACGCATATTCGTTGTCCATGAATTCCGATGAGTCGATCTCATCTCCGAACTTTTCTTCTCTTTCTTTTGCCAACCGTCGGATGTCGGTTCTCAACTTTTCCATGGCATCTTCTAGCGGAGCATTACGTGTATCTTTGTGGTTGTCATGCGATGGTTGCCGGGTCCTTTTTCACGAGTCCCCTTCATCGCAGTAGCACTTTCTTCAGATTCCAGCCTCCTGGCGAGACTTTCTCTCTCGGGCTGCTGTTTCAATCTCAACTGCCCCGTAGTGGGACGCCACACCATCCTTCTAGCAGCAGAAGGTCTAGGACCAGATGGTCTATCGGCCAAATGCTGGAAGGTGGTATCCTCCCTAATCTGTAACCCCGATACTACGACGGGCGGGCTAGCCTTCATTCTCTTGCTTGGCTTTTCTATCATGACGGCGGGTTCTACTCGAGGCCCAAGACGGGATTTGACCGGCACCCGCCCTATCCTTCGTAGAATTTCGACACGGGGCGGTTTTCCTTCCTTGCTAGCTTTTCTACCAAAGTTTGCGGTCGAGTAAACGACGTAGTTCGATTCTTTTCTTGCGGCTATCGTTGTAGTATGCGGGTCTGTGGTAATGTGGCGGCAATCTTTCGAACATTCTCCTCATCCTCTGCGGCGGAGAGGGGATGGAACACTGCTTCCACCCAAAAGTGGTATGTAGTCGGGCGGTGGTGTATATTACGGTAACGGTGTATATTCGGCAACTCCGGAATTTCCTCCGGGAAGGCAATCTCGGCGGCTACGGCTTCCCTGGCGATCCTTCTATTTCTATTTCTTCTTTGGGTCTTTGTCAGCGACGGAATCTTCGAACTGGACCCGATTTCGAAGACGGAAGGTCTTACGGGGAAGATCCGTACCCTCCACGGTAACGGGTTTATCATAGTTACGGATTCCTTTCCCCTTTGATTTGGCGAAGTCGGGGTAGGTGCAGAAACAACTAGACCAGTGGGGGTAGTAAGAACAGTCCTCCTGCGGACGGCAGTACTCCTGGTCGGGACCCTTTGCAGGGGAGGAAACTCTTGGGCCGACCTAAGGTTGAACTCAAGCAGTGGCTCTTCAGCTTCAGATACCTTGTTTGTCAGTGCAAAGAGGGAGACGTCGGTGACCTTGACGTTCGTGTTTTCAAATCCTCGTCCAAATCGGATGACCCCATTGTCGGGTAGCTCATCCTTATAGACGGCGAAGTCCGATCCGTTGGTGAAGGAGAAAATCGGTTTCGGGGCTTCCATTTCTGCAGGGTAGATTCGGTTGTCGGTCCCGAGTTATGCTTCTTTTCTTTAGGACGAAAAGAAAGGAATTGAAAAGAGTCCGAACTCATTCTTTGTTCATGTATTTATAAGAAAGAATCATTTGTTAAAAGAATCACTTATTAGAGGGTTTGTTTATTTAGAACGGAATGTTCAAAGGTGTAGAGAAGGTAAGGAATCCGATTCAGAGTTGGAAAGGGAAAGAAAGTCTTAAGCAAGACTTCTCGACTCGAAGGACCACTCCTAAACTAACACTTATCGGGGGTCCACCCCACCTCAGAAATGAGGTAAAAGGATCTCGGAACCTCTCTCGTTTAGGGGTGTCTAAACGGTGGCTCCTAAATCCGAGAGAATGTTGGCTATACTTGTTCAAGATAGAAATGAACATAGTATTCCAACGGAAAGAAGGGTAGTTTGATCCATTAGGGACATGGATACACTACCGATTTTTGAAAGCAGAATTATTTGATTATAATGGAGAGAGGAATTGTCCCCAGCGGAGTCGCCAGAAGTTGTCGGCATATTTTAGGTTGTATTGTATTTTAAAAGGGGGGTCGCCTAACAGAAGTTGTCGGCGAATTTAAATTTTAAATTTGATTTAAATATATATATAATTTAGAAAGTAGTATTTGGCTTTGAAAATAATTTTTAAATTTGAAAGTTTTAAGATATGAGATTAAACCGATCTCACATCCCAAATAGTTTATATAAACGAGCACCGCACCACAAACCGTGTATCTATCCCTAAAGATAGACACACCGCTCGAGGGTGGGGCTCGATCAAATAAACTAGAAGTTTTGTGACATACGTTTGGTACGCGAACCAATTTTATAAGCCGACAAATTCCACCGCTTAATATGAAAGTATCAAACGGGGTTTATATTACACGGGTTCTTTAAAATTCCCTATAAGGGCAAGCCCCTATAGTTAATTACATCTTAAGTGACGGGAATCACCTAAGAAAACTCTCGATAATAACCAATAATTCTGCTTTCAAGAATTTCAAAGTTTAAGGTTTTCAAAGATTGAATTTTGGAATTTCAATAGGGAATGGATCAAATTTTGGAACGTTTTGTTTTGTGAATCTAAAGGAGGAAAGGTAGGAGAAATCACTGATTCGAAGTGAACTTCGGTAATTTCCCGACTATCCTATCGTTTGGCTTGAGTTTAGGAAAGTCCTAATACTTATTTAAATGTTTTGATCTTGCCAATTTTAATTAATTAGGGCTTATATTTGTATGATAAAATCAAACAAATAGCCTAGAAGATGTGAGGGTTTGTTGTCGTATCGGACGACTACCTCGGAATCCTAAGACCGGTTAGGGCTTAATTTGCATAAAATGATTATGCAAGTGCCTAACGAAAAGGTTGAGGATTTATGTTGCACTAGGCAAACTACCTCGAAGTCCTATGGCTTGGTTATTTAATTCTAGGAAAGTTTTGTTGAAATAGGTTCAAGTTTCGCTGACGACGATGGCCGTGCTGCCCACCATGCTCCAAGCTCCTTGTTGTTGCAGAGGTTTAGTTTTAGAAATCATAAATCGGGGGATGAGAAAAGTGTTTTGGTTTAGAGAAAATCTTAATTTCCAAGTGTTTTTTACGTTTTAATTAAAACAAATCTTAAAGTTGATTATAACGACACCGGTTAAGATCCCACGGTTCCATCCTTCGGCATCATTATTTTTATCGGATTCACTTAGTCCGGATGAATTTGCTAAACTCAGTTGAATGAGTTCCACACTTTCATTTAGGCACGTGGGAAATCCAGTTAGCAACACGTAGGTTACATCATCCGAGGTATTCCCGATCATCCAACGGGACGTTTTAATTTAGTTGCAATTGTAGTTTTGTGTTCTGTTTGTGATTAAATTTTGAGTTGTTTTATATTTTGAAATGTTGTGGCGGTGAATTTTATCTTGCAATGACTTTTAACTTAGTTTTGGTTTTCGGTTTTAGGGATCTATCCTAAAGGTGTGGGTTTTCATGCAACGGTTGTTTTATCATGCAAGAAAAGTAAAGTGCATTTGCAAGAAAGTAAATTGCAAGAAAGTAAATTGCAAGAAAGTAAATTGCAATAAAAAAATAAAAGCGTACACGGAGGGTCTTCCCGTCATCCCAAGTTGCACTTAAAACACAATTAGAATATTTAAGCAAGTTCCTAGGTAAAGCTAAGGGAAGGGTTATGGTTTTCTACCAAATTCCTAATCCTATAGCTAGTCAACTCCTATGACGTCTAGGTTCTTTGTGTTTTTGTTTGAAGACGATTTTCATCATCAAAGGACAATTAAATCCAATTGTTCTTATAAATATCCTATCATATTGAGGAAGTGCTTAAGAAGAATCTTAAACATCTTTTCAATATTCCTAGGATTGTTTTAAGTACAAATGAATTTAATTATATAAATGAATCAATCGTCCGAGGTTTTCAAGTTTTGTTAACTTGCTCAGTGAATTAAGACATTTGAATATCTTATGAGTGAAGTAGCACTTCATTTAATGTTCCATTTAGGAGTTATAATAATCAAAGCTTTCAAGGGTAAATTAGTATTCAAATGATTTGATTTAAGTTAAAGGGTTTAAATTTGGAATAGTGTTCGAGTTGCTTTATATTTAATTTCCTTTATGTCTTAGGTGATGTTATATTTAATTGACTTAATTTAATTGAGTTTTAATTTAACTTAATTTAATTTAATTTGATTTGATGTTTAATTAATTTGATTTGATTTAATTTAATTTAATTATTTAATTTAATTTAATTTAATTGTTTAATTTAATTTAATTTAATTTAATTTAATTTAATTTAATTTAATTGATTTAATTTAATTTTAATTTGATTTAAATTTAATTTAATTTAATTTAATTTAATTTAATTGATTTAATTTAATTTTAATTTAATTTAATTTAATCCAATTTAATTTACTTAATTTAATTTAATTTTTAATTTAGTTTTATCTTTAATTTTAATTGAAATTTTTGAAAGAGTTTAATAATTTAATTTTAGTTTAATGATTAAGTCTTTTAATATTTTGAATTTGAATTATCATTTTAATTAAGAGTTGAATATTAATGAGATGATTAATTTAGGGATTTTTAAATTAAAGAATAAATCTCTTCCTAATAAATATCCCTTATTTTAATAATTCCAATTTTATTATTCTTCCAAATTTAATCTATTATTTAATTAAAGTTTAATCATTTTAAAAAATTGTTTAATGAGTTTCTACCCTTTAATTATTTAAATTTCAATCATCCAAATCAGATTAAGATCAAATGTTTTACTTGTTGATTTCTTATTAAACCTAAAGTTTTAATTAAGGGTTAAAAGTTTAATTACCATTTTACCCCTTAAGCTTAATAATTTCATAACTTACTAAATTGAACTCAAATGAACTTGAAATTTTTATGTGACTTCACTCATATGTCAATAAAGACATGAGAGGAGAAAATGTGATTTTTCTATATTTAATTTATTTATATAATTATTTTTGGTGGAAAATAGAGATTTTTAAGGAAAATTTGATAACATGACCAAAGGAAAGTTTCTGTCCTTAAGAAAATTAGGGAACATTTCTAATGAACAGAGAAGCACTTGGACCAATTTTGGTGATTTTTTGAATTATATTATTTTTATTATAATTATTTTGAGTTTTGGAGTGTTAATTAATTTAAAAATAAAATAAATGTTGAAAAATGGGTTTTATATTTTTCAAAAATCTCTCTGATATCAAGGAAACCAGAGAATCAAATTTTGCAATTTTCTGATTTTTCTATGATTTATAATAATTATTTTAGTGAAAATGCTAGAAAATACATTTTTTTAATTTTAAAATTACCCTAGGGCTTTAAAATTCAATATTTCACTAAATAGACCTAGGAAAAATGTGGGATTTGCTCCTAAGTGATTAAAATTCAAAATGTGACATTTTGGTGAATTTTATTATTTTTGTGATTTTTATTATTTTTTAATTATTAAAAATATTAAAATATTATTAAAAATCAACTTTTTTAGAAAATTGAAATTTTAATTTTCTTAGGTTCCCCTGATATCAGAGAGGCTTCAAAACCAATTTGGTGAATTTTTGAAAAGTATTTTAAAAGTTATGAATTTTTAAAGTTTAAAATGGCTAAGTGACTTAATCAACCCAATTAGTGGGGCTAACCAAGTCCAATTGACCTCAAATTTTTATGGTGGATTCCTCTGATCCTAAAGGTCAGTGGAGAATTGATTTCAAGTCAATTTGATACCTGGTTAACTCTAATTAATTAAAGACCTATTTTGGGTGTTTAAGTCAATTAGGGTTGTTTTGAATGAACTAAGCCAAAATCTATTTTTCCTAGGGTTCTCTGGTCATAAGGAACATCACCAAATTTTCCTAGAATTTATTTCACAACATGCTAATTTTTGGAATTAAAATACTCAAAACAGTGACCTGAACTTGAAAAATCAAGAACTCTTCATAGGGATGGCCTCTGACTTTGGAAAATTCAGAGAATGTTCCCAAATTCAGAGGCTTCAAAAGCCCTATAGTCTCATGCCATGGTGAATTGTATGCATGCATGGAGAATTAAAACAATGCAGAGAGTAAATAAATTATAAAAAATAAAATACTTGATGAAATTAAATGATTTCTTTTCCACATTATTCTCCTCTGTTCACTGAGCAAGAGGGTATTTTTATTTTATTTTTGTGATTTTTCTACACAAAGATATGAATTTTTGAAGTTTCTGATATTTAATAAATACATTAAATACCCTATTTATCTACTTATCCACGCGGCGCCAGCGAAACATCGGCAGCTCCGAAGGGGTACGTGTCGCGCTCCCATTCGACGCCGCCACTTGAGTCAGCAGCCCGGGCCCCGCGGTTCTCGCACCGTTTCCTGGTCCGACGCCATCTGAGCCGTTCGTCCGCGCGTGTATTGAATGGACGGCATCCGTTCATCGTCCCCAAGTGTTCTCGCCCGAGAGCCGTCCACACTAAATCCCTAAGATCTCACTCGATTCTCGATGGATTTTTACGTTCTTATACTCTATGGATTCGTCTTGAAGAGACGAACACATCTATACGGCTAACATGCATTGAAACTAAGGCATTTGAAATAGAGAATCTTCAGAAGCTCGGGATGAAGAGTTAGCTCATACCTTGGCTCAGAGAAGTGTGGCTTCAATCCGAGAGTTGTTGCACCTTCGATTGGGTCCTAGCAAGCTCCGGATGAAGTCTCCGGTGCAGTGAATTGTCCGGATATGATTTCGACCAAGCCCGATCACAAAGCTTGGAGGCTGGAGCAAGCTGGGTGGTACGGAGATGGGGCTTTTGCTGGTGAACACCTTCCCTTGGTACGGTGAAGGTGTAGAGCCAATCGATTTGAGAATTGGCTCAGCTGTGGAGAAGTGTCCTGGTTTTGGGTGGAATTTCGACTATGAAATTGAGCTTACAGAGGAGAAATGGCAGGGGGATTTCACTGGGGATCAAGTGCTCTAAAGGTGGAGAAGGGTCTGGAACAATTTTGGCAGAGTTTTGGCAAGGTTTATGCTTAGCTTTCCTTCATGGCCGAGAGGGGTGGAGTTTAAATAGGAGAGGGTGGAAGGCCTCTCAGGGGGAGTTAGGGCTTGGGATCAGCTGCTCTGGTGAGGAGAAGATCAGCCATGGTAGCCACTGGGGATGGGGCAGCTCAGCAAGTGAGAATTTCAATGTTGGCTCACATGTGAGCTCTCGGCCATGGTGTTTTCCGGCGGTCTGGTGGCCGGCCGGCCAGGCAATGGTCACCATCTTGGTCAGGTGGGTCAGGGCTGGGGTTTAGTGTAGGCAATTGGCAAATGGACATGTGTAAAGGCTTTGATCCAAAGTGGAATGAGGCATGGCTAGATTTGGACCTAAATGGGTCAACCCACCCATTTGGGCTAGGTGCACCACCCAAGGCCTGGTTTAGGCTGAGGAGAAAGTGATTTGGATCGGCTTGATTAGTGGGGTCAAGTCACAATCCAAGTACAATTAGGCTTAAGCATGGTTTAGTGGAGTCATGGAAGTGGTTAATCACCTTTAGGAATTAAGGAAAGAGCCTCCTCCTTTTGCCCAAAATGGCATGGTGACAGGTAAAGAGGCTCTCATGGCTTGCATATGGCTTGTGCATGGCTCCATGGCTCCATTTGGCTTGGGAAAAGTGAAGTCAATTTCATGGAAATGGATTTAAGGAAAATTTTGGTATTTAGGGGTGATTTGGCATGAGGCTTGATTTGGAATTATTTGATGATGAATTTAGGACTTAGGGATGATTTTAATTGAAAGTATGATGAGGGGAAATGTCATATGGGCTTTGGAAGAATTTTTGGGGCTTTGGATTTGGTGGAAGTGGGCTTTTAAAATGGCTTAAGGAATGGGCCCTTAAGTTTAAAAAATGAATTTATGGATGGGAATTTTGTAAAGAGGTTGGGCCAAATAATTGTTGGGTTTAGCTCATGGATGTGTCATGAGTGATTTGAAACAAATTGGGGGTGGTTTGGGCTTGAATTGGGTTGGATTTGAATTCTTTTGGTGAATGGGCCAATATAGGTCCAAGTGGGCCAAGTTGGGCCAATGTTGAGCTAGGGTTGAAATTGATGTAAAATTAATGTTGAGAAATGTTTATGGGAGTGTTTCAAAGGAGTTTTGACTTTGGTTGGGTTTTGATTTTGGGGTTTGGGTTCATTTGGGTTAGGTTTGGGTTTAGGTCAAAAATGGGCCTTTTAGCTTTGGGTTGAGTTTGAGTGGGGTTTGGGTTCACATTTTGGGCAAATCATGCTAGGGTTTTGTTTGTGGGGATGTTAAGGAGGATTTAGAAAAGGTTTGGGGTTAATTGGAGTTGAATTGGGTGAGTTTGGGTTAAGTTTGGGTCATGGGTCCAAATTGGGCTTTAAGGCCAAAAGTGAGATTGGATCCAAATGTCAATCAAATTGGACTTGGATTTGGTCTAGATTGGTATTGGGAATGTTGAATTGAAGTTTAGAATTGAATTGGACCAGAATTTGGGTCAATTGGATAGGTTTGGTTTAACATTGGGTTCACTTTGGGTTAAAATGGGTCAATTTGGGGGTTTTGACAAAAGTAGGTTAAATTGACAAAATTGGCCCATGGTGTAGTTGGACAAAATGAAATTGGGAATATTTAGGATTTTCTAGAATTTTCTGGGAATTTTCTGAATTTTTGGATTTTTAGGCCAAGAAGGGTATTTTGGGTATTTGGAGGGTATTGGGGGGTATTTTTGGAATCTTTGGTATTTTTGGGTATGGATGATCAATTTGAGTGATGTGGAGATGTTTGGGATTGATTTTGGAAAATTTTGGGTAATTTGGAAATTTTGCAAAAATTTGGGTAATTTCAAGGGTTTTGGGTAGGTTTAGTAGGTGTAGGGTCCCGGGGGTCAAAAATTGAAAATTTGGGAAATTGAAGATTGAGTGAATCTAGGTGGAAAAAAGTCATTTTGGTTGAGCCATGAAGTCATTTCAAGCCCATATGAGCCAGGAAAGGACTCATTTGAGGCATTCACTATGTTGTTTCTAACCCTCTTAGCAAGAGCTTAGGGGTTAAGGACCATCCATGTGAATCACCTACATGAGTCGGGAGGTTAAGTTGGGTATGGGTGTAGTTTTAGGAAGTGTGTGGAAATGTAGTGTGTAAGTGTAGTGTAAGTCAGCCCCTTAACCGGACCGGGCCACCTGGGCAGGTCCCAAGGCCAAAGAATCCTATAGGAACTCATCCTTTAAACTTCCACATTTGATTTCAACCCTCTAGGTGATTAGGGGTCTATAGTCAAGTTTGTGGAGTTTGCAGGGAGTTTAGAAGTGGTTTGAATTTCTAAAAGGCGGGTTCCAATTCTAGTCCTCTAAGATAGTCAAAGGAAAAGCCTAAGGCTAGATCCTAAGCACTAAAAAGAAGAAGGGAAGACCTCATCAAAAATGAGGTCAACATCGCTATCATAAACTGGCATTTTTTCCAATTAAGAACTAAGTTTGTTTCTTCACAGCATTTAGGAACGCATGATCAATGTTCTAAACATGATTCAAACGTAGTTCTAAACACCTAAAAATCATCCATAAAAACTTCAATTACTTTTTCTATCAAATCAAAGAAAATAGTCATCATACATCTCTGAGATGTAGCAGGGACATTACAGAAACCAAAAGGCATTCTTTAGAAAGCTGGTAAATATTATTTTCTCTTGATTCTTAGGAGAAATTTATATTGGGTGATAATCAATATATACATCTAGAAAACAAAAATATTTATGTCCAACTAGTTTATCCAACATTTGATTCAGAAAGCGTAATGGGAAATGATCTCTCCATGTGGCAAGGTTTAATTTTTTATAATCAATGCATATTCACCATCCTGTAACTTTTCTAGTTGTATTAATTCATTCTTTTCATTAATAGTTACAGTAACTCCTACTTTCTTAGGAAAACAGTGAATAGGAAAAACCCATGCACTATCTGAAATAGGATAGATAATCCCAGCATCTAATCACTTTAAAATTTCTTTCTTAACTATTACTTTCATAATGGGATTTAATCTCCTTTGAGCATCAACACTGGGCTTCCAGTTCTCTTCCATAAGGATTTCGTGCATATAAATTGAAGGACTGATTCATTTAATATCAGCAATTGTCCATCTAAAGGCTTTCTTAAATCTCCTAAAAAATTTTAGCAAACACACTTTTTCTTCTGATGTTAAATTTGAGGAAATTATAACTAGCAAAGTTGAGGAATCACCTAAAAGTCCTATTCTAAATGCTTAGGATGTAACTTCAATTCAAGTTCAGGAGGTTTCTCATATGATGGACAAAAAGATTTGTCTTTTTCTGCCATGTCCAAAACTTCAAAATTTTCTTGAACAAAATTTGAATTTTCTTCAATAAAAGAATTAAAAGGTTCTAATTCCTCTTCTTACTCGCGTTCTAATTCTTTCATTTCTGAATTCTCTTCATAAGTTGTTTTGAAATGGTATTCAGTAAGATATCTATTTGCATCCATCCTGAAACATTCATCATCTTTAACTTTTGAAGGGTATTTCATTGATTTGGAAATATTAAAAGTGATTGTTTGATCATTGACACACATAGTTAATTCCCTTTTTTGAACATCTATCATTTCTCTGCCTATTACTAGGAAATGTCTCCCTAAAATGATAGGCATCTCTTTATTTTCCTTCATATCTAACACAATGAAATCAACAGGAAAGATAAATCAATCCACTTTCACAAAAACAACTTTTACAACTCCCTTAGGATATGTGATAGAACAATTTGCTAATTGCAAGGTAACAATTGTAGGAGATATTTCTTCTAACCCCAGTCTTGTAAATATAGATAATGGCATTAGGTTAATACTTGCACCCAAATCACATAAAACTTTTTCAAAAAATCTGTCTCCTATCGCACATGGAATTGTGAAGCTTACAGATCTTTAAGTTTTTCAAGAAGTTTTTTCTGAATTATAGCACTGCACTCCTCACTAAGTGTAACAGTCTCATTATCTTCAAACTTTCTTTTTCTATTAAGATTATCCTTCATAAACATCACAAAGCTTGGCATTTGTTCTAAAGCTTCAACAAAAGGAATATTAATTGTAAGCTTTTTAAAGATTTCTAGAATTTTTGAAAACTGTTTATCCAACTTTTGTTGACGAAGTCTTTGAAGAAGTGGTGGTGGTGGCTACTTTTCTAAATAAATCTTATGTTGAGAAATAATTCTCTTGAAATCTTGTGGAGCGTCTTCTTTAGATTTTTCAATTTCTTCTTTATCTACTTTAATCTCTTTTTAAACTCTGCTTTCCAACCCTCTTCCACTTCTAAGTTGAAAAACCTTTACTTGCTCTTTATTCCGGCCTTTAGGATTAACTTCTGTATTACTAGGAGGTGTTCCTTAGGTTCTATTACTCAATGAATTTGATATATGTCCGACTGATTCTTAATATTTCTTATAGTAGCTTCTTGAATTTGTAACTATTTTTCCTTTGTAACACCACTTCTTCTATAGATAACTTTTTATCCTTAAATTGTTGATTATTATTGAAACTTGGAGGATAGGCAAGTCTATAATTACTATTACCTTGGTTGTTCCAGTTCCCCAATGGGTTTACTTTGCTGCTTCCCCATTGCTGCTTAGTACCACCCAAATTGTTATTCCAGCTAAAATTAGGATGGTTTTTCCATCCTGGATTATATTAATTCGATTATGGGTTATTTGACTTGTAATTAATAACATTCAAAGACTCAATTGATGTTTGAGAATCTACCATTTAGCCTAATGAATTCTCTTGAATCATTGGATTTGGTTAACAAACATTCATTCCAAATTGTTCTATCTTCCTTGAAATTGTATAAACTTGATCTGCTAACATGACAGAAGCTTTAAAATCATGAATATTATCAACCTTTTTAGGATGTACCCTTTTAGAGGGCCATTGAAAATTATTAGCAGTCATTTCTTCAATTAAAGTATAAGCTTCAAGAAATGGTTTAGAATTCAATGAACCACCAGGAACAACATCGATAATAAATCTAAGTGATACAACTAATCCATTATAAAAAGCTTGAATAATTAACCAATCTGGCACAACATGGTGTGGACACTTTCTTAGGAGTTCTTTAAATTATTCCCAAGATTCGTAAATAGATTCCTCTTCAAACTCACAAAAATATGTAATATCATTTTTAAGCTTCGCAGTTTTTGATGATGGAGAATATTTAGCAATGAATTTTTGTGCAAAGTTACCCCAAGTTCTGATACATCCAGGTGCTAGAGAATTCAACCATATCTTAGCCTTATCCCTAAGTGATAATGAAAAAAGCGTAAGCCTAATAGCATTATCAGAAACACCATCATATTTAAATGTAGCACAAAATTCTAGAAAATTGGTGAGATGTAAATTCGGATCTTAAGTTGGTGATCCCCAAACTGATGTTTAGATACCATTTGGATAATAACAGGTTTAAGTATAAATGAATTAGCAGCTACAGCTGGATTTTTAATACTATCATGAAGTTCATCCATTGTAGGGTTAACATAATATTTTAAAGGTCTTAATTCATGATGAATTTCAACATTTTGATTAATTTGATTTTTCATTTCTTGAAAATTTTGTATATTTAATTTTTTTTAATTTTTCTAGTAGTTCATTCTAATTTAAAATCCTAATGCACAAGTCCTTCAGAACCAGAACTTCGTATAAACT
The DNA here is from genome assembly GCA_022702705.1 of Papilionanthe hookeriana x Papilionanthe teres. Lineage (NCBI taxonomy): Eukaryota > Viridiplantae > Streptophyta > Magnoliopsida > Asparagales > Orchidaceae > Papilionanthe > Papilionanthe hookeriana x Papilionanthe teres. The sequence goes on along the minus strand of CM040439.1, from coordinate 12,799,026 downwards.
ATTACAACACAATAATAAAAAAACAATAAAAATAATATAAAGCACACAATAACATATATGGTTTAAAAAGGATTTTCTAAAAATAGAAAGTTTGTTTTTCTAAAAATTCTTTTTAGTTTATCTTTTAAATTTAAATCTAAAGAAAAATTTTTTTTTCTTTTTTTTTCCTAGGAAATGGTTCCAAAAACTTGATCCCGATTCTCTTTACTTCCTAATGAAAAATGATAAAATTTATGCTTTTGGTAATCTAATTAAACTTAATATTTTTGATATAAAATATTCTTGTTTACAATAGCGCCAAAAAACTTAATTCTGATGTAAATAAAAGTTCAACTGTGATATTTTAATTCAGGGATTCTACGCAAGTATATGTATCGTTATCAAGTACAATAAGAATATTTTTTATTAAGCCCCGAAATATCAATCCCACGAGAAAAATTTATTGATGATAAAAGATAAAAAAGTTTTTAGATCACAAAATATATTTAGAAAAAGACAATTAAATAGTTTCAGGTAATAGAAAACTTTTAAAATAAGATTCTTTTCTGTATTTTCTTAAATTGTAAAATAAAGTGAACAATTATCTAACTATATAAAGATTTTTGTAAGAGTTAACGAAGTATAAATGAAATATCATTTTCTTTATCATGAATGAGTAGTAAGTAAAGGAATTTTGTATTGGAAGTAATCAATATGTATTGTGCCAAATACGAGCAATTTTATTCTTTACCTTTACTAGAGATGCTATAAAAAACATTGGCTAGTTTAAAGATTGAATAGTTCTGAAGACGGGTTAGCTAGGGAAGATACTAGCTCTCATTCTAGAGTTCTCTCCTTTCCCTCCACTTAGGGCTAACCTCGCATCAAAACTTAAAACAAAAAAACAAATTAGGGGCTTTAGTCTGTCACCCTAAAGTTTCTAACTCTACACTCATCAAAGTATATTTTCTTATTTATTTACACAAAATTATATGAATTACTTTCTCATCCATACAATCCCATGTGATTCCTAACTATTGTTGATTGAGATAATACCTACTAGAATCTTACATGTTCTCACAAAAAATGTTAACGTCATGATTGGCCAAATCAAGAAGTAAATGAAGTACAAGGATTGAATCAACAATACTTCTTCCAACATTAAAAATCAATATTTCCACAAATTTCATCCAACATTTAATTACTTTACATTTTATAGAATATGATAAAGTACTCAGAATCCATGGAGAAAACACAAACACAAATAGTATTAAAATTAGAAACCATGTAAAATACACAAGAAGGCTCATTTAAAACCAAATGAAGTACAAAGATAAAAAATTATCTCAAGTTTATCTCCACCAAACTCTTGAATTTCCTTTGAATCTCTTCCTTTTTCTCACAAGCCTCACTTGGACTAGTCACCCAACCTAAGAGGGTTTAAATCTCTCTACACAATAGATTTTTACTTAGGATTCCCTACTCACCCTCGCCTCTACTAAGAAGGAGAAAAGTATGAAGAAACCCTAAGAAAGAATCCTATAACTTCTTACTTAAACTACTCTCTACAAACTCTAATTTTATCTCTCTAAAATAACTCAACATGCACACACACACACACACACTTCTCTTCAAGTCCCTCTTTGATATTTTCTTCAAAAGGTGCCTTGGTGTCTCTTCAAAATGTGTCCATATTTAATTAATATACCCAAGAGATGCATCTTTTCAAGTGAAAATTGAATGTTTTTTGGTGTCGTTGATTAGTTACTCATGTTTGTACCAAAGGATGCCTTAAAAACCTCTTTCAAATTTGACAAAAATTATTTAGAATTGCAAAGTAACTGTATGGCGCTTAAGCGCAGGGTCTCTGACGCTTAGACACAGCCATCTCTGTCTACTAACGCGTAGGCGCCAGATCTAGGCGCTTAGACGCCCTAGTTCATTTTAACACATTCTTCATTTTTGCTGCAAATTTGATCTTTTTTTACTCCTTCTGACATATTTGATCCATTTATGTGTACTTGAAAGAAAAACACACAAAAATCTTCCATTAAAGTGCAATATCATCAAAAATGGGTATAAAATGTGCATACAATATTACATATTTTAGGTATATAACATAGCCATGTGTCATCCACTGGCCAAGGTTTGTGCTACAAGGTGGCACGCAGGCTGAGAGATGAAAGGGGCTAAAGTTCCAATGAGGGTGAGTCACTCTGACTGAGATCAGTTTTAGCTTTCCTCCATTTTTGGGGCTCTTGGTTTTGAGCTTGCTGCCAGCCATGATAGTTGGCCAAGGTGTGGGAGGTCATTTTCCAAATATGGGAGGTCAGGGGTGAAAATTAGTGAGGTTAATTGGGTGGTGCCATTTGTGCATGTGTTGAATTTAGATGGAAAAATGGAGAGTGTATTTTGTGTCAACCTTAGGTTCAAACCATGTAAATAGGTTTGTCTAACCCATCATGATGGTTAGGCCTAAGGTTTAGCATCAGGGCTTGGGTGGTCAGGTCTCAATCATAGGGATTAGGGTTTAATTTTGGGTTAATGTGAGTCATGAGACATGTTAAGTGCTTTTTATGGGATCTTAAAAGGAGGTCCTCTTTTTGCCATTCAAGGAGTGGTGACTTTTGACCACATTATTGTGAGGTCTAAATTCTTCTCTTAAAGCTTATGATCTGTCCATAGGGCTTTATCTATTGACTATCCAAGGAGCTTGTGATGGGACCTACCTAACTTAGATACTGTAAACCATTTTTTATCTCTTTTTGTAGTCTCACATGGGTGGTCTCAAACCCTCAACATTTAGTTGAGTGGTTAGGGACCAATATATTGAAACTCAAGAATGAGTTCTTATAGAACCAAACTTAAGGATGCCTTGTCCATCACTCTACCCTACACCTCTTACTCAGACCATTCACACCCCATCACCACCTCATAACTCTAAATCCACGTCAAATTTACCCAAATCCAAGATCAAGTCCAACTTACACAAAATTTTCCAAATTTACCAAATTAACTCAAAATCACCCAAAATCAAACTAAATTCATTCCAAGACCATTCTAAACCTAAAATCCACTAAGATTTGCCAGATGCCTCAAAATTCCCATGGTGGCATCCAGAGTTGTAGGATGTCGGCTTATCGCTGGTCTGTCTCTACCGAGATTTTTTCGTATAGATGTCAATGTCATTGTTTGCAGTCTCCACTATATTTATCTATCTTATCACCCAAATATTCAAGAAATATTTTTTTTGAATCATGTACAAGATTCTCGGATATTAGGAAATTTGAAGAAAACAAGGGTTCATAAAAAAAAATTAGTAGAACAAGAAATGTCAGCGATAATCATTATACAAGGAGGATCACATGTGGAATTTTGATAACCAGAAGTTTCTAGGTGTGGTACCTATTCTGAGTTCTTAAATCTCATATAGGAGCAAGCTCCTATAGTTAATTAAATCTTAGATAATTAAGTTTATCTAAAAAAATCTTTTGATTAATGTTAACACTTGTTTTCTAAGAGATTCTAAGAACAAGGAAAGAAACATTAATGATCAATCCTAGGGGTAATTTGTTTCTAAATGTCATGTACAACCCTAAAGGTTTGATTTTGTCAATGTCATTTGTTACGTTGGTTTTTATTTTTATTTTGTTGTTTGTCATTTTTTCGTCGTTTTGTCTTGTAGTTTGTTATTTGTTTGGTGGCTATCCTAAAGTTTTAGGTTTTGTGACTATCATAAAAGCTTAATTTTTGTTTTGTTTTTTGTCTTGATTATGTCATTTTAGTTTTATTTTTAATGTCATTTATGTAATTTTTATTTTGTTTTGTTATTTGTCTAGTCTTCAGAATGAGGCCTTGCAAAACAGAGTTAGTAAACCCTAATAACATGAAAAATAAATCTAGAGCGAAACTTGTCTTTAACCTGCAAGAAAACAGTGTCAGAATGATTTAAATGAAATAATCTGAATTTTATTTCTTTAATTGTTGATTTAATTGATTTTGAATTAAATCTAATATGAATTAGATTTAAATTCAAGGTATTTTGAATTTAAAGATGTTTGGGTTAAGCTTAATATAAGCTAGACTTAAAGATAAAATCTAACATAAGTTAGATTTTAAGATTTTTAGACTCGATGTCTTTTAAATCAAAAGATGTTTGTGTTAAGTCTAATATAAATTAGACATAGAGATAAAATCTAACATAAGTTAGATTTTATGATTTTCAAATTTGATGTCTTTTGATCCTAAAGATGTTTAATTAAGTCTTACTAAAGTTAAAAATGGGTAAAATCATAGATTCAATATCATTTGAATCTTAAGATGTTTAAGTTAAATCTTAGATTCAGTGTCATTTGAATCTAAAGATTTTGACTTAGGCGTATTGGACCAAAGTAAGATTTGAATTAGATTTAATGTTGGTTGAACCTATTTTAAGTTTGAATCAATTATAATGTAGGTTGAACTTGAGTTAAGTTTAAGTTAAGTTCAATGTAGATTTAACGTAAGTTGAACCAAAGTTAATTTTGAATTAGGTCCAATGGGTTTGAGTTTGACTTAGTTTCAAGTTAAGTTGAACCTAAGTTAGGTTAAGGTTAGGTTCAATGTATATTAAACCTAAAGGTTTAGGTTTAACTTAGGTTCAAGTTGAATTGAACCTAAGTATAAGTTAAGGCTAGTTTCATTGTATGTTGAATCTAAATGGTTTGAAGTTGACTTAGGTTCAAGTTGGGTTGAACCTAAGTATAAGTTGAGGTTAGGTTCAATGTATATTGAACCTAAAAGGTTTAAGTTTAATTAAACCTAATTTGAGTTAGGTTTAGTTAATTGATTAGACTTAATAGTGGTAAAGTCTAATTGGATTATGATTAATTAAAACTAATTTAGGTAAGGTTTAATTGATTAATTAGACTTAATAGTTGTTAAGTCTAATTGGATTATGGTTAATTAAACCTAATTTAGGTAAGGTTTAATTGATTAATTAGACTTAATAGTGGTTAGGTCTAATTAGGTTAAGGTTAATTAAACCTAATTTGGGTAAGGTTTAATTGATTAATTAGACTTAATTGTGGTTAAGTCTAATTAGGTTTATTATAATTAAACCTTATTTAGGTAAGGTTAATTAGACTTAATCAGTGGTTAAGTATAATTAGGTTAAGGTTAATTAAACCTAATTTGGATATGTTTAATAGATTAATTAGACTTAATTAGTGGTTAAGTCTAATTAATTTAAGATTAATTAAACCTTATTTTAGTAAGGTTTAATTGATTAATTAGACTTAAATAGTGGTTAAGTCTTATTAGGTTAAGTTTAAATAAACCTTATTTAGGTAAGGTTTAATTGATTAATTAGACTTAATTTATGGTTAATTAAACCTTATTTAGGTAATGTTTAATTGATTACTTAGACTTCATTAGGGGTTAAGCCTAATTCAGTTAAAGTTATTTAAACCTAATTTTGGTATGGCTTAATTGATTATTTAGACTTAATTAGTGGATAATTCAAATTAGGTTAAGGATAGTTAAACCATATTTAGGTAAGGTTTAATTGATTAATTAGACTTAATTAGTGGTTAAGTCTAATTAGGTTAAGTTTAATTAAACCTTATTAAGGTAAGGTTTAATTGATTAATTAGAATTAATTTGTGGTTAAGTCTAATTAGGTTATGGTTAATTAAACCTTATTTAGGTAAGGTTTAATTGATTTCTTAAACTTAATTTGTGGTTAAGTCTAATTAGATTATGGTTAATTAAACCTAATTTGGGTAAGGTTTAATTGATTAATTAGATTTAATTAGTGGTTAAGTCTAATTAGGTTAAGGTTAATTAAACCTTATTTAGGTAAGGTTTAATTGGTTAATTAGACTTAATTAGTGGTTAAGTCTAATTAGGTTATGGTTAATTAAACCTTATTTAGGTAATGTTTAATTGATTAATTAGACTTAATTAGTGGTTAAGCCTAATTGGGTTATGGTTAATTAAACCTTATTTAGGTAAGGTTTAATTGATTAATTAGACTTAATTAGTGGTTAAGTCTAATTAATTTAAGGTTAATTAAACCTAATTTAGGTAATGTTTAATTAATTAATTAGACATAATTAGTGGTTAAGTCTAATTAGGTTAAGAATAATTAAACCTTATTTATTTAAGGTTTAATTGATTAATTGGACATAATTAGTGGTTAAGTCTAATTAGTTATGTCTAATTAGGTTATGTTTAATTAAACCTTATTTAGGTAAGGTTTAGTTGATTAATTAGACTTAATTAGTGGTTTATTTTTATTAGGTTATGGTTAATCAAACCTTATTTAGGTAAGTTTTAATTGATTACTTTGACTTAATTAGTGGTTAGGTCTAATTAGGTTAAGGTTAATTAAACCTAATTTGGGTAAAGTTTAATTGATTAATTAGACTTAATTAGTGGTTAATTTTAATTAGCTTAAGGTTAATTAAAATTGATTAATTAGACTTAATTAGTGGTTAAGTCTAAATAGGTTAAGGTTAATTAAGCCTTATTTAGGTAAGGTTTAATTGATTTCTTAGACTTAATTGGTGGTTAAGTCTAATTAGATTAAGGTTAATTATGGCTAATTAGGTCTAATCAGGGGTTAAACCTCATTAGGCTTTATGATGTTAAACCTTATGTGGTTAAGGCTTAACTTTGTTTATATAGGTCTAATTGGTGTCTTAGACTTAATTAGGGTTTATTAAGTTAAACCTAATGAGATTAGGGTCTAACTTGGTTTAATTAGATCTACTTGCTGCTTTAGACCTAATTAGGGATTATTAAGTTAAACTTAATGTGATTATGGTCTAACTTGGTTTAATTAGGTCTAGATGGCGTCTTAAACCTAATTAGGTTTTATTAAGTTAAACCTAATATGATTAAAGTCTAACTTGATTTTATTAGGTCTAAATGGTGTCTTGGACCTAATTAGGGTTTATTAAGTTAAACCTAATGATAATAGGGTCTAACTTGGTTTAATTAGGTCTAATTGGTATCTTAGACCTAATTAGGGTTTATTAAGTTAAACCTAATGTAATTATGGTCTAACTTAGTTTAATCAGGTCTATATGGTGTCTTAGACCTAATTAAAGTTTATTTAGTTAAACCTAATGTGATTAAGGTTTAACTTGATTTAATTAAGTCTAATTAATGCCTTAGACTTAATTGTGGTTTGTTAATTTAAACCTAATATGATTAAGGTCTAACTTGGTTTAATAAGGTCTAAATGGTGTCTTAGACCTAATTAAGGTTTTTAAGTTAAACCTAATATGATTAAAGTTTAACTTGGTTTAATTAAGTCTAATTGGATTCTTAGGCTTAATTAGGGTATATTATGGTTTAACATTAGTTGGGGTTTAGGTTAGGTCCATTTGGGCTTGGATCTAAAGGTAGCGGTTTTGGACTTGGTTTAATCTGGGGTGAACCAAGCATAAGGTTCCTAGGCTAACACTTAGACCTAAAGGTTTTAGGGTTTTAAATGTAATGTTTGAATTTACATTCTTAACCCTAAGTGATAGAAATGTCATTTTTTAAATTTGTAAATGGCTAGAAGTTGTCATTTTAGAGTTTAGAAATGTCACTCTAAATTTCCTAAGCATTTTTATATTTAATTTCCAATTTCTTTAATCTTTATAATTATTCTTGGAAATAATTAAAAAGTTTGATAGAAATTAGGAAATTAAACACCAGATAATTTTCCTGTCTCTAGAGAAATCACAGAATGTCGCTAAAGATGAAAAGAATATTTTGTGGAAATTTCATAATTTTGGAATTGTAAATAATTTTTAATGATTAAATTACTCTAGAGAGTAATTACTTAATTAAAAATTAAATATAACTCCTTAATTCATGATTTCATTTCCACATTATTCCTCTCATTGTCCTGAGTTCAAGGGTATTATTATTATTATTTTTTTATTTTTATTTATCAAGATATGGATTTTTTATTAAATTAAGGTTAATCTGGATTTAATTAAATCCATATTAACCCAAAATTATCAGACGATGCTACGTGTCCTCGGACTCATCCAAACGCGATTTATCAACTGCAGGATTCAGAATAGCAGATCAACTGGGATTAAATCTGAGCCGTCCATTTCCAAAACACAAAAATGGAAGGCATCCGTTCATTCCCTTCCTATGGTATAAACCCATAAGCATTCAATGGTTTAGGGCCAAAATCTCACTCGATTCTTGATGGATTCGAGCAATTTTTGTTCCTATAGCTTCATCCGAAGATGAAGAGCACATCCATACTGTGATGTCTGGATTGTGAATTGATTTGTTTTACAAAGTATCAAACCCAAGCCTAAAATAGGTTGAATTAACCATACCTTGGCCTCTATGGATGAAGCTTCAATTGGATTGATTCTATAGCTTTGTCTTGACCTCAGAAAGCTTGTCCTCAACTCAATGAAATCGAGTCTGGGTATGAGTTCGATCAGAGTGGCTCACGACATGGAAAATGAAGATGGAACAGTGGGTAGAGCCTTTTGGAAGGGTCAATTTTGATTGGGCTTATCTTCATAGGGCTCTAGGAAGCTTTTAGAGGAGTTAATTTGAACCTTCATTTCAGACTCGAAAATTATCATGTTTTAAGTTGAGAAATTAGGAAAAACTAGTGGGTTTTATGAGTTGAATCCAGGGGGAATCAATTCCTCAAAGTTTGGAGAGCAAATTTAGTTTTGGGTGGTTTACGGTATATAGGCTGTAGGCTTGTCAATTTTCTCTTTGAGGCGCTTGGGTTAGCCTCTATTTATAACCATGGGGAGGCCATGGGTGAACCTAAGCTGGCTTTTGTTCACTTAGGGGAGGTTCTATCAGTTTAATAATGGCTATGGATAAATCTCTTGGATGAGAATTATCAGAGTTGAGCATCCCCAAGCATATCCATGTCTAATTTACCCATGGTGGATTTTTAACTCAAGGCTTTGGATTCTGTCCAATGGACACTCTATGAGGTGTTTTCGGCCTTTCTTATTTGAGCTTAATTTACCTCCCCTAAGTAAATTATCCAGCTCAATCAATGGATTGGTGCTAAGGTGACACTTAAGCTTAATTTCCATCATTCCTATGGTTTAGTCATGATGGTCCTTAACCATGGTAATAAGGGTGGTTTAAGTGAGTCCATGAAATGCTTGAAATGTCCCATAAGTTGGCCGACCACCTCATTCCATTGAGACAAATGACTCATGCTTTAAATTTAGAGAATGGTGACACCTCATTTCTTCTTCGTCTCAATTCCTTGATTAGCCATGATGAACTCCCCATTTAATTAAGTGAATTTGATTCTTGTCCATTGGGTGGGGAAGAGGCGTATGGTGATTCATTCCAAGAGTCCAAGAGGGAATGAAACCTCTTTCTTCCCTTTATGATAGTTTCATGATTAACTTGAACCCTAGGGTTACCATGATGGTTAATCAATTTATCAAAAGGTTAGCCATGTCATGATGAGTTTCATGAGTCATGGGTGACCCATGGGTAACCCTAAATGTATTTAATTTGATTTTAAAAATCATTTATGGGTTTTATATGTCATGTGTGTTGTCATTAAATTGATGTGATTATAATTCGATTTTTAATTAATTATGTAATTAATTAAAAATGTGTGAAATTATTACTCATAAAGTTGTCAAAGTTATTTAGGCGTTTACCTTTTGACCAATTTTATTAATTTGGTCCAAAATTACATATTTTGACACAAGTTGACCAAAGTTGACCACGGTGGACCATGATTGACCATTTTGACCTACTTTGACCATTTGGGTCAAAGGTTGACCAGTTTGGTCAATGGGGTGGTCATTAGGTCAAGGAATGACCATATTGACCTAGTTTGACCATTTGGGTCAAAGGTTGACCAGTTTGGTCAATGAGGTGGTCATTAGGTCAATGATTGACCTTTTAGAACTAGTTTGACCATTTGGGTCAAAAGTTGACCAGTTCGGTCAATAGGGTGGGCATCGAGTTAAGGATTAACCATTTTAACCTAGTTTGACCATTTGGGTCAAATGTTGACCAATTTGGTCAATAAAATGACCATTAAATCAAGGATTGACCATTTTGACCTAGTTTAACTATTTAGGTCAAAGG